>OY740765.1:39241135-40441135 GCA_963513935.1 Aphrophora alni | reverse complement strand
TAGGCCTCATTTGAAAAAAATCACCAAAAATAGTAATATTATGCAAAACACAACTTACTACAAATTATCATTTCCTTCAGAAAGGTGCATAGAATTTAGTTGTGTAGTGAAAAAAAATTTAGATAAAAAACATTTTGAGTTATTAGGTCAGGAATCAAAAAATCGTCCAGTGGCCGAGGCATAAATTGTACACCATACAAATTTTATTTCATTTTTGAATTTTTTCTAGTACAGTATTACTAGAGATTTGTAATATATTTGTGGATAAAAGTTGCCAAAAAGAAAAGTTCATTTATAAAATTTTCATTGGACAAAATTATTTTTATACGTAAACAAATGGAAATTTGCTAAAAAGGTTAGAGCAAATATAACATAACCTATCCAGACAGCATCAGTATTAGATAAGTATGACAATAATACAAATTATAATAAATAAATCATTGTACCTAACAAAATAAGTTTACAATAACAGAAATAATCCCAAGCCACGTACTAGGCCTAACACAAAATGTCATTTTAGTACAGAAAGGAAGCCTGCGGAAAACGGTAACCTGCAAGTGAGAAATAATAACCTAAAATAACTCTAAGAAGTAATGAGTTGTACCAACTGAAAGATCTAAACTTCATCTTCCAAATAGTGTAAAGATCGGTTACAAAATATCAATGTAAGTAATCGATATTTCCTATTTAGTAAACTGCACCGAAAGAAAAATGAGTCTGGTTCGGTTTGGTTACTACTTCGTAGAATGGATAAATCTCGTAAACTATATAACTTACGATAATTTCGAATTCGTAGTTCGAAAAAGAAAGAAAAATACTATGTAATATTGTCAACTTAAGGCATTTAGACAAGTATTACCATTTCGTAAAATCATATGAACACAGAGTACACATTTTTCTATATAAACGTTGTCGCGTCAAGTGAGGTGATCTAGCGGAATAGTCGGCAACTTTATCGAATTCATGAATTTTTACTTTTAGTGATAAAGATTTTGGTATACATGATTATGAAAGATTGAAACATCACCTTTACAATGATATATTATACTTTTTGATAAAATAATATCTACTAGGATAAAAGTTGAATTGGAAAAAATGTAATTTTTAGCGTGTAAAAATGAGTTAAAATTCTTGATTTTGTTCAATTTTTATATAATAAAAATTATAACAGATAGAAAGATTTGGAAAGCACTAATCGAAAGAGAAAAACGTGATCTATAGAACAGTGCTATGTTAGATCTGTTTGACAGAAAAATAGATTTGTGAACATCTGAGAAAGAATGGTGTCATTTCTGTTTACAACCGTACAGTTCAAATCTTTGATATTACGCATCAAAATATGCAAACTTTACCAACTTTTGTAATATTATTTATAACATTTTGTAGTTTTTTTTTGTTTTTTTGCATGATTATGCAACTACAGAACATTAGCTTTCCAACACTATTTTATTTATTGCAGTAGGACGATTCTAAATGGGCGAAATGTTAAATTGCAAAATATGTGTTTTAGCAAATAAAACAAAATTTTTCTTTTGTAAAATTCTATAATTTATTATGGTCTAGCCGACCATGGTTTTGCCAGTTACAACATTGACGAGGCTCTTACAAGACTAAGCTTTAGTCTTGTAAGAGCCTCGTCAATGCCGTAACTGGCGAAACCATGGTCGGCTAGACCATAATAAATTATAGAATTTTACAAAAGAAAAATTGTGTTTTATTTGTTAAAATGGAATTCTATCAAGTACCGTCGGTCATCAGTGTAAACAATATATATGTGTTTTAGGGTCGACGAACTAAACCATGCGTCATTCATTGACCCGGGACTGGGTCAAATGCCGCTTCGAGGGCATACAAAATTTATAAAATATGTCAGCATATAAAATTTATTTCAGAAACTGACAATAATAAACAAAATTTAATATAAGGGCATTTTGTTGGCCCTCGGAAGTTTCCCCAAAGTGTAGATCGTATTCTTGCACCTAAAAATAGTAGCTTCAACCCATTTCAAGAAAATTCTATGACCCATTTGCAAAATAAAATTTACAAACATTCAAGAATTGCTCATTTAATAGACTTAGGTTTAGAAATATTACTTAAAGTGTTCTCTGTATTTTTTGTTTAACACATTCAGATTGTGATAAATTAGTTAGGTAATTATTAGAGATCCTTAGCATGACAATTTTTAATTTAATTTTTGTTTTCTAAATTATAAATCAATGTTATAAATGAATAAATATGAAAGAAAATAAGACGATATCATGTTTAATAATATTTCATAACTTAACCAAACAGTATAACTGAACTCTATGCAATGTTCAAAAACTATTTAAGTACTATTTAGCCTGATGAAAGAGAGTAGTATGGCATAGCACAAAATTCATCCACCAAAACATGTATACAAAACACTGCTTCGGTAGAAAACAGCAACTACATTGTAAAATCATTTATAGTGTTCCGTCACATAGAAACGTGGCAACATTCCCCCCAATCCACCCAAAAACATGTAATCCTTATGTTGATATTATAAAACATGTCAAAACAATATTTTTGAGTTCTCTTAAAAATCCTTGAATTCCCATGTATCCTATAAATTGTAAAGTAGCACTAGATATATAGTTCATACTTATTGTAAAAGAACATCTTCTCTGTACTAGACTGTTAGGAGGTTTATCTTTGGTAATGGGTTCATATACTTACACTTTATGTAAGATGTGAGTTGGCAAAACTGATACCCCACACATAAAAAAATTGCTGAATAATTTATTGTTTTTGGAGTAATTAATTAAAACTCTAACTAAATTTCTTTTGTACAATATCAATGAAGGACAATCGAAAAGAAAAACATTATACGAATTGAAAAGATGAGGTTAGTAATATCTACTATTAATACCATTATTTAAATATTGTGAAAAGAAACGAAGAAATGTGTAGATTTTTCAATTGTTGGAACACTAAAAAAACAACAGTTTAAAAACAATAAACCAAGTAAAATTTGTTCATAATTTATCTACCCCCATGAAAAACTTAAATGTAAACAAAATTATATAAGCCTACCTTCTTTTGTCTTTTAATTCCCTCTCTAGGCTTTTTCTTTTCTTTCACATCTTTACTGCCAGAGTTTTTCATTTTGAGTTTCTTCAAATTTAAGGCATTATTAGGAGGAGAATAGATAGCGTTTACTTCCACTTCATCAGTCTTTCGTTTATTTTGTCGGTTTCTGTCCCTTGAACCTTCACCATCACTTTCCAAATCCTAAAAAAAAAATTTAATATATATATTTAATAACAATGATGAACGGCATATATTTATATACCAATGGTATACCATGATTATATTATATTGTTAAATGTTTCAAAAGTAGGTACAGTAAACACTCTCTGATCCGGATCTCTGATATCCGGAAACTCCGATATCCGGCCGTCGTATGCCATCGTATAAAAAATAATAAAAATACAATTTTCGATACAAAAATAATATTTTCGGGCCGAATAGTAGTGAACGATGTTTTTAAGCTGGACACTGGGCAGTAATGCGGTTCTGATTCTAAGACACGTTCCCGGTTGTGACAAAATAAACAGTGATAGTGTGAATGAGTGGATGAAGGAAGATGAGTTTACTGACAGTGACATCATTGACTTGGTGAACACAGAGCCAGCACTTGTCGAAGATGAACAAGAAAAACAAATCATGACTCATTGCGAAGCTTTTCAAGCACTTGAACAGCTGATAGACTATGTGGAAGAACAAGAAGAATCCTCACCGGCCGATCTCCTTCTTTTTCGTAGATGGAGAGATATTACATCTAAGAAGCGTGTTCAACGAGCCAAGCAAGCTACCATTACATCTTTTTAAAAATAAAAACTGACGTGAGTACAAATTACTGTACTGTAATAAAAACTAACATTTATCGTACATTCATCAAAATTTCACGTGTACAATTCTGTACTGTTTTATTTTCTAATCTTCATTTTTCGTTTGATATTTTTAGTTAACACTGTAGACCTAATTAATTGTTGTTTGTGTACTTTATGCTGAGCCTCATTCAGCTTAAAATAAATAGAATTTTAAACATAGCTATTGTAATATTTATTTAGTTAACATACCTTTTGTTGTTTTTGGTACTTTTGTTACCGGTTACCGTACAGGCAAACTACGGCAAATTACATAATAGTACAGTTAAAACGTAACGTCTATATATTACAGTAATTTGAAAAACCATAGTTAATTTTTAGAATACTGTGGTAAAGCTACAATTTATCGTAAGCGCAACGCGTTTTAGCGCTAAAAACGTAAATTTGCTACGTTTTGTTCACGTTTAAAACCACTTTAAATATATAAAAAATAGCCACCCCGAGATCCGGATTTTTCGATATCCGGATCGGCCGGCGCCACATTAATCCGGATTAGAGAGTTTTTACTGTAATTACAATTTTACACTCTAATTACGTATAGGGTTGGCAAGATTAAAAGAAAACTTTTTAAATGTGTTCATATTTGAGTAAACAAGAAAATAAAAACATGTTTAAAACAATAATAAAATCATAAAAATCTTGTTTATTTCCAACCCTAATTAAGTAATAATGATTTATCGTAATATTAGATAGAGAAAAAACCGAACACAAGATCTTACAAAAGTTACTTTTACAATCAAACGCATAATTATGTAACAGGTTGAGCTCTGTGTTTGATTGACCTTATAAAAGGCACAACTTGTCAATGGTAATTTTCTTAGTTTGTTTAAAAATTAATAAAATATATTATTTTTACACAAAACTTAACTTATAAGACATCATTTTTCTCAGAAAGATGCATAGAATTCATCTATGTAATCATTTTTTTTTTTGAAATGTTTTTGGAGTAAGTATGTTAGATGTCAAAAAATGAAGTTAACATTTTTCAGAAAAACCTGAAAAATCAATCATGCAAAATCAATAGCTTACCACATTTTTCTAAGATATACAAAAGTTTTGTGTAATATTTGTGAAAAAAATTTGTTACATTCTCAAAAAAAAAATTATGAAAAAAAGGTAAATTTATCCTTTTTTTTCAAAAATTCACAAAAAATAGTAATATATATTTTATACACAACTTCTATATATCATTATATTCAGAAAGGTGCATAGAATTTAGATGTGTAGTGAAAAAAAATGTTAGATGTAAAACATTTGGAGTTTTTATGTCAAATACCAAAGAATCGGAGGCAAGAATTTCACAGAAATGGTAATGTACACCATAGAAAAATATTTTTTGAATTTTTTCAAGAATTACTAGAGATTTGTAATATATTTGTGAATATATTTAGAAAAATAAAAAATAAATTGTTACATTTTCAAAAATATATATATTCTACAAAAAAGGTAATTTGATACTTTTTTTTCAAAAATTCACAAAAAAAATAATTATTATTCAAAACCCAAGGTTTTATTACCTATGTTCTCAGAAAGATACATAGATTTTATGTGTAATGCAAAAAAATTTAGATGGAAACATTTTAGAGTTAGGTAGCCAAGAACGAGAAAAATTGTCTTTACACCTACAAAATTTCAAAGAAATATTCATATACAAACTTGTATATAACACCTGAAAACTTATTTTAGGTTATTGAAATATATATAGAAGCTGTATAATATAGTTGTGAAGAGATATCTGCTAAAATATATAAATAATATCCAACTCATTAGCGGAAAATGTTGGCATGGTCATGAAAGTGCAAATCTAACAGTTTGGCCTAGGTTAGGTTACAATATTACATACATGTAAACATTGTACAAGGAAGGCCTCATCTAAGCTAGGCCTAAATCAAAATCACTAGATTTCACTAAAAAAAATTAACTATACAAACAAAAACACACATATTATAACTTGTATATACAAATTATAATAAATAAAACACTTCATAAGAAAATATTCTTTTTATGCATATGCTTGTAGGCCTAACTTAGGTTAGGCCAAATATAAATCACTCAAAAACTTGAACTTCACTCAAAAAAATTTACTTTAGAAATAATAACACATATATTATAACTTGTATAAACAAATTATAATAATAAAACACTTCAAATAAGAAAATATTTTCCCAAGAAATAACTCTTAAATCATACCACGCCAACAACTTGCATATCTCACAAGAGTTTGCCGAAAGAAATGTGCTTTTTGGGAGGGAAATAATATTTTAGGAAGTAAGCCTATGACGTATTGCTTTATACCATTGAAAACGTCCGACTTTCTTCTATACAAAGAGATAAAAAACTGTGAGCAGAGATAAATATATCTATACGATAAATCACGTCTTAGAGTTTTGGTTATTGGTTTATAAAATATAATATAACTCAAAAACTATAAAAGCTAGGATAATTTGGAATACGTAGTTTGAAAGAGGAAGAAAAATACTATAAAATAGTGCCAACTTGTGCAGCTCCCTGCCGGCAAAATTGACGAATTACGACAATTATTTCTATTTGTTCTGTACTCTCTATGAAATTCTGGTTACACAGTTCTGAAATCTTGAAACACAAGCTTTTCAATGGTGTATAATACATTTCTCTACGACTCCATTTACTAGGCTAAAAGTTTAGTTGAAGAAAACAACTTATTTTTTTGTTTGATACATCTGTAAAACGAATGTTTTTCGTAAATAATTTATAGATTCAATACTATATAAGTTAGAGACATGTGGCGAACTCTGTTGGATAGGCAAAGATTTGTACTAAAAACAGTACAATATTACATTTACTTGAACCAAATATCAGTTTCTGACATTTATACAAAGTAGGACACTATATTATTTTTGTACTGTGAGTTGGTGAGTCACGATTTTTACGACTAAAACACACCAAACTTTACCAATGAATTAAACATTTTTATAGCGTTTTATGAACTTTTGATTACACGTATATGCATCTACGAAACATCAGCTTTGCAATGGTATAAAAATGATTTATGTAGGATGAATTTGAGTAAGCCTAATGTCGAGTTGCAAAATCAGAGTTTTTTACAGTTGTCTGTTACTAGGCGTGGCTCGTTTACATCGATAATCGACGCATGCCATTTTAAGAGTTAAGTAAACATTATTTTTGTGAGATCTTGTGTTAGGGGTTTTTTTCTATCTGATTTGTATGTAAAATCACTAAATCACATTAAAACACTTTCGAAATCGTTTTACATTGGTCTTATGTTAGGCCTAACCTATGTTTGTACTGAATTATAAAAGTAATGGATCTAATTAGCTGTATTAAGTATGCTAAACTATTTGCTTGGTATGATAACTAAATTTGTATGTCAAATCTCAAAATCAAGTTTATAACACTTTACATAAATCATTACATTCTCAAAGAGTATTTCTATGACATCTTTTGTCAAGAAATTTCCACAAGATGGTAGTCCAGTTAAATTAATATTTTGTACAATAGTGTACAAAATGTCTTATATAAAAAAATAAAATTAAAAAAATAAAAAATACATGAAAGACAGTGTGATGATGGGCGATTCAGGTTTATAGTTTTCTTTCCTTTCTTTAGAGTATACAATTTAACACATAATTTCAAAGACTATAGTCTTACATTATTAAAGCAGGCTTGGACTTTATAAACACTCAGAATTATCTTACCTCAAATTCCGAATATTTGTTTTGTAAAGATTGGATTTTGTTAGCTTGAAGTAGCCTCCATATGTGATTTGTTTCGTCCAATGAAACTTCCATTAAATCCCCTTCCGTCATTAAATCTTGCAACTGAATTTGTCCCATCTGACTTAGGTTAAGAAGATGTTCTTCCCAAACACGAGGCACTAAGGGTGATTTGCGCACATGCTTTTTTACAACTCTCATTTTCGACACTGAAATCAAAACAATAATACAATCTATGTTGAAGAATTATTTGATTAGTTTGTATATACAGCCTAAATTAATACCTTTAATAATGTGATTCTGGGTAACAAAACAAAGACACTTCTAACTGTGAACATATATAGTGAAATGTCTTATTTACAACTTGTTTATATTTAAAATTGAAATATCCTTTACATCCATTGTTGGGGCGTATGTGTTGAAGACGTGTATTGATCAGAAGGTACCTGACAAATTGTACTCAATTCTTCTGCTGATATACATGGTATGGAGAATGGATGTTTAGGAAGACCGTGGGCACAGTGGTAGTTATAAGTAAAAATCTGTGCTGATGGGATCAGCAGGCACACCTAGAATAAGGATGAAAAGTTTGTCTAAAGAGTATCAGACCTTAGACAATGAACGGGGTGCCATGGTGTTGGCATAAACCAACAGACCATGGAGCAAGTATGGCATGCTCATCTCAAGGGGATCAGCAATCAGACAACGAAGGTGCTGTTTAATGAATAAAGGAGATTGACCATGAAAGCAGCAGTGAGGAGAAGAGGTGAGTTCAAGTGGAAGGTATGCGGTAGGCTGTAGACTGACTTCTGCTGAACTATAATCTCAATTTATAACAGCAGCCACCATACTTCACCACCTGTTTATCCCCGCCAGTAGCTATCCTGGACTTGGACTCATCCCCTCTTCACTAAGTGTTTTTTAACCCTCCAACTGGTGCTCCACCACTTTATGGCTAAAAGTGGTCGCAGCATTAGTCATGGCTCACTTCACCAAACTATAAAACACATATTTTGCAATTCAACATTACGCCCACATAGAATTGTCCTATCACAATAAATAAAATACCGTTGGAAAAGTAATGTTCCGTAGATGCATAATCATGCAAAAAAAAAAAAAAAAAAAAAAAAAAAAAAAAAAATACCACAAAAGTTATAAATAATATTCCAAAAATTGCTGAAGTTCACGTATTTTTAATACGTAACGTCAAAGATTTGAACCGTGCGTCTTTTCGTAAAACGCGACGCCATTTTCCACCATATCATTACAACTCTATTTATCTGTCATTTAAGTCAACTAAAACACTGTTCTATAGATCACATGTTTCTCTTTCTAACCGTAGATTACAAATTTTTCTGCGTCTCATAGATATTCCTACTTGAACATAGAACAAACTTGACGAGATGAAATTCATTTGGCATTCGGTGCACTTTACGAAATGACGAAATTCATTTTTCATGTCAGAAATATGACTTGTTCTTTACAGTATGTTGTAGGGGAAATTTAATTCTATAAATTGGTACCACTTGATATACCAACTGATATTTTCTCTAGGTTCTATTCAACTCCAAACATAGTCTACATTACGCGAGTCATTGAAATAGTTTAGACGCAAAAGGGCGTGGCATTTGTGTTATATTTTTATTATTTCTTTTATTTTGAAGGTTTGTGTATACAAATTGTGTATACAAGTTACAATATATGTGTTTTTATTTCTAAAGTTTATGTTTTTGAGTGATGTACCGTTTATATATGGATAACCTAAAAGGAAAATGGTAAGTTTAGGCTATATGCAAATTGTCTTATATATAGTGTTTTATATGATTATACAAGTGAATATGTGTGTTATTCTTTGTAAAGTATATTGTCTTAGTAAAATCTAATGATTTTGTCTTAGGCCTAGCTTTAGAAAGTTACTAATTACGCCAAAATGTCAAGAGTTCAAACCTAACCTCAAGCGTCAGAATAGCAAATTTTGGAAAATTGTCATTCTTTTATAGAAAATCTAACAAATTATTATTTTTTTCCCCTAAATATATTCACAAATATATGACAAATGTCAAGTAATGGTTGAAAAAATTCTGATAAATCTATTAGTATGTTATTCATTACCATTTTTGTAAAATTTCTGCTCTGTTACTATTCGATTTTTTGGTATTTGACCAAAAAACTTCAAATGTAATACATTTAACATTTTTTTTCACTACACACCTACATTCTATGCACCTTTCTGGACATAATGATATATAGAAGTTCTGTATAAAATATATTTTACTATTTTTAATGGTTTTTGAAAAAATAAAGAGAAAATTCATTTTTAAAGTAAAATATTTTTTTACATTTTGAAAATGTAATAAATTTATACATTTTTTTCCCTAAATATATTCACAAATAATACACAAAAATTGTGTATATCTTAGAAATAGGTAGTAAGCTATTGATTTTGGGTGATACAGGTTTTTCTGAAAAAAAGTTAATATTTTGCAACAAATTCACACGAGCAAGCATAATGTTTTTAGAAACGAGATGATACTCAGATGTGGTGATAGTGCAGACTGACGTTAATTTACCCCCACCCATGAATAACCGGTTATAAACAACTTTTTCCAACCAACCGCAAGCTTCACGAAGAAACGCATGAGCTCTAAACTAAATATATATCAACTAAAGTAATATATTCACTAGTATAACAAAATTATATATTCTATAAAATTGACATATGTAAAATTTATAAGCAATTCACATATAAGAGAGAAAAAAAAAGTTACGTAAAAATTAAAAAATACATTTTACTAGAAGTATAGGAAAAAATATTGCCTGTGTAGCAAAAAATTAATAACAAATAAAACCGAATTCTATTGTGGTGGCAAACATTAATCAAGGTAATTTAACTCTACCCTTCGGATTTAACTACAGTAGAACCCCTCTTAACCGGTTTAGTCGGGACTGACACCCGGGCCGGTTGCCCGTTTGACCGGTTAATCCGAGGCTCCCGTGAAAATCGGTTTTCGTTCAAAGAAAGCTTATTTAATTAGGTAGCACTAAAAATTATGCAATAAAGATGTTATTGCAACTCATTTTATTGTACATAAATGTATCGTATAAATTATGTTATGTATATTATACATCAAACATGAAAAAATTAAACACTACAAAGCTTTTTTACAGATTCCCCTCTGTCAAGTCTTTTGACACATTTAACCGCGTCTCAAACGAAACCAACACAAGCTTCCAAGAAAAAGAAATGTTATATTTTCCATAATGTAGGCTATACTAAATTGATTCGTGGAAAAAAGCGGCCCATCAAACGTTTTTGTCTGTGTATGTCTGCTATACCGACGGGTGCCAATGCCGCGGTGTTTTTATGCCGCCGACAATGGGATACCGCTATCGACAAAGTCGTTTGATATCGCCACCACTTTGGTACCGCGGTGTTTTTACGCTGCCAACATTGGGATACCGCTATCGACAAAGTCGTTTGATATCGCTGCCGCTTTGGTGTTTCAATTACAATTTATTTTCGGAAACTCTCATCCAACCAGTACACTACGATATAGGCCGGTTAATCCGAGGACCGGTTAATCCGAGGCTGGTTAACAGAGGTTCTACTGTATATATATTACAAAATTATTCATAAAGGACTGTATGAATCAGAAAATAAAATTAAGGCAATTACAGATGCAGCCTGCCAGAAAATGTAATTAAATTGAATTTTTTTTAATTTTATTTATTTATTTTTTTTTTTAGGTTTAATAGTTATGGAAAATTTGTTTCAAACTTGGCAACTATATTATATCCATTGTATTGTTCACTAGGAAAAATTGACTTTAACTCAAAATGTTTAGATTCATTCAAACTTGTAAAAGATAAATTAGTGTCATCTAAAATTCTAGCACACTATGACCCTACTAACACACTATGAGCCTACATTACCTTGAAAATTATAGTGTGATGCTAGCAATTATGATTTAGGATGTGTATTTTGTTATTTTTCGAAATGGTCAAGAGCGACCAATTGCTTATGCTTCATGTACCTTATCAAAAGCAAAACAGAATTATTAACAAATAGATAAAGAAGCCTTAAACTTAGTAGTCGCTGTAAAAAGATTGAGTCTCTTTGATTTAAAGAAAGGATTGCTACATTTCGCAGCTAGCCATCTCCAAAGATATACTTTATTTCTATCAGGTTAGGTTAGGTTAATTAATTTCACATTAATTATGTTAAATCTGAAAAACATGGAAACGCTGATGAACCTTCAAGATTACCTTTAAAAGTAACACATAAAGATGATAATGTCGATTTTAATGACTTAGATACATACTTAAATTAGAATAAGGAAAGTATGATACTTAAAAATTTTAAAGATGTTAAGAAAGAATCAAACCAGACACAATTTTGAAAAACTATACAGCTATGTTAAGTATGTGTGGGCGAGTGATACAAATTTAGATAGTGATATAATATATTTATAGTAATTTGCTAGGTGAAAGGAAGAACTTGCAGTTAAAAACAGAATATTACAGTGTACTCCCGATTATCCGTGAAAAAATTAGTCTTGCGGAAAAATTAGTAAAAATATTTTACAGTTCTCTTTACCTGTTTAGTAAGGGTAACAACCAGTAAAACCATGATAACGAAGTTGTGCAGTAGAGATAAGCTTACTGTCTAGAGTGGTTGGACTGTGACGCTTATGAGCTGGGATTCGAACGAATAACGGATCAAGAAATAGCAGAGACAAAGCAAGAGGGGCGAATGAAGAGCAAAGTGTAAGTGAAGAGGAAGAAGGAACGAACGCGCATGTGCGATTGACACATGAAATGGCCTTGCAACACATCAATGGACTGCTCACTGCTCCAGTATTTAGAGGAACAAGACGACGACGCGCAGTTAGTTGAAAAACTGATGCTAAGAAAAGTTCAGTCAAGAATCAAGAGACAGTGTTTTCTCTGTAAGAAACAAAAAACAATTTACATTTTTTTTTAAAACTGTCAGGTAATTAACGTATTGCAGGTAATATAGTATTGCAATAAAGTTGCAATACTAATACTGTATTAGTGTAGCGTAATGTGTTTCCTGTACTGTTCTTTTGGTTTACTACAAAAACTTATCATTTATTACACTTTTTTTATTTGATGTAAAATGAACATTAAAATGTTTTTAATTTATAGGTTTGTATTGTGTACTGTGTTTTATGTACAGTATATTAAAGTCTTTTTATGTCAAAACTATTTTTTTATTACAGTAGTTTCACTTCATTTATAACATTCTTGCAGATTATCCGTGATTTTCATTATCCGTAATGTCTGTGCCACCCAATATCGCGGATAATCGGGAGTACACTGTATTATGAAGTTACAGAGGTAATGCTATAAGTAACTTCATAATAAATAAGACAGCAATTGTTAAACAAATTACATTCAAGTCATTTGGGAATAGTAAACTTACGTTTGGTAACCAAACATAGATTTTAAATATTGAGCAATTATCAAAACAGCTGTTCTTCCCGTCTTCTAGAATGTAATAATCCAAGTAAAATTATTTTACATACTTGGAATTATCTAGTAAACCGTGGTAAACACAACATTTATATTACCTTGGTCCATTTAAAGGTAAATCATTTATAATTGTAATCGACATACATTCTAAATGGTTGGAAGTTTTTAATGTAAATTCTAGTTCAGCAAAGTATTGATAATCTAAGACGGATATTTGCTATATTAGAGGTAATTGAAGATCTGGTAACAGATAATGGTCCACAATTCACTTCAGAAGTTTAATACATTCTTGAAAATGAACGGTGGAACTCACAGCTATTCACCACCTTATAATCATCCCCAAGTAATGATCAAGCCAAAAATTCAAATATGTAAAAAATAAAATTAAACTAGCTTTACATGATTCTAAAAATGTAAATATTAATGTGGCTTTAAGTAGAATATTATTTGATTACAAAAACTTTATGTATAGCACGATGAATGAAACACCAGCGATGTTGTTAAATCCACCTGAAAAAGACTAGATTTAATTAGATCAAATTTATCTGTAGATGTAAAACAAACACAATAGATCATGACAAAGGTAGTAAGACAAGAATGTTATTCACTAACAGACCACTTTTAATTAGGCGCTATTAATCATCTCAGAAATGGGTTGAAGGGGTAGTAGTTAAGAAAATAAATGATGATATGTATTTAGTAAGATTAAGTTCAGGTATATTATTTAGAAACGTCACACAAACCAATTATTAGGAATTGATAGTAATAACTTTGAAGATTCACATAACATTTTCGTTCCTGGTAATTTCTTAGAAAATATTATTAAAGTGAAATTGTGTTAGTAGGCACGCACTCTAGTCCTAAATATAAAACTATGTTAAGAGTAAACGTTCCACTGGATAGGGAGTCTATTAATTTAATGTCAGGTGAGCTGTATATACAACGGGACAGTCATCTTAACATTCCAGCTGAACTGTAACCAACCAGGAAGAGGAAACCACGAGTACGATTGAATCTGTGTTTCCTCTCCCTGTATTGTTCTTGTTATATGAATACATAAGTGTTTCTGTAATTCGTGGAAATAATTCAGGGGGTGGTTAAATGGGTGAAAATGAAGAAAAAAAGTTCCTATAAACATGTCCAAATTTTATATATATTTTTTAAAATTATTTTTTGACTAAATAATTAATATCTTTAGAACAGCTTAATCAGTTGAGTTGAAATTTTGCAGAGTACTCATCAATATAAGTACCTAGCTTGAAAAAATAATAAAATTGATCCAAAAATCTGTTTCAAAATGATGGTCATTTATATACAAATAAAAATAAGTTATTTTTAGTTTTAAATGGCCGCCATTTTGAAATAGATTATTGGATTGGTGATTTATTGGAAATAGGTCTTTACATTGATGATTATTGCCCAAAATTTTAACTCAAATGGTTAAGCTGTTCTAGAGTAAGCTGTTTTGTAAGCTGTTCAAAGATATAAATTATTTAGTAAAACACAAAATGGCCGATAGCTGGTAAAAAAGGCATTTCCGGACATATGTTTATAGGTATGTTTTTCTTTATTTTGACCCATATAACCAACCCCTGAACTATTTTATTAAGGCTGACCCAGTAATAGTATTGAGTAGTATATGCAGTTTAAGAGTATTTCAAATTAGGAGAAAGGAATTGTAATGTATTTAAAATAAGTAATTGTATTACAATATCATAATTGTATTTGACCAATAAATATATTCAATGACATTGTAGTCTTGCACATTGTCAGTAAATTATAGTGTGATAACTGATATTACACACTGTATGATAATTTAGTCTGAAATGCAATAAAACGATAGGTTACGGCAGATTATACCACACTACACACTATATGCACCCCTCTCGTAACCATCTCACAGTCAGTCCAGCACTCCACCCCTACCTGAATGGTCTGCCAGTCTTGCCGGCATTATGTACAAGTTATTTCACTATATGTTATTGAATAAATCTATCTCTCTAATATTAAATAATATTGTACACCAAAGTATAAATATATTACGATATGGATCACAGAGTACAGCAAATTTTAAAAACGAAGGTAGAAAAAAAAGGTGGCAGCATTAACAGTCACAAATGTCTTAAAAACAATTTCTACGCTAAATTTTTTCCTTAAATTAAAAATTAAAAATAACATTTCCCAGTGGAAGACCTTGGGGCACCTTTTTTCTCCTAGGACTTAACAGTCCGTAGACCTTGAATTAATGTTTGCTGAATCACAAAGATATCAAATTTTGCAAATTGACCTCTATAACAAATAATTGACATATAAAACACAATTTTTCTTACGAGCCTCGTCAATGCCGTAACTGGCGAAACCATGGTCGGCTAGACCAAATAAATTATAGAATTTTACAAAAGAAAAATTGTGTTTTATTTGTTAAAATGGAATTCTATCAAGTACCGTCGGTCATCAGTGTAAACAAAATAATTGACATTACTTACCAGTAGAATAGGCATGTTCAGAATTACTATATGACATGACTTCTGAATTAGGTTCTTCAATGTTTGAATCTTGAGAGTTATAATCATCCACCTGAAACAATAAGCATATACACAGTGTACACTATCCAATTTAAATGCATAATGTTAAATTTCAAGAAAACTGAGATATTAATAATTCACATAGTTTATCCAGTAGTACGTATCATTATTAATTCAAATTGGTTACAGCGGGGCCTTTAATAAAATCCAATATATATATATATATATATATATATATATATAACCAGGGGGGGGGGTATTAAATAATAGAATCTTACATTATTGTTAGAAGGGAAGCAAAAAATATATAATAATAATAATAATAATAATGTGTTATCATCCAGAAAGCGACTAGTCCAGGTAAAGCAGCGATTGTGGGGGAGAGGTGATGAGAGATAATAATTATAGGCAGGAAATGAACATTACTGATTCTACACAAGGAATATAAATACTAAGTAGAAAGCTTTGTAAGAAAATAATACTGAATTATTAAGTTATACTAGTAACTCTTAGTATTTTTATATTTCATTACAAACAAATCATTACAAATCATTCAGAGTCTGAGAGTGGTGATTTATTTGTTTGGTTAAATAAAAGAAAATCACTCTGGTAAAAAATAAAAATTTAAACAAAAAAACTCGTGCCATCTTCCAACATTTTCGATTTTGAATAAAAAAAAAAACACCAATTCTGAAACAAGTTTTCTTAGTTAGTTTTTTAGTAATTTGACTAATTTTTTTTTTACAAATAACGATCAAACAATTATATCAGAATTAATTGTACTATTATTAAAGTCAGATGTAAACCGTACTTTCTCCTACTACACGAGACAGTAAAGCGTGTATAAATGGGAAGTTTTGTCTGTTGAGGCGCATTGAGACCTGATAACCCATTAATACAAACACCCGCTCAAGATGAACTAGTTCTCCCACCTCATTTCTACTAGGCTTGAAGCTAGTCATTGTGTTAACATTTTGTCAATTATGTTATTAAATAATTAAATTTTGCGTAAAATAGTTGACTAAAATTAGCACTCGATAAGTTCACATATTCGTGAGTTATTTACGAAAACAGAAGTTTTTCTTTTATTTGGCTTGATTTTATTTATTGTTTCTTAATCCGAACTATCTTTATTTACAAAACTATAATTAATGATCTGTAATAAAATATGTATTTGTTAGAAAGTATGTGAATGAAATGGGTTTGTAATATAATTCCACACCAAACGAAGTTTGTATCCTTTGGTTCGATCAAGAGTGTCTATTTCCTGTAAATTTCAGCTACTTCGTCTTTTTCCCACTATACTGGTTTCTCCGTATTGCCCATTCCAAAACAAAAGATCAACATTATACTGATCATTATTTAATGTAAAATTTATCAGAAGCTTTGAGCTCGATAAAATCTTGAGCTTGTTAAAAGGCTAGATAAAAGTTCGAGCTCATTAATTAAAAGTTTGAGTTCATTAAAAAGTTCAAGCTCATAAAAAACTTGAATTCGGTGCTCGAGCTCAGATTGAATTAAAAAATCCGGGCTAGCACACCCCTAGTCTCCAAAATATTTTTTAAATTAATTAAAGTTATCTTCATCCATATAAGAAAAAATGAGTAGGTAGGAAGGTCTGATAGTTGCCGAGTTCATATTGAGTAAAGTAAGTGACATTATACATTACAGATATCAAACAGACAGCTTACTCTTTGATTAGAATCAATGATTCCGCTAAATGGTGAGATGACTGCGACTCGCCGGTGAAGTTCTGGTTTACTTGCTGCCTTTTTAAGCTCCGTAGTGATGATTTTTTCTGTCTTTTGTTTTGCTGCTGCTTCAGTTGCTCTTTGAGATAGAACCGACAGTTTTGCAAGAGCAGATTTCATTTCATGTGTTTGTAACAATTGACGAGCTCGATCCTTTAACAAAGTGTTCAATTTTACAATGATGCTATTTAACAAAAAGAATTAATGTTGAATTATGTCTACTTAATACAATATATAATAACAGTCAATTAATTTCTTTCTACTTAATGCCAGTTAAAGCGAATGAGAATGGGAACTGTCAGAGCATAGAGAAAATATAAAGGGTAATTAGAGCTTCATTTCACCTGCAAAATCTCACTATGGCAAACCTATGCCTTAAAGTCTCATAACTAAGAGGTAAAACTAGGACAGGGATCCTGGCCCACTGCAATAAAAAATAAAATTAAAACTGTGCCTTAGATTCTTGATTATGATAGTGCTCTATATACACATAAACCCTCAGAGCCTCACTTTAGTGAGTACAAGCTTGGTAATCCCAACAAAACCTAGCTAGATCTAAACCTTGTTGATAGCTTTCAAAAAGACACATAAAAATACATATACATGGCAAACACAACTTTGATAGTAAAACTATTAAAAATTAAACCTATATAAATAACATTTGATAATGACATTAATAACCAATCCCGGGAGGGAGCAAGTCTGAAAATTGTAGAGAGAAAAAGATATCACCCAAGGTTCAAATTGCCTGCAGTTGTCTATTTCCCAAACGGCGAAAGAGACTTCATGTTGTTGATGTTTAAAAGTAAAAGCCTCACAGCTATTATTGCTTAAAAGAAGAAGAAATGCATAAAATAAAGACAGCTAGCTCTCAAATATTATAATAGTCAGGGTTGGAAGAGAAGAAGAGTTGGTCAAAAAAGACCTGGTATGAAAGATAAAAGAGAGGGATTTAAATCAAGACTATATGAAAAAAGAGTTATATGTTGCAAAATTTGATCAAAATCATTAGATCCGATTTTTAGGAAATTTTAATTTTGCTTTTCTTATAGCACCTACCTAATAATTTTGAGTTAAAAAAAAAATTAAAATGTCCTGAGATATGACCAAAATATGTCCACGATCCATATTTGATTAAAACTGGTCTAGACGTTTGGGCTGTAGTAACACTGTATGACAGACACTAGAAAGACAAACGGACATCTTTTGAAAAACCACTTTTTTTACTCAGGTGCTCAAAACAGATATATCTGCAAACAAGTTGATATCGATTTTAACCCATCACATAATATTCTCTATACTACGTATATGGAAGAAAGTAAATAGAAAACAACACATTGTTAGACTCTCTAATTATGTCTAGATACTGTGGGATAGTATTTTATACTTTAAACTAGAAACATTTGAGTAAATTATAATGTGATAAAAAACTTACCTGCCAATTCATAGCTCTCTCTGTAAGACACTGTAAGGCTTCCCCTTCAGGTAAACGCACAGGAAGTAGTTGTAGAGATACCAAAAGTGATAGTATGGTTTCTAGCCTTGGACGTCGAGATCGTAGACAAACTGGACAGAGATATTTTGTTTCACCCACACTTGCTTTAGGGCTTTCACCTTTCACTAATGTTTTAGATGTAGGAACACATGCACCTGAAAATTACCAATGTTTAAATATTGAACTGGTAGTAAGTACTATGCTTGGATTTTGACATTAACACATAATGATCAAATAAACATAAAATTACAGAATATAAAATTTAAACAAATTGTCTACTTATTTATAAATATTTTTTATATCTCTTGTATCTTGATCATTTTAGATTAGATTTGTGACTCGCCACCTGGCATAAGATTTTCCTATACGTTATATACTGTATTATGGCAAAGATGTTTAATACAATTTAAAAAAATAAAATATATAATCATTATTACAAATATATCTAATAGTTTACTAATAAAACTCAACTTTTGACTTACCATGATACCACTCTTTACACAATGCACATTCTACCATAATACCACTAGAAGATCGTCTGCATATACAAAATTTTGTATCGTTTGTTGCAGTTTTCATTTTCAAATCATTTTCTTCTCTTAGTTGCATCATTGATAGCATTTCGTGTTTTTCTGCAACCTGATTTAAAAAAAAATTAATAAGTTTAAAATACAACTAACATGATATAAAACTTTAATGTTTATACAATATTTGTTTTAAAATAAGTCAAATATATGCAGGAAAAATCTGTTAAAGTTGATGTCTAATTTGACACTTTCGCTACTGCAACATAACGTGTTATATTGGTTGAGAAAACAGTTGTATTTTAGTAATTTTTAACATAAGAAAACATAACATTTATAATAAAATAACCAAACACATTTTATTTTCTTAAAGCTTACATTTGCTATAAATAATTAGAGTTTAATAGGACACATATCCCATTAGATTAGATTTTGTATGGACAGGAGACACAGAGTTACTTCAGAACTTTATTGTTTTTGTTGTCTTTTCTTACTTGTATACTATTAGTATATCCAAGGACCACTTTCCAAGGTAAGCCTTTGTCTCCTCTCCATACAAAATCTAATCAATTGCTATAAATGGTTAGATAAATCAAAATATATTAATATAAAATTAAAAGTTATTTAATAGATTTCACCCACCTTATACGTTGAAGAAAATTGAACGTCCACAGGAAATTGTAGTCAAATATATTTAAAACTATTCTTTGAAGGAAACCTTCATGTCATACACAAAACACAATATAAATACAACACAAAATCCTGTACACAACAATTACACACATATGACGTTTTGCGATGAAACAAAATGCTTCGCATCCAAACAGATATTAGTCCTACCGATGTTCACGGATGTTATTAGTCTCAATCTCTTTGAGCGCCTCACTTGACTTGTGTTAGACGCTCAGAGAGGTTCAGACTAAAAACATCCATGAACATCGGTAGGACACGAAGTGTTTTGTGTATGACGTGAAGAATTCACACAGTGTTTGTGTTTGGTTTCCTTCAAAGAATAGTTTTAAATATATTTCACTACAATTTCCTGCGGACGATCAATTTTCTTCAACATATAAGTAGGGTGAATTCTACTATTAAGTAACTTTTAATTATAAAATTCACCCCACTTCTAATGTTTTTCAAGGTTAAAAATTTATACATAAAATAGTTTACATAAATTATATAATGCTTATTTCCATTAAATATAAAAATTCAAAATGGTTTCTTATACATAACACATTTAAGTTTTGTGTAAAAATCTCTAAAACAATCTGGCAACAGTAAACTGAAATAAAATATATGTCTAAACAAACCATAATGTAAATATAATAATAAAAACAAATACTAAACATAATATTAAGTTTTTTTTTCTATAACAAGTAAATAACCTATTATGGATGAGATAATTAGCTTACCGATTAATACTTCTCTTACCGATTCGGGCTTAACAATATTAGAGCTCACTACAAAAAATTTTTCCTTTAAAGGCAAAAATACCTTTTAGTAATCATAGCCATATAAAAAAAAGGAGTCCATTCCCCGGCCATACTACTCACTAAACCGGAAAGATTAGTAATTCTATATTTTGAAGGTAAAAAATCTTTATTGAAAAATATATGCGTGTGTAGTCATAATGTTTCCCATTGTCCATTGATTATTAAAATGATTACATGTAACAAGACAATAATATTTTGATTTATTTATTTATAATTTTTTTTAATTAGTCTACACGAGTTATTTTTTATTTACAAAATAACTCTATAGAATTTGGGTGATTTTATAAATCTGAGTTATGGTGAAAAATGTGTTAAAATTGTCTAAAAAATTGATGATCAAATATGTACTTAATATTTTGCGGGTAACATAAAATCAGAAGAAAACTAACTAATATTGTAAAATACAGATAAGATGTTTGGTTTCCAGCTTGAAAATCCTTAATTATTGTTTATTTAGTTTTCTCCATTTATTTTTTCCATAATCAAACAACTATCAAAATTAATTGTACTATTTATTCAAGTCAGAAGTATACCGTACTTTCTCCTACTATAGGAGAATGCGTGTATATAAGAAGTTTTTGGTGTTGAAGTGTCCAAGACTAACTAGTTTACAATGCTAATCATTGTGATAACATCTTGCTGACTAACTAGTTCTCAATGCTAGTCATGTGATAACATCTTGCTATCTAAATCGATGATTTTACTTTTTGAAATTTTATTTATTTATTATTTTTTGTTCTGATATTATATATTTAAATTTTGTATAATAAAATAGTTTACCGAAATCTTAGATGAATTTAATTACTATTATTTACGATACACAAAGTTTTTAATTTTATTTGGCTCGATTTTTTATTTTTACTTAACCCAAACCAAAAAATACACTAATCCATAATTTTTTATTAGTAATAAATTATGTACTTGATAGGAAAATATGTGAATGAAATGGCTATAAAGGAAATTTGTATTCTTCAGTTAGATCGAAAGTATCTATTTCCCGTCAAATACAAATTACTATGCTATTCCCTCTTCAATGAATTCTCCCTCCATATTGCTTAGTCCAAAAAAAATTGAAATTATACTGATTGTATTTCAATGTAAAATTTATCGGATGTTTAAAAAACTAAAACTTATTAATAAGGAAGATAAAAGTTCAAGCTCCTTTAAAGCTTGAGCTCATTATAGGCTAGAGGTAGTAGAAAACTCAAACTTGGTAAAAGCTGGAGCTCGGCTCTAATTAGAAAACCCGAGCTCACACACCCCTAAAAATAATGAGTGTTTATGTAATTATTTTCAGTTTATATATCATGACAATTCTATTGCTCAAGAGCGGGAGCCCTTCTATCCTGAAAAATAAAACTGTACATAAGTTCACCCTCTTCACATATACTATGGCCTATACTATACTCTTTCACTTTAAGTGACAGAACACTGTTGTCTGTTGTCCATTAGAAACAAAAAAAAAAAAATTGTCAAAGAGGTAAATTATAGATTAATTTATTATTTTACATAAAGCTTGTGTTTATACCAATGGTGCACGTTTATACGTGTGTGTATTATCAAACAAAAGATAGACGTCAAGATATTATCACTTCCAAGTCAATGTGACAGACTAGAATAGTAGTGTTAAGCCTAGTAGAAATAGAAAATTGAGGTGGGAGATCTTGTTGGCCTTGAAATGGTGTTTGTATCTATTTATTTTCAGGTACTTTCCATTTACGATTTACATCCATTTTACGGTCTCCTGTAGAAACAAAATGCAGGTAGAGTTTATGACAGTCTTTTTATTAGAATTCTGATGACAGTTGTTTGATAATTTGTAAAAACAACTAATTAAATAACTAGAGAAACAATTCTTTTCCAGAAATTAAAACAATTATTTTAATTATCGAAATAAAAAATAATTGAGCATTGTCAAACTGGGAATCAAATGTATTATTCCCCATTTTTAAATATTTTACCAATATTAATTCAATTTCTACTATTGTTGTTTTATCGGCAAAATATTATGTAAACCTGTGATAAAATATTTTGTAGCTCATGCTGATTTATTTATAAAATCACCTAATTAAATTTAGTTATTTTGTAAATAATAAATAATTCACATCCACCGGGAATTGTACTTAACTTTAAAAGAAATGAGAAGAGAAAAAAATAAATAAATAAATAAAAAATAGATTGTCTAATACATGTCATAATTTAATAATTAATGTACTAATTATAATGTATAACGTAATCAGTACACCCGTATGTGTGTGTATAGCTGTATACTATGATAATGAAAACAGTCTATAGCCCTTCTATGAAAAAAAAAGAGGACAAAAAAAGGATTTAAATTGAGAAAAATAAATAAATACACACACACACACACACACACACACACACACACAAACATATATATAATGTCAGAATTGATGAATATTGTAGAAGAGGAATATTATCGATTGAGAATGAGAAAATTATAACAAACATAGAGCATACTGCGTGTGTTTTAACCATCATACTGTTAGTAGACGCTGCAGCGTCTTCATTCCTGTTTATTATGAATGTTAATAGACGCTGAAAATTCTATCAAACATGTGCTCACTAAAAGCACTACAATTCCTACACTATGTGATCGATTTTTTTGAAACTGGTATCATAACAACAATTGTTTAATCACTCTAGTGTTTAACCTGTGTACATATTATCGACATTGATAATCGATTGTGACATTTTCAAGATAAAAATATACAATTGTCAAATCAAGTTAGCAGTGTAATCAGCTGTCAGTTGTTATGGTCAAATGTTGTTGTTTGGTGTAAGTTGTATGTGAATTGTGTGATTTTTATTAATAAAATGGATAAAGAAATAGGTTCTAGTGACATTCCAGAATTGGTAGCAAATGATGACAGTGCATCTGATGGTAATTTTAGTGATGTTTCTGTAAATATTCCCTCTGATGTTTCATTCGAAGATTTATTTATCATCTGGCAGTGGGGAGGAATACCAGTCTAGTTTTGACAAACTTGAAAGTTCAGTTATTGAAGATGAAGGTAGGAATGAAATAGTTGACGAATTACAAGATATTTCTGTTGTAATTATGTGCTTAGCCTACAGTAATTTTAGGAGGCCTAAAACATTACTGGAAGCATCTGAAGACTGGGAGGAAAAGGAAAGCTTCATTTACTTCTTCAAACTAAAAAGTGTGCATATTTGTTAGTGCAATCCTTATGTTTTTTGGAAAAAAAACTATTTTATCTTTGTAATATTATTGTATAATATGTTTTATTTTTGAATTGAGGACTAAAAGGTTAACAGAATGGTTATAGCAGATTTTTAATATTATATTTTTTCACTTAGTGTAATGTGCTGGTAATGGAATAAAAGGGTTGCTTCATTACAACAGGTAATTTTTTTCAATGTTATATTTGTAATTTTTAGATTTTCTGATTAAATAGATATATTATATATACTAGTTTTGTTTAGAAAATAGTATTTTAATAAATTTTTGTTTGTATTCATAGGATTGTTGTGAAAAAGGTAAATAATTCCAGGATATTATAGTGAATGGTGGGAAAGTTAAAGGGCACAAAATTGATGTGAACGAAGTAGGATTGTTGTCAAAAAGTATCTATGGTTATCTGTTAAAGCATGGAAGGAGAATATGTCAGGCCAATATTTCTGTTACTATGAAATAACTTGATATTCAGTAGTGCA
This sequence comes from Aphrophora alni, assembly GCA_963513935.1. Taxonomy (NCBI): domain Eukaryota; kingdom Metazoa; phylum Arthropoda; class Insecta; order Hemiptera; family Aphrophoridae; genus Aphrophora; species Aphrophora alni. The sequence continues at coordinate 40,416,528 of OY740765.1, read as the reverse complement.
GATGCTAAACTAAACACAGACATAGTGATAAGAAAGATGGAGCAGGTATAAAGATCTGGCTTGTTTGTGGTGTCTAAGAATGAAACAAATGTTTTGAGAAAGAACTCTTGTTATGTTTCTTTTAAGATGTTATACACGGATAGTTTAAAATGAGAGTCCCCCACCCCTTATTCCTTCTTTGTAGTTACGCCTTGTGGTGTTTTAACCGGAAAACTATCAGCCTTATTTAAAGTAGAGAAAAGTTTATTTTTAATTTAGTTTTTATAAATTAAAGTTATAACTTTTGTACTGGTTAACTGTTATGGCAAACATTTTTGTAATATTGTTTCTCAACTAACACCATTTTTTTATTATGTTATTTTAATTACATAATTATATAAATTGACTTACAAAATTTAATTAATTGTAATAAATTTAAAGAATATTGCACAGATTATGAAATAAAAAATCTGTTTTCTTCTATCAATCAAAGCCGTACAATTATTAACGCACACTTTTTTATTCCTTATTTAAAAACAATGGAAGAAAACCCATAAAATATGGTAAATAAAACTTGTAACAAAATATTAAAAAAACATTGGTGAAGATAATATGTTTAAAGTTTTAACAATACTTAATTATTTTCTATTATGTAATAAATTAAAATAATACAAAAGCTTATTTATACTCATCATACTATAAAATATAAAAACATGACTTTTTACTACGCATACGCAAGAAAGAAAACTTGTTGAAGTGAGATGTATCTGTCTGAGTCTGACTGATAGGAAATACAACTGTAAACAAGTTCAAGGGCAACAAGTCCCCCCTTCCTATGGATTGCATTTTCACTCTAAAAGACAGAACACTGAAACCTATATTTTGATAAGTGTCACACACACACATACACACACACACATGGGCACCCACAGTTTATTTAATTTGACACTGTATAACAAACTATAACATTTATTATCCCTACGTTAACGCTCTTTCTACAAAAGATAAACAAAATGATATAATGAGCACTAATGGTTAATCATAATCGGTAAGCCCTGAATCATCTCATCCCTATAGCCTACATTAAAAAAGTACCAATCGCCATTCATGAAGATCATTTTCAATACAGGATTTTCCCCTCAAAAATGTCCTGGGTCATAAACCAACTTTTGGGTTGGAACAACAATTACCCTGCCACTTTTATCTGTCTCTTGAATCAGTGTTATGTCCTAGACATTATAGATTAATTATCTGCCAAGCATCACAGATAATACTTTGGTATCTTGAAAATTTATCTGCAGCAACTTTAGTTTATCTGTGATTGCTGACCTCGACTGCTTTGGGCATTGTCTGAGACTCTGATCTTTGCCATCCTCTTTTCCTCTCCTGAGCTGGCTCAATCCACCTCTATGGTTAAAAGCTAAATCATATACCTTCAGCTGTCAACAGTTCTCAATCAGGGTAGGTGACTACTGGTTTCGAAAATTCTCATACTCCATAGTTAAGTCATATTGCATAATCATAATAAAAGTAAAAATGTCACACATAATACTTACGACACAATCAACAAAACATTGGATGTCCAACAAGTCAAATTTTTAATAAATAAAACAACATGGACACATAATATAAAAACATTTGAACTGGCTAGATGACGAACTTTAATGCATGATCCTAATCACCTACCCCCAATTTAGAACTGTTGACGGCTTAAGGCAGGTAACCTAGTTTATAATAATATAAAAGTTCAGAAGACAGCATAATCATATCATGTTGTTGCAGTATTTTACTATCTTATTTATTGAGTCATCATCAAATGACATAGACTACAGCAGAGTAAGCTCTTTAATTATTATTATTATTAGTATTATTATTGATTTAATATGAATATGACTATTGATTCCAAATGAAACCTAACCTAACCTTTGCAATTCTCTTTTCCTCTTCTGGTGTGGCTCAATTCACCTCTAAGGTTGTCATAGTGTCTTAAAATCTTATTAATTGTGTTGTCAACAAATGACACAGATTAGTGCAGAGCGACATTCTAATTGATATATATTGATTCCAAATGAAACATAACCTAACCTGACCTTTTCCATCCTCTCTTCTCCTGGAGTGACTTTATCCACCTCAAAGGTTTTAAACTAGCTTACATACCTTACACCGCCAATAGATCTCAATTCGGGTAGGTGACTACCGGTTTCAGAGATTCTCACCCTCCATTGTTGTCAGATTGTATAATCATAATAAAAGTAAAAAAATTGGGTGTGCTTAAGACCACACGTTAGAAGTGAAAACTTGTTTGAACAGTATGTAACACTTATATACTTATGATTTTTGTTTTAATATATATGGGTATGTGAGAAAGTTTGTGCAATATTTTTGCATTGATTTTAGTTTGACTATGTATAGCCCTATGAGTTTGAGAAAGTTAGTGCAATATTAGATTTTTAGTTTTAATGTATATGGGTATGTGAGAAAGTTTGTGCGATATTTTTGCATTGATTTTAGTTTAACTATGTATGTGAATTTTGAGAAAGTTAGTGCAATATTAGATTTTTAGTTTTAATATATATATGGGTATGTGAGAAAGTTTGTGCGATATTTTTGCATTGATTTTAGTTTAACTATGTATGTGATTTGAGAAAGTTAGTGCAAAAATTTTTCGTAGTTTTTTAGTTTTAATACGTATGGGTATGTGAGAAAGTTTGTGCAATATTTTTGCATTGATTTTAGTTTGACTATGTATATGAGTTTGAGAAAGTTAGTGCAATATTAGATTTTTAGTTTTAATACGTATGGGTATGTGAGGAAGTTAGTGCAATATTTTTCGTAGATTTTTGTTTTAATATATATGGGTATGTGAGAAAGTTTGTGCAACATTTTTGTATTGATTTTAGTTTGACTATGTATATGAGTTTGAGAAAGTTAGTGCTATATTTTTCGTAGATTTTTAGTTTTAATATGTATGGGTATGTGAGAAAGTTTGTGCTATATTTTTTCATTTATACTAGTTTAACTATGTATGCGAATTTTCAGAAAGTTGGTGCAATATTTTTCGTAGATTTTTGTTTTAATATATATGGGTATATGAGAAAGTTTGTGCAATATTTTTGCATTGATTTTAGTTTGACTATGTATATGAGTTTGAGAAAGTTAGAGCAATATTTTTTGTAGATTTTTAGGGCGCGCGTATCCGTTGTCTATATATTAAGGTTGCATTACGCTATTGTGCGTGACGCGATTTCTATTGAAAAAGTCCATCCCAAAAGTTGCATTACAGTAGTGTGCGTGACGCGATTTCTATTGAAAAAGTCCATCCCAAAAGTTGCATTACGGTAGTGTGCGTGACGTGATTTCTATTGAAAAAGTCCATCCCAAAAAGTACCCAACGCGCCAATAGAAGTTTTCACTTCAAAAAGGTCACATATAACACTTACAACAAAATAAACAAAACATTGGACATCCAACAAGTCAAATTTTTAACCATAGAGTGGCACTGCAATTGGATTCCACTTCAGATAATTTTTAATCGGTTTTTTTAAAATGTATTTAAAAAAATAGTAATACAGTATTATGAAAAAATAGTAATATTATGCACAACTTGTTATATATCATTTTTCTCAGGAAGGTGATGACAATTTATCTATGTAATGAAAAAAGCGTTAGATGTCAAGGTTTTGGAGTTAGTAAGTTCAGAATTAAAAAATGTGCAAATGCCACAGAAAAGATTATATATACTATGTAAAAATGTATAATTTTTATTTTCAAGATTGCCAAAAATTTTGCAATATAGTTGTGAATAAATGTTTATAAAAAAAATTAATCAATTTATAAAATTTACACGTTGAAAAATCAATTGTTTTTTTTGTAGGAAAAAACCCTAGCCTATTTTGAAAAATTCACCAAAAATATTAATATTATAGAAAACACAACTTGTTGTATATCATTTTTGTCAGAAAGGTACACAAAATGTATGTGTGTAATGAAAACAATTTTATATGTAATAAGTTTGGAGTTAGTATGTCAGGAATCAAAAAAATCATGCATAACCAAACCCAAAATGCCATAAAATGCCTATATTACAATATAACAAAAAGTTTGTAACTTTTTTTATAATATCTAAAAGTTTTGGGCTGTAATTGTGAATAAAAGTGTGTAAAAAAATATATATCAATTTAGAAAACTTGCATTAGAAAAATTAAATTTTTATGAATAAAGTACACAATAACTACAAAATTTAGCCTATTTTAAATAATTCACAAAAAATATTTATTTAATTCAAAATCCAACTTGTTATATACCATTGTTTAGAGAAATTGTAAGTACAATTGAACTGTCAATTTATAAATTTTCTACAGTGATACATTTTAGAGCAAAGTAACCAAGAATTAGAAAAGTTGTTTTCTCGCCAAATAAAATTTAACCTAAAATCACCATCAAACAAACTTGTATAAAAATTTGTATTTAAACGCTTACATGGAATATAGTTGTGAAGGTAAATCCGCATTAACACATATCAACAAAACATAATAAATAATTCACAATAAATTATAACCCAAAAACTTATCAAAACAACGATTTACTGGCCATTTAGACACCGCTTGGCATCAAATTCCATTAACTGCACGAACAAGGTCACTAGACAAGTTTGTTGACTTCTTTCCTTGTGTTAGTCAAGTTATAAATGGAATGGAATAAAACATTCAACAGATCTTCAAATCTACTTTTCAATGCTATAAAGATTGTAAAAAATCGAAATATTACTAATTGACATTTCGTAAACGATTCTGAAAGAAAACTGGATAGGTTACAACATTGTAGAATGTATATATCTCAAAAACTATGACTGCTATGATAATTTGGAATACATAGTTCAAGAGAAAGAAATATGCTATAAAATATTGCCAATTTGTTGTATTTGGACAAGTATCACCATTTACAAAAATTATATGATCAATGAGATCATAATTTTTTATATTGCGAAGAATAGTAAAGTGTTCCTTCCTAGCGGCAAAACACTCCAACTTCGAATTCTGTAATTTTTACTTTTTGCTGTATAGAATTTCGGTTACATGATTATGAAAGTTTAAAACATTACCTTTACAATGATATATAACACATTCTGAAACAATAATATTAAACAAAATCAAGAATGTTAACACATGTGTATAGTGTAAAAATCACATTTTATCAATTCAATGTTGAGTCTAGTAAATATTATTGTATTGAAATGTATAATATATCAGTGTAAATGTAATGTTTGAAACTTTCATAATCATGTAACCGAAATTCTATACAGCAAAATGTAAAAATTAAAGAATTTCGATGAAGTTGTAGTGTTTTGCCATTAGGGAACAGCACTTTACAGTTCTTCACAATATAAGAAAATGTGACTTCATTGAGCATATAATTTTTGTAAATAGTAATTCATTTTTAAATACCACAAGTTGACAATATTTAATAGTATTTTTCTTTCTCTTTCGAGCTACATATTCCAAATTATTCTAGCTGTCATAAATTTTGAGATATATTACATTCTACAAAGTAATAAACAAACCGAACCAGACATTTTCTTTTTGGTGCTGTTACGAAATGTGAAATATCGAGAACTTACATTGATATTTTGTAACCGTTCTGCACACTATTAGGAAGAAATTTAGAACTTTCAGTTGGTACAACCCGTTACATCATAGGAAAGCGTTCTGAACCTGAAATTTCGTTGACTTGTCATGTTTTGTGTTCAATATGCGTGCATAGTCAATATTCTTCCGTGTCTGGCTCGAATTATTTCTGTTATTGTGAACTTATTTTGTTATGTGGAGTGATTTATTTATTAAAATTAGTTTATACAAGTTACAATTTTTTTTTTTTTGGGAATGAATTTTAAGTTTTTCAGTGGAATTTTTTCAGACCTACTAGTACAAATGTCTAGGTTAGTTCAAATTAGGGCTAACTTTTTAGGAAATTTCCATTTTTTACGTAAATATTAATTTTGTCTAATGAACATTTTATAAATTGATTTTGTTTTTACCAATATTTATGAACAAATATAGTACAAATACTCTTTGATATCTCGAAAATATTATAAAAAACATTTTGTATGGTAAATATAGGCTTTCATTTGGAATTTTGACTTAGGTTTTTTGTAAGAATTTTTGATTCCTGACATACTAACTCCAAATTTTTTACATCTAAAATTTTTTTCATTACACAAGTAAATTCAATGCATCTTTCTGAAAAAAATAATAAGAAGTTGTGTTTTCCATAATAGTACTATTTTTTGTGATTTTTTCAAAATAGGCCCAAATTTTCAGCTAATTACATTAAAAAAAAAATGTTTTTCATACAATAATTTTAGAAATTGATTTTTGTTTTTATCAACATTGATTCACAATTGCATTAAAAACTTTTGTATATCTTGAAAAAATATCTTGTATGGTTTATATAGGCTTTTCTAATTTTTACTTCATTTTTTTTATTAACATACTTACTCCAAAACCTTCACATCTAACACTTTTTTCATTACACAGATAAATTTTATGCACCCTTCTGACCAAAATGATATCGTACAAGTTGAGTTTTGCATAACATTAGTATTTTTTTATTAATTAAAAAAAAAAAAACTATTAAAGTTTATATCTCCCAGTTCGAGGGTTAAGAATTAGAGATTTCATTAACAGAATAAAGTCATGAATGTTGTTAACATTCAGACAACTGGAGTATCTATTGATTTATGCTCCGAGACCTCCAATGGATGCAACAGAAATAAAATGTATTATAATAATATAATGATTAAAGTTCACAAGATTATGAATTGTTTCTATTGTGAAAAATAGTTGTATAAGCTCTCTACCTTAAATGCTGCGACTACAACTGCTGGATCCACATCACCTGCCAATTTGACATTGGATACAGTGATAGCAGGATGAACTGAATTTTCTCGCAAGCTCCGTTTCTTTGCTCTAAAGGTTGTCAGTCCAACATCAGCACGAGGTGAAAGTGCCTGAAAAAATTAATTATACTTTGTGTATATTTTTCCATATGTGTTACATATAATACAGAAATATTACCTAGTAGTTTCAAATTGGAGATGAGGTGGTGGATTCTGGAAAACTCAGTTATTGTATTTATTTTTTAACTATGATAAAGCTCAGTTCCTTTTTTCCCCTTAATTCAATTAAAACCGTGGGTCGTCAATTCTTGTATCGTATAGGTTTCACAATACCAATAAGATATTAATTATTATTATTTATTATTTTTTCTGTGATTCTCCACAATAATAAAATTTACTGGATCTGCTTCTAGTATCTTTTCACATACATTTCCATAAATATGTCACAGGAAATATTCTTATATACTAAAACAATTTAGATTTCTTCTTGATAATGATTGTTGTTCCTGTAAATATACACAATTATGTCCACAAAATATTTATTATTCTTATTTCTAAAGCAGATTTTTTGTTTGATTGATCACGAGGATTTTATTCTAATTTTACAAAATTTATTTACTTGATTACTTTAAGTTTATTTCCATTCAAATTTAATTTATGTGTTACATTTCAAAATTCAAAACTTTTCTCAATTCACAAATATTTTTGTTACTTATTTAAAATTATTAATTTTAGGCAAATTGAAGCTCACAATGATTACAATAAATTTCCCAACCTTATATTTGCATCTTCAATCCCTCAAAGCAGGCGTCCAGGGTCTTCTTGGTTTCGAAAGTTCTTCACGTGAAAAATTATTAACAGTGCGTTTATTAGAATTTATACAACAGAATTTAACAGAAGTATATAACAGAAAAATTTATATGAATGAAGAAAAATCCACTCTAGAGTCTAATATATAGGTTTTTGGCCTTTCCTCCTCCTTACTGGATTTTTTCTCTATACCCCGGACTTCATTTTTACTTGTTTTTTGGGCTTATTTTCTTTAATTATTTTATTTTATGCTATGTTCTCTATGGTAGATTGATTTCACATATTTGTCTTAATTTTGAATTAATAATTTCCATGTTTTATTGTTTAATGGTTTCTTCTGTCGGTTGGCAGTGTTTTTCTGAGAATTTCATTGACTTCCGGTCGGTGCCTACTCAACCCTTCCCCGGTTAAGTAGGTCACAAACTTTCCCTTTGTTTTATTTGAAATTCCTGTAACTCCCGTTCCAGAGAAGTTACAGGAATTCTGAAAGGATTACCTTGTTGTTACTTCCTTTTCTTTCTCTTCATCTAAATCTTATCCTCGTACGAGGTTTGGTATTCTTGCACGGACCAATAGAAGTTTCTCATTTTTCCACAAATTCTTCTTCGCCAATTCGGGGCCGATTTTCTCGAAAATCACAGTTTAGATAGTCTTCCCTCAAATACCTTCATGGCCGCTGCGGCGGATTCCTGTGGGCTTCCGAAGTATGCTTTCTACGACCTTAAACTTTCTTAATTTGCATCATCATTCTTGGGGTTGACCTAATGTGTGATTTTTAAATATTTTTTTTGTTTATTTTAATGAACTACCTCTTTATTATTATTTATTTATTACTTTTATTAAAATTAATTATTTTTTCTAATACTTTTACCCCTTAACCCATTGCGGGCGGAATAAAACTGTGCCGTGCAGCACCCAGCAGCCGGAGTTATTTTGCCAGCACTACGTGCATCTTTGCGGACGAAACACGTTGCGTTCACGTCCTTTTCACATTATGGTATTCTAACAAAGTTATCTTTTTTTATAAATGTAAACAACTATAATGAGTAAAACTAAACTTTAAAACATCATCTTGGTCTGAAGGTTCAACCACTTGTAGCTCGTCGAAAGCTTCGCACAACACTGGGTTACGCACGAGCAGACGGGGACAAACACGAACTAATAATAACTCATTCCCATCCAAAAACGAAGGATAGTATCACTATCACTGTCACTACCACTATCTAATAATAACCTATCAAGTTCCGATAAACGTAAGTTGTGACCCATCTCGCCAACAAAACATAACAGACCGGCACAGTCACAAAACGGCAGCAAACTGACTGTATAATAAAAAGTAGGCATTCACAAGCAATATGTTGGATTATTCTTGAAACACATCGTTAGGCATCCGTGCATAATCTATTGGAGATAATTAAAACCACAAAACCCACAATCTAGCAGAGTTATCATGAATCACAATTTTGACAACGCAGAATAATTGAACGTGACATAGGCGTCTTTCGGAGTTTGGTCCACCTAACGCGAGGACGTGAACGTCACGTCTTTTGCCCGCAATGGGTTAAAGCTACAAATTTATTATTTGATTTTACTCTAACTTATTTTTAATAATTATACAGTTTGTATTTATTAATTTGGTTATTTTATAATTCAGATTATTGTCGCTTCCCTCATTTGTGTCTCACATCATCTTACCGAGTTATGCTAACTTTTTAATTAAACTTTATATATACATATATATAAAAATTATTTTCACTTTTTTTTTATTCATCTGCTTATGTTATTTATGATAGTCAAAAGAATTTTAGATTTTGAAGAATTTTGAGTTTTTTCTTACATTTGGCTCTTACGTAATTTAAAACTTTGTCGTTTGTATAAATTGGTATGAACAATATATTCATGTCTACTTCCTGTATTTTAACGTGGATATATCTCATTCCCCCAATTTATATGTTTTAAATTCACAAAATTTGCTCAAAAACATGTCATTTATTCAAAATTTGGAAAACTTTCTATATAATTCAAAGCTTGTGACATCATAGTTAGTGACCTCGTGCACCTTGAACCATGTATCGTTTTGTTAAACTAACTAGCCTCATCCCAGATGCACAAAATATAATTTCAAGAAAAATCAAATATTTTGGTCAAAATCGTCAATTTTGTTTTTTACGATGGTCCGTTCCGTCATAGTTCATATCAAGGAGGACTGAAATACCCGAATTTACTTGGAATCGATACAAGTAGGGTTTTTCATAGCAAAACAGGAATGTTTTTTTTTCTTAATTATTGTACTAAGGGTGTCAAGAAAGAAGTACCCACTTTAATATTTAAAAAGGGACTATGATTTTTACATAAAACTTTTAACTAACATCAAGCTACGTAGTCACTGTGTACATTTAAGCCTATTCATATAGAGTTTTTGTATTCCTGCATAATATTCTTCCAGCTCATTGAGATACTTTGTCTTCATCCCTTTCAAAACATATTCCTCCCAATAAGTCTTTCAGTTTGGTAAATAAGTGATAGCCACTAGGAGTAGATCGGGTCTGTAAGCTGGAAGATCAAACATTTTCTATTTACTTGTTATGAGCAACTTTGTTAACAGCGGTATGATGGCTGGAACAGCAAAACTTTGATAGACCACAACCCTAGTCTGTGATTTTGAATGGCCCACTGCAATTTTGTTTAATGTTTCACAATACGCATTAGCATATATTCTTGTTATTCTCGAGCCATAAAATCCTGATAAACAAGAAGTGGTCCATGTCTGTAGCCTTAACCTTTTGAATGGAGACTATCAGTTTAAATTTGTTGGTTTGGATTAAGAATAACAATGATGATCTACCATAGAATATTTTCTATTCCCTGCCTTATTAAATAAAACTCAAGTTTCGATCTCTATCAAAATATGTGTTAGGAATTTTGTATAACAAATGAAAATATTTGCACCTATACCGTTTCTTTTGGGGTCATCGCTAAGCATGAGATGAACCCACCTCGTATAAATTTTTCTGTACTTGTGATGATTAGTGATAATTTCATGGATGAATAGTGATCATTATACGGATAAGGTGTAAGAGATCAATGAAAAATATTCACTAACTTCAAGTGTGACATCCCAATCCTGCTTGATAAATTCTTTAACACGGCTCAGTAAATTATCCGTAATAAAAGAAAGGTGACCAGTTCATTCATGATCATCAACCTTCACCATAAATGCATTTCGACACCATCATTCTAATGATGATTCATCTACCACATCATTTCATTTCTTTATTAGTCCTTTAGACAATACACTGCATTGCATAAGACTAGTCAACACTATCTAAATAAAAGTTATTAAGAACAATACATATAACCATAACAACATGTAAAACATAGCACAATTCAATTTTATTAATCTTAATGCTGTCATTGATACAATAATGTATAGCAAGAGTAATTTTTTTACATCAGTCAAACATCTATCATTTCCTATTAAAAACATGCAACATAACCAAAATTCAAGTAAGACCAATAAAAAAGTAAAAGAAAGACAGATGGCATTACAACACAAATAATTCAACAAAACATAAATTTAAGGTTGCAACAACATGTGAAATATACTTGTGTCTCAATTATCCTGCCAACCGTGGCCGAGAAACTCCTCTACTGAGTAGAAGGATTCAAAAAGTAATAACCTTCTCGGACTATAACTAAAGACATTTATGTCCTGAATTTGTTTTAATTTGTTTGGAAGTTTGTTAATGAGGATAACACCAGTTTGATTAGGCAATTTTTTTATGCATTTCAAGTGTATGCCCTCTCTGTTAGGAGTCATTTCTTTTCCTGTTGTTATACCTATGTATTTGTCTTTTGAAAGTCGGCATGTATTTGTAGTACATAATGACTTCCAAGATGTACATACATGGGAAGGTTAATATTAACAGCTCCTTAAAAGCTTGTCTGCAAGATTCCATTTGTCTCAAGTCAGCTACAAGTCTCACAGCTCTTTTTTGTAGTGTGAACACTAGATTTACATTATTACCAGATGACTTTCCCCACACAAAAATACCATAATTCAAATGAGGAAAGACTAGCCCATAATAGGCCATATGCAGGGTACTAACAGTGCCAAAAGTTTTCAGTCTTCTCATAGGTATATATTTGTACATAATTTTCTACATATGCTGTCAATATGTTCCCTCCAGTCTAATTGATTGTCAATTATGAGGCCTAGGAACTTCACAGAATGCACTTCTTCAATGGCTATCTCATCCAATGTAAGATTTGGAGCTCTGTTCTCATAATTTTGTTGAGTTTAACAAATAGTATTTAATTCAATAAAAAAACTTTATTTCTAGATTTTGAATGGAATCTGCATTGAAGTTGAGTGTTATATCATGGCCAAATTGAATTAAGCCATCAGTTTTTACATGTGATGACAGATCATTTATATATCTCAAAAACAATGAAGGTCCTTACACTGATCCTTGAAGGACCCCATATTTCATCTGGACTTTGCCTGACAGTCTGTCTGCAACTAGAATGCAATGTGTCTTATTTGACAGAAATGAGTTCACCTCGATTGTAACGGATGGCCTCTTACACCATAATTATCTAGCTTACTTAGGAGTAAGGAATGGTCAATGCAATCAAAGGCATGGAGAAGTCTAGGAATATACTAGCCAGTTTTTTTTGCCTATCCAAGCCCTCAACTATAAAGTAAATGAAATTGACAATAGCATATGTGGCCGACCTTCCCTTTTGGTAGCGAAATTGATTGTTGGAAATTATTTTACATTTATTTAAATAAATATTCAGCCTAAGCCAAAACAACTTCTCAAATACATTACTGAAAGCCAATAACAAGGCTATATGTCTTTAGTTATCAACATGTTGTTTGTCTCCTTTTTTAAATAAAGGTTTAATTTTAGCTATTTATAATTTATCTGAAAAAATCTTACCGAAAAAGAAGAATTGACAACAACGACAAGAGGCTCAATAAGTCCTTGGGAACAGTTTTAAGAGCCAACTAGAGATTCCTTCAATGTTGGATGTTTTTTGACTTTACACTCTGTATTGTCTTGGTAACATCATCCTCACACACCGGGGCTAACACCATAGACTGTAAGAAGTTACACTCCTTAAATTTTGTTTTGTTTAATATCACTTGAAATAGGCATCCAGATTGATGGGGGAGGGGAAACAGTTAAATATCATTGCAATTTCTATAGGGTCAGTAATGTCTTTCCCATTCACCCTTAGTTTATGAATTGAAATTAATGAATTTTTAGTTTATGAATTGAAATTAATGAATTTTTAGTTTATGAATTGAAATTAATGAATTTTTTCCAACACCCTTATCTATGAATTTCCAGGCAGTTATGGTTATATTATCAAATTGAAGAATCTTTTTGTTAAAGTCGTAAGCCTTGGCTGGTTGAATCACTTTCTTTTAGATGCTTTTAAATTTTTGTATTTTTTTAAATTGTGTTATTTGACGTTTTATATATTTCATAGTAGAATTTTAACTATTGTCTGGAGACTAAAATCACTTTAGTAATCCAATTCTTACTTTTCGAGTAATTTATTTTAATAATTTTCTTTGGTCAAGTTACATCTAAACAGAAGTTGATAACACTCATAAAACATTCACACCTTCTGTCTGTGCCATCAATACTTCTAAAGTAATCCCAATTTTCAATTTTTAACATCATTTGCAAAAGTTTAATATTATTACGATCAAAATTTCTCGTTTCTTTGTGCAAAGTGTTTGATGGAAACAGAGAGCAGTCTAACAGAGTCAATGCTTGTGCACAGTGATCAGAGAAACCAGTTTCCAATAGTTCTAGAGATTAACCCACCAACGGTCAATCGACCTCGAATCGACCTCAGCGCACCGTGCATAACTAGTCTGATTTCTATAAAACACGTATTTTGCCATTCAACGTTACGCCCACTTAAAATTGTCCGATCGCAATAAATAAAATACCGTTGGAAAGCTAATGTTCCGTAGATGCATATCATGCAAAAAAAATACCACAAAACGTTATAAATAATATTCCAAAAATGAGTGAAATTCGCATATTTTTTATGCGAAACGTCCTAGTTTTACGTCAACAAGTTTTAAACAAAACATTCGACTTGTTTGCCTATTTTTCTTATTTCCAAATTACTGTCAGTCAGTTATAACCTAACACTGCTTGATAGATCGCGTCTTTCTCTTCAAAACCGTCTTTTTCAAATGTTTCCAACTAGTATAGTTTTAATTATATAAAAATTAAACCAAATCAAGAATTTTAACGCTATTTTACACGCTAAAAATTACATTTTTTGCAATTCAACTTTTATCCTAGTAGATATTATATTATCGAAATGTATTCTATACCATTGAAAAGGTAATCTTTCAATGTTTCATAACCAGGTTTAGAAAAATTAAACTTGCGTCAAATAGTAAAACAAGACTAGAGTGAACTTTACCTTGTTAGCGCTAGGTTGCCACAACTGACCGCAACGAGTTTTATATAGAAAATATCACCTATATGTTCATATATTTTTTCGAAATGGTAAAACTTGTCCAAATGTTACAAGTCGACAATATTATATAGTATTTTTCTTCCTCTTTCGAACTATGAAGACGAAATCATCCTAAGTTATATACTTTTCGAGTTATATACAGTCGATGATATGGCTTACTGAATATTTTGATCCCACTCTTGACTTGGACTATTTAGACGCTATTCAATATTTCTACGTTGCCGGCATTGATTTTGCCGTTATATTTAACATCATTGGAAAGACGAAGTTTCAATCTTTAATTTTGTGTATGTTACAAACTTGTACGTTAAAAATTAGCCAGGCTGCTTTGTTCCAAAGTACCTCTATTTTCCCACCAAATCGGCACATTTCTTGAGAAGTCGTTGTTGAGACTGTAAGTCTGGTTTTTCTGTCTTTTTATTTTTGTGAATATTTAGTCCTTTGAAACGTGGTTTTTATTATAGTTTGATTATACTTTGTATAATCAATGTGTTTGTGTTTATGAATTGTTATTTTTTTAGTGGATATTCAATATATAAGTGATTAAAATTCTAGTCTAGAAACACATGGTTTTAGGCCAAATTTTATCCATTATTTTATATTATTTTGACCTACACAATGAAAATAAAACTGTAGGGTTTGCTTTAGCATATTATTTTGATTGATTTTCATATTATATGTTATATTTTTATAGGCTTAGGCCTAATTCTTGAATTATTTATATTGTAAGGCCTAGCTTAGACCTTGCAAAATCACATGGTCTGTGAAGTGAGATCAAATATTTTGTTTATAAGTTATAATAAAATTTTTATTTTGCTATAGTTTATTATTTTGGTTCATTATTGAAATTATAATTTTAATTTTATAGGCCTAAGCCCTAAATTATAAGCCATGTGTTTGTTAGACTAGGTATTTTAGAAGTGATAAACATATAAGTGTTTTTTCTTTCGAGTGTGATCTTTTATGTTATTGGTGTTTTCTAGGCATGAGTAATAACTTTCAAACACTTTTAATTAATTAAAATTAATTTAATTAAACCGAAAATATTAAAATGGCATCTAGGAATTTAGCCATGTCTGGTAACTTGGAGGGTGTCACCTGTGACCCAGAGTTATCAGACCTCGAAGGAGATTGTGATGACATTTCAACTTCACCCCCAAGACCATGTCGTTATTCGACATCTAATCTTTTTGAGGACGATCTGTCTGCAGGGGATGACTTCCCTGAAGGCAGTGAATCTGATGAAGATTCAGACGAAGATGATGACATGGCTATTGAGAGTGATGTTGATGTCGTCGAAGTTACCGGTGAGGGAGGCTCAGCTGACGAATTAGATTTCTTTGGCTTTGTTCCTTCAGATATTATTGCACGACCACAAACACTTTCACAAATTGACATTGGTCTTCCTGGACCATCACACGCAACACCTACTCGTCCTACAACATTAACAAGAAAACGTAGACGCACAAATACACAAACACAAACACCGGTGGTTCCGTGGGTAAGGACATATGCTCCAGAAATGGTGAAGGAAACAGAGTCCAAGTTCACGGTTGCAAACGCAGGTCCTAGAAATGTCCCGTGTAGTTCAAACCCGATAGATTTTCTTTATCTGTTTATGACAATTGCTATGTGGGAGCTTATGGTAGAAGAGACGAATAAGTTCGCACATGCAGTGTTACGCCGGCGGAGAGATTCTGGAGATGTGAAACCACAATCCAGAATCAATCAGTGGGTCGACGTAACGGTAAACGAGATGAAGAAATTCTGGGGACTTTTGATCAACATGGGATTAGCACCTAAGCAAAATCTTAGAGATTTTTGGTCAACAAGTTTTCCGGCGCAATCTTCACCTATTTATTCCCGAATGATGTCTCTTAATCGCTTTGAACTGATTATGTCTATGTTTCATTTATCATCGATTGAAGATCCAGGGCAAAATAGACCAGGACATGACTCCTGGAATAAAGTCCGGACCTTCATTGACATGATGAATGAATCATTCAAGGCACATTTTGTTCCTAGTCAGGAGGTATGCATTGATGAGAGCATGATTGGTATGAAAAACCGTTGTGCATTCATTCAATACATGCCTAACAAGAGACACTCTCGTTTTGGAATAAAAAAGTTCGAGATTTGTGACTCGAAAACTGCATATGTTGTCCAAGTAAGTTTGTACAGTGGTAGAAACTTCTTGTCCGAAGATACCGACCCATTTACCCAAAAAGTTGTCAAGGATTTGTTGATAAAGTCAGATTGTTTGGGGAAAGGTTACCACCTATTTACAGATAACTTCTATACTAAGGTACCTCTTTCCTTATACTTGTTGTCAAATAAAACCTATTTGACTGGCACGATCAACAAGATAAGCAAAGAGTTACCGAAAGAAATGGTAGCCGCAGAATTATCAGCCGGCGAATCTTTGTATTACAGGAGAGGTGAAACACTTCTCTTGAAATACAAAGAGAAAAAAAGTAGAAAACCTGTGATGCTTCTCACCACAGGTTATCATGCCGATGATATAGAAGTTAGAAACAAATATGGTGGTACCAAATCCAGGCCGTTTGTAATACACAAATACAACAGCTTTATGGGTGGGGTAGATAGCAAAGACCAGTCCATCTACCACCTTACCTGTACAAGGACCTGCAGAAAATATTGGCGGAAGATAGTCTACAACTTTGTGGACATGGCGCTCTTCAACGCTTGGATTCTGTACAAGTTACAGAACCCAAACGGTAAGTGCCGGCGGATTTTCATGTTCCACATAGTTGAAAGTCTAACTTCCGAACTTGAACTTGGCAATGCTCCCAATATGACCTTGCGGCACGGACCACTACCATCTACATCGGCAACTTTACCCTCCCACACACTATCCAAACTGCCGCTTGGTGGGAAAAGAGTTTGTGCAGTGTGTAAGTTGGGTAAAGTTGAGGGCGACAAAAGGTCACGTTTCTGGTGTCCCCCGTGTGACATCGGGGTACACGAGAAATGTTTCCCTGACCTAATCCATTACAGAAGGTCTTCGCCAGACAAATCAAGATCGGCAAGCCTTCCTAACCGGTAATGGTAGGTCATAGTCTTCCGGACAGCTGTAGTGTGCTACAAGACAACTGGATGCCATTGTAAATGTAAGTACACAAAATTTATTTTATTTCACCTTATTACATTATATTATTGATATATTTGGTATTATATTATCATTTACATGTTGTATGTATGAATTTATCATTTACATGTTGTATGTGAAAAATGACCTAACCTAGTCGTACCTCTTTTTATATAAACATAGCTATACCCTTATAAAAATTGTAGAAATTGATTTAGACTTTTACCAACATTTATTCACAACTATATTTCAAAACTTTTGTATATATTGAAAAAATTCTAAAAAAATTTTTTATTTGGTTTATATACCTATTTCTGTGGAATTTTGCCTCGGTTACAGGCTAAGTTTGTTGATTGCGTGCATAATAACTCTAAAATGTTTCCATATAATTTTTTTTGCATTATACACATAAAATCTATGTATATTTGTGAGAACATAGGTAATAAAAACTTTTGTTTAGAATAAAAATTATATTTTTGGTTACTGTTTGAATATAGTTAGTCAATATTCACATTTTACGTAAAAATGTACCTCGTCTAATGAAAATTTTCAAAATTGGTATTTCTTTTTAGCAACTTTTATCCACAAATATATTACAAATCTGTATCAATATTTTAAAAAAATCATAAAAAATTTTTAATATGGTTTATATACCTATTTCTGTGGAATTTTGCCTCGGTTACAGGGTAAATTTGTTGATTCCGTCCGTAATAACTCTAAAATGTTTCCATATATTTTTTTTTGCATTGCACACATAAAATCTATGTATATTTGTGAGAACATAGGTAATAAAAACTTTTGTTTAGAATAAAAATTATATTTTTGGTTACTGTTTGAATATAGTTAGTCAATATTCACATTTTACGTAAAAATGTACCTCGTCTAATGAAAATTTTCAAAATTGGTATTTCTTTTTAGCAACTTTTATCCACAAATATATTACAAATCTGTATCAATATTTTAAAAAAATCATAAAAAATTTTTAATATGGTTTATGTACCGATTTCTGTGAAATTTTACTCTCCGTTACTCTCGATTTTTTGGTATTTGACCAAAAAACTCCAAATGTGATGCATGTAACATTTTTTTGCACTACACAACTAAATTCTATGCACCTTTCTGGACATAATGATATATAGAAGTTCTGTATAAAATATATTTTACTATTTTTAATGTTTTTTGGAAAAAATAAAGAGAAAATTCAGTTTTTTCGTAAAATATTTTTTTAAATTTTTAAAATATTAAATTTTAAAAAATTTTTTTTTCTAAATATATTCAAAAATATTACACAAAACTTTTGTATATCTTAGAAAAAGGTAGTAAGCTATTGATTTTGGAATATACAGGTTTTTCCTGAAAATTGGTAACTTCGTTTTTGACATGTAACATACTTACTCCAAAACCGTTTCAAAAATTTTTTTTTTTATTGCATAGATGGATTCTATGCATCTTTCTGAGAAAAATGATATCTTATAAGTTAGGTTTTGTATAGAAATAATATATTTAATTAATTTTTTAACAAACGAAGAAATTTAACATGATGCCATTGGAGGGTTAATAGCTGTTGCAGAGGATCCAAATACTCTAGTGGACGAATCTACCAACCAGCACAAATTATACACTGTTAACAAATCCTTTAAACTTGAAACAATGGGAGTATTCTCTAAAACATTTATATTATATCTCATTACCACAAACATAAATTTTTTTTACATATAATGCATGAAGCAGTGCATC
This sequence comes from Aphrophora alni, assembly GCA_963513935.1. Classification (NCBI taxonomy): domain Eukaryota; kingdom Metazoa; phylum Arthropoda; class Insecta; order Hemiptera; family Aphrophoridae; genus Aphrophora; species Aphrophora alni. Next base: position 40,397,479 of record OY740765.1, on the reverse strand, counting down.
TAGTTTTTGAAGAAAAGAAAAAGTCAATATCGCACAGTGGTGCGCGATATATGCCCAAACAGATAACATAGAAGTCTTCTAACAACCATCTGCAGCCAGCCAACTCAAAATTAGTTTCTGAACCCATGTTTAAAATCACCAGCAAACAAGTGTTCTTTTGTGAACATTACAATCCCCCTCCCTTATGTTATGATCTATAAAAATTGTTTACAATGTAATAACCTGGTATATTAAAATATTAAAGCATGTTCAGTCACTACCAACAAATCAGGGCTACTATTATTACAAAGTAGGTTCAATTTTTATGTTTTCAATCAGAGCCAAAGTATTTATTTTAGAATGGTTTTGTCCCTTCTGCTCATTAAAAAATGCTCATACTCTTGTAACCTTTAACTGGGGGGGGGGGGGGGTTGAAAACTCAGAAAAAAGTTGAGTACATTTCAGTTTCTAGATTCTACCACTAACAGATTTAACACATTCACTAGATTCAACAGATTTAACAAAATTCGCACAACTTTGTAATACATTAGGAGAGAAGGATTTATGAGAACAAAAAGTTTCATCAAGGGTAATAATCGAAGCAGATAGATCATTTTGATAGTTTCTAGAGGTCATATCACTAAATATGAAGTACTTAGTATGGGTAAAACGAAATGTTTTTAGCTGACACCTCCAATTCACCAATTTTCTAGAAATTTATTATATTCCTCAGCTCATTTCAAACATGATTTTTTTCCTCTTCTTCTGAAATGAAGTCTTGCCGAGTGTAGTACTGTCTGTAGATTTGAATCATCATAAACTTCCTTGATTTGACAGCGAATTTTACAGTTCACATATTTTTTGCATTCAGAAATCAAATTGCAACTCTCTTTCAACAACAGCGGTATTCTCAACTTTCTTGTAAAAGAAAAAATCATGCTTATAAAATATACTTTTCTTCTTAACCTATAATTAACCAATGAATTTCAGACCTACACGACCATTAATTTCAGTATTATTTTTCCTTATCAATTCGAGCAATGCTCGAAAACAAAGCCAGACTTATAAATTCGAACCAATTTGGGTTCCGGCTTGATTAAAAATTTCAACAGGTTTACATTTCACTAAATGGTGTTACACATTGAAAATATGTATTCTAAGAAAATACACTTTGTCTTTGAAACATACAATGAAAGTATGGAGGAAGAAAAAAAATCAAATAATACTTATACATGAATCGGGAAATTTGACGTTGATATGAGAATTATACATCTGATAAATGAATCTGTTCTCGCCCCAACTGAAGATTTTCAAGATTTTACATACCCCTATTTATAATTCAGCAATAACAAATTTACATGAAAGTTAACAAAACAAGTGAAGTTTACCAGCCATACAAAATTTACTTAAAATTATTTGTGCAAGTAGGTTTATTTTTCTTTCTTGTTTAAAATCAAAAGACATCTGTCATCATTGCCTTATGGTGACAATGGAAGAAAGAGCATAAAATAAAGTCCTCTAACCCTTGAATACTCTAATAGTGTCAGCATAAGAAAATTACATGAGTTGATCAAGAGAGACCTGATAGAAGAGATGAAAGAGAAGGATCTACCCCAAGACTACATGAAACAATCTAGTTGTAGATCCAGCTAGGCTTCCTCGGTATCGTTCACTAAAGTGGGTTTACTTCCTGATCATCATAATCTACGCAAATATCAATAATCAACACACCTATTAGCATATAAATTGTAATTATTTACCTCCATTAGAGTGAAAGGGGAATTTTTACGAAGAAATGTCCTAGCTGCCTTATCCTTCCACATAATTGCTCCACTTAGCTGGATTTCTAACTGTGGTAAGGAATCCAGACCGACCATAATGCTTTGTCCTTTGTTTACAAGATCTTCTAATAAATCCATGTATGGATAGTTATCAGAACACTGAAAACAAAACAATTAACATGGCTGAGGTAAAACTTAGAAACATAATAATAGATAATAAATAAATTAGTTTGACTTTGTAATTTTTCTGTATATTTAATACAAATTCAAACTAATTACAGTTTCCACACCTTGTTGAGATTTTGTATGGATAAAAGATACAGGCTTACCTAGGAAAATAGTCCTTGCTATATCCTAATACAGTAGTCTCGATTATTCGATCTAATTGGGACCAACGAAAGGTCGGATAACAAGGAAGTTGGATAATAATGTAGTCAGAGTGATTAAAAGGAAAACAGAAAAACCACATAATATTCAAATACTTTTAAAATGTGTTTTATTAAATTGTATTTTGCTGTACCAATCCTTTTCCTTGAGCCGAGGTCATGCCAAAGCCTCACTGAGATCACATAGTTTACAGTTGCTTTCGGTTGCCGTACAACGTAAGTTAAGACTGATTGAAACATTTTCACTGCTTCTGAATGACTTAACACATTTTTTTCACTATCACTCTCCCCATCACACTATATTCCTGCACTATTAACTATTGATGAAATTATGCCACCATCACTCAGATCATATTGTTCATCCTCGTTCATCCATTCTTCCATGTCAGTTCCATCACTTACTTCACAACCTGGAATCTTTTGTAGCAACTGAAACAGATTACATGCATCGTCATTTGTTTGCAATTTTTCTACATTATCAGCCGAATTAAAAACTTTCCAAGATCTGGCCATTGTAGGTAATTTTTGAAAGGAGTTTGTGGCTGTATTTTTTTTTAAGTGTTGCAAAAACTCCTTGATTCATGGGCTGACACAATGGAGTAGAATTTGGCGACAGGAACATTACTTTTATATCTCCACTTATCAATTTGTCAACATTTGAATGACATGCTGTATTATCTAAGAGAAGAATTGTTTTTGCAGGTAAGTTGATTGATTTAAGGAATATTTTACCGATGGCACGAACTCTTCAAAAAACCACTCAAGAAAAATTTTCCGAAACCATCCAGGCATATTTTTGGTTTTTATAACTTACTGGAAATGCAGCTGTCGATTAATTTTTTAATGGCCGAGACTTTTTATATTTTCATATACAAAGTAAGTTTAATTTATGGTTTCCTCTAGCGTTATTACATGCAAGTATAGTAAGTCGCTGTTTCATCATCCTGAAGCCAGATGATGATTTTTTTCTCGTGGTGCTAAAGTTTCATAGGAAGAATCTTAAAATTCAAACCACTCGCGTTGGAGTTATACAACTACTCTCCTGTTAGTCCTTCATCGTCGATTATGGAATTTTTTCCTAAAATTATTGATGTCTTGAGAGTCCGCCGATAAATTTTTGCCGCAGACCATATTGTCTCACTCCATATCTTTTTTTCTAACAATCTTATCATCCCACATTTGCTGTAAAACCTTCTTCACCATCTTTGAATTCTTTTTGAAACATAAGGGCTTTTTGCTGCAGAATAGGACCTGATATAGGCACACCTTTTTTTTCTGCTGAGAAAACCATAAAAATAATGCCTCACTTGTTTTTTCATACTTTTTTCATCTCTTTTTAAAAACATCTTCTGAATGACGATAGAAACTCCATTTTTCTAGCTCATGTCTCTGTATTTTCCTATCATCGTCTAAAATAACTCTTCCTTTGCTAAGCTCATCAGCAATTTTCTAGATAGTTTCACCTCTATCTAGTTGTTTTAAAGCTTCTAACTTTGCCTCAATTGAAAAAAAACAACCTTCTTTCGCTTTACTTTCGATATTACAGTACAGAAAAACAGTTTATTTCACATCAAGAATGTATGAAAAAAACTTACATCCACACAAAGCTGTATTCACACTATGGTAGAATTGATTCAATGATACATAATGCTTACGTGGAATAGTGGGAGTGGTGAGTGTACTGATGCCACGCCTCCATTACCCTGATTACTGAGCTAGAGATAATACATGACCGAGACCACCTGTCAATCACACATTTTTCGATGACTATAGTATTCACTCTTACATTCATTACAGTATTGTATTAGGTACTACAGTAGACATAATTAGGTTATTGTATTTCAAGCAAACTATGTAATGTTCTTTTGAAGAATGAATATTAATAAGCAATATCACGGTGTGACCGTCTCCACTTCTTTTGACCAGCTGGAAGCTCCGGCTGGCTGGAGACCGCGCACACTTAGCCGAATCTTGTCAGGATGGGCCAAGGAGTCGGGTTAGGACGCTAATGAACGCACGCAACGCAAGTGAAATCAAATATTATATTTTATTATATGGCCGAATTAAAGATTACAGAATTGATTATAATTTATGGAAAAGACATAACGGCAAGGTTAAGCCTTAAAAATGGCCGAAAAGCATACCGTTGAATTTACTAGCACGTGGCCGAAAAATGGACTGACCTGACCTCGTCCCGTAGCGGTCTTCCGTCTAGCGGCTCTCGGAAAAGACTCTCGGTCGGCTCGCTAGCTCAAGCCCTCCACTCCTCGTCTCTCCCCTCCCCTTCTTCTATGTCATATTGCACTGCTCATCAAAATCGCAAGTGCCAATTCATATTTTATTAATTAAAAATCCCTTTTCATTACATTCTAATTTATAATTATTATGATTTTGGTTTGGTGGGCTCCTTGGCTGGGCCACAACTGTATATATGAGCTTTAATCGATGTCATATTTCATAAATACGGTATGTACTGTTGTCACTTCGGATAAAACAGAATGTCGGAAAACTGAAGTTCGAATAATCGGGACTACACTGAAGTACACAAATAAGAAATCACACAAGATAATACTAAAGTTCTGAAATAAGTATAAAAAGAAGACTGAATTACAATCTAGAATGGATCTGCGCTGGACAATAGCACCAGACAATTTTTTTTCAAGCCTGTTAGGAGAGGGAAAAGGATAAAGGACTTTTGAGAAAGTGAACAGTGTTTACGAATTATTTCAGAACTTTAGTGTTTTTTAATTTGTGTACTATTTGGTAATACCAAGGACGACTTTCCAAGGTAAGCCTGTGTCTCCTATCCATACAAAATCTAAACTAATAGGATAAAAATGTGCCCTATTAAAAAACTTTAAACCAGTTTGCACACTTTGAAATTTTAAACAATAAAACAAAGTACAACATATTACAACAACAAAATAGCTACCTATGAAAAAAAATATATAACTTTGTCTAATTAAAAGAGAAATAACATTGAATAAGTTATGAAAAAACAAAAATACAACTTGACCTACTTTGAAACAAAATAAAACTTAACCTACTTTAAAAAAAAAGTAACACTTAGGAAATAAAATATTAGATAACTAAAAAGAAAATACAGCATATATAATTTTACCATAACTGTTTCCACTTTGGATATCCATTCCTTTGCATTATTCAAGACCTCTTTAATAGCTGCTTTGCTAGGTAAAAATGCTTCAATAGCGTCTGCTTCTTCTACCAATTCTTCAAGAGTGGATAAAGGTTGGAGTGTCCTACCAAAAATAAAATTTAAAAAATGATTTTAATAACAAAAATTCCAAAAGGAGCAATAAAATTTTCTATAATAAAACTATAAGGAAAATAAAAGGTGCAAACATTTCACACAGTTTATATTTTCATATAAAACCAAACCCTTTACTATTAGTATTGGGAACTATCGCCCCAGAAATTCATAAAACCAATGGCAATCAGGGTTTTCTATATTTTTCTAAGTTACTAAAACAGTATTTTAATTTTCCAAGAGTTAACGGTAAAAACCAAATAACAGACCACAGTGGGACTATTTTAGTGAAATGTAACATATTAGTTTAATGACTCAAACATGTGTACAAAATTGCAAGTAAAAATACATTACGACACAAAAATAATTGGCAAAAAATATAAATGGACCGTGATTAGTTATAAAAACTCGATTTTAACCAAATACAAACCAAGTTTAGATCCTTATTCAAATATATAAATATTTTTCAAAGAAGGATCTATGCTTCATTTTCACTTTTTGAATGACATCTATCGAACTGACATTTTTGGTTGCAGTATTGTTGGGATTTTATTTGGTTTTAGAGATAGGTGAGTGAAAAACTTTGTGCAATATTTTTGCACCATTTATCTATCAAGAATTCCAGACACAGATTGTTCATGTGAAATAATGGCTAGTATGTTCTGGTAGAGTTGTAAATGGTTGCAACAAACTGGATTTTGAGAGAATCAGAAATTTTATTTTGTTGTTTTCGCAGGTACCCTTTACTTTTAGAATAAGAATCGAAATCCAATCTTAATTTTAAAACATTCCTACATCCATAATTTTCTAAAAACAGTCACTAAATGAGTGCAAAGACAGATAACTGACATTGTTTACAATTATGTAACTTTTTCTGTATATTTGTAAAGGGAGTGTAGAATTAAGCAATTTATGTTAATCAAGATGCAAATGACAAATTTTATAAGCAACCATTTTTAATAAAGTACTGATAATAAAGTATGAGAGTATTTTTTTTTTTAATAAGAACTGTTTCGAAACTGTAGCCACACAAACCACAGACCATGAGCAGTTTCAATATCAGACGCTCTATACAGGTTTCTCACAATGTCACCAGTGCGTTTCAAGTCTCTGCGGATTGGTTGTTTGTTTACATTCCACTGTAAAACGATAAGTCTATCACCAATCCTGCTGATTATGAAGGAGGCATCTGTGATTATATTTTTTAGCGCTAAAAATATTCGTCCTGCTGAAATTCATTGACAACTTGAAGAAATGTATAAAGAAGGAGTTAAGAATGAGGGCAATGTCAATAAATGGTGTAGGATTTTTAAGAAGGAATAACTTATGTATATGAAGAGTCATGATCTAGACCAGTGGTTCCCAACTCACTCCGGGCCGCGGACCACTTTACTTGACATTAATAGTAGCACGGACCACCATTGATATATATATATATAGTTTCAAAGGCAATAAAAAAAAAAACATTAATCATAAGCAAATTGTTTATTTTTAGAACATTTTAGCAACAGTTACATTTTCATTAGAATACTAGTTGAAATAGAAATTAAATGTTCTCATTGCACATAAAATATTTTTTAGGAATTATTTTAGTGAGACTTCTGAGCTCGAATCTGTTTTACTAGTTCAGGAATTCTCGGTGAATGCTTCTTGCTCAGTGCTAGTCGCAGGTCGCTGCCTAAGCTCAGCCGGTTTCTTTGTTTATTTTTTATTAACAGCAGAGTTGAAAAACCTTGCTCGCACAGGTAGGTGGTTGAAAATAGCACAAGGTACATAAGTGCTATTTTCCGGACGTATGGGTATGAAATGGCCTTTCGACACCACAGCTCTTCCAAATCTGTGCCACTTTCAAATGTGTCCTTCAAATCATTGTCATTTTGCAGTTCAATCAACTCCTCTTGGATATCGTCGGGAACATCTGTGACTTTACAGCTGAAATGATTTCGAATCATTTTTTTAATTATCTGTGTGTCTTTGTCGTACTCAGGAAAGTATCGTGAAAATTCTGCTTTAAGCGTTCCTAAATGTGTGAGGATGTTTGGTAGAATTTTATCCACATGAGAAGAATAGCTCTTGTTGTCCGCCAGATGTTTCAAAATCGGGAAGGATTGAAAGTTTTGCTCTTCAATCTTTTTCATCCACAAATCAAGTTTGCACAAAAACGCATGGAGTTTGTCCTCAAAAACAAAAATGTTACCAACACCCTTCAACTTGTCATTTCCTGATCCTTGAAGCTGCAAGTTCAGTTGGTTCAAATGTCCAAAAACATCTACTAGGTACGCAAGTTGTACCTCAAAAGTTGGATCACACAAATCCTCCAAGAATCGCTGCATTTTTGTTTCAATAAAAAACACTTTCAACTCTTCTCTCAACTCAAATAAGCGCTCCAGCATATTTCCCTTTGAAAGCCAACGCACCTCAGTATGAAAGAAAAGTGTTTCGTGTTCAGAGTCTAACATTGCACACACCTTCTTGAAAACACGACTGTTGAGTGAGCTTCTTTTGACTGCATTGACCATATTTATGGCCATCTCCATTGCACTTTTTAGGCTCTCTGGCAGTGTCTTTGATGCCAACGCTTGACGATGGATCATACAGTGCATAGTTACTGTAGCAGGGTTCTTCTCCTTTACCAAGGCTGCCAATCCTGAACGTGATCCCAGCATAGCAGGGGCTCCGTCTGTACAAAATCCCGCTAGCTTATTCCAGTCAAGGCCATACTTTTCTAAATTATCACAAATTATTTTCATTACGTCTTTGCCCTTAGATGTGGTCTCCAAATCTTGAGTAATTAAAAAGTCTTCCTTGAACGTACTGTTGTCGCCCAAATAACGAATAAAAACTAGTAATTGACAGCACTGCGTAACATCAGTAGTTTCGTCACATTGCAAACTGAAAAATGGAGATTTTTTTAATTCAACAATTAATTGTTCTTTAATGTCGTTACTCATTGTATCAATTCGTGTTTTAATCGTATTATTAGATAGGGGGATATCCTGCATTTTTTTGGAAGCTTCAGTCCCCAAAACTTGCTCGACGGCTTTAATTATACATGGTTTAAGAAGATTTTCGCCGATGGTGTGTGGTTTCTTAGCCTTAGCAATCAAGTGCGCTACTTCAAAAGAAGCTGAGAGTAGTTTTTCTGACTGTTCATAAGCTGTCCCAGATTTGCCTAATTTCATTTTGTTTAAATTTTCCAGTTTACCTGCGAAGAATTCAGGTGGCCGGTCACTCAGGTTTGCATGATTTGTCTTCAAATGACGTTCCAATTTTGCGGGTTTCAATGCCTCGTTGCTGAGAACGGCTGCACAAATTACGCACTGAGGTCTAACCTCTTTGTTCACTTCAATCGACGTAAACCCGAATTTAATATAATCACTATCATATTTCCGCTTTGGAGGCATACCGAATGCAAATAGTAACAATCTCAACAAACACTATAAAACTTAGCACATAAATCAAAACGTTCAAAAGGATAGAAAGTTGTAGTTAATGTAGTGTAGTTGTTGACCTATTCGACTCACACTCACGACTGAAGACAGCAAGTTGCAGACTACCCCTGCCACCACCCCCACCAGTTTGGATCCCACTCCCACCACACACTCCCACCATACCGGTCTACCTTATTCCGTCTACCTCCGCCGTATCGAATTTGTTAACTTAATTTAGTTTTTTTTTTTTTAAATTACATTTTACTCAATAATTATTTATTTCTTCTAAGTCCCTCGCGGACCACTTTCAAGGCTCTCGCGGACCACCTTTGGTCCGCGGACCACCTGTTGGGAACCAATGATCTAGACGTTCGACTGTATTCACTGAGGGTATGACTAACAAAGTTAATTTTTGTATAAACAGATGATTTACTATTGATGAACTGTATGAGACTTTTCCTCAATTTTCACGATCTATAATTTATGACACCGTTTCTAATTTGTACCAGGTGGGTTCCAAGAATACTTACAGAAGAACATAAGATAACATATATGGCTGTTGCTCTATCGTTTTTGGAATGCCATGATTGAAATAGGTAATGAGTTATTAAACCACATCATTACTAGAGATGATGTTGGATCAGAATAACACCATTCCACATCCTCGACAAAAGAAAAAATTCCAGTACTCTGTCAACTCAAATAGTCATGGGTACAGTTTTCTGGGATAGAAAAGGCATACTACACTCAGGGGCTCAATTAGGTGTGTACGGGCTTGGCAATCATAGAGAACGTAACTGGATCTACATCTTTTTCAAGTAGTTTTGGGCTAAATTCCTCTTTTTATCTTTCTTATCGGATTTGTCTTGACCAACTCTTGTTGTTTTCCGACCCTAACACTATTAGAGTATTAGAGGGCTAGGAAGTCTTGATGTTTGCTCTTTTCTTCCTTTTTTATAAGATGATGACCAAGTGATTTTTTGCCTTTAAAACAAGAAAAATAAGAAAGGCATCCTTTTGATCGAAATTCCCTGTAGAACAACAATAAAAGAAGATGTGTACTGGATTACATTTCCAAAGCTCAGATTGGCTTTCTCACAAGCAGCATTTATCTCCTTCATGACAATACTCACCCATTCACTGCAATACTGACATTGTCGTTACTAGAGCTAAAGAAAACTAATGGTAAATGATGATGAATTGAAAAAATTGGTTAAATGGACAGGCAGCAGACTTCTATTATGAAGGGATGAACTAACTTCTGTACACGTCCAACAAATGCTTAGATGTCCAAAGAGATAACATAGAAATATTGTAGTTTGTATCGACAGTTGAAATGTTGTTAACTAATACATTTTTGATATCACTCAGTCATAATCTCAGACCTAATTTATGGTAAACTACTGTTATATAATATTGCAACTCTAGTTTGACAAGATACTCTAACATAAATAAGGACTTGTACAAGTACAATTTCTGTCTCAACTTGCTAGTATTTAAACATTACAGGTGATCTTATTTCATTTCATTTATTTGTTATGTGTGACAATAAAATTGCATGCAACAAGTCAATAGGCTGTATTAAATATAAGTACAAGAAAATACTCAATTAAAATTATAATTAGTAAAAACAATAAATATTATGTATATGTCGGTAAAACCAATAAAACTTAAGCCTAGAAACAAACAACAATAAATTATTTTAAAACAATAAAATGCCACAGATAAAGTGAAGTTCTCTAAATGTCTCCATGTTCAAGGACTCACTCACAGAGTAAAAATAACCAGACAACAAAAGGCTAATTTTTTAATGTATGAAAATTTTGAGTAGTTTTTTTTTTTTTTTTTTTACTAGGGAAGTTCATTACTCAGAGTTACACCAGCTCGAGATAATAGCTTCCTGTATTTGTTAAGCCTGTGGTGGCCTAATTACAAAAAAAAAAATTGTCTGAATTGGGTACCATAACTGTGTACCTTTTATACAAAACAATGACACTTGAATTTGCATAATATAATATTAATTCAAAGATATACAAGCAAGTGTCAATATACCTAACTGCCAAAACACATTCCTGCAATAATCTAATTCACTTATTCCAGCAATGAGATGTACTGCTTTTTTTTCTGTAATATAAAAAAACTTTTCACTTGTTAAACTGATGAATCACCCAATAGAATGATTTCATTTTTCAGGTGTGAATGAACAAAGCCATAATACATTGTTAAAAGTGTGGAAAAGCTACAATAACTCATGAGTGTAAAAATTCAAGAGTATATATGATATGCTAGGTAGGATTAAATCAAGTCATAAACAACAATGAATTAATATTAATTTATATTACTTGGATGATAAAAACTCTTTGGCTCTCTCTTCCCAATGTTCAACTTTGTTTAACAGATCGTTCAGTTCAATTGTTCCTTTTTCTAGCTCATGATGAGGAACTATAAGTACACTAGTTTGAAGAAGGTTTTTCATAGCATCTACAGTTACTTGTTCTCTGTCTTCTTTCAAGGCCTTCAGCTCCTCAAGCCATTGCATCTGCTCTAATTTCTACAACAAATAAGAACAAAACACATGAACTCATAGTGTTTAATATGGTCTCAACTAAAAAACAATTTTTTTTCCAGTTTATAGAAAGAAATAAATAAATTATATTCGCCATAATGAATTTTACCCAGCCAAAAAGTTAACGACAGAAATTGAAAAAAAAAATAAACTTCTATTTTTTGATTTAATGTGTTTAGGCAAAATAATAGTTTATCGTTTAATCTTTAAAGAAAACCTACACATATATAGAAAGATATATAACTAAGGTCTCACACCATTCATCTGCAAATAAAAGAGCCACTTTTAATTATATGGTTCACCAGTAAATCAACTTACACCTGTCTAAAGAAAACTATGAAAAAGAACTTCTATATATTTATGGTTATCCAAAAGAAATAATAGATAAGAAAGAAAGAGAAATTTAAGAAAATAAAGGAATTGAGATGCACTTTTATAAACAGTACACCATGACAACGATGGGTTAAAACAACTTTTGATCCACCAATCACAGATATTTAAAGAAATCACTAGCTAAATATACAAATTTAAATGTAGCTTTGTCAGCCAAGAATAGTCTTGGTAAAATATTAGAAAACGCTAAAGATAAAATTCAAGAACAAGATAAATCAGGAATTAATTATATAAATTGTTATATGTCAGAAAAAATTATAGGCCAAACAAAAAGAAATGTCAAGACAAAAGCTAAAGAACACTTTGCCCACTTTAAATATAATAAGCTATGATAAATCAACTATGGCCAAATAATGTTTAGACAAAAACATTACTTTAAAGTAGAAAACTGTGTTGTTGAAAAATGTTACTAAACTAAATACAATAGATGCTTGGGAAACCTTTTATGTAAACAAATACTGTGATGTAATTGTAAATACCGAATTAGGACCAATACAAAAAGTTCTATATTCATGTAAAATACATGTTGTGTTATAAGGTATAAGATTAGTTCAGTAATATTATTATTAGTTATATTTTAACTTTTAGTTATAGTTTAGCAGCTCGTACATCACTGAAAATGGAGACTTTGACGTTGAAACGTGTTTGAATAAATAAACATACTATTTGTGAGAATTTGTGTTCAAGTTTTATTCTATTAAACCATCTCACAAATCAGACACAATAATAATTTAAATTTATTACACCATGTTTAGGTACATCAATTTTTTTAAATAATAATCATTTGTATTGTATAGGTCTTCATTGTACGAAACAACGTGTCCATAGAGTCATAGTAGGATTTTGAATAAATATATTTAAAAAAGTATACACTTATGAAACACAAATAAAATGAAAGAATAGATCTAAAAGTTTTTTCTTGTTTATCGGAGTTCTATGTGGGTCCCATGCATAACCCTGTAAACACATCCAAACAATATTCCTGCTCTTCCCATGAACAACATTGGCATAATGAGGCAGTGAACCCATCTTTCTGAAAAATCAAATTTTCACCCTTGATTTGGGGTACAGCAAGGTGGTGTCATCCTTGATTTTGACCAACGCGTCAAGGTAGACAATTCCACTTACAGTGCTTTCAACAAAGAAAAATTGACCAATAATCCAATTCCAAACAAGAATGCATCAAACATTGACTTTTGGGCTGTCACGCTCATGTTCAATGAAGGCGTAAGGGAATTACTTTGGCCAAATCAAATATTGTGCTGATTTACATAACCTGAAGTATAATTTCATTAAGAATGTCTACAGCAAAGTCTTACCTTTTAAGTATCCTGTCCACAAAGCATTCAATACTTAAGTTCATAGAATGTAAACCTGAGCCGTTTTAACAAAACTTTGTGAACAACTGTTGTTTTTGGAACACTAGTTCTAGAGCACATTTTCTCTAACAGATTATTTTGGGCTTCATAGAAAGCTTACTCGCATGCATTCATTACTGACTCACAGACTACGTGAACACTTTTTGTGTAATAAACTACTAGTTACATTCAACTGTTTATCCTATTTACGAAATGTTATTTTCATGTTAGAGGTTCTTAATGATACAGAATTACATGTTGCACTAAAATTACAGAATTGAATTTTTCAAACGATAAAATATACTAAATGATTGATATACTTTTACATGATTGTTATGTTTATTTGGACCATACGATTTAATGGCACATCAATGGTTATCCCATTATATGAATAAAACTAAATAACAACTGGTACACATACTTACAAGTTTAATTAACAATTAAAAGTTCCACAATGCCTTCATGGACACATTGTATACATTTCTGGAATTATTAGCCATGATATCCAATATGGAATTATTAGTACAGAATGCTATATTAAGCAGATGTTAGAATACTTTATATAATTACAAAAAAGTTCAAAATATTATATTTTTAAAATAAACAACTATTAACATACCTTATTTCAAGTCGATAGTAGTTCTTTATATTAGAGTAATGGCTAAATGTTTCGCTAAACATTAACCCTTTTTTCACATAACAAATCACAAACACATATAAAAATCTTGGCCTGGCATAAATAATCGTGCAGAAATGGCACTCGTTAAAAGTTAAAAATTGTTTTTGTTCCCAGTATTTTGGCCACATGTTCAATAACTGAGTTGATCCCATCTAACAAAAAAAATCCACAAATCTACAAAATCCCATCTACAAAAGTGTTAATGTTATTAGCTGGCCTGATGATGCTGCCTAAGGCAGCGAAACATGTAACCATTACTCTAATATAAAGAACTACTATCGATTTGAAATTAGGTTAAAGTTAGTAGTTGTTAATTAATTAAAGTAGTTCTAAGGTAAAACAATGAATATAAACAACTATTACTTACTACTCTTAATCTGGGTAGCTCTGGTAGATCAATATCCAGCTGGTTACCATTTTCAATGCATTTTTCAAGTATCTTGGAGTCTACGACATCATCAGTCAAATATTGTTCCATTTCTGACTGAAATTCTGTTACTTTTACAAGTAATAGTTTTACAGATTCAGATTCTTTAATTTTGCAAGCTAAATCCTCAATCTGATCATTAAACAATGTCAATTCTTCTACTGTTAACTTAAATTTTGATTCCAGTGTAACTCGTGTTCTGAAATATAATTTATAACATATTTAGATGCAAATAACTTAACTGAGCAACTTTTATTGCAATTATATTTTAACAATGAATACAGTACCTGGTTCGAACTCTGTTACAATCTAATTGTTGGGCAACCCTGGAACATTTTTCTGCCTCTTGAATAGCTAAACTTAATGCTTGTAACAATTCAGAATCTGGAAATTTTTTCTCTTCAGCTTCTGTTAAAAGGTTTTTCAGTCCATCAAAATCTGCAAGTCAAAATAAGATCATCGAGTAAATTAAGGCTAATACTTCAAATTATATTTTTAAATCTTTTTTTTCTTTCTTTATTTTTTATCAAATGAAAATGAACTAACCAGCACATGTGGATATTCATTTCCATCAATCCTAGCACTTCCTTTAACCCAACTAAGTGTTGAGACCTCCCAGCCATAATATGATTCTAAGATAATTTTAGAATAAATCTGATATAAATTCATGGAAATCCAATGCTTTCAAAGCCGCCTAACTATCTAGTATCTAAATAAATAAATATATGCTTATTTATGCATCAAAGTCTTAGGGTTTCTCGAATTAACACTATTTTTTATAATCTATTATACTTCAAACCTCAATCTCAAGGTCGGAAGAGAACAAGAGAGACCTTAAAGGAGAGATGAGAGTGATCTAACCCAAGCCTATATGAAAAAATGTAAATCTCGCTATGATCCCTCTTGATTGTTACTCCCGCATTAACTATAATGAACCCCTGAGGGCTGCAGCAAGAGCAAGAATAGGTCAAACCATGACAAGGCAATAACTTCCACACTTTCATTATTGTGGACCGCTTGTGAGGATACAGAAGAGATCTTGGAGCACATCTTAACTCCAGTACACAACTCCTAAACAGACAAGAGAGAGAGGTAAGAAAAGTATAGTCCACGAGAGTGGTTTCTCTGTAGTTCTTACTAAAAGATCTCTAGTCGCTTGCAATGTTGGTTTAAATGAACATCGGGTCATCGGCGGCTCTCAGTGCTAGATGCCAGCAAGGAAGAAATAAGTAAATAAAAATAATTTTAATTTACATTTTCATATTTTAATAATATTTTTGTTTTAGACATCTAAAATAAAAGTTTATATGGTTAGGAATCCTAACACAGTTGATATGGTTAGGAATCTAACTGTGGATTTCTTTAATAAATAACCTATGAGGAATGATCTAGGGCACCCATCACATGGCCAGTTCAATCTGAGTATAATATATAAAGCGTGAGTGTCTGCAGATATAATTTCCTTTTTTATTAAAAATAATTTATATAATATATTTAGGATCTACATATCAGCTTTCATCATCCTTGTTTTGCTGTAATATAACAACGAAACTGCATTTCAAATGTAATACTAATGCTTACCTAATGTTTTAGGAGTGTTACAGTCCAATGCATCAGTTACACTTAAAACCCAAGTGTCAAATGATTCTGCTTTTAGTTTCAACTTTTGTAACATTACTGGTAACTCATCCAAAGTATAACGATATCTATTAACAAAAAAAGTAAACTATAAAATATAGTAGACCTACTGAAATTTGTTGAAAAACATAATTTATTGATCATATAATAATACAAATTTTTGACTAACATTAAAACATATAAAAAAACTTTGTTAAATAAAGTCAGGGCAACTTGCAATTATTTTATAAAAAACTCCTTTGACGTTGTCTTTATGCTATGTTTTAGAAATTGCATTTATTTATATTGCATTTTTTATTAATGTTTTTTGTATTATTTGTCAAGTGTAGAAATGTCACTTAAAACTAAATACCTTGATTTTTAATAAATCAGTGTTTTTAAAACACTACAGCGATGTTTCACCGCACATATCAGCTTCGTCAGATGCAGATATGTCACTTAAAATTTAAACATTTACACTGTATACAACAAATAACACATAATACAATTAAACATGAGTCAACGAAAAAATAAAAAATAAAAATAAAATTAAAAAATAGGAAAATATGTGTCTTATGCAAAACATTGTTGTAGTGTTTCAAAAACTAAGAATTTTGAATTACACTAATTTATTAAAAATAAAGTTATTTAGTTTTAAGTGACATTTCTGCACCTGACAAATAATACAAATAATAAATGATGCATTTTGTTTGAAAAACAGCGGTGTAATTTTTTTAAACTAAAAATTCAAATTGCACTGACTTATAAAAAACAAGGTATTTATAATTTGGTGTAATTCAGTGAAGCAAGCTATCTTGTAAATATTATTCTTTTTCATAGTCTAATCATCCTTTTTTTACAAAGATTGCCTACACAGAGAGCTATTCTTCCATCATAATTGTAGAGCAGAAGCTGAACCTTTAAGGGATGGGAATAAATGGATAACTGTTTATTATTTTATAGCAGATTTATTTCAAATATTTCTTTTACATTGGATATCAGGATTGAGATGATTAGCTTACTTACTGATTAATCGTAATCGCCGATTCATACTTCTCTTACCGATTAGTTAAAAAAAAAACTTTTAATCATCATCTAATAAAAAAATTAAAGGAGATAAAATAGAGACCCCTAGCCCTTGAATATCACTCAATAAGGTTGAAAAAAATTATCACGGTAATGTTGCCATAGAAAGAGATAGTTTGGTAGAGGAAAAAAAAAACACAATCATAATTCATATATATGATTTTAACTATAAAACAAGAGGCAGGAATTTCCACAAATTGTATAATTTACTCAGTTTAAAACAATAAAAAGTAATTCTGTAATTTTTGTTTATGTTTATATATCACGATAATTCATTGTGCATGAGCGATTTCTTCAATCGTGAATAAAATGCAACTAAATAAGTTCAAGGCCAATCAGTAACTCTTATATCGCATTTACTAGCTTATGTTCTTTCACTGTAAGTAACAGAACACTGTTGTCTATCTTTTGGTATCACATGCACACTGAGATGGTTTCATTTATTCAATGACCGTTCAAATAATAAATAACAAAGCACCATGTCTGGACAGGACCAATCCTGTATGAACTGGTGGTTAGTTGTTTATAGGGAATGTTATTTTTTTTTAAAATATTAAAATGTTAAAATATTTTTTACTCATTATGTCTAGCCGGTCTAAAGACCAAAGAATATTCAAAAGAAATTTAATAACTGTAATAGTTCAGAAGTTATGACTTAAAAAACACCAAGTTAAAATTCAAAATAGCTTGATTTATTTGAAAATTGTATATTTATTAACCCTCCAACCGGCAATGTTAATTGTCTTGAAAATTCTTCGTTTGTTTAAAAATTAATAAAATATATTATTTGTATACAAAACCTAACTTATAAGACATCATTTTTCTCAGGAAGATGCATAGAATTCATCTATGTAATAAAAAAAAATTTTTTTTGAAACGGTTTTGGAGTAAGTATGTTAGATGTCAAAAATGATATTAACTTTTTTTCAGAAAAATCTGTATCACCCAAAATCAATAGCTTACTACCTTTTTCTAAGATATACAAAAGTTTTGTGTAATATTTTTGAATATATTTAGGGGGGGGGAAATGTTACATTTTAAAAATTTAAAAAAATATTTTACGAAAAAACTGAATTTTCTCTTTATTTTTTCCAAAAAACATAAAAAATAGTAAAATATATTTTATACAGAACTTCTATATATCATTATGTCCAGAAAGGTGCATAGAATTTAGTTGTGTAGTGCAAAAAAATGTTACTTGTATCACATTTGGAGTTTTTTAGTCAAATATCAAAAAATCGAAGAGTAACGAAGCAGAAATTTCACAGAAATGGTGATCAAAAACATACTAATACATTTTTTGCAATTTTTTCAACCATTACTTGAGATTTCTAATATATTTGTGAATATATTTAGGGGAAAAAATAATAATATGTTACATTTTCTAAATAAAAATGACGATTTTTCAAAAATTTGTATTCTGACTCTTGAAGGTTAGGGTGACACGTCAACCTTTTAGGCATAATTAGTAACTTACTAAAGCTAGGCCTAAAACAAAAGCGTTATATTTTACTAATACAATATACTTTACAAAGAATAACACACATATTCACTTGTATACTCATATAAAACACTAAATATAAGAAAATATGCATATAGCCTAAACTTACCATTGTTATTTATAGGTTATTCCATATACACACTCGAAATTCACTCAAAAACAAACTTTACAAATAAAAACACATATATTGTAACTTGTATACACAATTTATATACAATTTGTATACACAAACCTTCAAAATAACAAAAATCTAATCCCAAAACCAATATGTGCCACACCAAATATTATAGTGTTCACGTCAGACATTTGCTTAATTTGCTACGTTTGGACTTCAAAACAACAAATTCTTAGTAAGCAATTCCTCAACTCAAGTGGTACCAACTTATAGAATGGAATTTCCCCTACAACATAGAGTAAAAAGAAAAATAATTTTAAAAACAGAGAGATATGAATTTCGTCTTTTCGTAAAGCGCATCGAATGCCAAATGAATTTCATGTCGTCAGGTTTGTTCTATGTTCAAGTACGAATATCTCTAGATCTGTTAGACGCAGAACAATTTGTAATCTACGGTTAGAAAGAGAAACATGTGATCTATATAACAGTGTTTTAGTTGACTTAAATGACAGAAAAATAGAGTTGTAATCATATCAGGAAAAATGGAGCCGCACTATACGAAAAGGCGCAGAGTTGAAAATTACGATTTTACGCTACAAAAATACGTGAACTTCACCAATTTTTGGAATATTATTTATAACGTTTTGTGGTATTTTTTTTCATGATATGCATCTACGGAACATTAGCTTTCCTACGGTATTTTATTTATTGCGATGGGACAATTTTAATGGGCGTAACGTTGAATGGCAAAATACATGATTAAGAGTTGGTGAAATCACTTGGGAGCACGTGGGCGACCTACTGTAGGTCGCCGTGCCGGTTGCAGGGTTAATAGTAATAGTTTAAGCTGATGTATATTTTAAAACGAGAAACAGATATATACTAATTAAGGGGGGGAATTTTTAATTAGGAAAGTTAAGGGAAAAATCAGTAAACCTTGACAACGAATAATTTCGCTAAGTAAAGGACAACACCATAAAACTAAAAAGATTCTTTCGTTTCAACATTTAGGCAACAAGAATCCAAAAGAAAAGGAATAAATTCTAAAAGGATCAAAAAATAGTTAAGAGGAAAATATGAAAATCTTTAAACAGGAATAA
Organism: Aphrophora alni; assembly: GCA_963513935.1. Lineage (NCBI taxonomy): Eukaryota > Metazoa > Arthropoda > Insecta > Hemiptera > Aphrophoridae > Aphrophora > Aphrophora alni. Next base: position 40,377,792 of record OY740765.1, on the reverse strand, counting down.
CTCAGAAAGTTATTGTCCTAGAACATAATTCAAGTTTCTATGGAATCTAAAAGTCATTATGAAAAGGACTTTCACCTATCTAAAACCTTGTCAATTAAAAAAATATGGAAATTTGAAGAAAATTAGTAGTACAATTCACATAGACATGTACTGACAATTTGAACTACTCCTCCAGTACACTTGAATGTTCCATACCAAGGAGAGGAGCCAAATACAACTGGATTACTTTCAGTATGGAAAATGTTAATTAATAAAAAAATGAGTTATCACCAAACAAAAGGGAGATACAAAATTAAAAGTTAATTTCAATAATACAATAACCGTTAAAAGCAAAACTTGGTAAATTAGGCCAAAATAAAGAGAATAAGTAGGAAAAACCAAAGGGAAATTTCTGACAGAAATTGGCAGCAGTGACACAAAAATTATAAGCTCTGAGGAAATGCCTAGAGTTTGAAACTGTCTGATCCCCACCATCATCTAGGAATGTCTTCTCTAGCACTATAAAATGGCTAGATATTAATTCTGTTCTACAACATCACCGAGGAAGGTCTTCTAAAATACTACAAGAGATGTAAGTTATCTTCAATTGGGAAGTTTTAACAATTGGTAAAGTGTAATTCCCAGTGGATGAGGGAATTACTTTAAAAGAAATGAGGACAAAAAATTGTCTAATACGTCTAATCTTTTAATAATAAATGGACTAAGTACACACACATATATTTTCTAATGATGGTTTTTATTTTTATCTTAATAATGATAGAATTACTAGAATAACATTTATAATAGTGTAAAGTTAATGCATTTGTTTTATGAATAACTTTGATTACTCAGTCGCATTAGCTATGTGAAAGCGAGACAGTGCAGTGATGAAAAAACTCCTACTCCTGTCTCGGAGTGTATATAGAAGTCGGAAAACATCTGGCAACCAGGAAATATCACCAGATAACATTGTTGATCCTTTTTTTAAAAATTTATATCAAAAGAATACAACATTCACAAACAATAAATAAAGTTTTATACTTTATAAAAATCTCTCCGTCTAGTTAATAGTAATGTAATGTAAGTCTTAGGTTCCAATTCAAAATATAAGAAACAATTTTTATAGAGAATATTGGTAATATTATATAAAAAAAATAAACGTAAAGTAATACTTAAAAAACCCAATGTAGGTCTGACAATGTATACATTTTTATGTGTACATGTATAATTTTAATATACCTTCTATTGAATAAAAATTAACCTGTTCAAAATATGTTATAAATGATTGATTTTTAAAAGAATGTCTAAAGTGAATTCACTTTTTCGAATGAATCAAAATGTATTGGATCAATCCTTTATAGCCTCAAAGATTGTGGTTTGCACAATTTTGATTTTTAAATATATTTTTAGTCAGTTTATTGCCCTCTTTCAGCAAACATAACTGACCTTTAAAAAATCTCACTAATAACAAAAAATATCATTTTATATTTGAATTAAAACACCAAGAGCGGTGTGTCAGCAACTGGACTGGATGGTAGCCAGACAGGACAAGGTAGCCGATAACAAAATTCAACCAAGTACTGAGCAACAGAAATAAACGTAAAGTTACGGCACTAGTCGCTAATTGTGAACTTTACCTAATATACTGTCCCATGTAATAACTATTGAGGAAATGTGGTGTTGCGTTCAGTTATATTATTATAATTTTTCAACAGTTCTGGAAACATTTTGACGTATTTGAAGTTGATTCCGGTAAATCAAAATGTCGTTATTATAATGCACATATATATCGAGGGTAGGTATCGGTAGAAAATGTACGAATACAAGGACAAATTTTTTGAAACATTTGAGGCGTTTTCATGTAAATAAAATGAATAGACCCACTATAGTTTCAGGTGTTGGAGATAATTTGGATACTGAGCAAAATTCTGATACTATTGATATTGAAGGTCAGACTGTATCTACATATGTACCCTTTTCTTCACAGAATACAATTAATGTGTCCGAAATATATAATTTATCTGGTTCTCAAAAAACAAGTTAGTATTTCATATTCCACAAATATTTATAAGAGGAGCTAAATACACAGACCATGATCCCAGAGCTGTGACTGACTAAAGCAATGACAGAAATGATGTGTGGAACAATTGTCGTTCAATTTTTTTTTAATAGTGAAGGTTTTACTGGACTTTTGAATATCATAGATAAAAGATATAAGATTCCGCATCGCACACATTTTTCCAAAACTATTATTCCACAGATGTATGCCAAAGTGTGTGCAAAAATTCAAACAATTTTGAAAACAATCGAATATGTTTCTCTTACAACAGATATATGGTCGTTACCTTCATAAGACAATTTTTAAGGTATTACGGTGCATGGTATTGATACAAACAACAAATTAATAAACTCCTCGTTGGAAGTATATCCCTTCAGTGGTGATGCTCATACCACTTACCAAATGTATCTTAATATCACTGAGTGTTTCCAAAAGTGGGGTTTAAGTATGAATATTACAGATGGTAAAGTGATTGCATCAAATTTCAAAATTGCAATATCAAGAATGGAAAATTATATATGGGTACCATGAACTGCACATACAATTAAATTAGTTGTAAATGAAGGTCTCTTAAATGAAGCATCCATTAGGAAAGTTATAGGCATAGCAAAGAGACTGATTAGTCACTTTCATCAGAGCAGCATAGCTAAAAAGGCATTTTGAATAATTCCCAAAATGAATTAAATATGCCAAATAAAGTACTTATACAAAATGTACCAACTAGGTGGGATTCCACAATACATATGCTGCACTCGGTGTATGAATAACGGTTACCTATGTAACTCCAAAACTTAACGTAACAGGTTGTAATATCCGTGGCTGAGATTCCACGATTTTGTTAATATCAGCATTAATAAAAGTATTAAATTTATTTGAAGAGGTTAAAAAAAAAAGTAAATAAGACAATACTTTCTGAATACTACAAATTTACAAAAAAGTAAAATACTTAGGTGTAAATTAGAATTTTTGTATCAACGTATTGATAAAGGTAGAATGAAACAGTTCAAGGCCAGCTAGTTCCACAACATTGCTGTCTATTTGTTGTTTTTTGAATCGCTTTTCTTTTTAAATTTATACATTTAGTTAGTAGAATAGGTATTTCTAAAGAAAATGGAAACATAAATTTATATTCTGCAGAGTGTATTATTCTATAAAAATATTGAATCCGGATTTAATTCTGCAGGAGTGATTACAAATTTCATTGTTCTAGCATAAACTTCTCCAAAGGAATAAATTTTACCATCTAAGTACAAATTCCGTTCAAACATGCTACAATTATATCTTATGTTAGGGGTAATTAAATATACAATGTGGTTTACTATTTACAATTTTGATTTCTCTATTACATTTTTTTTTCAATTACAACTTTATTCAATGTTTACTTTGAGCTAATATTAAAAAAGACTTTTTTATAAAGAAAACCAGACCGTATTTTTTTAAGTGTAAAATAACATTTCACACATGTTTTACCAGGTGGACCTGTCTTAAATAGCATTGATACCACATCTTTGCTTTACATTGCAGTTTGATATTTTTAATGTCCTTACAATCCAATTCCCCTTTCCTGTCATAACAACAGTAATATATTGCATAAAATCTTGCCAATTCAGAGACAGTAGTGTAGTGTGTTTCTTAAACCCACAGTATTTTCTTTCTTTCACTTATCTTTTTCTTTTCTTTTTTTAAATTTTTTTTATTAGAAACATGTAGAAGGCAACAGGATGAATGATCCAAGTATATTTCCTGTCAAATACAAACATCTCTCTCCTTCCAAAGGTCACTTTGTTTATTTAACTTGTAAGAAGCAAATTTATTGACACAATAAGGTGTTTTAAACAAAAGCTTAATAGTAGGTTCTCCAATTTTCTCTGTGTTTTTGATTCAAACAAAGTTCTGTCTAAATTTAATTTAGTCATAAATGTCATTATTTGATTTATGTTTTGTATGTAACGTAAGTACCCTATTTACTGAAACTTACTGGCATGATATACCATACATATTTTGCCAATCACACAAAACAGAAAAAAAAAAAAAAAACTAATTAAAAATGTCAAAATATAGATGAGACATTTGGTTTCGAGTTTGACAATCATCAATAATTATTTTCGATTTCGAAAATAATAATAATAAATACATTAATTCTGAAAACATCGTGTAAAATGCATGTATATGAAAAGTTTTTGGTGTCGAGGCAAAATGATAACAAATTAATAACAACACTTGCTCTCAATTTCTTCTCCTCATTTCTACTACGCCTAACGTAACTCTTAGTCTTTGTGATATCTGTGATATCACCTTGCCAACTAAATCAATGATTTTACTGTAAGAGAATATTTTTTGTTAATTTTGATATATTTAAATTTTGTATAAAATATTCTACCGAAATTCGCACTTGGAAATTTTATATATTTGTATATTTTACTACATTACTTTACAAAACTGATTTTTTTTTTAAATTTTACTTGACCTGAACTAAAATACTAATAAATCCATAATTATTTGCCTCTAATAAAATTTGTAATCTAATTTCATACCAAAGTGTATTTATTTTGTTAGATCGAGAGTCAATTTCCCATTTTAACAGCTACTTTGCCTTTCCCTCTACACTGGCTTCTCCATTATGCCCATTCCAAAACAAAATATCGAGAATATATTGATTATATTTTAATCTGAAATTTAACAAAAGCTTTAATAAAACCCTTGAGTTCGATAACAGCTTCAGCACATTAAAAATGTTGATAAAAGTTCGAGTTTGTTTAAAAGTTCAGTTTTGATTGAAGCTCGAGCTTGGTTAAAGCCCTAACTCGTTAAAAAGCTTCAGTTCAGTAAAAGTTCAAGCTTGGCAAAAGCTCGAGCTCGGCTCAATTTACCCACCGCTCAGCTAGAATTAAAAACCCAGGCTTGCACACTGCTAGTTGGTTTATTAATTATTAATACTTATTTACTTTTAATATTTCTACTCACTTGAATTGTTTGAATGTCCTAAGTACCTATCAAAATTGATTTATTTATTATCTAGGGCAAGATGTGATTTTTATTTGTGTTATTACATCTTAAGAGTACTATATTTTGATTTGACATTGTAAACTAAAAAATAGTTATAATAATATCGCTACATATTATGTAAATAGCAAGTTTATTAGTTTGATTTATTAAATAATACAATTATTGTAAGATTAATTTAATTATGTTCATAAAAGAGTTTTCTTCTTTTTACATGTTATTTATTCTACCTTCTTTTCCTTTTACCGTTTTAAATAATTTAAAAAATTAGTTTTTTTAAGTTCTATTGAATCTTGTTTTTTTTTATTTTTGTCTCTAACTCTTTTTCTTTTTTTATAATAAATCAAATCAGATTTATTTCATTTCATCAATTTTTTTAAATCTTATACATTTATTTATTTACCTTTAATTTTAATATTATCTCTCTAGTCAATTTGTTATGAAAAATAAATTCTTTAACACAATTGTATAAGATTACAATGCAAACGTCTGTTTCTTCAGTTGCTTGTCTGAAATATTTTTCTTATTTTCTATAACATTTCAAATTTTCACGATTATAAAAGTCAAAGCAATATAAAATTAAAATATGATAATAACGTTTGAATAAAGAGGAATGAACATTCATTCATATTTAAAATAAAATAATTGTTTATTCATCAGTCAATTCATTTCAATTTGAAGTTGCATTTGATTAACGTATTGAAATCCCCCTCCCCCTCTCATGGCAGTAAATCATGGAACAATTTTATTCTTACTTATCTTCAAGTCAAAGATGCCAAGTCATCAGAATCGAACATTTATTCACAACGAACCATTTTATTTGATTTCAATGTAGTACGTCTTTAAAACATATGATTCTGTATTGTTATTTTCATTATATAGCCAAAAATATGTATTTTCAAAACAAAACAAAAAATTAAAAATTAGTTCTCTTCTGTTAATCAAAAGCCAAACAATTACACACTTGTTTTATTATCCTATTTAAAACAAATTAATAAACAATGGTGAAGACAATTAGTTTCCAGTTTGAAAATTGGATTATTTCCGATTATGAAATACATTAAAATAATATTACAATGATTATGAAAGCAATTCCATTTTCTTTAGTCTTGGAGTATTACTAAACAATAGCCAAGTAATCAACTCTCATTATAGTATAAAATATCAATACTTTATACTACTTTTACTGAAAAACTAATGCGTTTAAATTACAAGTTTTTTTTTTTTTTTTATGTGAAATCCACCTGTCTGACAGAAAGAAAATACAACTGTAAAAAAATTCAAGAGCAACTATGTAGTCCCTCGCCAAATCATTTACAAGGATTGCTCTTTTACTCTCAATGACAACACTGACAGCCTAGCTTTTATTACATGTGACTCATGGGCATGCATTTCATGCTTTATTTAAACATCTTTTCATTCCAATTTGAAAACCAAGCAATATTGATTTATAATAAAACATATAGAACATATATTTTTCTCTGGATCTAAATATGAATGTATATGTTTGTTACGCAACTTGTCAGGCTGAATTACCAATATTTGTTTTGAAGGTTTGTGAAGACCCTCAAGTAATATGTCAGTAATAGCTAATCATTGATTATAATTGAGTTGGAAGTAGACATGTTATAATATATTATTACATTTATTACTTTTACTTTAATCCTTGTTCTACAATGTAATAGTTTAATAAGTTTGAAGACATTTAGTGAAGTTAATGAGCACTAATCGTCAATAATCATAATCACCATTTATAAAAATTAATCGTAATTGGTAAGCTTGAATCGTCTCAAACCCTCTTGGATATATTAAATATTAGTATTTTGTAGATATCTGATACTTTTCTTCATTCTTCATTCTGGTATATCTGGTAGGATTAAAACTTATAAAATTTTTGGATTTTGCAGACCCTGAACTATCCAATAGAATAAAGTTTAAACATCCGATCACACATTTGAGTATATTGGACATCTGCACAAGATTATATTATATACATTCTTATCTGAATAAAACAATGTTGTTCGGCAATATTATAGTGAATATTATTATGAATGTTGGATTGTTTTGTATTGTTCAAATGTAAGAAAAAAATTTGTTTTGTTTTAAGGCAATAAACCATTGTGGTCATCATCGTATTAAGAAAAAGACCATTAAATGCTTCTTAATAAAAAAAACTAATAAATAGAAATAAAAACAAAACAATAGCATAGAACTGAAACAAATTTTAAAACACTAAAACTAGTTAACAATTGTAAACTTTGATAAAAGTCAATAAACAACAACATAACATGTTTTATTACAGTAAAGGGGCCTGGCAACAATCTAATTTAAATATTAAAATTTTTATCAAAAAAATTCAGGCAAAATAAAAAGGACAATACCCAATCCAAGGATCTCAGCATTCTCCCTCAACTTCGCTTAAATAGAATTGGGTAGGAAAAAATGTCCTATACCTTTTTAGTACAACACAATTTATTAAGATGTGACTAATCGTTAGAACAACTCAATAGAATGGGCTTTGTAGTGGATTCCTGTGTTCCGTGAGAAATCTATGAGTAATCATAGAGTGACTAATGCAATGACAGGTAATCACCACTTTCTCTCGACAATTGGCATGAATGAATATACTCCACAGATGGACAGTACCTCTTACTTCCTTCAGCTTATGGGACACTATATTTGTTCATTCTTCCTCCCATTGACTATTCAAAACAAATTCAACTATTGATACAAAGTCAGATGCCATAACATGCAGTGCGACTGGCAACTACTTGTAGCTTTCTTTGCTCCTTCATCTCAGCTTTTGGGTTTTCAGTAATTTCACAATGCCCAGATACCCAAAAAAATGATAACGTGACGTCCCATAGCCGACATATGCGTAAAAATTTGTTTTCATATTTTATGCTAACCTATAACTCTTCTGTTATGTCATTGAATATTGTTATGCAAAAATATTTTTGTAAAAACAAGTAAATAAACTAAAGTAAAGTAAAGTAAACATTAAGACATATTAATCTAATCAACACTTTGTATTCCTTTAACTCTTAAGCAGGGAATGTTTCAACCTATTACTATTTTTGGTACCATGTTAAACATACAACCATAAAAATAATCTAATCCATTAATATTGATTTTGCATAACTAACCTTAACACATGTTTTTCAGGAGGGCATTGACAAAGACTAGTGTAATGCTTTAAACAAACAAGTTGTAGAGAGCTACATTTACAGGTCACAGCTGATAAAAAACAAGTGGTCTTGCATACTTCGCATTGACGTTCGTCATCTGGTAACAGTTCAAAAGCTTCTCTTTCAGCATCACAAACACCCTAAAATATTTAAAAAATAATTTTAATATTTGTTGACACTGCTACACTACACAAAATGTTATTAAACCATGATTATTAATAGTGATGAATATTAGTTAGATTATATAGAATTTTAAATTTATAAAGTTAAATAAATAAATAATTAATTGGTTCCTACAGCACATATCTGATATTGAATATAAGGTATTAGTGATTTGGAAAATAGAGAGTTGTATTGAGAAAAGGGTAATATTTCAATCTTGTTGGAAGAGAAGGTATTCATTTGTTGGATATATTTTTCTTAATGTTGTGCATAATTACGTGATTCATCTTTAATCTCTTGGGTATTATTTGTTAAGCTTCACGTGTTTTTATTTGGGTAAAAAACTCAGTGTGAAAAGGACCAAACTCATGTTTACACAGGTTATGCACATATTTCAATGAGAATACGAAAGTTCCATATTCACTTCTAAAACGGTCATTTAAAAAAATAACAACAAACCAATTTTTAACCATGAAATTTCGAAATAAAAATTACAAAATAATTTAATTTTGAACTGTTAAATTCAAACATCAACTTACAAGACTGTGTTAGTTAATAAACAAGACTTTAACTACATTTTAACCATAGACACAAACCATGTGTAGTATCAACATCCATGTACCGTATCAAGCTTTCTAATATATACGTCAAGCAGTACATGTTCTTGTTTCAACTTTAAACTAACTGAAATCCATTTGCAAAGTTGTAATTTCTAAATAAAATTAAACATATTTTCATCATGTAACATTTCCCCTTATTATTATTATTAATTTAAAACTGTCTCTGTGATTTAATGAAACAATAAACGTCAGCTACTTGTAACAAACAGCCCTAAGCTCGAATTTGATCTAATCACACAATTGAATCTACAGACAATACTTTAAAATACCAAATATAGATATATGCTTTACATTTCTCCTTACAATTAGTTTTCTTTATATATATATATATATATATATATATATATATATATATAAATATAATTGGCTCAATTCCAGCTTTTTTTATTGTATCTAATATACATCTAAATTAGATATTCTCGATTTTAAAATGTGACTTTCTTTAGGATATAACAAGATCATGGAAATAGTAACTAGGAATGCACGGGCAATGGAATGTAGTTTATAGAAAATGTACTGTCATTCATAATTTATTGTTTTGGTTGAAATTAAATGCAGCACACTTAGCATTCAGTCTAGTCTCTGTGTTTATCAAACCTAATGTCGTACTACAATCCTATCAAAGCCAAGCTAGTGATTTGGAATTTCAAACTTGGTAGAGCCTCAAAACAAGGAGGAAGAGTAAAAACAGGACACTTATGTTTAGGTAAGTGGTTTGTTTTGGAAGGATGTTTCAAACAGATGAAAGATTGACAGGTTATACAATTTGTAAATAAGATCTTATCTGCGAAATGCAGATAATAAACTAATATATACATATAAATATTTACCCATTCCAAAAGAGACTTCCTTAATTTTTTTTCTTTCTCCACCATAACTAACATATCCTGATAAGTATGTGCAGCAATCCTGGGGTCTAAAGTATCTGGATTGACTGCCATTTTACAGACAAGCTCATCATGTGAAAACACACAAAACCTATGAAGCTTAGCATAGTGGCTAATGCATTCACGACCCATGTGCAACTGAAATTAAACATTACCAAAAGTCTGTTATATTTTTATAATTAGTTCATTTTGTCATTAAAAGGTAAATGTTTGTAGGGAAAAAAAAATCAAGATGCAACGCCTCAGAACTAAGAAGATGGGAACTATCTCATCAATGGGTCACAAAATCTAGAGAACCAGTAAATCTTAGATAAATTATCTTTCATCCTTTTCACTCTCCCAACAGGCTTACAATTAATATAATTAATTAAATAATGAAATAATAATAAAAATCATAATAAAACATTTGTCTGTAGTTTAGCAGATCCTCTGCAACCAAATTACTACAATTAGTCTTCTTTTTATACTCTCTACTGATTGAGAATGTGAACAGTGTTTACGAAATATTTCAGAACTTTAATGTTTTATTGTGCATTTTTCTATTAGTGTACTACTCTGTAATACCAAGGACCACTTTCCAAGGTAAGCCTGTATCTCCTATCCATACAAAATCTAAACATGATATCTATGTGACCTATTAAACTCTAAGCTAATGCCAAAACATAGTATTTTTACACCAAAAACATTTCTAAAATTTGAGCTCTCTATCTTTAAAGTTTAAAAGTTACTTAACCGTCACAGGATTTTTTGACACCGGGTATTTTTTTAAAATTATTATTACAGTTCTTTTTTATGTAAACACAAAAATAATACTATAATTAGGTAACTTAGAAGAAAAGTCAGATTACGGTTTACCATTAAAAAAGAATTTCATTTAAGGCTAGGAAGTATATAGGTAGTTAGCCGTATTTATCTTTGGCTGATTAGTCAAATCAATATACATAAATACACCATACATATTTCAACATAAACTTAAAATTAAGGATTCCCATATTTAAAACATAACATTTTGAAACATTTTAATTTTTGGAATTAAACCATATATGGATATAACACAAAACCAGACCTACCCAATCAGCTGGTGCAAAGTTGACGGCTTCTGCAAAATTATATCCTTGATTGAAGCCTGCATGATAAGCTCGTGGAAATGTAACAACAAATTCACCCGCATGTTGATCTGTTCGGAAAACTGGAACGCCTTTACAAAAAATAAAAGAATTTTATAATTTTCAAAATAAAACAGTACATTTATACTTTTTAATTAATTAGCTTGAAAAAAACATAATTCTCCAAATAAAACCGTTAATGACTTTAGTTGTAGCATTGAAAATAAAGCATTTCATGTTGTTTGTTAAATCAGTAAAAAGTTAAATTGTTTGAGAGACTAGGACTTTGTAGGGGAAAGGAGTAGTAAAATCAAATTGGTAACGCTAGTCGGTCTGCTAGTGGTATGAGGGTCAATTTTACTTTTTCAACATATACACAGTATAGATAAAGTTATATGATGGGACAAAAAAAAGTCAAAATTTTCTTCGTATATTCGTTTTGAAGTCCCCCCACCACGTAGTTCTAAGTGCTCTACACCCCAAACTTATGGGACCAATTTTAATCAAATTTGGGGTATTTAGGCATATATTGACCATATCTCAGGTTTTTTTTTTTTTTTACTCAATATTTGGAAGTAGCTGCTGCCATAAGATAAAACCCAAGATTTTCTCAGAATTAGCTCTTAACGATTCCCATCATATTTTGCTGAAGTGTACCCTCTAAGAATCTAAATAAAACATACTGGTCACCATCTTCCAAAAAAATAAAATAAATAGCTAGTTGGCGAGTTACCGATAATCAAAAAACAATAAAGTAACTAATTTCTCAAAATCGGCTCTACCGATTTTATACAAATTTAGTGAAATGTTAATATTAACAACCCAAAACGGCTTACAATACCACAAGTGAATAATATTACCATTCAGAAAAAATAGGCTAATATCATCAAATACTACTTACACTGAAAACATATTTATGGCAAAAGCAAAGAACGTTTAAGCCCCTATTTAAATATTTTTTTCATGGCAGGGAAAAGTCTCATACAGTTCATCAATTGTGAAGCGTCGATTTTCAAGAATATGTTTATCAACTTCGTCAATTCCTCTACGATGATCATCTGGAACGCGATTCATCATGAACATCAGTTCTTCCTTTATTTAAACAGACTAGATGATTTAAGTTAGATATTTGTTTGTCTTTAATAAGAACAGATGTTTCTAAACATCTAACAATTATATACAATTTATGCCTGTATATTTTAATATTTGTTCCTAATCTTCAGTATTTTTTCTTTTACTTAAGACATGTAAACTATATCTGCATACTAAATTTCAAGTTTCCACATCAAATGTGATTACTACAGATAAAAATATGAATGAAACCAAAACCTTTAAAAGAAAAGAATATTTAAGATCCTAACCTGCCTCCATGAGCACATTGGGGTTCATAATAGTTACAAGTTGGTGAAGCAAATCAGGTTGCGACTGGAAGAGTTCCGCAGCTGCTGACTTCATAGAGGTCTCAAATTTTTCTGCACTGAAACCAGGTACACCATACCACGTTTTTGGTTCACCCCTAAAAAAATTATGTTAAGGTTTGTTTTAACAGTACCAAATGAATTGCTGAACTATTTATTATTGTGCATATTTAATATTCAAATTAACTTTTAAAATACAGGTACACTTTCAAAAGTCCCTTACCACACTTGGGAATAAACAAAATAACAAAACACAAACTTTTTGTCAAAAGTAAAATGTTTATTCCTATTAGACCCTTATAGCTATTACAACAACAAAGTTGTCATCTTCAGAGGAAATCTTAACAAAGACTAAATTAAAACTATTTACAACTAAAGTGACCAGTTCAAACACCTGTACTGTTACCCGGAGCGGGGAAGGCCCAATCCTCTAACCTACAAAGGTGTTTTAATGTTTACAATATATTCATCCCAAAACTAATTATGTTAACATATTAACTAGAATATTAATAATTGATACAAATTTTTTAATGATACATGAATAAAAACTATGCTAATCTATTCTCTTAACATATTAAACAAGAATATTAAACCAGAATATTAAAAATAGATACAAATATTTACTTTTACAAGAATGATAAAAACTATGTTGAAAATTCCATAACTTAACAACATAAAAAGGTTTATCTTAAACAATAGATACAAATATAAACTTTTACATGAATCATAAGAACTATGCTAAAAAATTCTATTAATATAGTAAACCAGAATATTAATGATAGATACAAATAATTACTTTCACATGAATTATAAAAACTATTCTAAAAATTCTTCTACTTAACAACCTAAAAGGTCTATCTTGGTTTTAACAAAGAGAACAAGCATGAATTAGGAATAGGGCCTTTGTCAGAATTTAGTAATTTTGAATTTTCAGTCTTAGCAATTAATATGCTTTCATAGCTATTTAATAATTTATTGGAAGGCACTTTTAACAATTTTAAATATTTAAGGTCTGTGTTATGGTTAGTTTTTAATAGATGTTCCGCTATGCTAGATTTTTCTGGTCTGTCTTTTTTTAAATGGGCCAAATGTTCTTTAAACCTAGTGGTGATTCTTCTCTTTGTTTGGCCAAGATAAACCTTGTCACAATCGTTACATTTGATTTCATAAATTCCTGAACTCTCTAGGTCCGGAATTCTGTCTTTTGAATTACCAATTAAATTTCTTATACTATTCTGGCTTTTGTAGGCTATTTTGAAATTGAATTTCTTAAGGATGTTGTCTAAACCCTTGGTAAGGTTACGGTTAAAGGGTAAAGTAAAAAAAAAATGTTTTTTGGTTGGTTTCAGGTTGGAGAGTTGTGGATATGTTTCTATTATGTTTAAGTTTTTGTTTCCTAACAATGTTTTCCACGATTTTGGTATCAAAACCATTATGCTATTTGTATCTATTTTTAATATTCTGGTTTAATATGTTAATAGAATTTGTAACATAGCTTGTATTATTCGTATTCTTGTTTAATATGTTAAGAGAATAGATTAGCATAGTTTTTATTCATGTATCATTAAAAAAATTGTATCAATTATTAATATTCTAGTTAATATGTTAACATAATTAGTTTTGGGATGAATATATTGTAAACATTAAAACACCTTTGTAGGTTAGAGGATTGGGCCTTCCCCGCTCCGGGTAACAGTACAGGTGTTTGAACTGTCAACCCTATTGCTGATAGGTCAATGCACCAGAGGAGTGGGGTAGGGAAACTGGTCACTTTAGTTGTAAATAGTTTTAATTTAGTCTTTGTTAAGATTCCCTCTGAAGATGACAACTTTGTTGTTGTAATAGCTATAAGGGTCTAATAGGAATAAACATTTTACTTTTGACAAAAAGTTTGTGTTTTGTTATTTTGTTTATTCCCAAGTGTGGTAAGGGACTTTTGAAAGTGTACCTGTATATATTGTCACCACAGTGCTCTGGTCTTTGTTTATTAACTTTTAAAAGGTGAAAATAATTATAAAATTGAAAACAAATTACTAGAATAGAATTCCAGAAATTAAAGATGCCACTCTGTACAAGTTGAAATTTCCTATTATAATTCTAATGCAAATATTTTATTTATTGCTATATAACATTTTACTTCAAGGCAGCAAAACCTATAAAACAGGTGATTTAGTCAAAACAAATTGGAAACAGCTTAATATTTCAAGAACTGATTTTAATAGAAATTTTTTCGACCTCTCATTTTAAAGCTCTTAATCTGAGCTATCTACAGGGTGGTACAAAAGTTTAGTAAAATATACACAGTGTTCCAAAAATTAACAAAATGTAATTTTTCTCAACTTTTTTAAATGTAATGCTATCATTATTTTTACATATTCTAAAAGGTAAATTTAAGACACTTAAAAGTAATTTTTAATTTGTCTTTAACCCTCTAACCACTTTTATAACACATTTTGTGTTGATGCACTCCGTTCCTGCAGTGCTAAACGACACAAAATCACTTTTTTTAATTTCAAGATTTTGTCCACTAAGAATAATCCAACTGCAATAAATTATATACCGTTGTATAGATAATGTTCCAATTTGTTTTTCCATCATAAATTTTAATTTCAACATGTAAATTTTGTAAATTGATTAATTTTTTTATCAACATTTATTCACAACTCCATTACTTTTAATCTTTTGTAAATCATGAAAATTTTTTTTTAATATTTGTTATATGGTCTAAATAGGCTTTTCTGTGGTGTTTTCGCTTCATTTTTGCACATTTTATGATTCCCAACATACTAACTCAACAACTTTTACATCTAACATTTGTTTCATTACAAAGATAAATTCTATGCACCTTTCTGATAAAAATGACATATAATAAGTTGTTTTGCATAATAACACTATTTTTGTGAATTTTTCAAAATAAGCCTAACTTTCAGTAACCCTTTTTTTATCATAAAGATTGATTTTTCAAAATGTAAATTTTATAAATTGATTTATTTTTTTATCAACATTTATTCACAACTATATATTACAAAACTTATGGCAATCTTTGGCATTTTTTATTAATAACATACTAACTCCAAAACCTTTACATCTAACACTTTTTTCATTATATAGATAAATTCTACTCACGATACTGAGAAAATGATATAACAAGTTGTGTTTTGCATAATATTACTATTTTTTTAACAATTAAAAAAATAGATTAAAAATGAGCAAAATGGGGCAATTTTATAGTATGCGGTTCTATTGTTAATAACAATATCTTATGGCATTTTTAATTTAGCAATTTTGTAAACACAATATTAAACGTTCTCTGCAGGGCTGAGTGAATAACGATTTATTATTTGATTATTGTAATGTAAAGTAAGCCAAGATCTATTGAGAATTACATATCCGGTACAGGATTTTCCAAAAAGCAAAAAGTACGCCTACATATTTCTTAATTACAGTATATATTATTAGAATATCAATTATACTAACATATCACTTGAAAGTCAAGGACATAAATTAATAAAGTGTATCTTCCTATACAGAATGTTCCAAAATTAACATGTCTTGTCACATGCTATAAGGGCAGGAAAATGTACTCAATCAAATTATACAGACCAATTTATTATGAAGGAACAGAAAAACTTTCAGAACATATTCTACTAAAAAAAATAATAAAGGAAAAAATGCATATAAACTAGGTTAGACAAATTTAATTTTCTGTCTATCCGTCATTTTGTTATTCATAAAAACAATATAACTTTGGAAAATAAATAAGATATTGGGTTAATATTTCGTACACACATTTTTTCATGTTACATTTTACAAGTGTACCAAAAACAAAGATTTTATTTTGTACAATTTCAAAATTAAATAGTAGCTGCTTAAAATATTTAACATTGACTATCTCAAAAACTGTTAACTTCATAAACAATTTACAAGAGACAAAATATTTTCCTCCCTTAATAAAGAAAATATTTTTTAATTTACGTTGATAAGTTATATATATATATATATATATATACATTTTTTTTTTTTTTTTTTTTTTTTTTTTTTTTTTTTTTTTTTGTCTAAATCACCCAAGAATAAGCCTAATAACAAAACATTTTTGAATTCTGATAATTTTATCTCTGAATATTTTTATTTTAGACATTATGAATAAATAAATCATTGTATTAGAGTGAAGATTCCAAAATTTGAAAATATCAAACCAAACCAAAAATTGCTCTAATATTAAGGAAAATAATTTTACCTTTAGGTAGAAATTAAATTTTTAGTTTCTTATTATTGAAAAACATTTGTCTCTTGTAAACTTTCTATAGAGTTAACGGTTTTCGAGATATTCAAAGTTAATTGGCCGCCATTTTGAAAATATACACAAAAAAGTCTTTGTACAGGATAGACAGGAAACTATGCTTTTCAGACCTAACTTATATAAACTTCTTTCTTTATTATTACCAGTAAACATGACCTGATAGTTTCTCCATTTCACGGGAATCACCCTGTATATTCCCTTCGTCAATGGTAAGACTGATTGGCGGGTAAAGCTGTGTAAATAGTTTAATAAGCTTTTGCTCCATGAGGATAGAACATATGTTTACAGGCAGACAATGGCAACCAATAAGAAACAAATTTCTTCAGCTAATGTTTTTCTCAGCTACATACAGCATTTAGTACTTAATTAACTGATAAAACTACAATATATTAAATACTGTCTAGTGTTAATAGTTTTTACCAGTGAAGATAGTTTATAGAATAGCTCCAATGATCTTCATTATGCCAACAAAATGTAGCAAAGCACATGCCAACATACATCCAAGGAACTTTCATTCCAGAAATATCAGCATTTATATGTCCTAAAACTGAACCCTCTAATACTGGTAAATTGTTTAAATTCCAACTAGATTCTGCATACTTTTTGATCAAAGGGTGCTGTTAACAAAATACATAAACACAATTTAAAATGACATACTTATAGTACTAATACATGTTTGTTAATATTCTTATCTAAAACTAAATAGGAGTAAAAGATATATTGTCGTACTAATTAGCAAACCTCCTAAGTCCATTATTTTGTGATTTTGACTTGTCATACCAACGTTTCAAGAAAAAATTATTCTTTCCAAAGAAGCAAACCTTCTAACTCCATGATTTCATTTTGTGAATTGGGATTCCTGCTAACTTCCAGCTGAAGCATTGTTAATAACCTAGGAAACTGTAGTGCTGTGTTTAAAATCAGTTCTTAATGTGTTCCTGTAATTATTTACTACTTCCATGGAGAGATTTAAAAAACATGGTCAGTATTTAGTGAAGTTTATGTACTGTAATATAATAGTTATTTTGGCTATTATGTATTTAATGTGTTTGTAATTTTTGACAAGGAGTTAGGAGGTATGGTATTACTCAAAATTTAGGTTATGGTAGTTGACTAAATGGAGTTAAGAGGTTTTCTAATCAGCACCAATTTGAGCACAAAATGTTTTGATCTGCACAAATAATTGTGTTATGCCCTATAAAATTTAAATAAAGAACATTTTATGGATTCTGAATATTATAAAGTTAATTAGCTAACTGTCGACTTTAAATAAGTAGGACTAAAAATCTGTTTTCCAAGTCTGAAAATGTAAACATAGGTACTGTATCTCTTTTTGCATTGGAGATACGTTTAAAAATTCAAGGCCGTTTTCAACAATTATTTTTACATTACAGAACATAAAGAAAATGGGGCCTCTTCTCTGTCTTCTATTGTCAAGCTATCTTTTTTAAGAGGGAGAAAATTTGTCAAAACTCAGAGACTTGTGAAGGAACTTTCATAGTCAATGGTGATGGATCATTTATCAAAAGTTGATTCAGAAAATGAACAGTTGGTTTCAAAAGTTAATTCAAATTTGAGAGATGATCAAGAATTTTTTTTTTAATGATATCAACCTTGATTTTAACTTAGTAACAACATTTATATATCTGTTCCTCTTCATCCACCAAGTCTTGCCGAATTTGATGATTTTTTAATTAACAATGCTGCTAATATGATTGACTTTGGTGCATTTCCAAATATCAGTTGTTTACTAGATCAGTTTGTAAATGAAGATCAGGAGTGATCTAATGTTAGTGAACAATCAAGAATTTGCCACAAAACTCTGTAGAACAGATGTTCGAAAACCTACAAGAAAAGAACCATTTTCTGGTGGTGATGGATGTTTAGAGGATGTAATAAATAGGCCTAATACCTCAGAAAACCAGATGAAAATAAAAGAAGAGTCACAATCAGATCAATAACACCCTAGTGAAAGTGATCAAGAAGATGAAGACAGATAATTAGAGAACGATCTAACACATAGAGTGTGCAAGAAGCGCCCGCAGATTCAACCAGAAGCTTGTAAAATTAATAAGTCAAGAAAATTAGGCAAAGATTAATAATAAAATATTATGGTAAAAGAAAGCTTGACGAAGGAAAGTGGAAATATGATGTAAAAAGGAAACATAGAGAAATGTACCAAAGGTGTTTATGCAATAATAAAGAAAATGGTTTGTTTCAGTGCTCACTAATTACAGAAAATGATAGAAAAAAGATTTTTGAAGCCTTAGAGATTTGGAGCCTGGATTGGTAAGTGAATATATATATATATATATATATATATATATATATATATATATATAAAGTAAACACTCTCTGATCCGGATCTCTGATATACGGAAACTCCGATATCCGGCCGTCGTATGCCATCGTATAAAAATACAATTTTCTATACAAAAATAATATTTTCGAGCCGAATAGTAGTGAACGATGTTTTTGAGCTGGGCACTGGGCAGTAGTGCGGTTCTGATTCAACAACAAAAACAAATCATGACTCATTGCGAAGCTTTTCAAGCACTTGAACAGCCGATAGACTACGTGGAAGGACAAGAAGAATCCTCACCGGCCGATCTCCTTCTTTTTCGTAGATGGAGAGATATTACATCTAAGAAGCATGCAACGAGCCAAGCAAGCTACCATTACATCTTTTTTTAATAAAAACTGACGTGAGTACAAATTACTGTACCGTAATGAAAACTAACATTTATCGTACGTTCATCAAAATTTCACGTGTACAATCCTGTACATATTTATTTTCTAATCTTCATTTTTCATTTGATATTTTTAGTTAACACTGTAGACATAATTAATTGTTGTTTGTGTACTTTATGCTGAGCCTCATTCAGCTTAAAATAAATAGAATTTTAAAAATAGCTATTGTAATATTTATTTAATTAACCTACCTTTTGTTGTTTTGGTACTTTTGTTACCGGTTACCGTACCGGCAAATTACATAATAGTACAGTTAAAACGTAACGTCTATATATTACAGTAATTTGAAAAACCATGGTTAATTTTTAGAATACTGTGGTAAAGCTACAATTTATCGTAAGCGCAACGCGTTTTAGCGCTAAAAATGTAAATTTGCTACGTTTTGTTCACGTTTAAAACCACTTTAACTATATAAAAATAGCCACCTCGAGATCCGGATTTTAGATATCCAGATCGGCCGGCGCCACATTAATCCAGATTAGAGTTTTTACTGTATATATATATATATATATATATATATATATATATATATATATATGTTCAGTTCTTAACCAAAAAAAAGATGAAAACTGTACGACCAAGAAACAGAAAAGAATGTGACAAGAGCAAAAGAAAGTTTTCAAGTATATATTTCCTGAAAAAAGGAACACTACAGTGCGAGTTTGTAAATCACTTTTTTTGAACACTTTAGCTATTGCTTTGTGGACAGCACAAAATTGGTAAAAAAAAACCTGATGAAGACTCAGAAGCAGATGACATTGATGAGCCGGATGACATCATTTCCGAGGAAAATCAAGAGAACGTGACAGTTACAGTGCCAAAGAAAACAAGAAAATCAAAAGAAATTCAGAATCTGGAGGATTTCTCTCAACACTGTCAAAAGTTGAATCCCACTACTGTCGGAAGTAATCTAAAACTCTATATTGAACCTAATTGGACATCTAAAAGGGAACTATATATGTTCTACAAAAATGATTGGTGACCACAGAAAAATGTTGATCCAGTTTCAATATGTATATTTTCCAACAAATTTTGAGAACAATAATTTAGGCTTGTTTCGACCAAAACAGGATTTATGTGACAGGTGTGAATCTTTCAAAATAGGAAATTTAGAGAAAGAAGATTATGAAGCGCACATTCTGAGAGAGGAAAGAATTGAATTAAAAAGGAATTTAAAACTGACTTGTACATTTAATAATTGCCACACGTTGATGCGACAATTGTAAATCTATAAAAAATGCTGGTTATTAGAATTTAATATTAATCTGATTTTTATTTAAAATAATAAAATAATTTGCTCGACAATGGGCACCAGATAGCTTAGCTTACCAATTTTGAAAAAAAGAAGTTAATAATTAATTGTTAAAAAATACCTCAGGGTCGCAAATCCTTTTAAAAGTGTACTTACAGTTGGCTTTTTTGGTAAAATAAAGAAATCTTATTTTGTTGTGCTGAAACTAAACATGATTTATTGAAATAAAATTACACATATATTCTCATAATACATTTCTTACCACTATTTAAGATCTCTGTATCTTTTGACTTTAAAATTCTGCCTTGGAGAGGCTTAAATCCCTTTTTATGATTCTAAATTAGCAGTTGCAACTTAAAACAAAATATTTTTTTATGGTGAGTTTTTATATTCTCACGTAGCAAAGATTATTATTATTTAAAAATGAAATTAAGTTCTCTAAATTTACTAATTGTTATACAAAGATTATTCATTTGAATAAATTTAGAAAGTTCATACAAAAAGTTCTTTTTTATACAAAATTATTATACAATTGTCTATGATTCTTTGTTACCGCATAACCGTTCCAGTAGGGTCCTAGGCTCCTCGTGGTGAGTTCCTTTCATGTTGCATGTAATCACCTTGTAGACGCTATTTACACACCTGACGATCAATTGTTCTTTCAAGTTCATAGTATTGTACAAAGATTTTCATCACTTTACTA
The DNA here is from genome assembly GCA_963513935.1 of Aphrophora alni. Classification (NCBI taxonomy): domain Eukaryota; kingdom Metazoa; phylum Arthropoda; class Insecta; order Hemiptera; family Aphrophoridae; genus Aphrophora; species Aphrophora alni. The sequence continues at coordinate 40,356,364 of OY740765.1, read as the reverse complement.
AGAGCTATTGTCCAATACACTCTTCAAATGCAAACTACATCTTACTATGTCAAAACTGTCTCTGAACTCGCTGAATCGTCACTATTAATGTTCTAAAACTTCTTTTAGATAATAAAATCTCTCACCGACTCAAATGTCACAATAGGACTCTTTAATTACTTCCGCTAAATTTTAAGAAAGTTTCTCTACACTGAATACACGTCTTACTCATTCAACTGTTCCCTTAAGAACGGTTTTAATATTTAAACTACATTTTTGAAAAAGTTTCTCTGACAGAAAACACGTCTTACCACCTTGAACGTTCTACTGAGACTGGGCAATCGCATGCGTCTTTGTTCAACTTCCCCCAGTGTCATATATCTCATTATGCAACGTCCTGCATACATTCTACAACTGAACGGAGGCTAAGATAAAAAAAACATTTATGTAACAGCAGATTATATAACAGTGATCAAAGAAGCTAGGATGTCTCAGCCGTATGCAGTACAGTACCATGAACATGGTTTCTTTAAATCCTTTGATGAACAATTATTTTACAGAAGTGTCAGGCCGGGAAAGGGCATAGGATCATCTCGTGTGGTTGATGTGAGGGTGTTTCATACCTTCCACAGGGAAATATTAAATTTAAACTAAATTATTCTGAAGAATGGATTGACCTTCCACAGTGGAAAAATGCTACAATGTTGCCAATGAATTGTGAAAACCTACCCAGTCTCCACAAAACTAGAATCAAGATAAAGAAAACGAAAATACAACAACCTTCAGGAATTGAAATCTATGTTACCTACTGATTATCATCTTTTTTATGAAGACATTCCTTTCCTTGACAAATAAGCTAATTGTATGGGCTCTGTGTTTATAACAGTAATTTGTTGAAATGATAAAAATAAACTGTTTTGTAAACAAGTTTTGTTTTTGTTTTCTAAAATCCTCTTCTACTCCAATAGAGTACTTCTAAAATGTTACCACAAGAAAACCTATCTCCAATGCAAACAGTAGGAAAACTTCTCAACTACCAGATAATATATAAAACGTTAAAATATATTAAAGATTAATCCCAAATAACATTGAGTAGCTTTAACAAATAATATTTGGTATAAATAACCTTTGTATTAATTTGTATTTTCGAGAAAGAAAAAAAAAAAAAAAAGTTTTAGTTTGCTACTGTAAAATTTGCTATTTTGGACTAAGGAGGTTTGCTAATTAGTATGACGATATCCTTCACATTCAGTTTGGAAATGTCTAACATGAGGGAAGTTCAAATATAAACAGAATTTTCAGATTCTGTTTTTGTAAAGAGTTCAAAATAATCATGACTCATTGGGTAACTCATGCATGTTTGAACTCTTCATTAGTTATGCTAGTTCTTTTTTTCCTTCACTTCCGTCAGTTGTAATCAACATGTCACATCATGAAGTACACAGCAGTGTTGCACAATGAATTATCACTTGATTTTTGACAAACGAAGGTGACATTCCATCTCAGATCTATTCGAGACTTCATAATCTATTTGGAGATGAGTATTTCTCTCAGTCCAGAGTGTATGATTGGTACAAGTTATTTGAAGAAGGTCAGGTAAAATTTGAAAAGGAATCACATGCTCGTCAGCCGGGAACCTCAACCAGTAAAGACAAGCTGACTGATGTTGAAGCACTAAATCAAGACAATCAGAGAATCACCGTCACTGGAATCACTGAGAAACTTGAAATAAGTATTGGTAGTGTGGAAACATTAGTTAAAGATTATCTTAAATTTAGCAAGCAGGGTTCTCCGTCTTTTAAGTCTGAACACAGAGAAAAAAGATTGGTTGCAATCAAAAAACTTCTGCAGCATGGAGGCAAAAAAATCAAAAAAAAAGGATGGAGACAATTTTTTAAACTCTATAGTAACCTGTGATAAAACATGGTTGCATATTTCACTCCAGAGTTAAAATGAGCAAGGTAATACCAACATATAAGTTCACGTTCACCATGGAAATCAAAAACCAAATAAATTTCACATGGGAAAATAATGGCCATTTTTGAGAAGATTGACAAGGAGTTTTTTATCTTGATTTCTGATAGAAGGAAAATAATGGCCATTTTTGAAGGAATTGACTTTCTGACAGAACAGAGAACTTATAGCTTCTGAGTACTACTCTATGATTTTAAAAGAGAAAGTGAAGCTTTTCGTTTCCAGGAGAGATGCCCGGAATTCAGTTTCTTTCCTTCAGGACAGTGCGCCCTCACGCTGCTGTTTTGATGATGGAAATGTTGGAGAAACTTAAGTGGAATGTCCTACTTTATCCTTTGTATAGTCCTGAATTAGCACCATTGAACTTTCACCTCTTCAGCCTTTTTTAATGAATTTTTAGAAGGGAAAAAATTTAACTTTAATGAGGAGGTTGTACAAGATTATACAGTCACAAGACTTTTATTCTTCTGGAATAAAGAAACTTCCTGAGCACTGAAACAAGTGTTTTGCAATGGCAGGGGACTACATAACAAAATAGTGCCCAAGTCAATAAATAATAGTAATAAAAAAAAATTCATTATATTCAATAAAGTTTAACTGATAAATTCCTGTTTATATTTGATATAAACACCTCCTGATATTAAACACCTGAAGTAATTGTGGATATGCTTCAATCAGAATAAAAATGTATCATAAAATTCCTTCATTATGAATTGCCATAATTAAAATGAGAGGTGTAATTGTAAATGTAGCTTACAACTAATAAGATATAAACACGAAATCACAATATGAATTACACCATATGACAAGTTGTCTTGAAATATAATAAGTAAAAAACTTTGTCACTTCTTAGAACACAGAATAGTTGTGTTGGAGAAATGTTATAACAGGCCTACGATTTCTCACTTCTTGACTCTTAAAAACCTATTCTCAGAGTTTACTTCAATATTATTGGCATGATCTGTTAAAGAATTTGTGTAGAGAGCTTGAGATTTAGGCCTATGTATTTATTTGATAGAACTGCTAGATGAAATTATAATTGCTTCCACCCGAAAGTGGTGTAATGACCATTCTAAATTGGATGTCACTGGTACTATCTTTAAGAGCTACGAATGAGACAATTAGCTTACCGATTAATCGTAATAGCGAACATTAAGATATTAAGGTAAAATAAATGGGGTGGAAAATACCCTGTGTATGTGTTTATGCCTAATTTTGAATTTGATTTTTTTTTTTAATTATTGCTTTATCCACATTAAGACAATTGGGTTTTATAATATCTATTTTGATAATTGGTTGTCCAACTATAGCTTGTTTTCATTTGTTAATACATGCTTTATTTAAAGCTTTATTATTTTTGTGTCCAACTAGTTGGCATGTGTGATTGAGTGTTAAGAAGGGTTAGCATTACTCCATTCTATTGTAGAAAACTTTGCCTGTCTGTACAGGAATACAATCTAAGCTTGCATATATATGACTCATCCTTTTGACTTACTCTGAATTATGACTTTATACTATTTTGAGCGGTCATTGAATTAATGAAACCATCTCATCGTACACACACGTGTGTGTGTGTGTGTGTGTGCATGTTTTCATCCGCGTGTGAAACAAAAGATAAAGTATATAATGGTATCACCTTGAGTCAATGTAACATAATGACAAACGTTAAGCCTAATAGAAATGAGGTGGGAGAACTAGTTGCCCTTCAACTGGTGTTTATATTTATTATATTCAGGTATGCGCTTCAGCATGTTCCATTTACACACATTTTACAATCTCTTGTAATAGAAAACCTAAGTATAGTTCATGACCAATTTTATTTTATTCTGATAGTTGTATGACTATCTAACTGTAGTTGTAGTTGTAAAAACAACCAACTAAATAACTGGAGGAAACGACTTTTTCAGCATTATTGAATTTTTTTCTTTCGTAATTGAGGATTTTCAAACTGGAAACCAAATGTCTTATTCTCCATTTATATTTTACCAATTTTAATTGGTTTTCTACTCTTTTTGTTTTATTTTATCAGACAAATTTGATGTATTCCTTTGATCATATATTTTGTAACAAATTTTAACCTATTTTCTGATCTCACTCCGATTTATTTATAAAATAACCCAATTCGATTTAGTTGTTTTGTAAATAATGAATAATTTACATCCACAGAGAATTATACTTAACTTTAAAAGAAATGAGAACAAAATAATTGTCTAATAGAAGCAACTAACGATCTTGATACTAGAAGGTGGATAATATAGAAATACAGTGTGAAGAGGATGATAAAAGTGAAGAAAGGAGAAGAAGCTTTGAAAGACATATGATAAAATTCTTCTCTTCAAGTTATATTGGACAAATTGGCGTGTATCTATATGAATTTCTATCTATACTATACGAATATTAATAAGCGATGTTGATGTTGATGAGAGGTTTTTTGCCTTTAAACAAGAAAAAAATATTTTAATAAAGGCATTAGACAAATTTTGGAAAATGTAAATTTGCAAATTGTATTAACATTGAAAAATTAATGATTATTGATTCTTGAAATGTTGGAGATGCATAGAATAAAAAAATTGTTAAATAATAAAAATTCATTTAAATCCTTGTTAAAAATTAATATTTGCTAACGATTATAAAAATTATACATTTCGATTTCAAATTTTTACAATTATTACTCACATATAACTAACTTCATTAGAATATACCTCATATTTCTTCATAAAATTTTTAATAAAATACCTCGTAGTCTCCAAGTGTGGGAGTCTTTTTTGTAGGGAATCCTGAACCATGATCCATGGTATGTAGATCGGCTCCATATTCTACCGTTACGTCTTCGTCAATCGATGAAACTACCCTCCAGAATTCCTTTTCAACTAATGATGTAGGAACGAGCTAAAATAAAACAAATAACACCTGCTAAAATGATGATTGAATAATCCACTTATAAGCAAATATAACAAAAATTTAATAAATTTAAAATTTTATTATTTATAGGTTTAATAATGTAAAATTCACAAATTATAAGTTTAAAAGAAATCTGAACATCGAATATCATACTAGAAGGTATGCAAAATACATCATCCAACATTCATAGCATACATCAACATACGATCTGTACATCTTAACTATAATGGGTTGCTATTGCTGAAAATTTCAACCAAGTTGCTATAATTATATAAACAATATAACACTTGGTGGGTCTTCTAATTCCTTAGAAGTAATTGGAAATAATATTTGGAGTGGAGCTACTGAGCTTGCTATTTAAATGCGGATCTGGAACAAATATGTAAAAATGTAAAACAAGAGAAAAAACAATCATTCACATGCAAAACAATATCACTATCGGAGTGAATGCCAAGAGATGTTCTTCAGATAATTCCTGAATGCTACAGTGAAGCTCCTTGAGAAATAACTGAAGTTGAAATACAGCTGGATTTGCTGACTGGAATGACGAAAGTCACCTTAATGGAAATGCTCTAACAGGAAATTTTGAGCAGTAAGTACAAACATTTCGTAAAGATGATGATGATAGACGGCTCGGAGGACTTAAATTACAACAAATCCGGTGCAGGTTACTACAACCAAAATAAAAATAAAAACTGCAATGTCCCAGCGAGTGCTTCATAGAGTATGGATGCTGAATTAATACGTATAAATGCAGCACTATCGAACTGCTTGTAAGTGAATGGAGGAAGAAATTTTGCATTCTCACAGAAGCTACATCAGCCACTTTGAGGAAATAAAAAGGCCAGCAAATATTCTTTTGGCATAGATGCATTGAAAATATTTGTTGTTCCTATTTTCGTAGTTGACACTATAGCTTAGTATCACTAATGTGATGTGATAATTAAACTAATACTCTTACACTGGTACAAATCCAATGATTAAATTTTGAAAAAAGTGTAGTATCTAAGGACGCAAACAAAATGTAATTGTGATCATCTCTAAAAAAATTACGGTTCGTGAGTTATCTGTATAAAAACAAAAATTTTCCATGGCTTTGTGCAACCACTGGATTAGATGATTCGACAGTCATGAACAAAGTGTTTTTGTTCCTAGTTTTATATTTGTAACTGGCTATGTATTGCTAATGTGATAATTAATCTGATACTCTTATACTATTAAATTAGATGATACAACAGGTAAGGCAAAGATCTGATATACTTCCAATGATATAGTAGATAATTTAACGGTCAGGGAAAATTGGTTTTGTACCTAGTTTGTAGTTGACACTGCCTTAGCATAGCTAATGTAACAAATGATACACCTACATTGGTACGTTAGATGATACAACAGTCATGGGCAAAGATCTGATACACTTACAGTGGTATATTAGATCTACAGTCCACAACCAGCAGCCCTCAACCTCACTTTATGCGGCCTGCAAGCTGAAGGAAAAAATATTTGTATAACCCAAATTTGTTCAGGGACCAACTGTTGATTTGTTGTGGATTCAATTTTTGTACGTTATTGAAACAAAAAGAATATTATAATCATGTATTCTAAAGTTAAACCTAAATCAGTTTATCAGTTTGTAGTTACAAAGAGCAAACATAGTCCGTTGTCGTGGCAGCAGAATGTATTATTCAGAATCAGGTGGTGGTAGTAGTGGGGACACAGAGGTGTATTTGGGATTAGTCTTTCTAAACGATTTATTATATTTATAACATTTCATAATGTTCCGTGAAAAACAATTGCCGAGTTCCGCAAATTGAGTGCCGAGTGCCGTGTGTTTCAAGAGATATGAAGCGAGAGATATTTTTCATAGAGTATAACAGCAAAGCAACATACCTAATTTGCAAAGAAACCATGAGTGTAATGAAAGAATACAATGTGAAGAGAGTGGTAAATATAGCTTTCCCGCAGAAAAAAGTATTATTTCAAAAATTAGTCTTAATCATATGACAGAATTCAGAAGAGCAGAAGAAATGGCAGCAGACATCGAAAGAAAATATATTAGAATTTAAATATTTTTCAATGGTGATGGATGAAAGCACAAATCTCACTGACAATGCACAACTTTCATTTTTATCCATGGTATTGATCGAATTTTTCACATTACAGAAGAATTACTTGCGGTAGTTCCTATGAAAGATACAACCAAAAGTTCAGATATTTATCATCATGAGATGAAAAACATTTCATAAAGGTACAATTTAGACCTAAAATTATTACATGACATTTCAACAGATGGTACGACAGCTATGGTGGGAAACAAAAAGGAGTAGTGAACTTTTAAAAACATGAACAACGATATCATCACATTACACTGTATTTTACACCAAGGAAATCTTTGTGCAAAAACCATTCATATGGAGCATGTGCAAGATCAAAGTAATAAATTTTCTTTTTTTCATAAGACTTGCTTATCACAAGTTCCAAGAAGTTCTTTCACAATTAGACACCCAGTATGGCGATATTCTTTATTTTACATAAATTTGTTGGCAGAGTGGAGGAAAAATACTGAAATGAGTATGTGACCAGTGTCAAGAGATCTTTATAAAAAGCCATGATGTAAATTTGGTAGCAGACTTTGAGAGCAATAAATGGGTGTGATTTATATTTCTTAGTTGACATAACCCAAAACTTTAATGCGCTAAATACCAAGCTTCACAGGAAAAATAACATGATAAACAACCTATATTACTTAATAAAATCGTTTGAGATGAAACTGATCTTATGGCAGTCACAGCTGACATCTGGGCTAATGACACATTTTCCAACAATGATTTTTATCAGTTTTGCAGCAAGTTCTAAAGAACACATTAGCTACACTTCTAAATACGCTACACTTATAGAGAATCTTCAAAATGAGTTAAGACATTTGGTATATGATGATACAACAGTCAAGGGCAAAGAACTGACACACTTACATTGGTACATGGTGATACAACAGTTAACCCTTCAATCACGTCTTGACCATATTTCAGGTCGAGTGTTGATGCATAGTTTAGTTCACCGACTCTAAAAACACGTATTTTGCAATTCAACATTTCACCCACTTAGAATCGTCATATCGCAATAAATAAAATACCGTTGGAAAGCTAATGTTCTGTAGATGCATAATCATGCAAAAAAATACCACAAAATGTTATAAATAAGATTTAAAAAATTGGTAAAGTTTGCATATTTTTATGCGTAAAATCAAAGATTTGAACTGTGCGTTTGTAAGTAGAAATGACGCCATTTTTTCTCAGATGTTCACAAATCTATTTTTCTGTCAAACAGGTTGACCATAACACTGTTCTGTAGATCACATCTTTCTCTTTCGATCTGTGCTTTTCAAATCTTTCTCTCTGTCATAGATCGCGAGATATATCTATTTTACCAAAGTAGTAACCAAACCGAACGAATCTCATTTTTCATTCGGTGCAGTTTCCTAAATAAGACATCGATATTTTGTAACCGATCTTTACAATATGTTGTAGAGGAGATTTCATTCTATCTGTTGGTACTACTTGCTATGTCCTAGAGTTTCTATTAAGTTATTACTTCTTACTTCCAAGTTAGTGTTTTACAGCTTTGTTTGTGCAATAAAATGATATATTGTGGTACGTTGCTTGGGATTATTTTCTGATATTTGAAGGTGTGTTATATTTATGTATAATAATTTGTGTATACAAATTATAATATCAGTATTATTGTTTGTAGAATTTATTGTTTTGAGTGAATGTTATTGTCAGACTTATCTAAACTGAGGCTGTTTAGAGATAGGTTATGTTATAATCTGGTCACCCTTTTTAGCAAATTTCCATGTGTTTACATAAAAATAATTTTGTCTAATGAAAATTTTATAAATTGATTGTTTTTACCAAAATGCATGCAAAATGTTTATAAATTTATATAGGCCTATCTAAAAATAGAGATAGGTTATGTCATATCTGGTCTGACCTTTTTAGCAAATTTCCATGTGTTTACATATAAAAATAATTTTGTTTAATGAAAATTTTATAAATTGATTGTTTTTACCAAAATGTATGCAAAATGTTTATAAATTTATATAGGCCTATCTATAAAATTTTTTTTATTGGTTTATATACCTATTTCTGTAGAATTTTACCTTGGTTACAGGGTAATTTTGTTGATTCCGTACATAATAACTCCAAAATGTTCCCATCTAAAACTTTTTGCATTATACACATAAAATCTATGTATCTTTGTGAGAACATAGGTAATAAAAACTTGGGTTTTGAATAATTATTATATTTTTTGTGAATTTTTGAAAATAGGCCAACCTTTGGAGCAAATTTTCACTTTTTACGTAAAAATGAACCATGTTTAATGAAAATTATTATAAATTGATTTTTCATTTTAGCAACTATTATCCACAAATATATTACAAATCTCTAGTAATACTTTGTTATACTAGTAATACAAAAAATGATATGTTAGGTTTTGTATAAAAATAATATTTTTTATTTATTTTTAAACAAATGTAGTGCATTTAAAATTGTCCACTTATAGGGTTAAGAGCAAAGAAGTGATACAGTTACATTGGTACATCATGATACAACAGTCAAGTGCAAAAATTGATACACTTACATTGGTACATGATGATATAATATTTAAAGGCAAAGAACTGATACACTTAGATGGGTACATGATGATCCAACACAGTTAAGGGCAAAGAACTGATACACTTACATTGGTACATCATGATACAACAGTCAAGGGCAAAGAATTGATATACTTGCATCGTTATATGATGATATAATAGTCAATGGCAAAGAACTGATACCCTTACATTGCTAGATGATGATACAACAGTTAAGAGCAAAAAAGTGATAGCCTACAGTTAAGGGTAAAGTGCTTTTTTTATTCTAGTTGCTTGTATATTTACTGCTTTATTTGATCATTAACTTACTTTGCCAAAGAAACTTCATAACTGCTATTAAACACAATATACTCCTATTACTGTAACATGTACCATAAACATATATGATTATAATATGAAGTTTTCAAGGAATTCCATTTCTTGTAAACCATTGTTTAAGAAGTTGGAAATAGACTTCCATCTTTGTATATTTTATAATGTATTTTATTTATAAAAGGTCATTATACTGATTTATACTAAAAAGTAAACTCCATGGCGTAAGAGCCCGTGAAGAGCGTATTGTGTGGTTAGCACATCATAATTACCGTCACTGTTATTGAGCCTAACCAGAATTCACTCTCATGAAGCTGAGTCAACTCCATATAGTTTGAATATCCACCGGGATTGAACACGGAACTTCTCACTTGTGAAGCATAGTGTTAACCACTAAACCAGCCATGGACTCTGATTTATACAATAAAGGTCAAAATCATCAGTATAATACATGGGGGAAAACTTTCAATTACCACAATCACCTTCTAAAACTTTTCATTTTATGACATTTTTTTAAAATATAAAACACATCTTGTGTAAATTAAAATCATTAAGAATGTTGCTATTTTTAATAAAACAATGAATTGTCTTTGGTTTGAAACGCATAGAATAGTGTTAGTGAATAATTTATATGATAAATTTATATAGATTGTTTATTGAAAATTGGTTGCAAGTGTAAGTAGACTTTATTGTGTCTATAATGTTGTTGTTGTTGTTATTATGTCTAGTGTTTTTATGCCTGTAATATATTTGTTTTGCATTTATTATTTATGTAAAATTTATTTAAAAAAAAAAAAAAAAAATGTCACCTGCTTTATAGCTTTTGCTGAGATGTTACGTTATTTGACAATAAAATTAAAATAAATATACATCAATGTGTTTTTTTTATCAGCCAGGGTGTTTTTTTTTAATGATACCAGGCTGTCTAGTGATGGAAGATAATAAAATTCCTGTACAATTCCTTTTAGTACAGATTTAGTGAACAATTCGAAGTCAGTACTCACTATCCTCACTCCAACAGCACTTCCTTTAAAAATCCTGCCTAAGGTCAAAATTTATGTACAATTCCCGAAAAATTCCCGGTCACTAGACACCTTAGATATTAAAAGTATCATATAACTATATCAGGTATCAACTAATATCATGTCATATCAAATATAGATTACAATTCACAATACACTTACATGTACTGGCATGTTAAAGTAGTCGGATTTGAATTGGTCAGCCATTTCACCAAACTGTTGTAAAGAATATTCTCTCTGCGCCTGTTCAAATCCGAAAGCTTCCATTGGCTTACTAACTTCCTCTGCTACACATTTAGGACATCTCCAATCTCCTATAATAAATAGAAAATACTTTATTAATAAATCATTCTTATCTATACGAGAATAGAAGTGATAGAAATGTCATAACAATTAGTTAAGATGTCAATAATGTAGAGAGTTTAAGAAATTAATGTTTCACACTTAGAATAACTCCTGATTTTTTTTTCTCCCCCATATATGTGATACACAGGGTGTCTCAGGAGGAAACCGACATACTTCACAGGTGTATTCTTAGGACCAAAATAATGAAAATAGTTCATATAAACATAGGCCTGGAAAACTTTCGTCTGTTGGTCATTTTATGTTCTTTCAAAAAATAATAACTTAAAACTTATCAATATTTCATGTCACCATTTAGCATACACATTTCGCTTACTACATCTTATTAGTATACCAAGAATCAAATCTTTATCTTAAAAATTGTCAAAATGGTAGCCGTTTAAACATTTTAATATTGAATGTCTCTAAAACCAATAACCTTACAAAAAATGTAAACAACTGCCAATTTGAAAATTTATAAGATAAAGATTTGATTCTTGGTATACTGATAAAATGTAGCATGCAAAATGTGTACACCAAATTTTGACTTGAAGTATTAATAATGTTTTAAATTAATATTATTGGTCCTATTTGTCGAACATAGTGGAATCATGCTGGGTTTTAAAAGCAGAGGACACTTGAGAATGGTCACTGGTCTTTTAACGGGACACTGTGATTTTAGATTACAGTTACAAAAAAATAGAGGCCTATGCTGGGAACACTTTGTGTAGACTATGGGGGTTAGAAAATGAAAACGCCAGCAATATAATAGTCTGCCAAGCATATAACTCTGTGGCTCTAGTTGGTAGGAGATTGAAGTCCAATCTCCTGCAGACCTCCTGCATGAGGACTTGATTGGCGGATTATTGGTTTACCAACCTAGGCTTGGGTTCAGAGACTCAGTTGAATAATAGGCTGTACAAGCCACGGTCCAATAACACCAATACTTTATCATTACGCATTTATCAAACAAAGGGATTTTCCAATTATAAATTTTTTATTTTAAAGACAATCTTGTTATTTTTACATTCTTTATAATCTCAAAGTCTTCGAGGGTATCTAAATGTCTGTCTTTGTTCGCGGTGTGCAGAATCTCAAGGTGAGTGTAAATCAAAACATATGATTGACCAAAACTGATTGTAAGAAATCGCACAGAAAAAGAGCTCTCAGTATTTTCTCCATTTTCTAGGTATATTTTTAGTGTACAATTGCCTAGTTTTGTGTATGACCTGAAAAGTGTCATATTGACATGGGCTACTAGGTTTTGTATACTGTAATTACTGTTTGCTAAGCCTAAATAAATATTGACCATGTGGGTATGAGTAATCAAATAGTAAACAGATAAGGGAAAATATCTGGTAAATTAAGTTACATCATTTATTTACAGATAAATTGCATAGAATATTTTAGTAATACAAGATAAAAAATAATAAATAGTAATAATAAGATAAAATTTAATTAATACCTAGTAAAATGGCTAGGAGAGAAAAAAGACTGAAACAGTGACAGCCGTAATATACACAATACTCCAATCAGATTTCCTTTTTGAAAACACTCTTATTGAGCATATTTCTATTATGTGTCTCAAGGCAAGGACTTATAAAAGTATTCTTCAAAATGAAGAACTAGGTTCCTTTCTTATATCTTTCGAATATATTTTGAATACTGTAAATGCAGTGTATGTAGACAAAGACAGGGTGCAAGTGAATGAATTATTAAAAGGTGCAGACACAATAGATTTGGAAAAACAGCTAAATGCTAAATAAATACTTTGCAATAAATCATTTGAGTTAAGTAGTAAGCAGTTCATATAATTAAGAAGAGATATTTTAATATTGGAAAAAGAAAATAAGGAGTTACAGGAGTCCGGGAGAGGTGGAAGCATAAGGCAAAGCATAAGGGCCACCGTGAGTTTTGTGTCGGAAATAGTCGGAGAACAGACCGAAATTTGAATTTGAGTTTACTAGCTTAGAATATTAGAAGTATAAACGGGAAAATTCCTAAATTTTTAATTTTTCTTGGCCAACTCTCAGTGAAACCCATGGCCAATATTTTGAAACCCATCATTTCGAAACATGGACTACAAAATTTATTGAAGGTGCGTAATACTTTTGAATGTTACAGATTGGGCTCCTGTTTCTTACGTTTTAATATCAGGGGAGGAGGAATTGCAGTTCTCATCAGAGATGATGTTAAATCTCTAGAAGTCAATATGTTAAATAACCCAAGCATAGAAAGCATTTTTGAATATGCTATCACTGAATTAAAATTGCTTAATGGTCAGTCGTCATATATGGTCGTTTCCATGTACAGAGCTCCAACATCTGATGTCTGCATTTTTATGAAAAAAATTAGATCAATTATTAAATGAAATATTTAAGCGATCAAAAAAGAAAGTGTTAGTTTTAACTGGAGATTTTAACCTAAACTTTTCTCAAAATACAAAAGAACTTTTAGAACTCATAAAATCTTATAATCTGTTAATTAATTTTCATCAACCAACCAGAATACCTACTGAATCAGAAACATGTATCAATAGCATATGCACAAATTATAAACCAACAACAATTTATGTGAACCCGGATTATCGGATCACAATGGCCAGTCTGTATTACTAGAGAGCTTCAAGCAAACCTGTGGTTTGAAACCGACGTATAAAATAATTTACAATAATAGTAATATAAATTATTTTCAACTTACGGTTGCAATATAAAAAAATTTCTGAAATTTCAATGACTTCAAATGATATAAATAAGGACTATAAAACTTTGTTTACAAAATTTAACTTGAATTTCGAAGAGGCTTTCCTCCTTATAAGTTATAAATCTCAAAGAAAGGGACAAACATTGGATAACAAAAGGTATTAGAATCTCTTGTCAATATAAGCGTGAATTGCATGATTCATTGAGATCCCGCAACTGTCTTGTTATGTTACTAAAATATAAAGCCTATTGTAAGATATTGAGAGGAGTCATTCGGGATGCAAAGTGCATGGCTAATGACAGATACATTTTTGGTACTGAAAATAGGGTGAGAGCAATTTGGCAAGTTGTCCATAAAGAGACAGGGAGAGCAAAGAAAGCATCAAAATTATGACATTATTTTAAAGCAGGATAAAAAGGTAATTAAGAAAGCAAATGATATAGCAAGTAAATTCAATAACTTTTTTATAAATGTTACAGTGATCTGAATCTTAAAGCAGAGATGTCAATAAAAGCAAGTAATTGCTTAAAGGAAAGGATAAATGGAGTTCCAAATTCCTTGTTCCTTTATCCCTCACCACTCCTTCTGAAATTTATAAAATTACAATGAATTTAAAAAACAAGAGGTCGGTAGGCTGGGATACAATCGCAACATCCATGTTAAAGGGTAGTGGACATTTAATTTCAAAACCACTTTCCTGTCTCGTAAATAATTCATATAAAACAGGTATATTCCCAGATAGTTTGAAGACCACTTTTTAAAAAGGGTGATAATAAAGTTTTTTCAAACTATCGTCTTATAGCATTCTTATCAGTTTTTTTCACAAAAATTTGAAAAATCAATGTTGACTAGAATAATTTATTTCCTTGGAAAATATAATATTTTAAATAAGAATCAGTTAGAGTATCTCTATCTCTTCTGTGATTTTCTCTCTCCTGTATTTGATTATAAATTGTATTGATATAAAAGGTCAGGTTGCATCAGTCTTTTGTGTCAGCCTTTGTCAAAGGCTTTTGATTGTGTTGACCATTGCATTTTAATGGGAAAACTTGATTTTTATGAGATAAGGGGTAAATCAAATAATTGGATAAAGTCATACTTATTTAACAGAAAGCAGAAGGTAGTTTATACTGACAGCTTACTCAACTCCTATGAGTCTACATGGGAGCCTGTACCTCGTGGTGTACCTCAAGGTTCAATCCTGGGACCTTTACTCTTCTTAATTTATCTGAACGATTTACCTGAAAACGTTGGTCCTGCAAAATCAGTATTATTTGCAGATGACACTACTTTGGCAGTGTTTGGGCAAAGTAGTGTAGACTTAGCTATATCAGCAACTTTGGCAATATCAAAAGCCAACGATTGGTTTATAGCAAATAATTTGAAATTAAATGTAGCAAAAACTAAATTAATAAAATTTAAAACAATATTAACTCCAAATACAATTATTGTTAGAGGTGAGGAAGAAATCCAAAACACAGTTAATGTAAATTTTCTTGGTGTTATTGTAAACAAAAATTTTAATTGGAGTTGTCACATTTCAAAGATTGCGGATTTCCTGACATCTGCTTGTTTTGCTCTCCGAATGGTTTCAAGGATTACCAGCGTAACAACCATAAAATCAGTTTACTTCTCATATGTATGTTCTCGGCTCAGATATGGGGTAGTCTTCTAGGGGAACTCTGTCGATGATTTTAAAATTTTCCGTATTCAGAAACGAATAATTAGAATAATGTTTATTTTGAAATTTAATCAATCATGTAGTCTTTTTTTAAAAAATATTGAATTTTGATTTTTCATTCCATTTATATATGAAATGTTGGTGTTTTTTAAGGCAAACCAGAGTATGTTCAAAGAAAAACAACATAACCATAAATATCTCATGAGGAAAAAGTGTTGCAATATCCTGTGTACAGTTTGGAATTTTTAGAATGTGGCTTTTATTATTGTGGTTTGAAATTATTTAATAAACTTCCGGAAAATAAAAAAAAACAAAGTTGTTCAAGAATTTTTGTGGATCACTCAGAGGATACCTCTTGAGGAATGCTTTTTACCTCAGCTCATAACCTCTGGGTGCCTAGGATGCATTTTGTACTCAGGATGACGACTCAGATAATTGATTAATATGAGATAACATGTATACATGGTTAAATGTCTCTTAATTTGTTTGTATTTTATAAAATTTCTATCTTGTGTATTTGTATTGTATGGTGGGAGTAATGGTTGTATACGGTATGTATTTAAGGTATGACAACTCAAATGTATACAACTGCACTGCTGCACTATGTATGCCATAAATGGTGCAAATAATAATAATAATAATAATGTGTAGGTTTGTACACATGATTGCAAAACACCAAATGTTCTTGTATTTTCATACGTTTATGAAAATGATGGCGAAACTAGATTAGTTTAGAGAAACATATCAAGAAGGCAGTTATAAGATTGGAAATTACTTACATAGTTATATCAAGTTTGAATATAAATGACGACCTGCACTCTTTATTGAAGTTATGGAGTAGTAGTTAATCTGCCATTGTTTACTGTTGGGTCCATTTGTCTGTGCGCGCGGCTTGCTATGGAGCGGAGGGGAAGAGGGGAGTGGTTATTGCTCATTTCCAAAAACATGTGGTCCCGCGCGGCGCGCCGGACATAGATTATTCACCTGTCCTCAATGTAGCTTCGAGTTGTTTGTAAACATCATGTTTCTATATGCACTACAAATCTTGTAAACTGTAATTATGTCTCACGAAAGGTAGACAAACATAGTTGGGTGAGCGAGCCCTACTTTTACAGAACGGCTAGTAGCGTCAGAGCTTCGCGCACAGACAAATGGTCCCATCAGTACTTAGGATGACTAATCTCAAAGTGGCAATATAAGCATCAAAAATATTTACCTTTAGGAATTTCATGAAGCGGAGGCATAAGGCAGAACGTATGATAACTGTCATCACATCCATCGCATAATAGCATCGATTCCTCTACATCACCTCTTCCACAACTGAGACATACATATTTTGCTAGCTGAATCACAAAAAAGAATATTTGTTGTAAGTACAACCATTAACAAAATAAAAATGTATACATTAATTTCTATTCAAAACAATAACTATTAGTGTCTGTAAATGTTGTTGGATTTATTAGTTAAGTAGACTGTATGAATAGTTTTATTATATTGAAAATATAAGTTGTCGATAGAAAAAAAATTACCTGTATGTACAGTTAGAAGGAAAGTTTTATTCCCCACGTTCCACGCTTTGATGAAATCAAAAGAATATGAAAGAAGTAATCCCCAAGCCACAAATAAAATACTAACACAATTGGATTATACCCCCCCCCCCTCTGAGGTTGGTAGATATTACCAAAATATACATAAAGGTTTATTAAACTTCCTAACATTAATTGTGTTGGTGTTTTATTTGTAGTTTAGGGGTTACTTCTTTGATATTATTAATAACCACAAGGTTCATTGGATATTGTAAGTCAAAAGAATGTTGACAGTTCATTTCTGCTGAATTTTCAAATTACAATAAACAACACTTGCTATTGATACTTGGGCGGCGGAGTTAGTAAAAAGAAAAGTACAGCTCGAATGTGTACACAAATAGATGGATTAAGCATAGATGATGCAGAATAAAATGTTGAACCCAGTGCTCAAAGACACCAGACCAACTTAGGTTGGTAGAAAATACTAAATTAAAGGAAGAACTCAGCAAAAACTTTTGAATATATTAAGACAAACATAAAATAGTCAACTAAATCTATTACTGCCTAGTTAAAATAAAAAACTGAGTTACCATAAATAAAACATAAATTATCATGTAACCTACAAGACTAGAGTCCTTTACTTTGACGATTGAGACAACAAGCTGACTTGTTAAATATGATAGATTGCAACATACAGTATCTGCAAATATAACTAACAAATATAAAAAATCACAAAGACAAAGAGGTTATGTTATAGGCTAAACAGATAGTGTTCTGGTGATCCTCTTAACCAATTCCCAAGGAAAATGTGTTAAATTGACTGTTTAAGATTGAAAAAGTTTAATATAGACTGTGTTAAATTTTAGGCCACAGGCAAGATATAGAGCTATGTCTAATAATTATAAAATATCACAAAAATTTTAAAAGATTGTGATATAAGATTACATTAAATTGTAAGACAAGAGCACAATTAATTGTACAAATTACAAAAGCACAAATTGTAGTACAAATATATGTCAAACAAATGTAAAAAGTCACAAAAGATTAAAGAGGTTAAGATATAGAGTGTGTTAATTTTAGGATATGGCTAACAAATCTAAAATATAACAAAAGTTTAAAATGTTTATGATATAGGTTGTGTTAGTTTATAGGACAAGGGCTAGATATGCGAATACGGCTAACAAATGTAAAAAGTAATTAATATTAAAGATGTTATCATATAGATTGTGTTAAATTGTAGGACAAGGGATAGATATAAACATGTCTGAACAAATCTAAAAAGTCACAAAACTTGTAAGGGGTTATGATATATACTGTGTTAAATTGTAAACCACAGGTTAGATATAAGAGATGAGTCTAACAAACATGATAGTCACAAACATTTAAAGAGGTTATGATTTAGACTAATTAAATTGTAGGACAAAGGGTAGATGTACAGATGTGTCTAACAAACCTAAAACATCACAAAAGGTTATGAGTAGATGCCTTCAATTGTAAGTCTCCAGCTATATAGAGAGATATGACTAATAAATATTAACCCTCTAACTGTCAATGTTAATTTTCTTCGTTTGTTTAAAAATTAATAAAAAATATTATTTTTATACAAAACCTAACTTATAAGACATAATTTTTCTCAGAAAGATGCATAGAATTCGTCTATGTAATAATTTTTTTTTTTTTTGAAACAGGGTTGGAGTAAGTATGTTAGATGACAAAAAATGAAGTTAACATTTTTCAGAAAAACCTGTATCATCCAAAATCAATGGCTAACCACCTTTTTCCAAGTTATACAAAAGTTTTGTGTAATATTTGTGAATATATTTAGGAAAAAAAAAATTTTGTTATATTTTCAAAATATATATATATTACGCAAAAGGGGGTTTTGTTACGCTTATTTTCAAAAATTCACCAAAAATAGTAATATTTATGGAAAACACAACTTCTATATATCATTATATTCAGAAAGGTGCATAGAATTTAGCTGTGTAGTGGAAAAAAAGTTAGATATAAAAAATTTAGAGTTATAATGTCAAATAGCCAAAAATCAGAAAGTAACGGAGGCAAGAATTTCACAGAAATGGTAATGTACACCATACAAAAAAAAATTGGAATTTTTTCAACTATTACTAGAGATTTGTAATATATTTGTGAATATATTTAGAGGAAGAAAAAAAATTGTTACATTTTCAAAAATACTGAAACTTCTTTACGAAAAAAAGGAATTTGTTGAATGTATTTTCAAAAATTCACCAAACATTGTAATATTATGGAAAACCAACTTCTATATATCATTATATTCAGAAAGGTTCATAGAATTTAGTAGTGTAATTAGTATTGCAAAGAACGAAAAACGCACAAAAATCGAAGGCTAAATTTCACTTAAAGTTCAATTGAGCATAGAAAATTTTGTTCTACATTTTTTTCAAGTATTACAAACATTTTCTAGTATAAATGTGAATAATAATTGGTAAAAAATAAATCAAATTCTAAAATTTTCAAAATAGAAATATTTTTTTCCTGTAAAAAGTGGTAATCGACAAAGTGAGGTTAGGTTTGTAACCTCGACAATTAAGGCCTAACTAGTAACAATCTAAAGCTAGGCCTAAGACAAAATCACTAGATTTCACTAAAACAATAAACTTTACAAAGAATAACACACATATACTCTTGTATAATCAAATAAAACACTACATATAAGAAAAATTGCTTTTAGGCCTAGGCTTGTAACTTTTCTAGGTTAGCCCAAAAATACAAACCATTCAAAAACTAGAACTTCACTGAAAAAAAAATAAATTTCAGAAATAAAAACACATATTGTAACTTGTATACATTATTTATATACAATTTGTATACACAAACTTTCAGAATAACACAAATATATAATCCCAAACCAAAACGCCTCACCTTTCCATATAAATTTATGTCACAAACTTGGGTATATTCCGAGTTAAAAACAAGATCCTGTAAGTAACTGTAGGATATATCAAGTAATACCAATTTGTAGAATGAAATCTTCTCTACAACATACTATAAAGATCGGTTACAAAATATCGATTGAATAATCGATTATCTTATTTAGTAAAATGCACCGAACGCCAAGTGAAATTCCTTCCGTTTGGTACTTCTTTTGGTTAGACAGAAATATCTCACGATCACAGACAGAAAAATTGACACACAGAACAATTTCTAAACCACGGATAGAAAGAGAAAGATGTGATCCACAGAACAGTGTTTTGGTCGACCTGTTTGACAGAAAAATAGATTTGTGAACATATGAGAAAAAATGGCATTGTTTTTACTTACAACCGCTAAGCGCAATTCTTTGACATTACGTATCAAAAATATGCGAACTTCAGCAATTTTTGGAAAATTATTTATAACGTTTTGTAGTATTTTCTTGCATGATTATGCATCTACAGAACATTAGCTTTCCAACGGTATTTTATTTATTGCGATAGGACGATTCTAAGTGGGCGAAATGTTGAATTGCAACGACGAATAGGTCGTATCGGGTCAGTTGACGTGTGGAGGGTTAAAAAAAGATAAAAGTTTAAAGAGATTATGATAGAGGCTGTGTTAATTTGTAGGGAAAAGTGTAGATTTACAAGTTTGTCTAACAAATCTAAAAAGTTTCAAAATATTAAATATGTTATGATATAGATTCTGTTAAATTGAAGGACAAGTGCTAGATATACCGATAGGGCTAACGTAAACTAAAAAGTCACAAAAGAATACTGAAGCTATGATATAGACTGTGTTCAATTGTATCACATCAGCTAGATATACAGATACGTCTAACAAATCTAAAAAGTCACAACACTTTAAAATGGTTATAATATAAAATGTGTTAAATTGTAGGATAAGGGTTAGATAAGACAGATATAAATAAAAAAATTTAAAGTCACAACAGTTTAACAAGGTTATGATATAGACTGGTTAAATTGTAAGACGAGGGCTCTAGTTATAGACATGTCTAACAATTCTAGAGTCACAAAAGCTTAAAAAAGTTAAGACATTGAATTGTTAATTTTTATTTGTTTATTTAACATTTATATGTTAAATTGTAGGCTATGGGCTAGATATACATATAAGTCTTAAAAATCTATAAAGTCACAAAGGTTTACAGAGGTTATGAATTAGAGTGTTACATTTTAAACAAGAATTATATAATGTTGAACAAATCTAAAAAATCACAAAGGTTAAAAGACGTAACATAGACTATATATATATATATATATATATATATATATATATATATATATATATATATATATATATATATATATGTGTGTGTGTGTGTGTGCGCGATTTAACATTCCTAAAGTCATATATTTAAAAGAGGTTATGCAATAGACTGTATTAAATTAAATAATAGGACAAGGGCTAGATATACAGGTATGTCTAACAAACCTTAGTAATCGCAAAAGATTAAAAGGGTCGATTTTCAACGCATGGTTTAGTGTAACGACCGGAAAACACGTATTTTGCAATTCAACATTTCATCCACTTAGAATCGTCCTATCGCAATAAATAAAATACCGTTGGAAAGCTAATATTCCGTAGATGCATAATCATGCAAAAAAAATTATTTTTTTTAATACCACTAAACGTTATAAATAATATTAAAAAAATTGCTAAAGTTTGCATATTTTTATCAAAGATGTGAACTGCGCGGTTATAAGTAGAAATGACGCCATTTTTCTATTTTTCTAGGGAGGGAGGGAGTGAGGGAGAGGGAGGGAGGAAGGGAGGGAGGGAGAGAGAGAGGCAACTACACAAGAAAAGATTTTTGGTGCCCTAACAGAGAAACTGCTGTGGAAAACTGTGAGACTGTAGAGGGTAGGGCATAGGAGAAATTCGGGTTCCATGTAACACTGAGTAAAGATGTCCCCAAAGAAAAAATAAAAAGAACAAGTCAAAACACTGACAAGAATACACCTAACAACGGTCAAATTAACATCCTACATTGGAATGTGAGATCTCTTAAGAATAAAGCTGAAGACCTCAAACAAGAAATAAATAAAACAAAAGCGAAGGTGGTGTGCAATCAGGAGTCTTTCTTATCACGAGATGAAAAAAACAGAAGAGGGGGAGGAGTGGCTTTTCTTCTGCACGACTCATTGCCGATGAGCAACATAGCTAAGTTCTCAACAACACATTCATATAGAAGCAATGGCTTTAGGCATACAGGTACACAGATCATGCAAGTTGACTATTGTAAATGTGTATATACCTGGTCAAGGAATAACCCTGCAAGAACTCGACAGTATTAGACCTAAGACCAAAAATTATATAATTACTGGTGATTTCAATGCAAGACACCCAAGCTGGGACAATGACACCAATCCAAATGGCCAAGTGGTCTACCAATGGATACTTAATGAAAATATGATTGTGTGCAATGAAAGCGATCAACCGACTTACCAATCACCCAGCTCTGGCTCACTTAGCACCTTGGACCTATCCATAGTGTCAGCAAATTTAACCCTGCAAATAGAAAACTGGAGAGTAGGATTCGACCTGGGAAGTGATCATCTCCAAGTCCACTTCACACTGAGTTTTTCCGAGAAGATTGGGGAACAAAATCCAATACCACAAACCAAATATAAAATTAGTAAGGGTAAGTGGGACACTTTCAGACAAAAAGTAGACAAGCATCTTTCCACCTACGACGAAAGATTAACAGACATAGAAAACGCTATCAGTCTGGCAGCTGAAGCTAGCATACCTAAAATCAGATGCAGGAAGTCACGTCCAGCAAACATCAGGTGGACTCCTACCCTTACGGAACTAAGGAGAAACAGACAAAAAGCCAGGAGAAGATGGATGAAACAAAGAGATACAAGAAGTAGAGCTGAGTACAATCGTACCAACGCAACTTTTCGAAGAGAAGTGTTGAAAGCCAAACGATCCAGCTGGAGGGAGTTCGTCTCCTCTATCTACTCAAACACCCCAGGATCGGCTGCATGGACAAGATTTAAGAGAATTGAGGGACAGAATATCAAAACAATCAACCACATCAAAGACAAGAACGATAGGATTTTGACAGAAGGAAAAGACATAGCTAACTTACTTAATACAGACTATGCCAAAAAATATGCAAAGGCAATCTCC
Source organism: Aphrophora alni (assembly GCA_963513935.1). Lineage (NCBI taxonomy): Eukaryota > Metazoa > Arthropoda > Insecta > Hemiptera > Aphrophoridae > Aphrophora > Aphrophora alni. Next base: position 40,333,159 of record OY740765.1, on the reverse strand, counting down.
TTCCCAAAAACACTAACCCCTGAAGAACAATACTTATCATGTGATCTGGACCTCTTCACATTCCATGATGACATCGCTGATGCCCCTTTTACAATGAACAAACTCCGGGAATGCATAGCAGACATACAAAATAGTGCACCGGGCGAAGACAACATTCACAATGCCATGTTGAAGAACCTGTCCCAACAATCTCTCTAAGAAATGCTCATCCTGTTCAACAACATCTGGAATACAGGTAACATTCCACAAAAAAGGTAGCAAGCCATCATCATACCTATTCTGAAACCAACAAAAGATCCAGACGTACCTGAATCATACAGAGCAATCTCTTTAACATCTTGTCTGGGAAAATTGATGGAGAGGTTGGTCAGCAAAAGGCTGATGTGGAGATTGGAAAGCGGAAATAAGCTACACTCAAGGCAGTTCGGGTTCAGACCAAGAAGAGGAACAACAGACGCTCTTCTACATTTCACAGAGTCAATCTATAGAAGTTTCTCGGACAACAGCACAACAGTAGCTGTAATGGTGGATCTAGAAGCGGCCTTTGACAAAGTACCCCATTCCACAGTCCTACTGCATTGTCTACTCATTGGAATTAGAGGCAAGATGCTAAAGTATCTTCAGAACTTTCTAAAACTCCGTAAATTAAAACAAAAGTTAATAACATACTCTCAGATGAACTTGCAATCAATAGTGGAGTCCCACAAGGATCAGTTCTGAGTGCGGCCCTGTTCAACATTGCACTCTGTGATATGCTGGTGACTCTGCCTAACACAACAGACAGCTGTGTCTACACCGACGATATAACAATATGGAGCTCTAACAAGGACCCAATACAAGCCACACGATAGGTGCAAGTTGCCTTAAATGCTCTCAATGTATGGACAGAGAAGTGGAACATGTCAATCTCCTCAACAAAGACAGAATGCACAATTTTCATAAGAAAATACTCATTCAAGCATTTTGTACCAGAACTGCAATGCAGAAGAAAACCAATACCCTACAACTCAAACCCTGTGCTACTTGGAATCACTCTGGATCCCAAACTTTTGTGGAAGAACCATATCCAACAGATCTCAATACAATGCACGAAAAGATTAAATCTACTCAAGGCTGTTGCTAGTAGAGCATGGGGAGTAGATATTCTCATGCTGAGACCGATCTTTGTATCATTCATCCGTTCAAAAATGATGTACGGAGCAGAAATTTGGAGCTCTGCTGCAAAAACACATCTAAACAAATTAAATACAATCCAAAACTCAGCCTATAGAATATGCCTAGGATGCCCAAAAACAACTCCAATACGAGCCATGAAAATTGGGCTCAATGTGGAGCCTCTGGAAGTATACATTCAGAAAGTAGTCTGGCACAAATTTCTTCACATATCTGCGGACCCTACATCATTTCCAGCCCTCAGACCAGACCCACGGGAGGCTCATCACAAGTCTTCCTTTAATTACCGGACAACAACTGTGATAATAAACGCATCGGACATGACCCCAGTGCCCTACCCTACTGTCAACTGCATTCCACCATGGAATTTTCAACCACCAAAGATCGAATTAGACCTCCCTGGACTGACATCTAAAACGACTCTATAGAAATGCAAAGAGCTGCCGCCCTTGAAGTTATACACTCAAGATATGAAAGTCATTATAGGATTTACACTGATGGGTCATTGAACTCCACAGAATCAAAATCTGGAGACGGTTAATTTACGGAACATTCAGGCGAGTCCTTCATTGTCCCAGCGAATTCAAGCTCCAGTACCGACACTACTACAGGCCATCAACGCGGCGGTTTCCCATTGCATAACTGTAAAAAGTAAAAAGATACGCATACTCAGCGACTCCAAAAGCGCATTACAACTCCTCCAACAGTATATGCCCTCAAGTTACTACCACAGTGTCCAAGAGATTTTAGAACTCCTGAATCTGTCCACGGACAAGGAGATTTTCTTACAATGGATATTAGTGATGTGTGAGTTCGAAATAAAATACTCGGTGATTCCGAGTATCAAAATCCTCGGAATAGTCCGAATATTAAAATCCTCGGTTTCGTATTAAAATACTCCCACAAAATCCTCGTAACTATGAACAAGGAGGAGGTAATGTGCAAGTATTGCAAGTATCCTCGGTGTGCGAGTATCCTCGGGCAACAATATTCGATAGTGTTGTGTCAATTCCAAACAAAATACTCGGTTTCTACTTTGGTTACATTAGTTTCTAAGCTGATTTTTCACTACACATTAATTAAACATTACGATTTTGAGTTATAATGATTTAGATTCTGTAACAAGTTCAATTTAAAATAACAATAATATTCATTTATTTCCACATTAACAAAAAGTAAATTAAATTATTATTTAATTGTTATTACTTATATTTAAATAAATATTTATAGGTTACCATCTTTATAAAAAATATAGTAAATTAACTTATTTTAAATAATAACTTATTAATGTTGATAATAATTGTACTTACGTTTAATTACTGAATTTGTGTCGAGGCAGGATAACATTTAATTACGTATTACAAGTGTCAATCACATATTGTTTAAAAAAATAAATACTTGGTGGATCAGTCTAACAGATAGAAATAATATAACACACACACACACACATAATGCGCATAATCATTCTGCAGATACTCGATGTTGAATTAATAGTACGAGTATTGAAATCATTCCAAGTCGAGTATTGCGAGTATCTATTTCACCTGAGTATCAACATCGCTAATGGATACCGAGTCATTGCGGACTTCAGGGAAATGAGAAAGCTGATGAAATTACTGGTAAATCTATGGTTACATTTCAAATACAGTTTTTTCTTGTGTCCAGAGCATTTATTTAATTCAGAACTTGGCTTGTAATAGAAAATGATTTTTTGGTTATATATATGCTGTTATCAATTTTAATGAAAGATGTGTATTAATAGAGGACAATAAGGTTAGTTTTTACAATAATGATTTAGGAGAAATGTGATACCAAGACAGAATTATTATAACAAACTAGGGGGTTTGTACAAATATTGATATCATGTTGCCGCCACATTCAGATAAAATTATTAACCCACAGTTCGAATTGACAATTCCTACGGGTTTGCCTTATGAGTTTGATTTAAAGGAAGAGCTGGTATCTTACCAGGGAATACATCTGTGTGTAGATGCACAACAATCTCTGGTATGGATAAAGATTATTAACCTGACATCAAAAACTTAACGCATTTTACATTTTATGAAATTGTGACAGTTGAACTTACAAGAGCATAATAAGCGGAGAAAATTGAAATTTTCCAGAAATGATTTCTCAGACGACGGTGAATCAGACATGGAGGGGACATCAAAAACTTAACGCATTTTACATTTTATGAAATTGTGACAGTTGAACTTACAAGAGCATAATAAGCGGAGAAAATTGAAATTTTCCAGAAATGATTTCTCAGACGACGGTGAATCAGACATGGAGGGCATAAATTTAATTGAATTTGATGAGGTACAAAAATTAGTAGGTGTTGAAGAGTTGAGAGATTGAAAAGGGGATTTTATAGACATAAACAAAGATTTATCTAGACACAACTCTGAAGCGGTAAGGGCATTGTTACAGAAATACATTCATATTTTGCTCAGGCACCAGACAATTTGCAGGAGGTACATATTCTTATACTATATAGATAAATCAGTTCAGAAATGTTGAGAGAATGGAACTGGACAGGCAGGTAGACCAATTAAAACATGCGGGGGTGATTGAGGACTCTCAAAGTGCATTTAAAGCACCAAAAGTTTTGGTAAAAAAAAAGGAAATCAGTATAGAATGGTAGTAGATTGTTGAAAACTGAACAAGATTATGGAGATACAACCTTGTGGAGCACTGTGGTGAAATTCACAATAATGATTCGAAATTTACCCCTAACTACAATCACTGGAAACTTTAAAATAAAACACAATTATTCGATTAATTGTTCTTTATTTATTTTTTCCACTAAATGCCCTGATGTACATTTCGATAACATGGTTATCATCATCGGAGGGTCTTGCTTCTAAATCAGTAGATATGTAAGTTTAGATTTAGTTTACGATAAAATTACATAAACATCACTACCACTATATTGTTATAATACAACAAGACTACAATACTGTATTTATAAAACAATACAATACATGAATACACAATATGTACTGTAGCAAAAATTGTTTGAAAAAGTACTTATTTTGTCTTCAGCTTGATTGCACTGCCACGCTTCTTGGCTACCATACTGTGCAATAGCCGCAACATAAGGATATCAGCTGATGATGTGTCATCTTTTTGTTCTACATAGAGCAGTGCCTTCTCAATCAGTATGACTGTTCTGGAATACAGTCCTATATCAGTTGATGTGACATCATTTTCATCATCACTCTGATTAATTTCTAACACTAAATTCAAAATTGCTTCATCAGAAAGTTCACACTGTTAGTTGTTGTTCATACAGTTGCTTACGTCTTTATCTATGATTGTTTCAGCAACTGGAAGTTAACCCTCCGAGTGTCGGTCGTCGCTATAGCGACGATTGTGCGGTAAGATGCGTGCTAGTAGTCGCTGCAGCGACGACTGTGCGCGACGTCACAAAACTACAGTTTTTAGAGTTCAACTTTTGCTAAACTTACTATATGAGGTATCGATCGATTCTACAGAAAACGGTGCATCTTTCGGTATATAGCTTTAGTATTTTCGGCAACAGATGGTATAATAATCTCTCAGTTACTTCTCAGCTGTTCGGTGTTTGAACTAACCTAAGTGGACTTTGTTTTGTTTACGTGTTTAGTGATTGTTTGTTATTGAAAATGGATGGAAATTTATGCCGTGATAGTGAAATTGACCGAATTATTGATGAAGAAGTAAGTGATATTGATAGTTTTGTTGTAGAAGAAGGTAGTGATTTAGAAAGTGACAGTGATATTGAGGATGGAGTTGAAAGTGATTATTCGTTGCCTGATTTTTCCTCGGGTAGCGATGATAATTACGAACCTAATTTAGATGAATTAGAAACATCAGATAAGGAAGATTTACAAAGTAATAGGCCTGATTCACCTAAAAATAATAACAATTTTGTAGGCCTAAATACTCCACAACTTCCAGTTGCTAATCCTTGGGTTCGAGTGTACCCGCCTGAGCCTGAAAGAGATGTAGGCCAACTTTTTGAAGTAAGGAATCCAGGCATACAACAATGTCCTACTAAAAATAGTAAGCCTATAGCCTATGCTTTGCTATTTCTTACATCAGGGTTTTTCAATGTGTTGGCTAGGGAAACTAATATTTATGCAAACAACAAACTTCAAGAAAAAAGAAACTCTGGCCAATTGAAAAAATTCTCTCGCATAAAATCTTGGGTAAATGTCACCATGAAAGAACTTAGAAAGTACATTTCTATAATTTTGAATATGGGTTTGACTGGCGCTAAGAATAGGCCTGTGAAAAGTTTTTGGGATACGAGATCATCCCAAATGAGTATTTGGTACCATAAAACCATGTCTGTAAATAGATTTTTATTACTAAATAGCCATCTTCACCTAACTTCAAGACAAAACCCTCCAAAAGGCGAACCTGGTTATGACCCATGGAATAAAGTAAGATTTGTTTTAGACCTTTTCAACAATTTATTCAAAAAATATTTTAGGCCCTACCAAAATATATCAATAGATGAAAGTTTAGTAGGAATGAAAAATCGATGTGCTTTTATACAGTACCTACGAAATAAAAAACATAAGCAGTTTGGCATAAAAAAATTTGAATGTTGTGATAGTAAAACCAGTTATGTTTACCATATAGAAATGTATAGTGGTACAGATTATTTAGCTGACAGGGGTGCTACGCCATTTACAGAAAAAGTAGTATTAGAAATTATGGAGAAAGGCAGGTTGTTAGATAAAGGTCATCACATCTTCACGGATAACTTTTACACAAAAATCCCCTTGGCTAGAAGTTTGTTGGACAGAAATACATTTTTGACTGGTACCATGAATAAAAATTCAAAACATCTTTGTCTAGAGATAAAAAATTGTGTTCTTGGTGAAAGAGAATCTCTTTATTTCAGACAAGGAGAAATTTTGTTAGTAGCCTATAAACAGCAAAAAAAAAGAAAACAGGTCATCGTTATGTCAACTGCCATCCACGCTGAAGATAAAATTATAAAAAGTAAGAAAAGTAATAGAGAGGGAATGAAACCAGTTATGATTGACAAGTACAACCAATGTATGGGCGGTGTAGATGTTAGCGACAAGTCTGTTTATCACAACTCCTGTGATAGACAGACAACGAAATACTGGAAGAAGCTATTTTTCAACTACATTGATATCGCCATGTTCAATGCATATGTGCTGTACTCAAAAAATACAGACAAGCCAATGGCTAGAAGAGACTTTTTAATTAGTATAATTGAGGCTTTAGTGGAAGATCCGGATGAACCTGTGGCTGGACCAATTGGACCTGGTGGCGATGGAGATCATCGTATTGACAAGTTACCTGGTACACAACTTCGCATTTGTGTTGTGTGTAAACATGGAAGATCTCGTTTTATTTGTCCTGGTTGCAACTCTGGAGTTCACAGGGAGTGTTTCCATAAGCTGGATCACTTCTGGAGGCCAATGAAGGGAGGCAAAAAGAGAACTAGAAATGACAGCAGCTCTTCCGAGTAAAAGTGCGGTCAGCACCGTGTATATAGTTTTTGTTTTAGTGCTCTAATTTTGTGTGTGTAAATATATTTCCAATGTAAATACATTTTTGTGAAACTAAATACAATTTTGAACAAATTGATGTAGGCTATTTGGATTGTATATAATATAGATGTTTGGATTTTGTGATAGTAGTGTAAATTCAAAAAGAAAAGTTTTGAAACAAATTTCTTATTTTGGGAGAGGCAATTCAGAAATTCCAGCAAAGGTGAGTAACTTTTATTTACTTTACAATATTCTCTATAATTTTCTGAGTAATGTGATGCATGCAATATTTCCCTAGTTTTATTACTGTATTTTTACTGCATTCTATACCAAAAGCTTGCGTTTTACCCCAAAAAAAAAGTGTGCGCACCGTGTATGTAGTTTTAGTTTTAGTGCTCAAACCTTGTATGTGTGTATATATTGCCTATATAAGTAAATATTTTCTGAAACTACATAAAATTTGGAACAAAATGGCTATTCTGGAATTTTTATAACATAGGTTTAGGTATGTTTTCTGATAGTGGTCAAATTTGAAAAATAAAAATTTTGAAACATTTTCTAATTTTGGGTGAGAACACTCAAACTTTCTAGCAAAGATATGTAATTTTTATTTATTGCACAATAATCCCTATACTTTTCTGAATAATTTCATGCATCATTTATATGTCTAGGCCTAGAAATGAATTTTTGGTGAATTTTTAACCGAAATCATGCGTTTTAGCCAAAAACAGTGCGGCATTTTAGATTTTACAACAGACACTGGGAGGGTTAATTTAAAAGATGGCTTAGTGGCAAATTGTCGTCATCATAAGTGTCTGTGTTTTCAGAAGGGTCATTTTTTGGGGTGATGTTTTTCCAGCTTGTCTGTAATGTAGACTGCTAACCTCATTCAATGATTCACCCGACCAGTAAATGACATCCTTGTTTTTTTATTGTGATGAGGTCTAATCGTTAAGCCTGAATTGGTAAGAGAAGTATGAATCGGTGATTAATCACAACAGCAGATTACCGAAATAATCGTGATTACAATAAATCTGTAAGCTAATTGTCTCATCTCTAATATCATTGTAGAAAATGTATAAATTCATTATTCAATTCTACATACATTTCTCTAAGCTATGGTATGTAACAAGTTGCATTTTGCATAAAATAAATATTTTTGTAATGAAAGATTTCTAAATTGGCATATTTTTTACATACTTTTATTGACAATTACACTGCAAAACTTGTGTACTATATCTTGAAAATAACTGTATTTTTTTTTTTTTTTTTTTTTTTTTATTCCTGACATACTAACTCCAAAATATTTATGTCTAATTTATTACATACACATGAACTACACACCTGCCTCTAACAAATTATATACTATAAGTTGGGTTTTAGATAAAATAACTATTTTTGATGAATTTTTCAAAATAAGCCTAACTTTATAGCAAGTTTTTTTTCTTCATAAAAATTGAATTAAAATGTAAATTTTAAAAATTGATTTATTTTTTATCAACATTAATTCACAACTACATATAAAACTTTTGTATATCTTGAAAAAAAAAAAATTACACGAATTTTGTTCCTAGGTATAGATAGGCTTTATTATGGCATTTCTTACTTTATTTTTTGTACATTTTTGATTTCTAACATACCAATTCCACAATTTTTACATATATATTTTTTTTTCCATTACATAGATGAATTTTAAAGATGTTATGATACAGACTGTGTTGCATTGTATAACATGGGCTAGATATATATAGATAAATTTAACATATCTAAAAAAATCACAAAAGTTTAAAAAGGTTATGACATAGAGTGTGTTAAATTTTTGAGCAAGGGCTACATACACAGATATGTCTAACAAACCTAAAGTTACAAAAGTTAAAAATAGTTATGATATAAACTATTTTAAATTGTAGGACAAGGATTACATATACATATATGGCCAACAAATCTTAAAAGTCACAATAGCTTAAAAAGTTTATCATATAGACTGTATTATATTGTAGGCCAAGGTCTAGATATACCGATATTGCTAACTAATATTTAAAGTCACAAAAGCTTAAAGAAGTTATGATATAGACTGTGTTATATTATAGGACAAGAGCTAGATATACCGATATTGCTAACTAATCTTTAAAGTCACAAAAGCTTAAAGAAGTTATGATATAGACTGTGTTATATTGTAGGACAAGGGCTAGATATACCGATATTGCTAACTAATATTTAAAGTCACAAAAGCTTAAAGAAGTTATGATATAGACTGTGTTATATTGTAGGACAAGGGCTAGATATACCGATATTGCTAACTAATCTTTAAAGTCACAAAAGCTTAAAGAGGTTATGATATAGACTGTGTTATATTGTATGACAAGGGCTAGATATACCGATATTGCTAACTAATCTTTAAAGTCACAAAAGCTTAAAGAAGTTATGATATAGACTGTGTTATATTGTAGGACAAGGGCTAGATATACCGATATTGCTAACTAATATTTAAAGTCACAAAAGCTTAAAGAAGTTATGATATAGACTGTGTTATATTGTAGGACAAGGGCTAGATATACCGATATTGCTAACTAATATTTAAAGTCACAAAAGCTTAAAGAAGTTATGATATAGACTGTGTTATATTGTAGGACAAGGGCTAGATATACCGATATTGCTAAATAATCTTTAAAGTCACAAAAGCTTAAAGAGGTTATGATATAGACTGTGTTATATTGTAGGACTAGGGCTAGATATACCGATATTGCTAACTAATCTTTAAAGTCACAAAAGCTTAAAGAAGTTATGATATAGACTGTGTTATATTGTAGGACAAGGGCTAGATATACCGATATTGCTAACTAATATTTAAAGTCACAAAAGCTTAAAGAAGTTATGATATAGACTGTGTTATATTGTAGGACAAGGGCTAGATATACCGATATTGCTAACTAATCTTTAAAGTCACAAAAGCTTAAAGAGGTTATGATATAGACTGTTATATTGTAGGACAAGGGCTAGATATACCGATATTGCTAACTAATCTTTAAAGTCACAAAAGCTTAAAGAGGTTATGATATAGACTGTGTTATATTGTATGACAAGGGCTAGATATACCGATATTGCTAACTAATATTTAAAGTCACTAAAGCTTAAAGAGGTTATGATATAGACTGTGTTATATTGTAGGACAAGGGCTAGATATACCGATATTGCTAACTAATCTTTAAAGTCACAAAAGCTTAAAGAAGTTATGATATAGACTGTGTTATATTGTAGGACAAGGGCTAGATATACCGATATTGCTAACTAATATTTAAAGTCACAAAAGCTTAAAGAAGTTATGATATAGACTGTGTTATATTGTAGGACAAGGGCTAGATATACCGATATTGCTAACTAATCTTTAAAGTCACAAAAGCTTAAAGAGGTTATGATATAGACTGTGTTATATTGTATGACAAGGGCTAGATATACCGATATTGCTAACTAATATTTAAAGTCACAAAAGCTTAAAGAGGTTATGATATAGACTGTGTTATATTGTAGGACAAGGGCTAGATATACCGATATTGCTAACTAATCTTTAAAGTCACAAAAGCTTAAAGAAGTTATGATATAGACTGTGTTATATTGTAGGACAAGGGCTAGATATACCGATATTGCTAACTAATATTTAAAGTCACAAAAGCTTAAAGAAGTTATGATATAGACTGTGTTATATTGTAGGACAAGGGCTAGATATACCGATATTGCTAACTAATCTTTAAAGTCACAAAAGCTTAAAGAGGTTATGATATAGACTGTGTTATATTGTAGGACAAGGGCTAGATATACCGATATTGCTAACTAATCTTTAAAGTCACAAAAGCTTAACCCTTAGCACGCTGAATAACAATTTAGGCTATTTACTCATAACGTGCTATTAGGGAAAAAAAATGTAATTTGTAATTGTTTAAAGTTCTATTTGATTTTGGGTTCTTACAGATATATTTGGTAAAAAAAAAAAAAATGTAGATTGGCTTTAAAATTAATTTAAATTTTTTTTTTTACAGATTAAAACAAGAAAAAATACTTAATTTCACATTTTTGACCGCCCTATGAAACAGATTATATATATTTTTTTATATTTACAAACAAATCATATTAATTTTTTTTATATAAAAATAGGCCTACTATTTAATTCAAAATAACCTGAATTTCATCAAACAAATAAATTTTACTAAAAAAAGATTTTGAGAAAAATCAACGTAGGCCTACCGTATCAAAAATATCTTTCTACTGCTCATAATAATTACCTACATTCAGGATATCAAAAAAAATTACTGATATAGACTAAATATACATATAAACACACAAACAATATTTGACGATAATACCATGTCCATAGAAACTGTCTATATTTCTAAATGTATTCTGTAGTTGAAAAAGATGCATTCATTATTTCATCGATAAATTGATCAAATCCATGGTCGTCAGGGTTTGCCATTTTTAAACTAGCCTATTTTACACAAAATAAAAATGTATACTATAACCTAAAATATAAATAATACGGCCTAAACAAATCAACAATGAACAGCTATAGCAGTTACATTTATAACGCTGACAAAACATTTCACAACTGACAGTCGTAGCTTACTAGAACGAGAAATCACGTTATACGCGCTGGGGCAGAACATAAAAAGGCGCCTGGTTGCTATAACAACCCAATAAAGACCAACGACAGGTGATCGAGAACAAAGACCGTAGTGTGAATGTCACGTTACACCAATAGGACATTTCCCTGCACTCTATTGGACTTTAACTGAATTAAAAATACCTGCAAAAGTAAAATAGTGTTGAATCGAGATATCCAGTCATACATGTTTACCAGTCAAGTTGAGGGTTACGTGAGATCCCGAAGAAGGGATTTCCAAACTGGTCCATCCTATGATAAATGCTTAAATTTAAGTTGTGATTATGTAGAAAAATAGTGGAAAGCTTTTATTTTAAGATGTATATAATAAAGTTTGTATATCTACATCTCTGTTTTATTTATAGCAAACAGAAGGTGCTTTCAGAACAGCCTTCATATATAATATAAATCATTATATATCTTTACAAAAACCTTTAGAAGAGGAAATTACATAGATCAAACCTGTTAAAGTGCATCATTCCGAGTTGAACATAGTAGATTCTGTAAGCATGCAAATTTATAGTCAAAATGCTTAGGACTGGGCTGTCATTTCCCATCCAGTTCCCAAAAACCATTACTTTTCTAGAATGCTGGATATATTTTCATCAATGCATTTCCAAAATAAAAATTTTTCTTGAAAAAAAAAAAAAAAAGAAAAAGTAATACTGTACTTATTTCTAAATTGTGCTGGAAGTAAAAATTTTGATTTCAAATACTTACAGGATCATATTCATAATGAATTTTTTTCCGTTTTGTTGCTTTGTTACTCTTTGGTTTTTCTTCTGGCATTTTTTGAAATCCTGCCATCTTTGGACCAGCTACTCCATAAAATTGTAACCGCTGCACTTCGGTTTGTACATTTTCTCCGTTTTCATCCTAAACATTTTTTAAACAAAGATAAATACAATTTTCAATGGAAGTTTAATTCTTTTCAAGAAACATATTACCAAAATGCAAGCATAATATAAATAATTAATTATTTAATCTGAGTACTTTCTTCTCCCAGCATGAAAAAATCGCTCTACTGGTGAATTTTAAAATAATTTATATTTATTGATTTGAATGTACTGAATTTATTTTTTATTGCATTAAATAATTTCATTGGGCGCCTTTCTGTGATTTTAAACAGTCACTTTGAATTTACTAGGAATCGGGATTGTGGAATTTTTAAAGGAGAGTGTATTAACAGTCACAAACAAACCACAGATTTGATTAAATACTCAATTTATAATATCCATTGAATATTCTCCCATCTTAAATATATACATGAATATGATAGAATAATTTCCAACAATGGAAGTACTTCCTGAAAACAACATATACAATTCTTAAAGCTAAATACTTAAATTTAAAACAAGTATAATAATAGTTCAAATAATGGGGTCATAGTAGATCAAATTGATAGTCTTTTCCTCAAGATTTTAACTTGTAAAACCAGAATGTTTCTTTAGTGTTTTTAATTGTTATGTATATTACGGTAATTGAAAAAAATATTTTCATGTGAAAAGATAAGTTTGAAATGAAACAAACTTACGTATACCAGGATGCTGACAACTGAATTTAATTAAATTCAAGAGAAATTGTTTCTTTTGCTGAATAGCTCATTTGTTATGTCACTCTGGAAGCTTAGTATTGTTCTGGTAATGAGAAGTTCTTGTGTTGACGAGAGAGTCAACACGACCACTCTCGCTGAAGGAAGATGAGCGAATGTCTCTACAAGAAGTGCACAGTAACAAACTGACTGCTAAATAATGTGATTGGTGGATTTTTTGGGCCAATTGGGGATAACGTGACGATTATATCTTCGCATTAACACCCCACACTGAATCTTATGTTTTAATTTTGGCAATTACTGTTTCTTAATTTAATTTAAAACTATAAAAGTTTACAATGTTTATTTATTTACTTTATGGTAATATATAATATTTACAATATTAACATTTTTAAATAGTAATAATACAATATTTAACATTTTCCATTCAAACAAGTCATAAACTCTCGATTCTATAACATTAACCAATCTGGAACACTGTCTGTCCGCACATGCAAGGCTTTGAATATATGATTGCAATACGAGAGATGACGCAAGTAGACACATAAGATTTCTATTACTTACTTAAAGATTTCTAATGCATTTTTTTGCAACATGAATTTATTATACCTACATGACTTTATTTTCTTTTTAATATGTCTACACATGCGAATCAATTATGAAGAAATTATGAAGAAATATTCAATTATATTCTCAGTATTTATCCCCTATGCAGACCAAGAAACTACACCTGCATACTCAATTTTAAATTTCCCAGTTCAATGGTGTGACCACATTCTAGGTTCAATGTTGTTGCCACATTTCTAGTTTTCAGGTTCAATAGTGTAGCCAAATTTAATATTTAAAATCTCAACGGTCTGACCATGTTTCAAATTTGTATCTTCAATGGTGCGACTCCATTTTCAGTTTCCAGGTTCAATGGTGTAACATGTAATTTTTCATGGAGTGACAACATTTCAACTTTCTAGATCCCATGGAGTGATCACATTTGAAGTTTATAGGTTCAACAGTGTGGATCACATTTCTAAAAGTGCAAGTACAATGATGTGACCTCATTTAAGTATTAGATTTAATGATGTGCCACAAATCAAATTTTTTAATTCAATTATATTGCCATGTTTTCAGTTTTCAGGCTCAATGGTGTGATCACATTAATTTTTTTCTTTCGTTTTTTTATGTGACCCAATTTCTAGTTTTCAGGTCCAATAGTGTAATGATATTACAATTTTCTAGGTTCATTGGTGTCAGCTATCATGTACCTAGGTTTAATAAAGTGGCTTCAATTCAAATTTCCAGCTTCAATTGTGATCACATTTCATGTATCTAGAAGTGATGTCACATGGCTTCATTTGAAGTTTCTAGGTTCAAAGACGTGGTCACTAGATTATAGGTTCACTTCTGTGACAATTCATATTTTTAGGTTCAATATTGTGATAACATTTCATGTTTTTAGGTTCAATGGTATGACCATATTTCAAATGTTTAGGTTCAATGATGTTGCCACATTCTAGGTATAGCTCCAATGAGGTGGCCTAACATCAATTTTTTCAGTTTAAACATGAGGCGAAGTACAGTATATAACAAACACACAGAACACAATTCTCATAAAAAATATGCCTAAGTATCAGACGCGTTTCAACGACAAGGTCGTCCTCTTCAGTGATACACCAGCTAGACCAATCAAACTATAAGTGAATCTAACGTTGCGCCGAACCCCATATTTATACAAACTGAAGGGGGCGTGGCTTATTATTCTACACTGCCAAGGCGATAGTATGCGCCACGTGTCAATTTAACTATTTAAGATTTAACATATAGCTAATACAAAATAATCGAACTAACCCTACATTTAACATTATATATTACATTTTACGTTAATATAGAAATCTGTATAGGTCCCAGTTCATTATTTACAATTATGTCCTGGTACTTATTAATATAAAAAGTCTATACATTTATACAAACTCAAGGGGGCCGTGGCTTATTATTTTACACTGCCAAGGCAATAGTACGCGTCTCGTGTCAGTTTAACTACCTAAGATTTAACATACAGCTAAAACAAGATAGGTCCTGGTTCATTATTTACAATTACGTTTTGGTGCCTATTAATATAAAAAGTTTCCCAAGCATCCATAGTATTTAATTTTGTAACATTCTTTAACAATATGGAACTTTCTTTTTGAAATAATGCCCTTCATTTAAACAATGTTTAGCCATAGCAGATTTATCAGGCCTATTATATTTTAAATGAGCAAAATGTTCCTTGGTTCTTGTTTTAATGCTCCGTTTTGTTTGGCCTACATATCTTTTCGGACACATTTCACAACGTATACAATAAATTCCTGACTTATCATGCTCCTGAATTTGGTCTTTTGGATTTTGTAAAGATCTTGTAAAGATTATTTTCGGCAGACATTGCTACATTCAAATTTGCATGTTTATTTAGTGATTTTTTCACAACATTTGACATTGGAGGAGCAAAAGCAGTTTTTATCCATCGTTGCCAAGGCTTAATTCTTACAAGGGTACTTCTTGCTTCCTTCATTTTCTTAAATTTAGCTTTTTTTATTATATTATCTATCATTTCTTTAGGGTATCCATTGAAAATTGCAGCACCATAAATATAGTTAAGCTCTTTTTGATAATATTCTTTAGATAACGGTAATCTTATTAATCGGTGAACCATAGAATTGAAAGCCGCTCTTTTATATGTGGGTGAATGGTGAGAATCTTTAGTTATATATCTATCAGTGTGTGTAGGCTTCCTATAAACACTAAAATTTAAATTATTATCTTTTCTAAAAACATTCACATCTAAAAATGGAAGATTATTGTCTTTTTCAACTTCTGTCGTAAATTGTACAGTTGGATAAAATCCATTGATAATATCACAAAATTCTTCAAGGTTTTCATTTTTATTAAACACTGCAAATATATCATCTACATATCTCACCCACACACGCGGAAAATATTTTAAGGACACCTTAATATTAGTTTCAAACGAACTCATGAAAAAATTAGCGATAAAACTAGATAGGGGGTTTCCCATAGCAGTACCTTCATTTTGAACGTAAAAATTGTTATTAAATTGGAAATTATTTTGACTCGTGCATAAATTTATAAGTAATAAATATTCATTCACCTCGGCATCACCCAAATTGCTGTCAATCAGCCATTCCTTTATCATGCTTATAGTTTCAGTGATAGGAACACTTAGATAAAGCGACACAACATCGAATGAAACTAAATACTCATCAGGACTTAGCTCAATGTCTTGCACTGTCTTCACAAATTCACAAGTGTTCTTCACAGCAAACGTTGGGGGCGGAGTCAATTCCTGGAGGCGTGACACTTACCATTTTGAAACCAGATAGGTTGGCGAATTGATTCCCGATACTATAGGCCACATTTTCTTTCCTTCTTTATGGATTTTTGGTAAACAATACAATCTCGGTAAAATTGGATTTGACACCGTGAGTTGTCTTCTAATAGCATTATTCATTATATTTTTACAAATCTTCAAAGTATCAATGGCATTTTCGGTAAATTTTAAAATTGGGTTCTTGTTACATACAGTATACGACCCCTCAACAAGCATTTTTTCAACGATATCTCTATATTCAACTTTATCCATAATGACAATGGCATTACTCTTATCTGCCTTAACCAATTGGTATGCATTGCGATACGACAATTATAAGTGGGCGTGATGTTGAATTGCAAAATACGTGTTTTATAGTTGGTAAAGTGAGCCATGACTAAATGTCGCGACCAAATTAAACTAATAATTAATTATTACCAATTAAATTAGTAATAGAAAAGTTAGCTGATTGAAAAATATAAACTTAAAGGAAAGTTTAGGGCAATTAGATATAACAAAAGGATTTTATGGTATTGAAAATGTGTTTAAAATGTGTTGTCCAAAATAGAATGATCCAAAAAAATAGTTAGAATCATTAAATGGAGGGGGGGTCATCAAAGGAAGAATCGTAATTAAATGCCAACTTCAAAAGAGGATATCTCGAGAACCAAGTGGAATATTGAAAAAGTATTTAGGTACAATTTCGTTATATTTTCAACGAAATAAAATGATTTATATTATTGCTTTCAATAATAATAGTATTTTTTTGTGATTTTTTTCTAAATAGGGCTAATTTTTGAGAGAATTTCCACTTTTTTCATTAAAATGTATTTTGGCTAATGAAAATTTTATACACTGATTTTTGTTTTTACTAACTTGATGCAAAACTATATTACAAATCTCTTGTATATCTTGAAAAAAAGTTTTTTTAATTGATCTTTAGGAAATATATACATTCATGTGGAATTTTGACTTCGCCTTTTGTAAGAACATTTGATTTGTGACATACTAACTGCAATTTTTTTTAGATTATCAGTACTCAGAAAATAATATTTAAAAATATATATATTAATAAATTCGGTTTTTGATTTTGTTCAATTTTGGAAGGTTCTCGATTGATTTTTAGAATAAAAAACACACAAAAAGTATATCTTGTAGAAACGTATTAATAATACAAAACAAGACAAAAATATCAATTTCAGATATGGGGTGTTACATAAAAAAGATATCTTAAATCTAATACTAAATTTGAAATATTGAATATTGTACCTTTTAAAAATATAAGAAATTAAAGAAGTACTCACCAGGTTGCAGACACACAAGGATTAACACAAAAAAGCACGAAAATTACCCTTTTACCACTTACCAAAATAAATTTCCTAATTTAAGGGTTCCTAAATTAATGAAAGTTTAGTAGATGTATTATGAGAGGTTATGGGTGGATTACGGAGGTACGAATAATAGTGATTACAATTAATTATTTTGGGAAGAATACTCCGAATAGGAAAGGGGGAATAAACGAAATTTTTATAACCAAAAAAATTTCCAATGTTGTGTGAGCTCACAGGGGTGGGGAATAAATTACTGGGTTTACACGGTCAAAATTTGAAAGGGAAAAAAAGAAAAAATCGGAAAGGAAACTATGACAATTAAATTTAAAATGGGGAAATAAGTTTTTTTAATATTTTTATTTTATTTATTTCATAATTCAAGTTCAAAACGGATTACGGAACACGTGGCATCTTGGCCAAGTGGACCGTATCGAAAGATGGAAAATAGGGAAGATATATATTAGGGATAACTTAAAACATGAAAAAAAAAACTTCATCTGCTTAGAAAAAAGGTTGGTAACAGAAAGGGGGGATATAACTGGTTCCCTCTATTTATTGGTAGTTGATTAGTTCCACCGATCTTGTTTTTCCAAGTTAAGAGCTACCCTCATAAACACTTCACTCAACTACTCACACTATGTTTAATTCTTACTTGGCCAGCCATTTTTTTATTGAGCCGTAAAACTAATTTAGTGTTAACTAGTTATCTTAATTTTAACTAAATCTAAATTAAAGTTACAAACAGTAGAATTGAATTTTGGAGCTCACTGGCTTGATTACGACGCTGGTCTAACTTGGCCATTCTCCACATCGTATTATGTATAAACAAATCAACCTATTGTGTGGATATTTATTCTAGGGTCGTCCGACCATACACTGAAATACACTAGCTGTTAATTTCAGCGGGCTCAATCATTGGAAAATAGTAATCTACAGACGTATTTGATCACCACATGTTCCTGGGTCAAAGGCTCAGCACAATTTCCTTCCATGACACATGCGTAGTATCCACAAAACAAGGTAAATAGTAGCGGTAAATGATTACATAATTGTAATTCCAAGGTACGCCTGTAATTTGAGATAGGCAACTTTTCCTAAATTCATACATTTAGAAGGAAAATCCGGCGATGAAACAAAACCCTATCCCGTGATGGTAAAGAAAACCTTACAAGCTGTTATAAAATACATAATTTCTCAAAATCAATTCTACCGATTTTAATGCAATGTGAAGAATAATGGACCCAAACTGATGTGAAAAAACACAAGTAAAAAATTATTATGGTTCAGGAAAAACTAGCAAAAAATATAATGAACCATGACCACTGTCATATCAAAAACTGGATCTTTAATTAAATATGATTTACGCTGAGGGTTTATGGCACAAGTGAAGCAAGTTTAGGCCCTAACTTAGATTATACATTTTTTTTCAAAGATGACGTCCATAGTTCATTTTCACTTTTGAACTGACAACTACCGAACTGACATATTTGATGCTTAGTTTTGGTTCGTTTTTATTTGCTTTTGGAGACCAGAGAGCAAGAAAGTTTGTGGAATGTTTTTATTCCATATATTTTCTTTTACCATTATAAATTTTTTTCTTTAATGTACACAGTATAAAAATCCAATTGGTAATTTCCTTCTTTACCTAGGCCTAGATATTAAAATGTTTACCTGATTTTCTAGATTTCCTCCAGCACTGTTATAACGCTTTGCTCTACGATCATGTTGACCTTGTCCAAAAGGCTTTATCGCTTGTCGAGATATTATTCCATGAGGCTTATAATCTTGGTCCTGTTTGTCATCTTCCATGTCTGCCTCCATTTTCTACAAATAATTATACAAATGTGTAAAAAAAAATACAAATTACTTTATAAATTTATTATTATTCACAAAATTACATATTTTCAGAAACAAACTGGGCCTAATCTGTTTTCTAAAGTAATTTATCTAACAATCTAAATGTTAAACTGATGCATAACTAGAGATACTACAACGATAACTGTTATACACAATTATACAATACTCTAATTTAATTAATTAAATACACAGTATACTTTTAAAATACAACCACATAATACATCGAAATAATAAATGATTAAACATTCTAAAAGGCTAACTTTCAGCATAAGTACGAGGGACATATCTATAATTTATCAGTTAAACTTTGTTTGTTGAATACAATTAAATGTTTACACTATTATTTTTCTATCTAGTCCTTTGCCATAAAATACCCTCATTCCAAGACTCAGGACGTTTCTTAACTCCAGAAGAGTCGTGTGACTTCATGTTGACCTATTCTTACAGTGTTGATAAGCTCCTAATTAGAGTTGAAATTCTCCCATCCGAATAGGTGAATTCTGAGTTTAAATACGCTGAAGAGGTGAAGTTTGATGGTGCTAAATCTGGACTATATAGAGGATGAAATAGGACATCCTACTGGAGTTTCAATCGTTAAAGCAGCAGTGTGAGTGAGAGTACTGTCCTGAAGGAAACAAACTGAAAGCTGGGCAACTATCTTTTTCCAATGAATCTCTAGCTTCACAATCTCTTTTAAAATCATAGAATAGTACTCATCAGTGATAGTTTTCTGCTTTTTGAGAAAAGAGAGATAAAGAATTCTTTATGAATCCAAAAAGAAATTTACCATGATTTTCATGATGTAATTTTGGCTTTTTGTGGCAGCAGTGAGCTTGGATTTTGTCATTGCATCCTTACTCATTTTGACTCTGGAGTAAAGTAGTGGACACATGTTTCATTACAGGTTACTATAGAGTCTTAATACTTGTCTCCATCATGTTCATAATTATGCAAAAGAAAGTTGTGTAAGAAAGAAAGTTGTGAAAGTTGACTGTAAGAAATCTTTTTTCTTTGCATTCAGGCTTCAATAGACTGGATGTTTCCTCACTATCAATGTTTATTTCAAGTTTTTCAGTGATCTCTATGCCAATGATTCACTGATTGCCTTGAATTAACATTATTTAACTTGTCTTCAATTGTTGAGGTTCTTGGCCAACAAACATGTGGTTCGTTTCCAACTCTTGCCCGACCTTCTTTAAATGACTTTCACTAATCATACACTCTATACTGAAAAAGACACTCGTCTTCAAACTAATTTTAAAGACTCAAATAAATCTAAGACAAAATAATAGCATCATTTGTCAAAAATCAAATGATAATTCGGCTGCTCAACACTGCTGTGTACCTACAGTCCCCAACTTGTTGATTACAACATACAACAGACAGAAATGATGGAAAGAGTAACTAGGAATTAGTGATAAGTTCAAACATGTGTGTGTATGTCGAATGAGCCATGTTTACCTTCAACCTTTTAAAAAAAGAGCATGAAAATTCCTGTTTATATTTGAACGCCCCTCGTACTTTAAAAATATAGTCGAAGAAACAAAATCTAAATCTTTGAAACTGGCCTAAACCAATAAAACTTAAATTATCTATAATCCAGAATTACCTAATAATCAACTTTTATTTAATATCACAATTCATTTTCATTGCTCTTGCACCACGAAATTCCTTCCCTCCCCTATACCAATGATTACAATTTTTATTACTTTTTTTTCCATACTGATCATTTTCAATTGGTTCTTTACTTTCCACAGATCATATTCAACATGAGTGTCATACGACAAAGTCAACAGACCTCAACATGAGTTATTTTATTTAAGTAAGAAAATGACTACTTCTCTTTTAAGAAATATAATTTAATAACATTTTTTAATGTTAATTCAAGTTTATACCCTAACAACTTGTGCTTAATATTTAAAAATAGAATGGTAAAATAAAAATAATTTAAAACTTTCCTCTTGAAACAAATCTCACATACATAAAGAATCTAACTGGTGAGAATTAAATATTACAAACTTATTAACTGGGTCAACTCTCAGTGATTCACAGTTTAAATTCATAAGCTAATTTATTTATATACAATGGCATAGCTCCTTTATATCCATGACTTAAACCAAATCATAGTATATGCGATCATAGAAAAGGGCCAAAAACTTCCAATAAAACTCTACAACTCACAGTCTACTGATGTAAACTTATTTATATATACAGACGTTGCTCTTCAGTATCTGAAGCCTACACCTACCAGTGATAGATGTCGTCTAAAGAAAGAGTACATATTTCTTGACAGAACTTAATGACTAACAGTTTACAAACATTCATAAAATTATATAGGTTACGGTGGACATCAGAAACCTATACTAAACTGTTTTGAATGCCGAAATTAAATAGGTCTAGATGATGATCTGTCGTTAGGTCTAGCTATAGTCAGTGGTTCTCAGTGGAGCAAGACCCTCAAGAGAGTATTGCTTTTTAAAAAAGATTAGACATTATTTGGTCTTAATTATTACTCAATTAAACTTAGTTCCAGATACAACACTTATCTTGACTATAAGAGAGCAAACAGTTTAATGAATGCAACATTCCTATTCGAACTAGTTTAATGTGATATGTTCAAGAGCCATATAATGAGTCATGAGCGAATCATGTAATGCAAATGTTTATAGCAGGTATTCCCTTATCTCGGACTTTAATACTAACTTTAATGCATGCAAATATAATGTCTTGATAACATTCCTTACTGGTGGAAGTAGTTTTATTTATAGTTTTAAATTAACATTTTTTTTTTATTTCATTGATATATTCTTTCTTTTTTCCTGGAATATTGTGTATATTGTTAACTTTTGTATTCTGTATCTGAGTAACTTCCTAAATCTAGACATGTTTATCTATAAATTGTGTAATGTGCAGTAACCAAATAAGCAGCCAACAAGTACACTTAGTGTTTTACTGAACCTTGACAAAGCTTTTAACAGTTTATATTATCAGATATTTTGCAATAAACTTGAAAATTATAATATAAGAGGATTGCGGTGAATTAAGTCTTATATGAAGGGGAGAACTGTGTTTTCGAATCAAGAAGAGCAAAATTACGGAATCCCTAATGGATCTATTTTTGGCCTTATTTTGTTTTATTTATATATTAATGGCCTGTCAACTTCTATCAGTGTTGACAAAGTAGTTCAATATGCAGAAGACACAACCCTTCATTCCGTGCCAAAACAATAATTGAAATTGAATTAAAATGCTTTAAGCAGGTATTCTTACCCAGTATTGTTAGTTAGTTTTTTTAACAATATCAATTTACAAATTAATCCCTACCAGACCAATTATATGCATTTTGGTTTGTGTGCAAAATCAAGAGATTCCAGTCCCAACATCTTTTTGAATGAAGTTGATGAAGTTGGGTCTGTGCAGTTCTTAGACAGAAAACTGACATTGTCAGACAGTGGTGTAGCCAGTGGGAGGGGTATCGAAATACATCCCCCCCCCCCGAAAATCTAATATATGCCTGTAAAATAATTCGTTTTTACTGTAACTTCCAGTTTCCCTGAAAATAAACTTTGTATAAAAATAAAGGTTCCAATGTGACTTAGTCGTTAGCTAGGTGTCAGCCTATCATCAATTTTTGGGATCCTCTCCTCTTCCTTCTTACAGTTATCGACATTGATATTTATGGAAATATTATATTGAACCAAATTGTAAGTAGAAAATGAATCAAGATGTTTCAGCATTATTGCTGATGAAACATCTGATATCAGTGGCATAGAACAATTTATGTTATATGTCAGATATTCTGAAAAGAAAAATGGTTGGTTCACTTTAAGAGAAGATTTCTTAAAATTTATCCCTGTCATAGACACACGAGGATGTGCATTAACAGAAAAATTAATAAAGAGATGCAGTCTATGGGGATAGACATTTCTTTTTTGAAAGGGTAAGGATACGATGGTGCATCAGCCTTGAATGGACAATATAGAAGTTGTGCAGCTATAATAAAAGAAACAAATCCAAAATCATTGTATGTGCATTGTTCCAGCCATGCACTTAATCTAGTTCTCACCCATGCTTGCACTATTCTTCCTATTAGAAATGGTATATGTACTATGAAAGAGTTTATCAATTTCTTCAGACAATCGCCTAAAAGAAGTGGAAGGAAATACTCAAAGATGATCCAAGTGCTAAATGAACACGCCTCTTAAAATTTTGTGAAATAAGGTGGGTAGAACATCTACATTCGCTTGTTTCTTTCCAAGAACTAATACTGCCAATTGCAAGTGTGCTAGATATTATCCAGAGATTTGATGATGCAGAATCAACAGGCAAAGCATTCACACTCTCAGCTGCTCTTTGAAATGGCAATTTCATTACAACTATTGTAGTCGTAAGTAAGATTTTTTTATTTGGCTTTTGGACTGTGCAAGTACTTGCAAAACAATGAATGTGACCTATCATCAGCACTCTCAAGTATGCCGAAACTTAAACAGAAGAAATTCAGGAAATGAGAAATAACTCAGAACAAACTTTCAAACAGATGTATGATAAATACGTGAAAGTTTGCTGAAAAATTAGGAACAACCTTACAAATACCCCGTGTGATTGGCAGACAGGTTCAAAGGCAAAATTATGAATGTTCTAATGTTGAAGATTATTTTAGGAGAAAGATATTTGTCCCATTTCTTGATTATTTTTATAAGAAATTAATGGAAGGTTTTTAATTCACAAAACCCTTCTAGAAAACTATCATCACTGTTCCCTAAACAATGCAAAAATCTAAATAACAATGAAATTGAATCATGTTGCGAGACACTGACTGAACAATGGCCGTCGGTAATAATCGACAATGCACTGCTACAAGCCGAATTGATAATGTGGAAAAAAACATGGCTTAATCAGACACATTTTCCAGATTATCCTAAAGATTTTATTTCATCATTAAATGAATGTAATGAGGACATATTTCTAACATTGCATTCAATACTAAAACTAGCCGTTACTTTGCCCATCACAACATCTACAGCGGAAAGATCATTTCCAACTTTACGGCAACTAAAAACTTATTTGAGGAACTTAATGTTGCAAAACCGATTGAACGGCCTCGCAATGTTGTCAATTTATAAAGAAATCGACATCAACCCAAATGAAGTTCTAGACAAATTAGACATAAAATGAATGGAGAAAACTAGATTTTATGGTGTGATTGTAAATATTTTCAAATGAACCAGAAATTTGACATTTGTTTTCATTAATATATTTTCATTAATAAGGTTTTCTTTCTTAACACTTTGAAGCCTAACTCTCTAACATGCTGCTTACCTATTGTGCCTGGTGGTTTTGGACATGTTTTTAAAAAATTGTGGTATGTGTTATATTTATTATATATGACTTATTATATATCATTTTAAACCCAAAGAAATTACCTTTTTCAATATATATACATGTA
The DNA here is from genome assembly GCA_963513935.1 of Aphrophora alni. NCBI lineage: Eukaryota > Metazoa > Arthropoda > Insecta > Hemiptera > Aphrophoridae > Aphrophora > Aphrophora alni. The sequence goes on along the minus strand of OY740765.1, from coordinate 40,308,266 downwards.
AATACATATTTTGCTTACAGTAAACACTCCTTAGTCTTGAAAAAGGGTAAAATACACACACAAACAAAAATAGCTACACAGCACTAAAATAGGCCTAAGGTTGTCACTAAAAAGTCTGGAACGTTATTTTCATCAATTTTACCCTCAGAATCAGAATCAAAAATCGGTTCATTCACATTTTCTCTCAAAATGTCACTAATTGAATTATTTCCATCACCCTGGCCGATTATATGCCGACTCGTAATCGTATAGAATTATTTAGCGCGGCCCGATGTATACTCGGGGTTCGGCGACGAACCCAGCTTCGTAATATTTTTATTTAGTCTAAATCAACAGCACAGACTATTCGAAAATCAAAGACATACAAAGATAAATAACCAATTAGCTATACGAAAGTGCCGAAACCCGATTATATGCCGACATCGCGATCATATAGAATTATTTATCACAGCCCGATGTATACTCAGGGTTCGGCGGCGAGCGCTGGCGCGACTGCCCGACCTATACTCGGACTTAGGCTTCAATGTGTTAATAAGCTTAGAACTTTTTCGGATGTTACTTTTTGTAACTTAAAGAATAAAAAAAATTAGAATTTTAATTTCTTACGTTTTTTTATATTTGTATTAGTGTTTTCTTCTATTAAATTTTTTTGTCATTACATATGGATTTTGTTTAATTTGTAATATACCTACAGCATCAACATCGTTAATATATAAAATCAGAGCAGCATAAAAGTAAATACCTGTATATATTCATATATAGAATACATATATATATATATATATATATATATATATATATATATATATATATATATGTGTGTGTATACTTACAACTACATAAATATGTTTGTTACATTTCTCTTAGCCATAATAAGTGGGAGGGGGAGGGGTAAATTACCCCCTACCGAAAATATTAGCTGGCTATGTCACTGTGGTCAGACCATATAGACCAAGTATGTGTAGTATATACATAGTTTATATAATAAATAACCATGGCATTCCTATAATGAAACGGAACCTGTCGTAACCGTGTGTTTCCGGTTATTCCGCTGTTCCTGGCTGACCGTCCCAATCCTAAGATGTCCGACTTGAGCCATGCTGATATAATATTTAAGAGTTTGTTTTATTTCGTATCCGACTCCATCCTTCACATCATAGATCATCAGAAGTATGGTTAAACATCACTCGGTGAGAACGCTACATTGGCGACGAGGATAAAGTTATTGTGTTGAGGTTATGAAAGTTTTGACAACACGTATGAATAATGTAGCAAGGTGCATTTCATCAAACTTTTTGAAAATATTACGTTATTATTTAACTAACATTGAATCTTAAGCATAGAAAGGTATGTTTAATAATTAAATATAACTTGATTTGTAGTAAGGTGCACTTCAAAAACCGGAAAATAATTCAAGTCTAGCCTAAAATTTTGAACTGTGTAGAACGTGTTACATTGTGACATAAACATTAAATTATGTTATTATGACTTGTGATGATGAACTTGAACAGTTAGTTCCATTGTTACATGATTTTACAGTAGGCCTAAACTCTATTCATAACCTAAAAATGGCTTTAATAGGGTCAATGACTCAATTTGATTCTGCCAATGAAACGTGGGCTGCTTACATTGAAAGATTCGAATTATTTGTCGAATGTAATGATATTAAGGAAGAAAAGAAAGTTTGCACTTTATTAACAGTTGCTGGCATTAAAACATTTAATCTTTTACGTGACCTATGTACACCTGAAAAACCTGGCACTAAACCTTATAACGAACTAGTGCAAATTATACAAAATCATTTGTATCCTAAACCATCTTTTATTGCCGAAAGGTATAAATTCAGCTTACGTAATCAACTGGAACATGAAGGAGTAGCGGACTATATTGCTAGCCTCAAGAAGCTTTCCATACATTGTAACTTCAAAGATTCATTAAATGACTACCTTCGAGATAGATTGGTCAGTGGTATAAAGAGTGATTCTATTAAGCAACGGCTTTTATCAGAACCAGATTTAACTTATGAAAAAGCCACACAGTTAGCAGCATCTTTAGAAGCCGCAGAACGCAACGCAGCATCATTGAGCCATATCCACAACTCTACTCATGGGTCTGGAATTCAACGCATCCAACGTCTAGCTGCTGGGAAGCAGTCATCTCAGCATGGGCCTACCACAGTGAATTCAAATTCATCAAGAGGAGGAAGTATAGTGCAATGTTATTGTTGTGGTAAAAGTGGTCATACCACAAATATCTGTCGTTTCCGTGAATATAAGTGTAATAGTTGTGGCCGTAAAGGTCATTTAGAAAAGGTATGTAAACAAAAGTTAGCTAGTAAGCCTAATTTCAGTGCTAGTTCTAATCATTTAAAACGATTTGATTCATATAAAGGAAGTAATAATTATGGACAGAACACTAATACAAATTATAAACTTAGTAAAAAAGGTAACTCTTATAAGCAAGGTAATAAACATCACTATGTTGATGATAGACCTAACCTTACACAGACCAGTAATAGTAATAATTTGCATAATGGTGACCTAACTAGCTTATTTAATTTACATGAAGCTCATAAAGCTCGTGAAAGGGTTGATCCTATTACTATAAATCTAAACGTTGAAAGGAAACATTTAACTTGGGAAGTAGATTCTGGTGCTGCTGTATCTGTAATTTCGTACGATTGCTATAGAGACATTTTTAGTAATATCAAATTATGCCCTTCAAATTTAGTATTAAGTTCATACACTAAGGAGAAAATAACTCCAATGGGGGTGATTTATGTAAATGTTGAGTATAAAAACATAACCAAGAAATTGGAATTATATGTTATCAAAAATGGTGCAAACCCGTTAATGGGTCGTGATTGGCTCAAAGCTCTGAATGTAAATATAAGTTTTGCCGCAGATTTACACAATTCAAGTACAGTCAATACTAATGAATACTATTCAAAATTAGTTGATAATTTGCTTAAGGAATTCCCAGATGTTTTTAATGAAAAATTGGGTGAATTTAAAGGGGGTTGTGTTGAATTGAAATTAAAACCCAATACTGAACCAAGATACTTTAAACCAAGGCCTATTCCGTTTTCTTTAAAACAAAAAGTAGAAAGTGAATTGGAAAACCTAGTAAAACAAGGCATATTGACTCAAGTTAATAGTAGTGAGTGGGGAACGCCTATCGTTCCTATTCTTAAGAAAAATGGTAAAATTCATATATGTGGTGATTTTAAGGTTACCCTTAACCCTAACATAGAAATTGATCGTTATCCTATACCGCGTGTAGAAGATTTATTTGTAGCATTACAGAAGGGAACTACCTTCAGCAAATTAGATTTAAGGCAAGCATATGAACAATTAGTTTTAGATAAGAATTCTAAAAAACTTTGTACTATTAGTACTCATAAGGGATTATATATGTATAACAGAGTACCATATGGAATTGCGTCAGCACCAGGTATTTTCCAGAGGATCATGGAGAAAATGTTGCAGGATTTACAAGGGGTAGTTGTATTTTTAGATGACATTCTAATAACCGGTGTTAATTCTGAGGAACATTATTCTAGATTGAGAGAGGTATGTAGGAGGCTTAGTGAAAATGGCTTGACAGTTGGTAAACAGAAATGTAAATTCTTTTCAGAAAGTTTGGAATACTTAGGGTTTTTAATTGATAAAAATGGGTTGAGAACAACAAATGAAAAAATTAAAGCAATTGTTGATGCACCCGTACCACAAAATGTAACTCAATTAAAAGGTTTTTTAGGTTTAGTCAATTACTATGCTAAATTTGTACCAAAGATGTCAACCATTTTAAGTCCCTTGTATACCTTATTGAGGAAAAATGTCAATTATAAATTCAATAATGTTTGTTTAAAAGCATTTAACCTAATTAAAGAAAAATTGGTCTCATCAGACATATTAGCACACTTTGATCCTGAAAAGCAACTGAAACTGGCTTGTGACGCATCTCCTTATGGTATTGGTTGTGTTCTCTCACAAGTACAGGATGACGGTAGGGAACAGCCTATAGCTTATGCATCTCGCATACTATCAAAAACAGAGCAAGCGTATTCTCAAATAGATAAGGAGGCACTTAGTCTTGTTTGGGGTGTTAAGAAGCATAACCAATACTTATGGGGTAAACATTTTACCTTGTGTACAGACCACAAACCATTGATTAGCATTTTTGGTTGTAAGAAAGGTCTCCCTGCCTTTGCAGCTAGTAGATTGCAAAGATATGCCTTATTTCTTTCAGGGTACGACTTTAATATTTGTTACGTAAGGTCCCACTGTCATGGGAATGCTGATGGGTTATCTCGATTACCCTTGTTAGACAACTTGACAAACATTAATAATGATAGTGACAATGATTTCAATTTTATTGGCACCTATTTACATTGTTTATTGGAAAATGATTTACCTTTAAATTTTCATGATGTAAGGGTTGAAACTCAAAAAGATCCACTGTTGCATAAAATATTTGGTTATGTTTTGTATGGGTGGCCAACTTCAAACGTTTGTGAGAAAAATTCAGAGTTGATTCTGTTTTTCCAAATGAAGGATGAACTAACTGTCGAACATAATATCCTAATGTGGGGGTATAGAGTTGTAGTTCCAGTCAAATTCAGGAAGAAATTATTGAATGAACTACATTCTTCTCATGTAGGCATAGTCAAAATGAAAATGCTTGCTAGATCTTATATATGGTGGCCATCCATTGATTCGGATATAGAACAGTTGGCTAACAATTGCTCATCCTGCCTACTGGAGCGGCACAACCCTAATAAGAGTATATTGCATGTTTGGAACTATCCAAGCAAACCTTGGTCAAGAATACATGTAGATTTTTTAGGGCCTTTTAAATCTAAAATGTATTTGATTGTAATTGATGCTTACACTAAATGGCCAGAAGTGTTGGAGGTAAGCTCAACTTCAGCTACCCAAACAATAAATCATTTACGTCAAATGTTTGCCAGATTTGGATTACCTGAATTAATTGTTAGCGATAATGGACCGCCTTTTAGGTCATTTGAATTTAAGAACTTTATAGACATGAATGGTGTTAAACACTCCTTCTCAGCACCTTATCATCCTCAGACAAATGGTCAGGCAGAGAACTTAGTTAAAACTGTTAAGAACAAACTTAAATGTGCTTTAAATGACAAGGTTGAGTTGGATTTAGCTTTAAGTAGATTTCTGTTTGATTATCGAAATACTGTCCATTGTACAACACAGGAAACACCTGCTAAAATGATGTTTAATAGAAATTTAAGAAATAGATTTGATTTGTTAAGACCAAATTTACATGAAACTGTAGTTAATAAGCAAGCCAAACAAAGTAAATATTACAGAGGTAGCAAGGAGCGAACGTTCTATGTTGGTCAGCCTGTACTTGTTAGAGACTACCGTTCTAGTACCAAATGGGTGCAAGGTTCTGTTAAAATAAAATTAAGCAATATTACATATTTAGTTGAACTTGAGACTGGTTTAACATGGAAACGTCATGTTGATCAGATGATAGCGATAGATTCATTAATTGATAGTAATGTTGGTGATACTAAACTCACAACTAAACCCAGTACTTCCGAAGAACACTTAGTACCAGTATCCCAAGGTAGCTCACCTAATCTTAATGAGGGGACTGTGTCCAAAACACCAGTCACTAGTAGAACAAGTTTTGATAGGGGTGTTGAAATTGAATCACCATGTCATGAACCTTTAACGCCTATTGCAGAACGTAGATATCCATTACGCATTAGACAACCAGTCTCCAGACTGAATTTGTAATTTGTCATTTAATCTTTTCTTATATTGTTATCATTATATTTTTGTTGTTTATTAAGTTTATCAGTGTAATTATTCTTATGGCGATTTTAAAGGATAAAGAGATTTTGTACTATTTACTAGGTTGCGTAAGGAAGACTTGTTTTTTTTTTAAAATTTTGTTAATCTTTTGTACCTATTATTTGATTTATTATAGGATAAGTAATTTTTCTTTGTTTAGTTATGGTTTAAGAACTTTCAATCAAAGGGCTTAAGAAATTTTTTTTTTACATTTGCTGTGTATTAAGGATATAGTTTCTGTTGTTTCATAAATATTATGTAGTAAATTTAAGTTGTTATGTATTGAAATTTAAAGGGGAGGAGTTGTAGTATATACATAGTTTATATAATAAATAACCATGGCATTCCTATAATGAAACGGAACCTGTCGTAACCGTGTGTTTCCGGTTATTCCGCTGTTCCTGGCTGACCGTCCCAATCCTAAGATGTCCGACTTGAGCCATGCTGATATAATATTTAAGAGTTTGTTTTATTTCGTATCCGACTCCATCCTTCACATCATAGATCATCAGAAGTATGGTTAAACATCACTCGGTGAGAACGCTACAGTATGTGGAAAAACAGCTTCTGGGATTTTTGTTCTTTGAATGCCCAAAAATGGTTGTAGCAAGCATACCTTGAAAAATGTATATTATGGTTTTATATATTCCCATTTGAATTATGGAATTGTAATATGGGGAAATTCAGGTGTACTGCAAATATAATGACTGCTTGTTTTGCAAAACAGCTATACGTATAACTGAAAACCTAGTTAATGGCCAGTCATGAAGAGATGCATTTAAAACAGAAAATTGCTTAATCCTGTGTATATATAATATATATAATGGAGTTATTGTTCTGTCGTTTCAAATACTGTATAGTACATAATAGCAACTATCATACATATTTAACCAGAAAACGAGGTGATCTAAGATTATAAAAACATACACTAAATCTCCATAAATATAACCTGATCAAGCCGAAATAACACTATTCAACAGGCTCTCAGAATCTTTTAAAAGAATAGAAAATTACCAAAATTTTATCAGACGCTTAAAAGTTATTGTTGGCAGCTAGCTATTACGGTACTCAGTGAGTGAATTTCTGAACAGAGTGAAAAGTTAGACTCGCAGAGAGCTGTCCCCTCTTATTCATTAACCCAGTGGCATACACATTATATTTAGTTAATATGATATTACATGTATTGTATGAAATATAAGAATAACTCACAAATTCTAAAGCTTTTCCTTGCTGAAATATATCAAAAGGATATAGGATTCTTTCATAATGGCTCTTAAGTAAAGAACCTAAACTTTTCCCATTTGGCAGACCCAACTTAGAAACTATTTTTGTCCATTTTCTTTCTCTCGTAACTAGATCAGCACCCCCTGTAAAAATTAATAGATTCAATTACGTATTTATTTAAGAGATAAAATTATATCCTTTAATTTTATTTTATTGATCGGATAGAAATTTGATTGGGATTATTTACCCAGGATTAGGAACAATGTAAATAATGACAGGATTAGAAACATAAGAAGCAATCATATAAGATTAGGAATATAGGAAGCTATCATAAAAGAGGATAGGGAACAATAAAGCCATTGTACAAGATTAGGAACATCACATAAGATAAGGAACATGGAAAGTTATTCCATATGATTATAAACAAAAGAAGCTATTACAAATAATAAGAAATATAGTTTGTAGAATTAGGAACAGAGTTAAGTAAGATTAGGAACAAAATTCTGTAGAATTAAGAACATAGTTGTGTAGGATTAGGGACATAAATAACAGTTAAAAGGACTAAGAATAGAGCTATGTAGGATTAGGAACATAGTTATGTAGGATTAGGAACATAGGTAGCAGTTATGAAAATTAGGAACAGAGCTGGATAGTGTTAGGAACATAGTTTAAGTAGGATTAGGAACATAGTTAAGTAAGATTAAGAACATAGTTGTGTAGGATTTAGGAACATAGTTGCATAGGGTTAGAAAGATAGTTGTATAGGATTAGGAATATAGGTGTGTTGGATTGGGAATATAGGTCACAGTTATGAAAATTAGGAACAGAGCTGCATAGGATTAGGAATATAGTTGTCTAAGATTAAGAACATAGGTAGCAGTTATGAAAATTAGGAACATAGTTGCATAGGATTAGGAACATAGTTGCATAGGATTAGGAACATAGTTGCGTAGGATTAGAAACATAGTTAGCAGTTATGAAAATTAGGAACATAGTTATGTAGGATTAGGAATATAGTTTTGTAGGATTAGAAACAGTGTCTTAAGATTAGAAACAAGTAGCAATTACATAGTATTAGGAAAATAGTTGCATAGGATTAGTATTAGGAACAGAGTTACATAGGATTAGGAACATATGTAGCAGTTGCAAAGGATTAGGAACATAATTGTGTAGGATTAGGAACATAGTTATTATGGGATTAGGAAGAAAGTTGTGTAGTATTAAGAACAAAGTTCTATAGGTTTAGGAAGATAGGAATCAGCTGTGTTTTTAAGAACATAGAAAGCTATTACATAGGGTTTGAAAGATAGTAAGGTATTGTATGTGATTAAGAACATAGGAAGTTATTTCATAGTATAAGGGATATATGAAGCTATTTAATAGGGTTAGGAACATAGGAAGCAACATAGTGTGTTGGGAAGCGACTAGAATAACTCAGATTATTGTCATTTACAATAATATAATTATTATTATTATTATTACGCTCAGATTATTGTACTAGGTAGCAGTTGCATAGGTAGGGATTAGGAACATGGAAAGACATTGTTTAGGATGAGGAACATTTAAAGACATTGTGTAGGAGTAGGAACACAGGATTCTACTTCATATCATTAGGAACACATAAGCTATGTATACAATTAGGAACATAGTGCCATGGGATTAGCCACATAAGTAGCACTTGTGAAATATTATGAACAAAGGAATACATTGTGTAGGATTAGAAACATAGAAAGCTAGAGAATTAGAAATATCGGAAAGTATTGTGTAAGATGATTGCATAGAAATTATTTGAAAATACTCAACAGTACATAAGAGCTAAAATTTTACAACAAATTGCCCAATACTTTAAAATCCATAACCCTAGAAGCGGTAGCCGACCCGCTAGCGGGTCGATTTTTCATGTATGGTTTAGTCTAACGACCGGAAAACATGTATTTTGCAATTCAACATTACGCCCACTTAGAATCGTATTATCGCAATAAATAAAATACCGTTGGAAAAGTAATGTTCCGTAGATGCATAATCATGCAAAAAAAATACCACAAAACGTTATAAATAATATTCCAAAAATTAGTGAAGTTCGCATATTTTTTATGCGTTAAATCGTAGATTTAAACTCTGCGGTTTTTATTAAAAGCGACGCCATTTTCCCCCATTTGATTACAGTTCTATTTTTCTGTCAAATAAGTCGACCAAAACACTGTTCTATAGATCACATGTTTCTCTTTCTAACCGTAGATTACAAATTTTTCTGCGTCTCACAGATCCAGAGATATTTCTACTTGACGATAGTACAAACCTGACGGGACGAAATTCACTTGGCATTCGGTGCAGTTTACGAAATGACAATCCATTTTTCTATTGATATTTTGTATTCGTTCTTTATAGTATGTTGTAGAGGAAATTTCATTCTACAAGTTGGTACCACTTGATATAGGCAATACATACTTAGAAGATTTTGTTTTGATCTCGGAACATACGCAATTGTGTGATGTGAATTCAATTATAAAAGGCGTGGCACATATTGTTTTGGGGTTAGATATTTGTTATTTTGAAGGTTTGTGTATACAAATTGTATATAAATTGTGTATACAAGTTACAATATATGTGTTTTTATTTCAAAAGTTTATGTTTTTGAGTGAAATTCTGGTTTGTGAATGGTTTATAATTGGGATAACATAGAGGAATGTTGTAAATCTAGCCTATATGCAAATTTTCTTATATTGAGTGTTTTATTTGATTATACACGTGTATATGTGTGTTATTCTTTGTAAAGTTTATTGTTTTAGTGACATCTAGTGATTTAGTCTTAGGCCTAGCTTATGAGAAAGTTACTAATTACGCCTAAATTGTCGAGGTGTCAAACCTAACCTCACTTGTGAAAGTTACCTTTTTAGGGGAAATCAGTATTTTTATTTTGAAAATGTAACCAATTATTTTTTTTTCCCCTTAATATATTCACAAATATATTACAAATCTCTAGTAATCGTTGAAAAAAGTCCAAAAAATCTATTTGTATGGTGTACATTACGATTTCTGTGAAATTATTCTCTTTTTACTCTATGATTTTTTGGTATTTGACCAAAAAACTCCAAATGTTTTATATCTAACATTTTTTTTCATTACACACCTAAATTCTATGCATAATGATATGATATACAATTTCTGAACATAATGATATATAGAACTTTTGTATAAAATATATATTACTATTTTTGGTAAATTGTTGAAAATAAAATGACCAATTTCCCCTTTTTTGTAAATTTTTTTTTTTAATTTTGAAAATGTAACAATTTTTTTTTTCCTAAATATATTGACAAATATTACACAAAACTTTTGTATATCTTAGAAAAAGGTGGTAAGCTATTGATTTTGGATGATACAGGTTTTTCTGAAAAATGATAACATCATTTTTTTGTCATGTAGCATACTTACTCCAAAACCATTTCAAAAAAAATAATTTTTTATTACATAGATGAATTCTATGCATCTTTCTGAGAAAAATGATGTCTTATAAGTTTGGTTTTGTATAAAAATAATATTTTTTTATTAATTTTAAAACAAACGAAGAAAATTAACATACGGCCGCTGTTGGGTTAAAATGATACACATTTTAAAAATAAAATAAAATTAGTATATTATAGCTTAAATGAATGTTTCAGTAAACAAATTGACATTTAAAAAAAAACAATGAAATGAAATATAAATTGAAATAATTATGATTATCTGTAACTTTAAGTTTGACATTGCACCTGTTTCTCTGTGTCATGTTTTTTTTACAATAAATATATCATACCATCATCATAGAATTTCGATAAAAAATGCAGACAATTTTTGCAAAAGGAGTATTTCATTAACTCTGCTGTCATAACCTCAAAAAAATAATCCATATCTAATTATTGATTGGAAAAATGAAAAATATCCACTGCGATCAAATGTGACTACAACATGATGTATTACTTTCTTCAATAGAAATCTCTAGAAATCCTTCCAAGAATGTAATCAATGTGTGGCCCTCAAATTTACCTGTGGTCCAAATAAACAACAAAAAATTTAACAATAGCAGCAAATATATCCTTTACAGTATTCATATCTCTCAGAAATAAAATATTTTGTTTTTTTTTCATTATTTAACAAAGAGCTATTTGCTCTAAACCATTCATCCACATCTCTCACTGTGCTATACTTTCAAGGACAGAAAGGTTGTTGTTACATGAGGCAAGAGTAATATCATCAGCATACAGACAACTAGTTCAATGTAAGTTATTAGGCAGATCATTGAATGTTATCAAAAAAATAAAGGCCCCACAACGGAACCTTGAGGTACGGTTCACCACAGTCAAGTATTGCTACAAATGAAAAATCCCCAATATAAACCATCCGCCATTGATTTTTTCAAATAAGACTTAAATAATTTTACATGATATCCACCAATACCACAAGAAACCTTTTCCAGAAGCATAATATAGTTAACACAGTGAAAAGCCATGCTTAGGTGGTCCTTTTATCTTCAAACAATAAGAATTTATATATAGCCTAGTAAATATAAAAGAAAGAATGAACACTTAAGTTAACTTACCTTCTTCATGAACCAATCTATGTAACGTGTATAAATCTAATGCTCGTCTTTCAACCATAGGAATTTTCAATGATGAACCTTGAAGATCCCAAAATTTTGCAATTTGATCCAAAAAATTTAATTTAATTCTCGTTTTTGCCTGAAAAATTCTCAACAACATAAGATACAAGCTAACAAATAATCTAAAATTTGAAGAGACATATTTACTAGTACCACTTCTCCACAAAAGACAGGAAGTGATTGAAAATAAAAGAACTGATGGATTAATTTAATGTAGAGGGTAAAAAGATGACAAATAGGAGAATTAAAGACATCAAGTACAAAGAACTGACTCGGCAATTCAAAAGGCAGAATATCGGTTTAGATCAACTCATTTCTAACCTCAAATAAAAATACAAAAGGCTAAAAAAACAAGAATATACTAGAGAAAAATAATAATTGTAGGCTACTATTTCTTCATCATCATTACAAATGTTTAAAAAAAAAATGTTATAAATAAACTTAGCCACCACAAATCAAATATAACTATATTAAACAATTTACTTTTTATCTGATGGATAACTACTTAATGGGAACTTCAACTAGCCGAAAACTTTATTAGGAGCACAGCGAAGTTTAACCTCCCAATAAAAATATACTGCGAGATTTTAGAACACATTTCTTACACTTATTGGGAAGATAATTCTATCGGGAACTTGTCAGGCATTTATCGGGTGATTGTAGAATTGACCCTTAACGACAAGGTTTTATCTTGGGCAACTTTTAGAGCAGACTACAAAAATCTATGTGCAAAGTTTACTGCCTGTATAAATTTGTTGTTAGTGTCAGTTAAACATCTTTCTCGTACTACATAGGGCTATATAAAGCATGGTTAAACAAATTCAAATCAACAGATGCAACTTTATAATAAAAACTTATTGGAAAGTTGGAGATAGATTGAGATAAACAAAATAAAACATATTACAAAAAGATGTTTAGACAAGAAAATTTGGAATAATTTTGTTTAACAATCAATATTCTTTACAGCCTTTAAGCTTAGTTTATAGTCAATTAATTTCATTAAATACCTTTTGTTAAAACATATTACTCTAAAACTAAATTCTAAAAAGAAACTAATTAAGGTACACATGCCTAATTAAAATAATTAAATACATAACCAATCAATTTAACTACATATGAATTAAAAACAACTAAATGAATTTTTTCTCTCTCTTTTAAAAATATGCTAAAAAACAATTGATCCATGGAAATCAATTTACCGGTAATTAAAAACCATCAGTATAAGAAAATGAAAACATATCAAATCCCCTTCTAAATAATAGTTTATACCAACTATTGTTGTTATTGTTGTAATTTATACATAAGATTGTAAGACACTATGTGCAAATTACTTTGATGATCCAATACTAACAAACAAGGTAGAAATATAAAACATCTATCATACATTATTCGAAATTCGTTCAGTAAAACCCTCACTTTAAAAAGTAATAAAACATAATAACAGTATTACCAAGGGAAGTTCACTTTTACACCATAAAAATTGAAAATGAAAAATACCAAATATGAAGCTAAGGCCTTATACACATCAACCACAGGTTGAACTACACATACGAGGGTAGTCCAAAAAGTAACTTATTTGAAAGCCATACTCTTAAAATATTTTTAAACATAGCCTCTCTGTTCATAGATACTTATCATAATGGTGCACCAGCTTATTAATCCCCGCCTAAGACTTCAACCACTCATTAGTGCATGCCTGCAGTTCCGCGGCATCATCAAAGCCCTAAGTTACGAACCAGGTTTTCATTTATTTATGGAAACAAGTGATAGTTTCTTGGCACAAGATCCGAACAACGGTGGATGATACTCCCATCCGCAACCATTCAAGAGCTCTCGAATGCAATTGACTGTGTGCAGATGGGTGTTGTCATGACAAAAACAACATCTTGGAACTCAACTTTCCTCGACATTTATTTTTAATTGCTCTTCTTAACATTGTTAATGTTTCACAATATATTTCATAGCTTATTGTTGAACGATGTTCGAGGAAACCCACCAGAAGGATTCCCCGTAAAACAGTCGCCATGATCTTGCTTGATGATAATGTTTGCAAACATTTCCTTGATTTCTGGGAGAACTTGTGTGTCCCCCACTCCACAGACTGGAATTTTTGTCTCACAATTCACATGTTTTATAACACAATATTTACTTTATGTCAATTGTAGTCTTTTTTACTATTCCTTAATTATACATGGCTACATGTTTCACTGTCACAGGCAGCAGCATCAGTCTTCTAGGAAGTGCCATATAGACAAGAAATAGATCATAAATGGTGAGATTGAATTAAAATATTATTGTGTATAAATAAAATTTTATATCTTTAACGTGTACAACAAAGGCACGAAAAAAGTGTAAAATTAAGTATGTTGTGTTTAAAATTAAATGATTTTTTAAGTGAACATAAAGAACTGGCCTGATGCTGCCTGTGGCAGTGAAACATGTAGCCATGCATAATTAACCCTCCAACTGGTGATCGACCACTTTTTGCCTTAAAAGTGGTCGCTTCGTTAGTCACGGCTCTATTCACCAACTAAAAAACACGTATTTTGCCATTCAACGTTACGCCCACTTAAAATTGTCCCATCGCAATAAATAAAATACCGTTGGAAAGCTAATGTTCCGTAGATGCATATCATGCAAAAAAAATACCACAAAACGTTATTAATAATATTCCAAAAATTGGCGAAGTTCGCATAGTTTTCATGCAAAACGTCAAAGTTTTACGTCAAGAAGTTTTAAACAAAACATTCGTCTCGTTTGTCAATTATTCCTATTTCGAAATTTCAATCTGTCACATCGGACATAACACTGCTTGATAGATCGCGTCTTTCTCTTCAAAACCGTGTTTATCAAATGTTTCCAACTAGTATAGTTTTTATTATATAAAAATTAAACCAAATCAAGAATTTTAACGGTATTTTACATGCTAAAAATTACATTTTTTGCAATTCAACTTTTATCCTAGTAGATATTATATTATCGAAATGTATTCTATACCATTGAAAAGGTAATTTCTCAATCTTTCATAACCAGGTTTAGAAAAATTACACTTGCGTCAAATAGTAAAACAAGACTTGACTGAAGTTGATGTTCATAACGCTAGGTTGCGACAACTGGCCGCGGCGAGTTTTATATAGAAAATATCACCTATATGTTCATATATTTTTTCTAAATGGTAAAACTTGTCCAAATGTTACAAGTTGACAATATTATATAGTATTTTTCTTCCTCTTTCGAACTATGAAGACGAAATCATCCTAAGTTTTATAGTTTACGAGTTACATACAATCTACGATGTGGCTTACTGAATATTTTGATCCTACTCTTGACTTGGATTATTTAGACGCTATTCCATATTTCTACATTGACGTCATAGATTTTTTACCGTTCTCTTACATCATTCTAAAGATGAGATTTCCATCTTTAATTTAGTGTGTGTTAAATATTTGTGCATTGAAAATTATGGAAGCTATTTTGATCCAAAGTTCCTCCATTTCAAGTCAATCTTTCACGATGCAATTAGACGCAAAAGGGCGTGGCATTTGTGTAATATATTTACTATTTCTTTTATTTTGAAGGTTTGTGTATACAAATTGTATGTAAATTGTATATACAAGTTACAATATATGTGTTTTTATTTCTAAAGTTTGTTTTTGAGTGAATTTCGAGTGTGTATATAGAATAACCTATAAATAAAAATGGCAAGTTTAGGCTATATGCATATTTTCTTATATTTAGTGTTTTATATGAGTATACAAGTGAATATGTGTGTTATTCTTTGTAAAGTATATTGTCTTAGTAAAATCTAATGATTTTGTCTTAGGCCTAGCTTTAGGAAGTTACTAATTACGCCTAAATGTCAAGAGTTCAAACCTAACCTCAAGCGTCAGAATACGAATTTTTGAAAAATCGTCATTTTTATTTAGGAAATGTAACATATTATTATTTTTTCCCCCTAAATATATTCACAAATATAATACAAATCTCAACAAATGGTTGAAAAAATTGCAAAAAATGTATTAGTATGTTTTTGATCACCATTTCTATGAAATTTTTGCTCTGTTACTCTTAGATTTTTTGGTATTTGACCAAAAAACTCCAAATTTGATAAATCTAACTTTTTTTTCACTACACACCTACATTCTATGCACCTTTCTGGACATAATGATATATAGAAGTTCTGTATAAAATATATTTTACTATTTTTAATGTTTTTTTAAAAAAATAAAGAGAAAATTCAGTTTTTCCGTAAAATATTTTTTTACATTTTTAAAATGTAACAAATTTAGGTATTTGTTTTCCTAAATATATTCACAAATAATACACAAAAATTGTGTATATCTTAGAAATAGGTAGTAAGCTATTGATTTTGGGTGATACCGATTTTTCTGAAAATTAGTTAATATCATTTTTGACATCTAACATACTTACTCCAAAACCATTTCAAAAATTTATTTTTTTATTACATAGATAAATTCTATGCATCTTTCTGAGAAAAATGATATCTTATAAGTTAGGTTTTGTATACAAATAATATATTTTATTAATTTTTAAACGAACGAAGAATTTTTAAGACATCTTAACATGCGCCAGCTGGAGGGTTAAGGTATAGTAAAAAAGACTATAATTGACATATAGTAAATATTGTATTATATAATATATGTAGATCTAAGGCTTAAAACAAATCACATGTTTTACCTAAGCCTCATCCTCAGTTACGACACAATCAATAAGTGAGTCAGCATCAAGAAGAACACAGGAAGAACACATTAATACCTAAAAAAAACTTCTTTTTACTTACAAGCACCTATATATGTATTTCTGCAAAAATCTAGATAATAATTTTTCTTGTAAATACAATAGCCTATCATTTGTTTTGTTCTTTATGCTATGTATAAGAGAGAATTAGCTGACCTAGGCTATTGTTCATGGTCACATATTACAAATAGTTATTTAAAAATTAGTTTAAAAGTTATTTATAAATCCTTTATTTTCACTTGACAACAACACTAGACAATTGAATACCAGTGGCATGTTTGTAAGTAAAAATAGAGAAAACTAATCTTAAAAAGATATTCAAAATTTCTCAAAATTCATTTAGCACAAAACTTACTTTGAAAAGGAAAAATAGTATTTTAGCACACTGTTTACTTTTTCACAGCTAAAATTGAAAATGAGAAGTATCAAATACACATATAAATAGGTTATGTAGAACAACAACGACAGTATCAATTATTGATTCGACTATTACAATTTTTGACAAGAATTTTGCTATGAAATAGGAATATTATGATGGCTGTCATTATTAAGGGATGTTTGTTTCATATCAAATAAATATAAAAGAATTTAACGGTACCTAAAGTCTTGTTTTCGTCAAAGACAGATTAGGTACCTTAGTTAAATCTATTAGATTAACATAATAGAAGTATTATTTATATGAAAAACTGTTTGTATACGATATTACAAGTATCAAAATCATTATATTTTAATACAAACTAATGTCATTCAATGCTCAAGTGTCATATTATATGTGAATCTTGATACTAGATCTTTACCTCAATGGTTAAAATGTAGTCAAAGTCTCGTTTATTAATACAGTCTTGTGATTTCATGTTTCAATACAATGATTACAAATTAGATTCTTTTGTAATTTTTATGTGAAATTTTAAGGTTAAAATTAGTTTCCGGGGGAAAATATTGATTTCTTTTAATATAGGCTTTGAAGTGAAATCGTAAAATAGACTGTTTTAAAAATGAATATGGAACTTCCGAATTGCTACCCGTATATAACCTATATTTATATGTATTTGACACATTGAATTTTCACTTAAAAGTAAGGTTTGTACCGAGTTAATTTTGTAAAATTTGTTATTTCTTTTTATGATTGCTGTTATATATTTTTAACAGTTTGTGTGCTAGTAAACAACTGAGTGGTAATGTTTTGTTATAAAAGTTGAGCCTATTTATTTTCATGTCACATTTTTGTGGTCACATCTTTTTAATTCACCAGTGCAGTATATGATAACGGTATTTATTCCACAAAGGGCTTCACCTCCAAAAATGCTGTAAAACATTTTTTAGAACCTATAATGATTATAAATCTCTTCTGTATAAAATTTATCTTTGACAGTGAGTTTTTACTATTTTATCGACAATGGCACACTGGCAACAAAGAATCTAAGGCTAGCCTCCATTTCTTACTCGTAAAATTTAACGTATCTACTTATGAATCTGTAAAACAAGGCAGAAAAGAATTTATTACTTTAAAAACAAATATATGGGGTCAAGGATAGTTTAGAGAAGGTTAACTTGGTTTTATTTAAATTACAACCATATTGATATTCATATTTCATAACAGCTAAAATGCTGCTAATGAATTTAAGTCCCAACAAATACATACTAGTCTGAATATCTTCCACTGAGCTGGATTCAGTCGTACATGACTGGCAAATCCCTGTGTGTACAAGTTTCAGGTAAGCTGTGAAATAAAATTTATTTGCAGTACGGTGTTTCTCAGCGGGTACTTGGGTTTTTATTGTATATGTAAATGGTCTGGAGTCACTGATCAGCAAAGGACACCTTGTCCAATATGCTGATGATATAGCTATTTGTTTTAGAGAGCTATAATATTCTCTCCAGTATCTATATGAGATCAATTTAATAACAAATCTAAGAAAATCAAATTTTATTTCATATTCTTTACAACCTTCAGCTTACAGTGCTGAGCCAGTTGTAATTTTTGGAGAGGCGTTAAAAGTTGTAGGGCTCCACTGAATTTCTGGGAATAGTTATTGATAGTGGATTGACTTGGGAAGATCATGTCAGTAAGGTGTCCAAGAAGTTAACAACAGGCATACTTATCTTACAAAATCTTTCTATGACATGTACATTAGACATCATGACATACTATGGCCTAATATACGCACACCTGACCTACGGTATAGTTGTTTTGGGAAACTGTGCTGATGTACACTTCCGAAGACTCTACTTTCTGTAAAAAAGAGCTGTTAAGCTTATATGTACATTCAGGAAGAGCAAGTCTAGTAAAGATGCTTTCAAAAAGCTACAATTTCTTATAATTCCTAATCTCTATATTTTAGAAACTAATTGTTTTGGTAGGAAAAAAGTAATTTAATTCGTAACAGAGACTTGCATTTACATGATACCCATCATTAAAAAGCTGCTTGCTACTCAGTGGAAGAGTTCGAACCTGTCAGGACGTGATAGTTGGAACAATAAATTGGGGCTGTAGTGTAGCTGAATATTTAAAATGTTGTTTCAATTACTGTTGTAGTAGAGTTATTCACTCTGTTATGTTATCTAGTTTCTATATTCTAATTGTTTATTAATTAGGGACAATAATTTTAAGTTTAAATATAGCCTATATTGTTAATTATTTATACATTTTACCTATAAAAAGGTTGATTTCAAATTTTGTTATTGTTGTTTATTTGTTTATTTACCTACTTTGACTTGTATATATTTATATTTGACCTGCCTTATACAAAGGAAATTTGTCTAAAGGACTAATAAAATTGATTATTCATTTAGTACAAACCTTCCTTCAAAAAGGAATATGGTATTTTACAGAACAGTTCATGTTATCCTATATTTGTCCCTTGTTGTTTTAACAGAAAGAAAACTCTCGCTCATCATAACCTTATGAAAAAAAAAAAGAAGAAAATAACATAAAATAATGACCCCTTGCCCACGAATACTCTAACAGCATCAGGGTTGGAAAAGAACATGAGTTGGTCAAAAGATACTGGATAGGAAAATTGAAAGAGAGTGATCTAACCCAAGACTACTGAACAAGGGAAATTCACATATACATAAGTTAAGTACGTATTGTATGTATTAGGAATTCGGAAGTTCCATATTCAAAGTTAAAAGAAACAAATTTTTAACTGTGAAATTTCAATATAAATTTATTTTATGATATTCTATATTTTGGCCGTATTTATTAATACACTCAAATACTGCAGTGAAACAAGACTAAATCAGAAATATAATTCATTATTGTATGATTATACAGAAGTGATCTATAATCATAGAGGTTCTAAAAAAAAAACTTTAAAAAAGTTTATGGCAATGATTATAAGGGACTTTCTGTGTACTAAATATTAAGATAATATTATTATTTACTTTATAATAATACTTCTAAATTTGTCAATACAAGTTACAGGCATAATAATACTCAAAAGGACTATTCAAAAGTAAAAGTATACTAGACTCTAAATAACGTCCAGTTGATTTAGTCAACTTACTTCTAATTCATTTAATCTTTGTATTCGAGGAGTAAATTTAAATTTGTCAACATCTACTGCAAATGGCGGTTGCCAGTCCTGTAACAAACACATACAAATAAATTAGCCATTATCGTAATATAGCCCTACTTACAAATTATTATCATAAAATTAAAACTTTTTATATTGTCATGTGTGTGTAATACAGTATATAGAACGTATATGATGATAAAACAAAATTGACTTTGAGATTTTACAGCTATTTTTTTATCCATTTTCTGAGAGCTCCTGACTCAAAAAAAAAATTGTTTTCATGTAAATGTTTGCCATCTATTTATGCACTAAACACTTGGACTGATTTTACTCATTTTATTATATTATGGTATTTTTTGGTCGAATCTCAGACATATTTTTCATTTTTTGGGTTAATTCAAAATTTGGAGAATCCACTATAAGACCAAAACCCAATATCTCAAGTTTCTCAAAATCACCTATAATGATTAGGCTATTACCAAATTTTACTAAAATGTAATTTTTAAAAACATAGGCAAGAAGCATACGGTATTCAGACTTGCCAGGTTTGAATTTTTACAAATACGGAGATTTTTAGCGATGCAATTTATTTTTAGTTGTTTTGAATCCTAATAATTGTTTTTCAACAAAGTGGGTTACAGTTAATAGAACATGTGAAAAGTACATAATATAGTCTATATGACTTAGTTTTAAAATATACAAGTGTGTGCTGTTTGAATTAATTTAACCGAATTTTTCACAGAAGTTTTGGATCACAAATGTATCTATAGATACACAGGTTTTAAATGACAGACTTTTTAAAAATAGTCTTTTCACAAGTTTTTAAAAAGACACAGTTTTTAACAAAAGTATACACAATAAAAATATATTTATATCTATTTATATTCACATACTATAATTATGAATCACCATACATACATTGTATTCACATTCAGCTTACTATGTGGAATAATTACAATATTCAACATTACTAACAAAATATTTTTTAATTTATTGCAGAATTCGGTCTGTAGTGTATCAATTGCTGAATGTTCATCTTCTCCATTCAATAAAATTAGAAAATTATCAATAAAAACAGCACACTTTGAAAGGACGAATCAGCAATTGATGAAAGTCTTTTTACTCTGACATGGAACAAAATGTCATTATTAATTGGAAATCTGTTAAACAATGTAGTCACATACTTTAATGATGTAATTGGGAACAGAATCATTGAAAAAATTGTTTTCTTCATCGTTAACCAGTTTTAATACTTCAACAACCTTACTTCCTATAACTAAATCATTATCTGATTTCCGCTTCTATTTTGAATGACATTCAACTTTAAATACAGATGAAGCTGATACAATGGTAAAAGGTTTAACAAATTTAGATAAAAAGTCTGTTAAAATAGAATGGAGTATATGAATTTGTGGTTCTCTAGACTGCAATATAGTACTTGATGTTTCAAAAATCGGCAGAATATATTAAAAAAAAGAAGCAACAGAACTAAGAGGGCTATTTTTTAAGTAAGGTCCGTTTGTGAATAGGTTCTAGGAATGTGGGAGCTTGCAGCAATAAGCATGTGTGGAATCTCTCGACATGCAAGTAGACATCGTTAGCAGCCTTGTCATCTGTCGATATAGTTTTGTGTACTTCTTTACAATCTTTACGACAATTGAGAACCCTGACAAAGTGTGAAATATGATCTGTTATTCGGTTTTTAAGTACAAGAAACTTAACAGCTGCGGACATTCATCACTGTCAGATATGTGTAGTTTATAGTAAAGTGCAAAAATGAGTCCGATTGTTCGAGGATGGGCGGAACAATGTGTATGATGAGCCACGCTCCGGCCAACTTTCTGTGATCTTTGATGATTTGGTGCTTACAGTTGACAACAGTCTTCGTGAAGACAGATGTTTCACCATTTCATCATTGTTACTCGAATTTCCACATGTTTCACAATCAGTTTTGTAAACTATTGTGAAAAAAAAAACTGAATTACAGAAAACTGTATGTACAATGGGTTCCCAGATTGCTTTCTGAGGATCACAAAACAAAAGGGTCGGCCAGTGCTTTATCCTTTTTGATTCGATATGATGAGGAAAGAGATGAAATCTTGGATCACATCGTTACGGAAGATGAAACATGGGTGTCTCACATGACTCCAGAAACCAAGCAACAATCAATGGAATAGCGTCATACAACAGAGAGTCTCAACACAAATGATTATGACAACTGTTTTTTAGGACAGAAAATAAATCATGTTAGTGGACTTTATGCCAAAAGGCACAAAAATAAACTATTGCGTGACCTTGAAAAAACTCAGTCAAGCCATGCAAAACAAGCAGCGTAGCCAGGCGAGATTTTGCTCCACGACAATGCTAGCCCACATCTTTCTACACAAAGTCAAGGCCTAATCACGTCTTGGATGGGTACAATTTGATCATCCGCTTTATAGCCCAGACCTTACTCCCAGTGACTATCACTTGTTTCGATACCCAAAATATTTTCTTGGAGGCAAGTGGTTTAATGACGACAAAGAAGTGAACACTGCAGTCATGGGTTTCACAAGTGCCAGATTTCTTTGAAGTCGGAATTTTAAAGCTTCTTGAGCGATATGATAAATGCTTAAATAAATATGGGAATTATATAGAAAAGTAGTAAAAAGTATAAATATTATGAAATAAAATAAGTTTTATTGATATTTACACTTTTTTCAATTTTATTTCAAAATGAACCTTACTTCAATAATCTCTCTTCTTGTGACAAATTTAAACTAGGCTTACTACCTGAGAAAGCACTTTAAATGATTCGTGTCTTGTTAACTTTTGTTTTTGTCAATTTTCGTTTTGTCAATAGCTTTATTTTGTGACTCTTTAAGTATGGACTTTTATAACTGTCTAAATTGCTTGAATGGGAAAGTGGCTTTGATTTATTAACCTCTTCTTTAAAAAAATAATAAAATAAAATAAAATAAAAAATAAAAAAATTGTAAAGAAGACCCTACTCAAAGATTTCTTTAGTGATTTCTCTACCAGCGAGTAGGAACATAATATCAGTACATAATAATTTTTTAATATCAGTATCATGCAATTTTTGAAAACGAATTAAACTCTCTTTCCTTTTAGAACTCTTTTAAAGACAATAATAAATGTCTATAATAAAATCTTCTGTGTTAACTGGTAAAACAACAGCACCCTTTCCAGCAGCTAAATTTATTAAATGGCATGAACAACCCCATAATTAAATTTTCAATTTCATTATTTTAAAACTTAGCTACACCATTTTTTTGCCTATCATTTCTAGAGCATTATCAGCGGGAAATACAGTTGTCCAACGGCAAATTTTCAATTTTTAATTTATTTAGAAGAAATTAAGTCCTATAGAATCACCATAAAGATTAGACACAGACAATAAACCATATTTAATTTGGAGAAACTATGAAGCTCTTAAAAATGCTGAATTACTCAAAATCAGCTCTACCAATTTTGGTTATCTTTTTTGTGAAATATGGATAATAATAACATTGTGCCAAATCACAAGTAGCAGAATATTAAGGTTAGAAGTAATAGGCAAAGTGAAAATGAACATTGATGACACTAAAGGCTCTAGTTTGTTCAAATACAAGTTAGGTACACTTAATTTATGGCAAGATATAATCATGTTTAAGCTGTCAAGCATTTCACAAAATACTTCCTAAACACATCAATAACATTAACAAATATATCCAAAATATCGCCATGTTCATGTCAAAAACTTACAAAACATTGCCAAATACATGACAAAACATTGCTAGGTAAATAACAAG
The DNA here is from genome assembly GCA_963513935.1 of Aphrophora alni. Taxonomy (NCBI): domain Eukaryota; kingdom Metazoa; phylum Arthropoda; class Insecta; order Hemiptera; family Aphrophoridae; genus Aphrophora; species Aphrophora alni. Next base: position 40,284,493 of record OY740765.1, on the reverse strand, counting down.
ACCCTTATTGATCACACTGTGAATATGCCCAAATGAATCGCTAAATAATGTGATGCAAGTCACAAATTACTGCTAAATAAGTTGCAAAACATCACCAAATATATCATCAAATATCCCTAAGACATCACAAAATCCATGCACAAACATTGTCAAATGTGTCATATAATATTACTACGGATATTGTTAAACAGATTACTCAACATCATGATTATTTTATTTATCAATTATGTAATTTTTTTTTTTTTTTACCAAATTGTCATAAAATATTACATATTTTATATGCATAGCAAATAACTGTTAGGCAAATTATATTGTAAAATACTCATTAAACATATTCCAAACTTTATAACAAGATGTATTAAATATATTACAAAGGGGTGTGTAAAATACTCATTAAACATATTGCAAACTTTATAACGAGATGTTTAATAAATAAATATATAACAAAGGATTATTAAAAGCATCTCAATTGTACCCGAATACCAAACGTCTTCAAGACATAGTTTGCCTATAATTATAGTAATGTTACGTCTTAAGACTAGATTATTTATACAAGTTAAATAGCTTTACAGTTAAACAGAAAAATATAATACAATCGTAAATCATCCTTCCCAAAATATTTTCTTCATAAAAAAATACTAATTTATAATGTGTCAGTTCCTTCAATTAAACTTCACCTTAAATCCAGAGAAGCAGGGGAACATTAAAAAGTCGCCCAGTAAAATTGTACACAATTTCAATTTAAGCTACTAATATACACTATTTTTTGTAAAATTACATAACAAGCAATAAATAAATGGAAATTCGCTTCTGTATATCAGCCACCGATAATAGTAGGTAACTCCTTCATAAGGATTCGTGTGTGCTCTGTTTGCAGTTGGCCTTAATCCAACTAAGTTTGTTAAATAAACTAATTACACAGGAAATACGTATTATTTTATGTTCTCTGTATAGTCAGTATAGAATGATCAAAATTAATAATCCATTTCACATCCTGTCTTGCTTATGAATACCGGAGGCTGTTTAACTCAGAATCTTATATTTGTGTTTCTATTCACATTTGTGGACCCTAGAAGTAAAGGGGTACAAGTGACAAAAACTAAGTTTTGAGTATGCTATGGTCAACGTTGAGCCTAGGCTGTATGTGCAGTGATTTTTGTGTGAAATTTTGTCTTCTCAAGTTTATAATTTAATGTTACAACAGTCGGTACATGATGGAATTCCATGATAATGGAAATAATGAGACGATTATTCAATTCCACAAAACAGCTTTACTTTTTTTAGTTTAGACTTGTTTTGTTTTCAATTTAGTTGCTTGAAAATGCCTAACGGTGAAACATATGTCGCAATTAAAGCTGTTTTGTGGAATTGAATAATTGTATCATTATTTCTCAAGTTTAGTTTCTTTAGTATTTGTAAAGTAACATTTTTTTTTTTTTTTTATGATAGCTATTGTCAAATTTAAAGTTATCAAACAAAAATTTTTTTTTAATCCCAAGATATGGACAAAATATGGCCACATACCAAATTTTATTAAAACGTTTGGGCTGTTGAGCACTGCACATACGACAGACAGACAGGTGGAGATCATTCAAAACCACTTTTTTGAACTTGGGAGATCTCAAAATTAATATATCTGTAAAAAACTAAACATCGATTTTTTTGACCCATCAAACTTTTTTAATACCTGGATCCCCCAATTTTGTGATGTCATATTTCACAGCACGGTTCTGTGCCATGAGCACTTGTCGATGGACTGTAGATCTGTGATCAATGGTTTGAGTTTTATAATTTCACAAACAAAATACTGGACACTTTGCTCAATTTTTCATACCATGTGTAGTTAAAAAAAAAAAATTAACACATAAATTACAATTATTTTGTTCATATTAACTTATATACACTATATACTTTTTTACAAAAATGCACCTTTAGCTATTGCTTATTCTCAGTTTGGTGTTGAAATGTTCTTATGGAAGTCGAAACATGTAGTAGGACAAAGGTCAGGTTGTTCACGACAAGCAGAACACATATAAGTTGTACATTTATTCAGTCCTATTTTGCACAAATTCTGCAGCGCTTTCGCTTTCTGTCACCTTTTTGATCCCACTCTTCACTCTTGTGTTAGGCGATGTAGAGGATTTCTAGTTGATTGGCAAGAGATCTTCAATTATCTCAGTGCGAAAATAATAAAGTGTCAACTTTCTTCCACTTATGTTGTTCATGTTGTACAGATACATACAGTTAATGGTCACCACTTGTATAACGTGAATAAAGATCTTCTTGTACAATTGTACAGTCTTTCGCTCACATGGACAGTAAGATAACATTTGATCGCCACGATCAACTCCCTTCATGTGAGTATTGTATTGTACAATGGGTTTTGGTTTTCTCACCGGTTAATTACTGTTACCATATCATTGTAGAAATGTACAATACTGTTCTTTTATCCTGCCACTTTCCAATTGCTACTCCTTCAGAATACTGCCATGTGGTCTCTCCTTTCTTCAGCTTTCCATTGACCACCATAGGGGGGTTACATTTTCGATTTCCATTGCACTATGTTTTGTTATCAAGAAGTTTACTGGCAAGACCAAAACTGTTATAAAAATAGTTCATGTATGGCATGTCCTCTATCAAGCAAACCTCTCACCTAACTTGCCCGAATAAACTATAAAACGGACAGTTAATCATTCCAGTTCACTTAGAGTATACAATTTGATCCTATACTTGTTCCGCTTTCCTTTTATATACTGATGGAATATAAGTCTACCCTGCCACAAAACCATACCCTTATCTAAAGAAAGTTCCTTGGATGGGTAGTACGACATCATCGTTTTGGTATTAAACTAATCAATCAAAGGTTTAATTTTGAAAGTCTGACTTTGTTTTCATTATCATTTGGTTTAGGATTGCTGAAACGCAAACAGTGCAGAATTATTAAAAATCTATCTCTACTCATATTTTCTCTGCAAAGGGGCAAATTGTATAACCTACTTTTCTTTCAGTAGTCTTGGAGTATATTTATTTTCATAAATCCCATATGAAGAAGAGTCCCAAAAATATTCTAAATTCTGGCACCGAAAGGTCTTTCCAGCGATGAATTCGTGAACCTGGCACTGTAGAATGATCATAAAACAGCATATTCGTTAGTTTGCTGAACAACCATTTCAAGAAAAACATCATCCAACAAATAATTAAACCAGTCTATCGGTTTATTCTAGCCTGGAATAGGAATTAATAATTGGTTATTACCTATAAATGGAATTTATCTCATCCCACTTGTTGAATAACACCACATAGAATTCAAATCACCATCGTCACAGTCGCTTTCACCGCTGCCATACCCGTACCATCACTTGAGTCATCGTCAGATCTTACAAAGCATCCTCAAAAATTTCACCGTCTTTTGATGTACTAGCCATATTAGAAAACTATTTATTTACACTAAAATAACTATATACTAATATTTACAATTCAGTTACCCATAGCACAATTCCTAAACGAACAACTACAAAACATGTGGTTGTATATTGTATAGCCCGTGCCATGTTCTACAGGACAAATGCTGGCAGGCGTTATATATTATACAATTAAAAGAAAATGTATACTAAATTTAAAAATATAGACTAAAAATAAAACTATATAATAATATTTACACAACAATCACAGATAATATATGTCAAAAACCAAAACAAAACAATCTCATGGTGGTACAAAACCATGCCGGGCGCACTATGAAAACTATCAACAGATTTAGGTTATTCCGACTGTTTACTAGGAGTGCACAATGATTGAAACATTTGTGTCAATAACAACTGAGCTCAAACTAAACAGATAAAGATGCAAAGACTTGGCGGCACGGTCCTGTACCATGCGCATGTGTTAATGAAGCCGTCTGGAATAAAATCGTGCCGCCCGCAGTCAACGTGTTAAGTAAAAAATCAGAACACAAAGACTAGAGATTATAGATTCTAAGTTAAACTACTTCAGCTATTCATAAGCAAGACAGGATGTGAAACAGACTAATAGTGTCTTTGACCATTGAATATTAAATATACAAAGAACAGGAAATAATATGAATTTCCTGTGCAATTAGTTTATTTAACAAGTTTAGTTGGATTACAGCCGAATCTAACAGAGCACATGTGAACCCTAATCAAGAAATTCTTTACTTCTATTTTTAACAAGAATTCCAGGTGTGTTTAGGTTACTACATGTGCATGTTAGTGATGTGCGAGTTCGAATTAAAATACTCGGTGATTCCGAGTATCAAAATCCTCGGAAGAGTCCGAGTATTAAAATCCTCGGTTTCGAATTAAAATACTCGGTCAAAATCCTCGTAACTAGGAACAAGGAGGAGGTAATGTGCGAGTCATAGCGAGTATCCTCGGTGTGCGAGTATCCTCGGACAAAGATATTCGTTAGTGTTGTGTCAATTCCAAACAAAATACTCGGTGTTTCTACTTTGGTTACATTTGTTTCTAAGCTGATTTTTCACTACACATTAATTAAACATTACGATTTTGAGTTATAATGATTTAGATTCGGTAACAAGTTCAATTTAAAATAACAATAATATTAATTTATTTCCACATTAACAAAAAGTAAATTAAATTATTATTTAATTGTTATTAATTATATTTAAATAAATATTTATAGGTTACCATCTTTATAAAAGATATAGTAAATTAACTTATTTTAAATAATAACTAAATTATTAATGTTGGTAATAATTGTACTTACGTTTAATTACTGAATTTGTGTCGAGGCAGGATAACATTTAATTACGTATTACAAGTGTCAATCACATATTGTTTAAAAAAATAAATACTTGGTGGATCAGTCTAACTGTCTAACAGATAGAAATAAATATAACACACACATATAATGCGCGTAATCATTCTGCGCAGATACTCGATGTCGAATTAATAATACGAGTATTGAAATAATTCGAAGCCGAGTATTGCGAGTATCTATTTCACCCGAGTATCAACATCGCTAGTGCATGTTTCATTACTCATAATTCTAACAACATTCTAATATTAGGGTAGCAGTTGCGATGTATCGCGTAAACCATAGGCATAGGTTGAGCTGGATTTTACACTTTCGTATCTCTTATTTTATACTAAACTAATGTATTTTGGTACTTCAAGAGTGTCTTCCGACATCAAATATGATCTAATTCTTTCAAATTAAGGTAAGTAGTAAACGATTTCATGATTTTTTGCAATTAAATTCCACCAGCATGTACAATCTATAATTACTGAAAAATATGTATTACTTAACAATCTTGATGAATATCAGGTTGGTGCAACATATTAAGAAAAACTGGATTACATAAAACAATTTTCTTTTTTCTTTACAAAGTAGAATTTAAAGTTAATGTTTTTTTGAAATATTTTTTCTGTAAATATGCATTGTAACATACGTGTTAAATGTTTGCTCCTATTTTGTGAAATTGTTCAAAATGTACCTTATTATGTACAATTCACATCCTACTGATTATGGCATTTGTCACAATTTTCAATACACCAAATACATTATTTATGTAAGAAAATACAAATGTGCAAGTATGGATTGTACTTTGCTGTTGTATGTAGGCCTGTCTGTATTTACATTCCCCAATACGACAATGAAGTTTGGTGTCACATGCCTCCTAGAAATTATGTTGTGTGACTGTGCAATAATATTCAGTACGTTTTGTTAAAGCCAAATATAAATAGATTTAAACAAATTTGTAGGCCTACGAAAGTTATTTACGTGAAGGTCAGGTCAGGCGTCAGGTGTATATATAGGTAAATTTACAGTTGATACCACGTTGCGATTTAATATAGAAATTTTATGAAATTGTGTCCTACATAGCCTACTTAATTGTGAAATAATTGGATCATACTTAAGCTGGAAACACCATTTTCAAGTATGAAAATCTATGATTTCTGTCTAAAATAATCAATTTAAAAGTTTGCATTCATTTATCAGAATACACGATGAGCCTGTGTCTATGGTTTCATACGTTAAAAATATCTAATAAAATAGCATGTCGTTAAAAGTGTCTTATAATAGATATGTGCCTATTACTACGCTGTATATAACTATATATATATATATATATATATATATATATATATATATATATATATGTGTGTGTGTGTGTGTGTGTGTGTGTGTGTGTAGTTTCTTTACCAGGTCTGGTAACCTTAACAGACCTGTCTTTTACATATAAGTACCTATCCGGGGACCTATTTGCTTTGTGCAGATGAACATAAACATCGAGTGATGAGACACTCAGTATATTCACATTCATTGTCATATGAATTAGCGTAAACAGTTCCCTTAACCTAATAAGGCTAGGAATTCGTACTTTTAAAATGCTTATTTTAGACAGAAATAATGGATTTTCATACTTGAAAAGGGTCTTCTCAGCTTAAGGATGATCCAATTGTTTAATAATGAGGTATGTAAAACACGATTCCATGATATTTCTATATTAAATCGTAACACAGTATCAACCGGACATTTACCTATAGACTATATATATATATATATATATATATATATATATATATATATATATATTGACCAAATAAAACAATATATATATATATATATATATTGACCAAATAAAACAATATATATATTTACATATATATATATATATATATATATATATATATATATATAGAGAGAGAGAGAGAGAGAGAGAGAGAGAGAGAGAGAGAGAGAGATATGATTACAACAAAGATAAAGGGCTCAAAGATTCAGTAGGTGATGCAGAGGTAATAGTTTATTGACGCCATTGCTTGTACTAACATAACCAAAGCAGGATTCCTTTGTTTTAGCGGGATTCCCTTGTTTTCAAAGTAAGATTCCTGTTAGGATTAAGTATATATTATATACGTAAATTCAGTAGTATGAAAATATTATGATTGTATATTTTTATTGTAAAGTATTATGTATGTATTTATTGCGCATATTAAATGTATTGTAATCAAATAAAGAATAGAATTAGTATAATAAATATAAAATATAATAAATGTATTTAAAATAAGGAGGAACATATAAAAACTAGAATGAGAGCCAGCTGTTACGAAATAATTCAAAAAGTGTTGAAATGCTTCCCTTGCGAGTATGATGACCGACATATATTGCACAAGTGCATGTATGCCCTTAACGAAGTAGAGACGTGGCTAGTCTTTGTGAAACGTATCGGCGAGGGAGCGAGAGAGAGAGAGCCCGCCAAACATCCAAGAGTCTCCACACGAAAAATGGGTAAGCAAATCATTATGAGTTCATGTCACAATAGATGTAATTTGATTTCAATGTATTTAAGATAAACCCTTAAGTTGATAGGGTAGGTCGATATTTGATATTAGCATAAAAGAGTCAATTTAATGATAAAGATATTTAGATTAGATAAATAATATAATAAATATTGAGTACAAAACTAAACCACTGATGATTATTTATTATGTTAAACGTCCTGATAAAGGCCTAATAAAGGAAAATTCCCTAACATATCGGCTTACTTTTAGTTTTTACTAAAAATTTATAACTATATAAACGAGAAATTAATTGGTGTTTTGCTGATTTTAAAACTTTGGTGTTGAATTTTGTTACAATTTTTTTTTCTGTGGTATGTCTAAAGTATTTTGTGATTATTTTACTCTATTTTTTACTTTTTTAATAAAAAAAAAATTAAAAACATCTGTGTCTTACATTTAATTAATTGTACGCTCTGATTGACAAATTTTTTTTTTTTAAGCTTTTGTATTCTAGTAGAGGGCTAAATTCGTTTAATCATTAAGGGCATAACAAATTGTTTATACTAATTGATGACCCTTTTGTTATTTGTATAAGGATAATTAGTTAGTTTTAATTTTCGTTCATATTTTCTTGTAATAATTGTTAATTTATGGAGAATTTTGATGTATATATTTAATGTATGTTGCATTCATGTAACCAAGGCATTTTTAGTGATTCGATATTGTGAATTATAGCAACATTTTTCACTTTAACAAAGCTCCCATTCAACATTAACAATTTTAAAATAAGGATCTTTGCTAATTTTTTTTAATATTACACAAAATAAGTTACAATTTTTTAATACTTTGCCATGAACTTAAAAATATATATATTTGTGACTACATATTGAATCATTCAACACAGCAGACTACATTTAGTTGTAAATTACAGTGCAAGTATAATTACTTTTACTCAATCTTACATGATGATATACTATGTGTATATGAAATGTTTAGCTTAAATAACATCCCACTATGAATATTTTGTTTGTATGAGATATTGATAACTCCAATTACAACACTGAATATATATAATTAGTTTAAATCTTATCGTGGCATACAAAAATAGGTGAATCGAATATATTTACCAAGACAAACGTTTAGTTAGAATGACCTAAAAACTACACAATAGAAATTGACAATGTCAGTGTTCTACAGTGTACCAAGACAGTGTAAATGCTGAGGAAGCTAAAAACACAGGCATTTTAACTTCTATCAAGGCATCAAAATTGCCACCTTCTTTTCTCGAACAAAAACAACTTTCATAGGAATATAACCATAGATACTTGGCTCAAGTTTGTACTTGGTATTGGCGAACTGAGTAATCAAAACTGACACAGACGAAGGTCAGGTCATGAGGTGAACTTTTTCCTAGTTAGGCAAAATTTTCCTATTAGGCTTTTTATATTTCAGTTTTTGTCCTAAAAATATATACAAATTCCATACACATCAAAATCATGAATTTATCTCTAACAGATATCAAAAAACCTTAATAAAACCCAAGCAACAGATGTTTGGAAAGACCTCAAGTGGGACATTCCTCAGGAAGCCGATCTTGAATTTTTACGATAGTGCATACCTCTGTGGAAACTTCAAACCGGTTCAGGTATGAACCAATAACATATAGGGCAACATTACACAAATTGGACTACCAATTTTGACGAACAGAGTTAAAAACACGTCAGGTTTGCAGACGAAAAAAAAGACGATAACGTAGAAGGAAAGGACAAGCCCGAATCAAATGAGTCCCCCTTATTAGAAGTTCCTTAAATAACACAGGAAATAAAAATGGGGGAAAGGCTGCCATTTTACGATCCAAGAAAATTTAGTGGAAAACCCAGTGAAGACATTTCGAGGCATCTGATACGCTTTGACAGAGCGGATGAAGCTAATGGATGGGATGATAACAAAAAAAAGGGTTATTTTCCCATGTATCTGGGAGAAGCAGCAGCAGATAGTTACGAAACGTTACAATTGACACTAGGCCACTTAACATGGCCAGATATACGAAATATTTTCTAACAGAAAATGTAGTGATGCATCAACAAGAAATGTTTTTGATGCAGTTAAACGATAGAGTCCAGTTACCAGAGCAATCCGTAGGGATATATAGGTCTGAAATAGAATTGCTATGTGCTCGGTTAGATGCGAGAATGAGTGAACAGAAGATATGCAACTATATGCTAAAAGGACTCAATTCAGCATTATTGCAACAAATTACAATGCTGGATAATTCCACACTTGAAAAATTAAACCTTAACATACAAACGGCTGAAAAAGCCACTAAGTCCTTAGAGAACGATTAGGGATACCCACAACAGCTAACAATACACTTACTGACAACAAATTAGACACAAGGACATAGGCCCAATAACAATAGTTGGCAACGAGGCTATAGGGGACGAGATAGGCAAGTTGCCAACTATGAAAGGCAAGGAGAAGCGAGTAACTAGCACAATAGATACAGAGGTCCTGAAAATGGAAGGCGTGGATTTGAACAATCATGTGACAGAACAAATATGCACTATTTTACAAATTTCAACGAAAATTCTTAAACGAGAAGAATGAGCTGTTATGAAGAGAATTTTAGAACGGACTACGCCATATCGGGACCTGAATGTTATCGTTGCGGACAAGGCCACTTCACCAAATACTGCAGATGAGGATATCCAAAAAACTAATGGGGCCAGGACGCGACAAGCGATCTCAGTGGCCCAACATAAATCAGTCATTCAATAAGAATTACAAAAATATAATAAACTACATGAATACATCCCACATAAACTAGAGCAGCACCAACGACACCTCCAATTTTTAAGGAGGTACTTTAACACTTGTAGAGACCACATTTCAAATAAAAAAACGTACACAATTTTAACACGGAGACAAATCGTTGACATCACAACACACAATAACCACACAAACACTTCTCGAACTACGCTGACACAGCACAAAAACGATAATACAACCCAAACTACAAATAATATTTCACAAAAAACAGTATACAATATTAGCCCTAATTCCAATTTAAATCTCACTATTTCTGCAGAAATTGGAAAACATAGAATATCGGTCTTACTAGATACAGGATGCAATTTATCCTGCCCAAACAGCAAATAACAACAAAAATAGTCAATGACAACATATGGTTAAACTCTGCATCCGCTAGGAAAAATGCAGGTCACGGGTAAAGGCACTTTTGACATTTATTATACAGGGAGTGCAATACATACAACATATATAATTAGTGAAGGCGAAGGACTTAACATGTGATTTCTTGGTAGGCCATGACTTTCTGTTTGTTAGGTAACAAAGCAACAATCAATTACAATGACATATCTGTAACCTTAGGAAAAAATTAAAAAAAAACCTATTCAAAAACAAATTGGGACTAACATCTATGCAAAAAATTGACTCTAACAAATAAAAAAATACATACAAAAGAGGACATAGAAATACTACCCCATGGCAGGCGAATTGTCCAATACAAACTCAATAGAACAAAAAACAAACAACACTACTAACAATTTTCACATAAAGGAAAACCTACTTTCGAAAAAAGGCATAGGCTACATGCACATGCAACACAGAGCACATACTCAATCTCTTAAACTCCACATCCATGACAAAACATATATTAAACAAAACACAATTAGGGGAGATAACCCTACACGCACCGAAGAAAGAAACAAAACCAATATCATAAAAATTTACAACTAAAGAATTCAATGACATCAGCACTAAAGAATGAAACGAACTAGCTATATTAACCTAATGGACGACGAGCACAACACACAATTAACACGCCTAAATGGTGACAATATCGACATAAACAATGGATTAAACATAAAGGAATATGGACTTCCTAACATCCAAATATAAAAATATATAACATCTCTTTCCGATATGTAGTATCCCCATATCGAGTCGGTCATATGGAACGAATAGAATTAGACAGACAGGTAGACCAATTAAAAAAGGAAGGAATCATTGCCCAAGACCCACCCCCAAACCATTTCTAGTAAAAAAAACCAGACGACCAGTACAGAACGGTGGTCGACTACCAAAAATTAAATGAAAACATGGAGGCAGAAAAATTTCCTTTACCCAGGGCCAACACATTTGGCACGGCAATCTATTTTTCCCCCATAGATATAAATCAAGCCTTCTTTAAACAACCAATCCTCCCGGAATACAAGAAGTATACCGCATTCGTGATACACGAGGGCCTATATCAAATTATGCAAACACTTTCCAACGTAACAAGAATCGTCTGTTTTCGGGATTACTGTATCAAGGCATGATAATACATATGGATGATCTAGTGGCATACTGCAATTTACGGACCAATTAACAAATTTAGAAAAAGTTTTTAAACAGTTAGATGCAGCAAAATTAAAATTTAAAATATCAAAGTGCCATTTTTTTAAATCAAAACATACACTTGCTAGGACACAATATCTCACAACACGGAATACAACCCCTAGATAAGAATTTCAAAACAATCACAGACTTCCCCACTCCATTAAAAACAAAGGGTGTACGGAGCTTCCTAGAGGCAGCATACTATATATAAAATTTATCCATAAATTTAGCAACATCGTCAAACCAATAATAGACTTTACAAAAAAGAAAATGCCTATAAAAAAATTCCAATGGTCGCAACAACACGAGACTTCTTTTCGAGAGCTAAAACAAGCTCTGACAACACCACCAGTTCTTGCCAATTTTCATGAAGTGAAATTATATCTTGTGATGCCAGTTGAGACGGAATAGAGGGCGCCATATCACAATACCAAGAAGACAGGTTGGTAAGACCAGTAGCTTATAATGTAAGTAGGAGGCTAAAAGACACTGAAGGTCGATGGAGCGTATCAGAAATTGAATTGTTAAGCATCATTTACATAGTAAACTATTTTCGACCCTTCTTGTGTGGACAACACTTTACCATTTTCTACTACCATGCCAGCCTCCAATATTATAAAAATGTCAAAACAATGAGTTCAAGACTAAACAGATTAGCACTGAAACTAATAGAATATGACTTCAAAATAAAACACAAACCAGGGTCAACAATGAGACTACCAGATAGTTTAAGCGGCTACACAGGTTCGTTACAAGTATCAAATTCGGAACAACAAGGGGAATTCAACATACATAACATTCAAACCATAAATATCGAAAAATCACAGTTAAAAAACGACTATTTATTTAAAATCAGATAAGCCTTGATCAATCCGGAAAGCGCTGACAAAGCACAGTCGAGCTGCCTGATTATACATATTACGTGATAGTGTTTTGTGTTACAAGCACTTTATGAATGGAGAAACCGAACAACTACTACTAGCCGTACCGAAATCACTGACCTCAGAAATACTACAAGCATTTCATGATTCATATGTGGATGGAGGACACGCCGGCATTGCATAAACGATGTCTAAAATAAAAAGAAAATAACACTGGCCAAGCATGACACTGACATAGTCCAGTACACAAAACAATACCACAAAAATGCCAGGTGATGAAAACCAACAGACAAAAATCTTCGAGCTTATTGCAGCCAATACAGGTACATACTAAACCATTCACCAAATTAACATTAGATTATATTGGACCCTTACCAAAATCAAACAAAAAATTATATATTCTAGTTGCCACAGACATGCAGCGACAGGATTTTTACCTTTTTTTTTACTACACAGTTTTGAACCCAATCATCTCATCGACCTAGCATTAATTCCAACCGTACCAGACCACGACATAGTGGAATTGCTCATACACAAAATACAACAAGACTTATTACGAAAAGAAAAGAGACCAAATTTAACGTAGAACAATTGATTCTACTCAAAGTCAAGAAGAAGGACAACAAGCTGGCTCAGCAATACTCAGGTCCATACACAATACTGCAGCAAATAAAGGCACTCAACAACAAAATAGAAATCCAAAGATATAGCAAGTGAATAGGGGATATGGTTATGTATCACGGATCAAACCATATGTCCTAACAAATTAAACAAATATTAAAATTTAATTAAATAAAAAATAATTTGCTATCATTATTATTAGGCTATAATAATTACTATCATAATTATTGTTTATAATAATTATTATTTCGCCACTATCACTAAAGAAATATATGACACAGAATGATTCCAATGAAGGGAAGAGGAACAACAATTTTCCAAAATATAAGTGAAACATTGAGAAAAATTACAGGTCAATTTATACATACATGTTTGCTAAGTTACAGACAACCAAGACGGATTCCCAGATATCCATGATGTAGAACTACGTAACATGGTTATTCATCCTACCCCAGCCCAATTACCTCTAATAACCCTTCCATCCACCTGGACACCCCAATCATGATTTCCATGGGAGCACCTTTTCAAAAGTTAGAAGTTGAACACATATACGAATCAACAATCACCTTCACATACATACTCTCTCTGACCTCATTAAACCACCTTCCACATATCTTTATCAACACAAATATGTGCTTCGAATCTTGAAACTCTAAAGGATGTCAAAGAGCTAGAGCTCTAGAACTTCTAAACAACTGCAAAAACATTCAACGGAAAGCAATCTAAGAACACGAATAGACAACACACTAGACAACCCAGAGCCATAAACAGCATTTGCGATGTCTTTAATTGGTGTTGTGGCATAGCTACAAACGAGGAACTATACGTCTTGACGACAAATGAGGAGACTGTTTAGAACCACTTCTACAAACTCCAACAGCTCATCAGGAGAGATCATGCTGACCTGGTCAACACAGCCACCTCACTACAAGGATACACAGCAAATGTATCTAATACTTTATAATTAGTGTGCAGTACAATGTTTTATCCCTCAGAATAAACATCGGGATGATGTCTCGAGGGCATCGGTATTGTTAGGATAAAATATATATTATATATGTAAATTCAGTAGTATGTAAATATTATGATTGTATGTATTTATTGTAAAGTATTATGAATCTATGTATTGCACAAATTTAATGTATTATAATGAAATAAAGAATAGATTAAGTATAATAAATATAAAATGTCATAAATGTATTACAATAAGGAGGCACATGAAAACTAGAGTGAGAGCCAGCTGTTGCAAAATAATTCAAAGAGTGTTGAAATACTTGCCTTGCGAGTACAATGACCAATACACATTACACAAGTGCATACAACCCCTTAACGAGATAGAGATGCAGTCAGTCTTTGTGAAACATATCGCTGAGAGAGCGAGAGAGAATCGCCGGGCAGCGAGAGAGAGAGAGAGAGAGAGAAAGTACGCTGAATATCCAAGAGTCTCCACAGGAAAAAGGGGGTAAGCAAACATTTTTGTATAGAGTGATCTGGTAGTCGTCTCAAAAATAAAGTAGATTAATGAAAGAAAAACAATTGGAATCATTCTGAGTTCATATGTCACAATATTTGTAATTTGATTTCAATGTATTTAAAATAAACCCTTAAGTTGATGTGATAGGTCGATATTTAACACTCTTAGGGAAACATGAAATCTGTGACGCTAAAGGAAACGTCCGGTCTCTGGGACCTCTATGTAATTTTATCACAGTTTTCAATTGTCTACTATGATGAAATGTATTGGTTCATAAAATAATGGCAAAATAAAACAATGTTATCTATTTAACTGTTTATTTTTATTATATAACACATATTTTTGTATAACTGAACAATATTTTGTATGGATAGTGAAGTCAGAAATGTTAATGAAATTAATAGTCCACACGTTTGATATAAAAAATTACTTAAGGTGTGGTGCATGCTTGAAACTAAAATCACTGCATTATTTTTCTTAGGAATGAAACTGACCAGTGTACTTTCCTTCTTGAAACCATGAATATATGAGCCGACTGGTCTGTGAGGGTTTTGAAGAAATTCTAGTGGGATTTCTTTCTTGTTTTTTTTCCATCGTTCCGACGTAAGTTAGTTTTCTCTTTAAAAATTCTTCAACTAACTCCATCGAGGTGAACCAGTTGTCGGTAATAATATTTCTATTACTATTGAGAATGGGTTGACTCAGTCTTATTACTGACAAAGTGGGTACACCTAGTTCTTTTTCAACTTGTGATAGTCCTAAGCAATCACTGCCCTTCCCAGTGTATAGATAAGCATTCAGCAAATAAGTCGTCCTGCTGTCAGCTAGGAACATCACCTTGATCCCGTATTTTTTGGGCATGTATACCTTGAAGCTGCATCTTCCTTGAAATGGGATCAGCATTTCATCCACTATTACCTCAGAGGACACGCAATAATTTTTCTGACAGTTGCCGATAAATTTAGAAAATATTTCTGATATAGGGGCTGCTTTCTCTTCTAATCTTCTTTGAGCCCGGGTTTCCACGTCGTCAAACCTTAGATAGCTTATAAGAACTTTATAACGTTTGATTGACATCGTTGCTAAAAATATGGGGCAGCTATAAAGATCCTTTGAGAAGACACTTTCTAGTGTTTCATCGTTTGATTTCAAAATGGAACTAAGGAGCAACAAGCCAAATAAAGCATTTAGTTCTACAATACTGGTATCTCTATAATTACTAATATTGGTCTTCTCCCCCAATTTTGATCTAACAGTTTCAATCTTTTTATTCGTGTTCACCAAAACTGTATTCATAATATTATCATCAAATAGGAGCTCCCATACTTGAAATTTGTTTGGTTTATTGTCTAGTGCTCTAGCCGTACCTCTGATTCCAGGAAGGCCAGTATGTACAATATTCCTTGCTGGTGTCCTAACATTCGTTGTAGGTTCATTGCTGTATCAAATGCCAGGAGGTCCATAATCTTTTTTTCTCAATCTCTCTTAAAACACTTCAGGCATATCATTGATTCGAGGCATATCATCGATACGAGGCATATCAACAATAGGTTCCTCCATTTCCATAAGATTGTCATTGTCTGATTCTTCACTTGAGACTTGCTCTTCTCGCTCCTCGCCTGCAGTCCATGTAGGATCTTCATCTGAATCGTGTACTTCGCTTCCTGATGACGAAAATGCTCCATCATCTTCGGGATCTAGCAATCGTTGAATACGAGCACCAAAATCTAGATCTCGAGGGGTGAACGATCGACTATAGGAAACACTTAGTTTCACAGACCAGTACACGAATAACACACAGGGAAACAGCCCGTCTCACAGACCGCTAGACTTTGAAAAAAACAATACGTCAAGACTGTGCAGGTCACAGAGAGAAACTACAATCAAGGTCAACCGGTTCAGGAGGGGGTAGGGGGAAGGTACTACTTTTGTCATCCACCGGGCCGAAACAGTTCTGCCACTACAATAAAACAAAAATTCCCTGGATGCTTGTCAGACCGATGTTTCCTTAAGAGTGTTAATATTAGCATAATAAGAGAATCAATTTAATGATAAAGATATTTAGAGTAGATAAATAATATAATAAATATTGAGTACAAAACTTAACCAATGATTATTTATTATGTTAAACAAGAACCCAGGCCTAATAAAGGAAAATTACTAACATTTCCATCTTCGAAATTGTTATTTTCTTACATAAATAATGTATGTAGTGCATTGAATATGGTGTTGTGACAAATGCCATAATCGGTAGGATGTGAATTGTATATATTTAACGATTTCACAAAATAGAAGCAAATGTTCAACACGTATGCTACTATGCACATTTACCAATTTTTCTTTTAAAGAGGGCCAAAGTGTCTTTAAACTATTATCTCTACTAGATTTACTGTAAATACAAATATTCCCGACTACTATTTTGATGTCAATGTATAAAAAACATTATTAGAGGGGGGAAAACTATTTAAAACTAAACAGATAATACAAATTATTACTAGACCTAATAACAAACAAATAGGCTTAAAATAGGCCTAATTAAACAAAAAAAATTACAAACACAGTAAAGTAGATGTTCACTAGTATTTTGTTTTAAACTTACTGATGGTGGTTTGATTTTACAAATTCCACATTTTTCTGCAATTGGCCTTATTTTATTGATGTATAAAAGTGGATCTTGAAATTCTTCACTAGTAGGTTCAAACACTGGGGCTTCAGGAGGAACAATAAACACAAACTGGCCATCTTCAGATGATCTATCATGAAGACTCTCATCAACTGAATCAGCACTACTATTAAATTCAGTTGATGTATCCATAATGATACAATTTTAAATAAAGATAAACAGACCTACTCAATTAAAACACAAAATAGCCAAATCCTGTACTGTACTGTACTTAACAAACACAAAGTTTAAGTTGGTAAATTCACAGTTCTAGCAATCATACCCTACGTTAAAATAACTTACATTTCACTTAACATGAAGTATTGTTAATAAACATAATTTTAATCTAAATTCACTAAAAGGGACCGCGATGTTCACAAATAACAACATAACTAATCGTCAATATGGACCAACAACTCTGAAATCAGAACCACCTTTCTCATTTTTTTTATTCCCCCTTCCCCCTTGATTTGCTGATTTGCCAAGTTTACGTTAAGTTGTTAAGGTTCAACAACTGACCAAAAACTTAAAATATATTCCCATAGGCCACAAAGCTTAATTTTTTAAATTATAATATTATTTAATTTCCACTGAATTATAGTATCATTTTTTTTTACTATTTTTATTGAAGATAATATATTTTTTAATGATTTGAAACTTAAAAATCGTAATTTACCTGTAACATAAGAACAACTATTTAAAAAATATAATATATTTAAAAGTGAGATTTTCATATAAGTATATTTAATATTTATTCGTGTATATATAAAATATATAAGTAATAATATTATTGAACACTACATCATTATTATCCAGGACTATTATATTTATATATTAATATTAATATACCAGCACTGAAAGTGCATTTTAATATATGCGTGATTTTCCGTGATTAAAATTATAATCATAAATTTGGACTATTATGAAAATAAAATTATACATTTTTTTCATTTCACTTGTTTGGATTTTAAAATTTATTTGGGGTATATTATTATAAAGTATTAAAATAAAACCTCCTCATAAAAGAATTATTGCCCTGATAACTGTATACTTATAATCCTAATAATGGTATATACAGAAAAAAAAAGAAAAAAAAACTAAAACAGACCAAATTTTCACTTTCTGTAGTATTACTAAAAAAGTTGTAACTCAACATTAATTAGAGATATAATCTATACTTCTGATAAGACAAAGAATACAATTAAACTGCCGACATTATAAACGTGTCTTTAGTCACGTACACTACGACAAGGGGGAGTACATTCTAAAACTGCATATAAAACCTACATTTTAATATCTTTCACCTCCTATATACAGCTGGTTAGGTGAAAGCGTCTAGAGCATGAGAATCGAACTTTAAAATAACAGTGGATCAAACAACTAGTAATGATCATAAATGAGTATTTACATACTGTATGACGTTGATTAAAACGTATTAATTCTATATTTTATATTACAAATATGATATACATGTATTATATACATATAGATATGTATATATATATATATAACTTGTATTCAAATTTGAAAGTTATTTTCGTTCACAGTTTCAAAACGCTTAAGATTTTTATAATTAATATTTCAGCTATCTTTGACATTTTTTAAACTTTAGTTTTCACCATCTGAAAGAGTGACTAAAAACACATACCGTATTACAGCGGCGTACGGGAGAAATAGCAGCTGAATGGTTGAGCTTCAAAATTGAGTCACGCATGTTGCAAAAGTATTAGCCAAGTTATCCACGCCTCTTTTTTATAAATATAAGAAAGTTTTCTTACCCAGAGCAAAATTAACAATCTGTTCAAAATTTTACTCTGTAGTCGCACCTAGAATATATAACCAACTTCCAGAAAATATTAAAACCTGTACAAACCTAAACAAATATCTAATCCTTTTGAAAAGCTGGCTTTTGGACATGGATTGTGTTGAAGGTCTGTTAGGGGTTATGGTATAGGAATGCATTACTAATTTAAATTTGTTTGGATGCATGGATGAGTGTAAGAGATGTGATAGGGGTGTGGAAGTGTTTTTATTTTCTTGATAATTCTGTTTATTGTAGTATTTCTTTTTATCATCTTAAACTTGGAGCTAGGGATGTGTATATATTGGTATGAGAGAGAATATGTATGGTCTATAATGGTATGTGAGTGTTTGTATAGTACGTATGTGTAAGTTTTTACCACTTTATATTTATGTAATAGATGGGCATAAAATTATCATAGATAAAATTATTATTTAACAAGTTATAATATTTGTAATAAATATTAACTTTAACTTTAATTTATTAATAGTTTAACTGCTCCCGGTGGTCTCTTTAACTTTGCTTTTTTTTCCTCTTTTTACTTGAGAAATATGCAGCCTCAAAACGGGTAAACCCATGGAGGCTGCTTTATTCCATTCCGTAAATTTTTGTTTATCTTAAATTGTTTAATTTAGGTTGTTTATCTTAATTTGTTTTTTGTTTAAGATTTAGAAATAATAATGTTTTGGTTTTCTTTCTTGTTTTTGTATATTTTAACTTTAAGTAATGTATTATTATGCCATATGTCTATTAATTTGTTTTGTTTAGTTTGTTGTTAAAAGAAAGCTTTATTTTTATCTTCTCTCTTTTTTTCAATCTAAATCATGTTTTGTTTGTTTCAATGTAATAAAAGGAATGGAAAATAAAAATTTTAAAAAATATCTGCAGGGCGTTTTATTTCATGATCAAATAAATTTATAAATTAATACAAATGTGTATATTGTTATATTGAAAACTCATGTAAACAAGGCCGGATTTCTAAGTAGGCTGCAGTCTAAAGTGGTAAATTATTAGGGGCGGTAATTAGGAAATTGAGGCTGTAGCAAGAAGACCAAAACTTCATTTCGAAATACAAGAGGTTTTATTGTTCATTCCTACTGCTACAAATGATAACTCTTGTAGCAGCTGTGCAGATAATTTTATTAGAAATATCTGACATTTATTTATTGAAATTACTAAGAAGAAATTATGAAAACAATCTTTTTCATTTTGTAATTTGAACTATTAAAAAAACATTTCAAGGCACCACTTCTAGAGAACACTTAAAAATCATTGTGATCTTCTCTAGAAGAGCCTATGAACAATAAAGTTTGTATACCAATATTTTTTCCTTTAAAAATGTTTAGGAAATAAAAGTGATTTATTTGATAAAAATAATATTATTGCTTTATTATTAATATACATTTATTAATTTCAGTTAGTTTTTAAATGTTATAAAGAAAGAAAACACGATAATGGGTCAAAACTGTTCACCTGGGATTGTTTAATGCATTACATAGGAAAAACCAACAGAATACCTAATAATGATTATTTATAGCCTATTTTTTTCATCATGATAAAAGAGAAGTTAAATTTCACTGTCTTCCATTTCACACTCCATCTGATCGATCGCTTGAGTCACCTCTTGTTGAATACATTCATTAAAAAAGGACTTGTAATATTCTTAGCTTTCTTCTTGAAGGTATACAAATAAGTCCACTATATGCTTCATTTATGTTCGATTTAAGGGAACTCGAGATACAGGACGTAGATTAAATTCTTTGGTTAGAGAATTGGCGTAACTGAATTATTGAAAAGCTTCACAATATGTCTTTGATGCTGCTAAAGTCCCATTCTGTTTGAACATCAGTACTTGGTATTGTTGAATTCTGAACAGACAATTTTCGTTTAAAGGTTTTTTTTTTTCAAAATAGAGAAGTGCTTAATTCCAGTCGTACACAATAGATGCATCATGGGCTAAATTAAAAGGAGATGAGTTTTCACAGCACATCAATATTTTATCCATATATTCTGTTGGCACATCAATCTCTTCTTTTTTTCATAGCAGACTTCATAACACCAAAGTTTCTATCACACTGTCCGAAATAATGTCCTCGAACTGGAAATATATGGACAATATCTACACAAAGTTCCTTTGACACCAAGAACAAAACCCAATCATTATTTGGTTTTTATTTTGTCCACCAGCGCCATCTGAAAAAAAAAAACATTCTTTTTGGCGTTTGGATATTTATCCATTTTTTTCTTTTATGCAGTCAAAAATAAAAGAAGCAACATTGTTTGGTCCTTTTTTACACTGAGATTTCATAAATGTGTAGATAAAAGATGAACCATCATTATGAAAGTGTACATTAAAAACAAATAGCCACAAAAGTCTCTTATAAAATTGTTTAGTAAAATTAAGTTTAGGTAAAGGGAGATTCTGTCCATAATGAAACTCTATGACAAGATTATCATCTTGCTTGCTGGCTTTCTTTAAGTAATCATTTTTCAATTTTTTATATGCTTCAACACTCTTTTTATGCAATGAATACTCTATTCGACACTCGTCTTCTGGATTTTTTTCAACTATTCTCCCTACAGTAATCACATGTATCGGTTTATGGCTTTCGATAATTTTTTTTACCATTATGTCTAATCTATAAATACGTCGGATTTTGGATTTTTAGAATGTAATTTTTCAGTGAAAAAAAGTGACCTTCGCCAAAAACATAATTTATTCTTAAGAAGTAAGGTTTATAGGGTTAGGTTAACTATATATATATATATATATATATATATATATATATATATATATATATATATATATATATATATATATATATATACTGTATATGTATATCCTAATAATATTGCAACTTTTCCTAAACTACCTCAAAAAGGAGTGCCTACCCAACAATATCAAAATGCTGTGGCATCTGCAGGCCCGTTTTAAACCCTTTTAGCGCCTCTGGGGAAATCAAAGAGATGCCCCCCCCGATTAATTCATCTTTGCCAGTTTTGGTTCGGGAGAGATTTCTCCCTTAAGGAAGGGATTTATCCCCCTTAGCTCCACCGAACTCCTTTTATTTGGTAAGTCGGTAAGTCTTTCTATTATCCACCACCTATGGACCCGCCGTGTCCCGGACTGGTAACCAGGTACTGTAAAAACTTGCAAGTATTATTACTGCAGTTACATGCGTAGGTGTTATGATTGACGTCACAACATAACAACATTGTATTTTACAGTATCACGGACCACCCACCCACCCTAAAATATAGTTCTTAATTATTGCAAACGTTTATTTCTATACATAACCATAGCTCATTTTATTTCAACTGTATGTTCACTTATTAATTGAGTCTTGTAAAGCAACTTTAATACTTCAACCATAATATCTCTTATTTCCTTCATACTTTCTTTCTCTTATTACTATACTTTATATATTTTTACATATTTGTCTTACTTTCTCCTTATATCCTATTTACATAATTGCTTTTTTTCTACTGATCTTTGATGTAGCAAAACTATCAATTATATCTTTGAAGTCAAGCTTCAGTGTAATGTCACTCTGCGTACATAACAGCATTAAGCTATTCAGCTTTTCGTCTTTTATTGTAGAACGATTTTCAGATTGTATTCTTTTCAAGGCCGAAAAGCTCCTCTTAGCTGTGCAATGTTGGTAATGTTAAGTAAATTAAGTAGCTACCAAAAAGTAGCTACCACCAAGTTTGGGAATGTACTTTCTAAGCTAAATTTTTTTTATTTATTCGTAGCACTCCCTAATTTTTGTGATGTTTTCAGCTTCCATTTAAAATGTAGACACTCTTGCACAAAGTCTTCCTTGTAAATGTCATTGGAGTAACATTGAGCTACCCTTTGAGCCTGCTCTCTTATATCGTCATTCTGCTTTTAGTTTCAGTAAGATTTGGCAAATCGATGCCTTATACTTACTACCATTGAATGAATTTATACGAACGAGGTGATTTTTGCGATGCGGGAGTGAAGAGGGGGCAAAACGAGTTTTCTGTTTCAGACGCTATTTTCTAACCGATAAGCATGGAAATGTTACCAAATTGTTCAGAAAGATCTGAAGAATGGTTGTGCTACTTTAAAATTTTGATTTTTCAGGTCTATAATTTTTTAAATTTATAAACTTTTATCGACATATACTGCCTTAATACTGGTCAATTAAAATAAAAAAATGTATGACCCAAAACCCTTGCGCCCCTTGTACGCTTGCGCCCCTGGGCAAGTGCCCATGTTGCCCAGTTATAGAATCGGGCCTGGGCATCTGTCAACTATGATGTCAGGAAATAGATATCAGTTGTTCCAGCATGTAGAATTGGAAGCATGTAGTCAGGGAGAATCTATCATAAACTATAGCCACCTGTTGAAAAACCTGAACAAAAACATATAAATACAAAAAAATATGCATTAGCAATGCCTGAAAAGCAAAACACATCTAACAAATCACCTATGATATGTGGCTCTTACAGTCCAAAATCAACACTTAGCACCTAAATATCTCAAACAAAAAGTAAAGAACAGCTGGTCAAATTACTTAATGATGCATTTGCCAAATACACAAATAATTGAAATAAAACTACCACAAGTTCAAACAATTGCCGAGCAATCAATACCATACTGGTCAATTACAAGTACAAGGCATCAAAATTATAAACTACTCGTCACCTATCTATTTATATTGCAACAATGACAAAATAGACTACACTGTGTGGGAGAATTATGTTT
The DNA here is from genome assembly GCA_963513935.1 of Aphrophora alni. Lineage (NCBI taxonomy): Eukaryota > Metazoa > Arthropoda > Insecta > Hemiptera > Aphrophoridae > Aphrophora > Aphrophora alni. Next base: position 40,260,650 of record OY740765.1, on the reverse strand, counting down.
TTTCGTTAGATTCGTGTCTCTCGATATTATGTGCGGATTTCGATGCTCATCATCCCTTCTGGAACAGTCATAAAATCAATATCAGAGGGAAACATATTTTCAATGCTTATAATAATTCAAATTATATCATGCTACTATGCCTGTACTTTTCAGAAATCAAGCTGTCATCTTAGATTTGTCATTTGCTACTTCACAAATGCATGTATTATTGGACACTTGGGAAGTTCTTAAAGATTCAATGTGAAGTTTACATTTCCCTATATGTATGTATTTTCACACCCCAGCCAAAACAAGTAGCCACCTGTATATTGAACACTTACCTAATAACTACATTCGTAAAAAATTTAAATGTGCTAATTGGGAACTTTTCCGGTCAGAGATTGCCAATGAACTTCTTTCTACACCGAAATATAAATTTATGTATTGCTTTTCCAAAGAGTCATAGATAAAACCTCATCTTTAGCAATTCCAAAGCATAAATTACCTACACAAGAAAATGGAATCAAATGCCATACCGAAATCCTGATGGACTAGTGTATGCTCCAAGGCTGAATAGGTGAATAGTGAATACTGAAAGGTTATTGAGCCTTAAAAAGTTCACAAAGAATATGACTCCATGCAACTTTCAACTATACAAACTTTCACAAATCAATACTAAACAAATAATTTAAAATGCTAAGATCACTGGTTGGCACAATGTGTCGAACAAAATATCAGGGAATACCAGTTGACAAGCACGGAATATAATTAAATGTTTCAAAAATAATGCACAAAGTACTGAAATTGCATAGTTATCTAATAATACTAACCTTTGTTATTCATTTTTAATACATAACATCCTCACATAACAGAATTAAAACCTCCAATTTTTAGTACAAAAAATGATTTATTGGAAGGAGATTTCACACTAATAGAAATCAACACAGCAATAAAATCAAAAAAGTAAAATACAGCCCCTGGTATAGACAGCATTAATTATACAATCAGAAAACACCTACCAAACATAGCTCTAACAAAATTATTACACATCTGCAACTACATGTGAAACAATAATATGATTCCAGATAAATGGAAGCATTAGTCATAGGCTTACTTAAAACAAATACAGATAAAGGTAAGCCAGAGTCTTACGGATCAATCTCCTTAATCCCATGTTTTGTACAAATTTTTAACACAATGTTAAAAAAATAGGTTACAATGGTACCTAGAAAAAGAAAGCCTACTTCCACCCACACACTATGCCTATAGAAAAAAAGAGTTTGTACTGATTTTATTATGCATTTAATAACTGATGTTCAAATCTCGTTAACACACAATGAGACAACAGTGGCAGCATCTTTAGACGTTGCTGGTGCATATGATAATGTTTTAATTCCAATTTATTAACCAAAATGTTTAAATTGGGGATACCTGCCAAATTTTGTATTTGTCTTCATGGGTTTCTATCTGAGGTGACACTGACTTTTGAAAGTGTTAATGGCAATTTTTGTAGACATATTTACAAGGGCCTTCCACAAGGAAGTCCTCTGCTGTTTTCCATTTATACTTCAGAACTACATAATGTTTTATTACCCCAGGTACAATACCTACAATATGCTGATGACTTTTATCTTTATATTTCATTAAAAAACTTAAGTCCAAAACCCATCTTTTAGAAGAAGCTCTTTCAACCTTGGGAAAAACCTTAAAGGACCTCGGTTTAGCACTTAACGCTAACAAAAATGCAATCTTTTAATCTTCAATAGGTAAAGAACATCATCAAACTAGTTCCAGTTTTATATACATGATAAAAATATCCCTAGAGTTAAAAGCCAAAAGATTTTAGTGATACAACTAGACGATAAATTAAATTTCAAAGAACACATTAGTCAGATTATGAAAAAATTCCACAAAGATTTAGATATTAAAACCACTTACATGCGGTAGAAGATGGGCACAACCTCAATTTGTACTAAATGTATACATATCACTTATACGGGCTAAATTGGAATATTGCTGTTTTCTATTTGGACATCTTTCAAAAGCCAGCCTCCAAAAGTTTGAATATATACAAAATCAAAGTCTCAGAATTTCTGTGGGTGCCTTCAGGACCACACCAATAATAGCTTCACAGATAGAGGCACGTAAGAAGACAATTGCTAGTTAGTAAGTTTATCTATAAAATTATGACTAATATCATCCAATTTATCTTAAAATATTAGAATTAAACATGCTTGTAACTCATCATAGGTATTGGTTAAAAGGGAAACACCAGAGTCAGGGCTAATTGATATCCAATCATTAGCAACAAATGATAAGTCCAGTGACTTTGAACTTTGAACTTGCAATGGTAGATCTAAATTTAATATGTAAGATGCACCTCCCTCATATTGATACCAGTAAAACTATGTAAAATAAGTCACATCTTCAACAAGAATTTTTAAATGTTAGAAATAGCACATTTCCGAGTTATTTTGGAATATTTACCGATGGCTCTAGAAATAAAGGATATACCGGTACAGCTATCCTCTGCCCCTCAGAAAACGTTCAAATTTGATACTCCTTAGGTACACAAACTAGCTATACTGCTGAACTCTATGCAATTTTCAAAGCCCTTCAACTTAGTAATACTTTAAATCATAGTCAAATCATTATAGCCTATATTCCTATTCTAAGTCATCAATCCAAAAGATTGAAAATTGCAGATATGACTTCTTCGGAGGGTATAATTAGAATTATTAAGGAAATTCATAAACAAGGAAAGGAAGTGGTCATACAGTGGGCACCCAGCTTTGTAGGGATAAATGATAACAAACGTGTCTATATCTTGGGACAGTGGCGGATCTAGAATTTTATTTGGGGGGGGGCTGAACGGGGGAAAATTTTGTGAAAGGACTTTCATATAATGAAGCGACCAAAACAGTAGTTTAACGTTGTTTTATGGAGTAAAAACGTGTCTTTCATATTAAAGGTTTTCAGACTTGTCGATGGACCAGCGCCGGCGCCATCTTGCATGTGAACGTCTTCACTTTTACTTTTCTTTGGGTTCTTGAAGAAGCACGAAATATTTGTCTGTTTACATTTACACACAAACAATAACACGTTTAGTTTAACCGCTGAGTCACTGTATGCGCGTCCTCGATAGTGCGCGTATCTTTTCAATGAAACTAGATAAATGGAGTGGGCACAAAAATCAAAATATTTTATGTTGATTGATTGCAGGCAATGTAAATGTAACTAAGACATTATACAAAGTATTAAAACCTTAACGGATATCATACAATTGAAGACGTACTAGTGGAATTACGTTATTCTTGCTTATGAATAAATTTAAGAGCTTCAAACTAATTATATTGGTATAAAATTTACATTCATTCAAAAAAATTTAGAGGTTTTGGGGGGGGGCTTCAGCCCGAAAGCCCCCCCATAGATCCGCCACTGTCTTGGGATATAATGCAACCAGGTATGGGCAACAATTAGTGGATTTCACTACAATAAATGATATCAGGTCCGTACTCAAACAAAAATCCAGGAGCGATGTAAAAATTTTACTGCAAAATTTTAATAAATCCAAATGGTACATGTCAATTGAGCCTGAAGTTTGATATAAACGTTGGTTTTTTAAATCTCGTTTAAAAAGATATGATATTATAAACATTATTAGGCTTCATCTTGGGAATGCAAATGTAAATTATACATTACACAAAATAAAATTATATTTTACCCCTAAGTGTCTTCAGTGCACCACAGGTGAAATTGAAACTTTGGATCATCTTAGTATAACCTGTCCCGCATATGAACTTATTAAATTAAAGGCAGAAAACTTTCTCCTTCCTTACAGCCTTAGCAATATTTTAAAATTAAATAATTTCATAATTTTTCACTATTGTAAGACTTTATTTAGAATATGATCAAGCGTTGAAATTTTAAATGTTATTTGAGTTTCGAAATTACTAATGATCTGATTACTATTTAAAGTAGTCAATTATTTTCTTACCATGTAGCTCAAGTTTTAAACTCTAAAGAATATGTGTGCTGATTATTATGTCAATTTACTTACGATGGTTATGATATGTGTAGTAAAGTATTACAACTTTTAAACATATCCTCAACTTATACAGAGTGTTCAGAAAAAACCAGAACAGCTTAATAGCTTTTGTTTTAATTTAGATAGAGATATGAAACAAATGGAATTTTGTGTAAAACGACCTCTATATACAGCGTATGTCAAAAATTAGGTATCATACAGATGTCCGAGAGTTGAAGTTGGACAGTGACTGGGTGCACATGTGATATGTGAAGCTGGTGAATACTTGATTTGTAGTGGTGAATTTGAAGGTTATTGGTAACAACTTATATCATTCTGTTCATTATAATTTGGGGGTTGGTTTTCAATTTGATAACTAAATTTTTAATTAACTACTTTTTTTTTAAATTATGAAAAGTTTTTAATCTCAAATAACTTAATAATAGCTATTCATCATTATAAGAAGAGCAATCCAGTTTTGTTTTTTTGATTAAGGAATGTTGGTTTAGTCATGAAGTTGAAGATAAGAACTTGGGATCTTTAAAGATAATGATTGGTGTACAAACATACTGAAATTTAGTAAATCTTGATAAGCTGAAGGATTTAGAGGAGAGATTAAATAATAATTTATAAAGAGTTAGATAAATTTTAATGGACAATCTGATTAGGTTGTATGACAACAAATTATTCCAGAATTAATGATAAATGTTGTCCTAAGATTTTTATAAATATTCTACTCATAATAATAATAAAAATAGTACACAGTATAACAAACACATAAGAACACAATTCTCATAAAAAAAATACGCCTAAGTATCAGACGCGTTTCAACGACAAGGTCGTCCTCTTCAGTGATACACCAACTAAACCACAACTGATTGTTTGTTATACTGTATAGTTTTTCTCATAAGTCAAGCTCAACATTTAATAAAAATAGTACACTAAACTAATTTTATAATTAAATATAGTAACAATATTATATAATTAACATATTATACCAAAAACGTTTGGTTTTATATGTTGTTGATAGTAGGACAGAAACACAGGATTTTCCTCTCCAGTCTCTTTCCTGGGATTTTTACCTTTGAAATCAGGAGCATCCTGTGTCTACCTAGGTTGTGATCATTCTCTTGGCAGTATCCCTGTATTCATTCTATTGCATATCCTTAAACTTTATTATAACAGAAAAACAAAGTTGGATTATTCCGGATAAACTAAACAAGCTAGACTCACTGGAGACTAAAGTTGATGACATTAGTAAGAATCTACAGGCGGAAATAGAAAATAGAACAACTGAAGTAGTTCAGAGTTAAACAAGAATGTGAAAGAAAAGTTAATAATTTTAAAAAACAACAGAGGAAATTTAATTTATTCGTTTTGGGAATAACAAGAGAGGTTTCAACACAATGTCCAATGAAGTTATAAAGTTGATGAGATGTCTAGATATTGAGTTTGAGAAAAGCCATATTAAAGACTTGTGAAATACAAACAGATAGAAACTGGATTCTCCAGTGATTGTGAAATTAATTTCAATTATAATAAAGAACAAAATACTAAAAAATAAAAGTAAATAGCCAAAATTTGTCTAAAATGATACATACAAATTAAAGAGGATTTTCCTGTGAAATTAGGAAAAACCTTTTTCCATTTCTAGTTAGTTTTAATAAAGAGGGAGATAGGGTGATAATGATACAAGATGAATTGCTTTTAAATGAAGAATGATTTCGCAAGAAGAATTAGAGAATCAGAAGGTTGTAAAAAATAAGAGAGCAAGTAGTGACGAATAATTATCTCCACATCAAACTAATGCTTAAGTACAGAAGCTGGACAAAGGGAGAGAAGAGTGGGCTTATTGAAAAGGGATAAGAAGAGTAACAGAACCAATAGTTGGACAGATATTTTAGAGCAATTCAAGAAAGTCAAAGTAAACCAGACTCAGCAAAAGAAAATCTAGCTACAAAGAAAAAAATGTTGGAAGTTAAAGAAGAATGTGTTATTAGAAAGAATAGTTCTGATAGAAAACAAATATAGAAAACAGTGAGGAACAGAATCATTATCATTGGATATTTTAATGCAAGAGTTGGAAGAGGGGGAATGTGGGAGGAAAATTTTTGTAGGATTTTATGGTGTTGGAAACAGAAATGATAGAGGAGTATATCTTATGGATTTTGCATTGAGTAATTGTTTGAAAATTGTGAATAATTTGTCAAAGGTTCCTTGGCGAATAAATGGACTTGGAAGTCTCCTTTCGCCAATATACATGAATTAATTAGATTACATGTTAACAGAAATTAATACTAATATAGTAAAAAAATTACAAGTATTGAATAACTTTTATTGTGAAACGGATCATAGGTTGTTGATGGGAAGTGGTTGTGTGCCAATGAGAATATTCTTCGTTGGACACAAACTGGTGAAGCAACAGATAAAAACAAATGACAGTACATTCTCTAATGCCTTAACGGATGAAATAGCGAAAATAGATTTGGGTGAAAGTATAGACCTATAAATAAATTTATGGATTCATAACACATTCACTTTGAGAGTCAATAAATAAAAACCCACAAAGAATATAAATAATATCAGAATAAGAAGAAAAAGACTACCTGATGAAACTAAGGAACTCATAGAGGAGTGAGAGAGGATGAATAGAATTGTGAATAAGTCAGAATTAGAGAAAGAACAACACAGATACATCAGAAAGGAGGTGAGAAGACTATTCAGAAAAGAGATAAAACGTTATGAGGAACTAGTAATAAGTACTATAATAATGACAACAGGATCCACTAAGGAAATTAAAAAGCAACTCACTTTAACAAAGACAAACTGGATACAACAATAAAAACTGATAAAGAAGAATTGAAAAACAGATCAGACATTGTTGAAGAAGCTACTCAGTTTTATGAGAAACTAAATACGAAAAATGGAAACGGACAAGTCATGTAAGAAGAATAAATGAAAACCGCTGGACTAAGATTTGTACAGATACCAAGGGAGAAGATAAGAAGAAGAAGCAGGCCAGCTCTACGGTGGAGAAATGAACTAGCCGCAGATTTGGGTGATACATGGTGCACAGTAGCAAGAAATAAAACAGAATAGAGTAAAATTTGTAAAGAACTATAAAATATATTATTTTATTTTTGCTATACATTCAATATTAAATTTTTGTTTGTTTATAGTATAAGTAAAGAACTTGTTAAACCAATTCATTTTCCTCCTGGGAGAGGCATTTGTTCTGTAATAAGAATGTCAATAAAGCTATTATTATTATTATTTACATGATGTCAAAAAAATACATAAAATGTGATTTTTCCGGCTTTGTCTTTAGAAACTATTAACAATATATTTGTGATTTATTAAAGTAGGGCAAATAATACATGTATTTTTTAAAAAAAATATAACAATTTTTTATAGATTTATAGTGGTTTAAAGTTGTAATGAAAAAAACATTATTATCATTGGGCCCAATTAAATGGAAAAATCAACATTGTAGAAAAGTCGGCCTACTTCAACAAATAAATACAAAATTAACAATTTTTAATCGACATAGTGTTTGAAAATTGAAAATTTATATTCTTAATAAACCTAAGCTTGTTTGATCTTGTTTAAACTAGGCCATTAATGACCCAGCAAATATTACATGAATCAGCAGAAATCCTTCCTGAGATGCTACAGAATACATTAAATGGCTACTACAATAACCGAGCTCACTACCAAACTGCAGAAGCGAAAAAATTTGAGCATTTATTGTAAAAAGAACAACATAATCTTCCATAAAATGTTTACTTTTAACTACGATAAATCTGAGATGGGGAGGGGTAGAAATAACTCTAAAAATGTTAAAATATACTTCATTGTATTTTTTGCGCACCTTTAAAAGAAAACAGAAAAATATTCAAGACGAAACCAGAAAAGATCATGTTTTATGAAATTTTGGGACAATCTGTAGATAGAGGAAGTCAATTTATTCAAATTCCATTTATTTCATATTTCTAACTAAATTAGAACCAGAGATATAAAGCCATTTTGTTATATTTTTAACGCTCTGTATGTTAAAACAATTTATTTAAATGCTGTATAATAATGTAGTTTTGTGACTTGCTTTACAAAGTTTTTGCTTTTGAGTGCAAACAAAATTTTGTTTTGTTTTACTTTTTAGAGATAATATCTTTTTTAGTTATTGCACTTTTAAAAGTTATTTGTTATTTTATCCATAAATAATCTTTTATAGTCAGTATCATCTTACAGATGAATTTCCACCATGTTCTCTCTGCTCAATCTCACTTGTGATACTTAAAGTTTTAACTTTAATTTGGATACCAAGAAATGGTTATATTAAGATTTGAAATATGAAAATAAACCGGGAGATTTATAATTGGACTAGAGGGTCCACATGAGTCAAATGAATGACTGAAAATAAATATTAAAACAAGGATAATAAAAAAATTCAGTATAGATTTCCAAAATATTAATTTGATGTATAAAATGTTAGTTGTAAGTTGTAATAAATATTTAAGTGATAATTGTGTTGTGATAAATGACAGAACAGGTTGTCATATAAATGATTTGAGCAGTGTCCGTGGTGCAACTTATGTGAACAGTTTTTAGCTGACTTTGTATACATTGGAAATGATGCTTGTTTGTCGCATATAGAAAAGCAGGCATGCGGTTAGTAGAGTCTTACTGTGGCATCTGACTTGGTCAGACGTGTTTTCTGTAGATAGAAATTTTTAGTACAATGAAGTGTAAAAGTTTAGAGACGGTATCTGACATGGTCAGACGTATTATTCTTGTTTAAAGAAATATTAGAACATTGTGTGTAAATATTTTAACAAGTTTAGAGACGACATCTGACGTTGTAAGACGTATTTTTGTTCGAGGAGATTTTCGGACAATAGTTTGCAGGAGAGTGACGTACACTGTGAGTAATAATGTGAATTTGAAAAGACAATTGACATCGTCGGTGTGCTAATTGCGTCTACAAGGAGACTGCATTTCAAGATGAGGGCAGCCTACCACAAAAGGACTCTCACCATAGAGATGACCACATGCGGTAACAAAGAATGATAGACAGTTCATATAAAATTTGTATATAAAATAACTTTTGATAAAAATATGTTAAAATTTGTTTTAATGAATAAATAGTTGTATTGTGAGCAGTAAATTTTAAAGATTTAATTTAACTTTTAAATAAAAAATAATATAAACTTTGATACATGACAATAAAAAGCTCATAATTAATATAATTCTTAAAAGTTGCAACTGATTAACGTAGAGTCATTAAAAAGGATTTTGGTCTCTTCAAGACAGGATAATTTCAAAGTTATGATATAGAGATTTTCAGATGATAATAAGAAATGTACCATGAATATATATGTATATGCTTAACCATAATAAATAACCATGTTCAGTTTCAGCACAACAAATAAGGTTTCTTTATTTACGAAAAACCACTTAAAAGTACACATTTAAAAGTATCTACGACTCTGAGAGATTTTTATGTAATAATAATTAACTTGTATTATTCTTTTTTTCAAAATTGATGAGTTAATTCCATCTGGCGCCCATAAGCTGAGCAATCTTTCTTTAAATAAATACTTAATATTAAAAAGTGCCGATTTAAGATTTTTAATTCAGATCAATATTATTGTAAATTTAAACCCCTCTTTATTTTTATATTTACACAGTGAACAAATGACTATCACTGCCACACGTACGTCATCTGTTAAATAATAACAAAGACATCGCTCTAGTACTTGTAGTAAATACATCTCTCAAATGAAATCAATTTTTTGGCTAACAGCTCATTACTAGTATATTAAATAAAAAATCTAACGCCATATTTTAATTCTATTACATTTTTTCATTCTGGCACCACTTTGGGAATAACCAATAAGGGACATTATTTTTATTGTTATTATTTAAAAAAACTTTATTAGCAATAATGCCCATTACTTTCAGCTCTACATCCAGGGGATTGTTTTAAATAATTTCATATATTGACAAATTTTAAATAACATAAACAAAAAGATTTTATTTTGTTTAAAAAATATGTACATAACTTATAGTTTGAATAATTTAATTGGTCGTCCAATTATTTTGTATAATTTTATACCATTAGCTTATTATTTTAAAAATATGTCTTATTTTTAAAACAAATTATAAATTAACATAATAAAAATGATGTTTAAATAAAAATTAACAAAATAAAAATTTAATAAAATGTTTAAACATTGTTAGTTATAACGTCAACTACCTTACATGCCATTATATCAGCTCCAATACAGATCCATTTTCACTTTTTCTATCATTGTTCATTCTTCCTTTGAGATATATTTTTGTTTTTTAAGTGCTTGCATAATTTTAGTTTAAATACTGGGGTGACCACTGATTATGGATTCAAAAAATATACAACTGCCAAAGTCATACAGTGTATTTTTCAAAATAAATTATTTGTTTGTTTTTTTTAGCTCCTAAATTTTTCAACTCTATTCTAGCATTAATAAAAACATTGCATTCCTTAAGACATTTTAAATAAAATTTTAGCTCTTTTCATTTTCTCCAAAAATATTAGATAACATTTTAAATGTAATATTTTAAATAAATAGGCTATTTGTTATGTTTTTAATTTTCATGTTCATTCTTATCTTTGAGTTAACCACAGCTGTGCTTTATTTCACTCAATTATTATTTTTATTTATTTTTCTTAATGTTTTTATTCTTTTGACTGATACATGCTCCCACTTGGGCTCAAGGACATTAAGATCCTTTATTTCTCTCTTGGCAGTTCTATATAATGTTTATTTTCAATTTTGAACAAGCATAATTTTGGGTTTAGTACATATCTACTAATATAAATTTATGTTGTGTTTTGTATTGTCTGCTGAAATAAATAAATAAATAATACAATAAACGAAACACACTACTAATAATTAGAAAAATTGTTTATTCTTAGAACTGTATTCTGATATTGCATAACCCAGTGTATTAATGTCAGCATTGGCTACTCTGATATAATACATCCAACAAAATATTTCTTCTTCCGTACTGTCGTCAGTGTACATTTCAATTACGTCCATTTTTCTAGCATAAGCTATTGGGTATAGATGTTCGACATCTAGGTTCCTCAACATAAATCTGTCTACGATATAAACTTCACCTAAAATTTTCTGTAAACAAAATTAAGAGTTAGGCCAACAAATTAACGAGTGAAAATTTATATTATGATGGAAATATGTTATAGATCATTTTAATTTTCTTGAAAACAAAATTTATTTATTTGTTTACATGGAAAAATCTTAGGATTTTAAAACTTGGCATTTTTTTTTACTTTTTTTTGTAGATTTAATTTTTCAAAAAACAAATTATTCTAAGCCTTATAGCTGTGCTAAATCAACACCATATTGAAAATAAAAATGAAACAAATTGTAAAAATTCTGTTTGAAAAAAATAATATATTGTGCTGTGCCTGTGTATATTTCACAATCAACAAAAATAGCTTTAATCAAAATTTAAGAGGATTAAATTCATCAAAATTATGCATTACATATTTTTACTTTCTTACATATACTACGTAGTGTGGAGAAAGTTATGTGATGGGTTGATGTAGATTGATTTTAATAAAATTTTATATGTGAATATATTTCACCATATTTCAGAACATTTTAAAAATAAAAAGGATTTTTGAAATAAATAAAACTTTAAGATTGTTAACATATATATTTTTTTAAAATTTACATATTATATGAATTCACTAGTTTACCCAATCTCAAATAACAAAATATATATTTTTTTTAAATTTACGTAAGATATATGGACTCTGTACTTTACCCAATCTCAAACATTTACCCAAATAATACCTTTCATATACGGAAAATCAAGCACAAAATGGATGGTCGGATTTGAAGTGCGTAGTAGTGGAAGGGTAAAGGAGTGGAGAGAAGGAAGGTCAATGACTGTTGCCGATGTCAGTAACGGTACTCAGTCTGCTTAGTAATGGCGCAGTGAAACATTGACACCACATTTTTGCTGTTTGAATTGCTTGTTACTGTGTATTGACTCTTTCACCGACATTTCAATGTGGCACGTGATAGACCAATCCCTGATCGCAGATCTACACTTCGTTGGGTGACTACATTCCAAACAACGAGATCAGTTATGAACAGTAAATCTCCTGGGCATCTCCATTTGGCATGGACTCCAGAAAACATTGAGAATATGAGAGTATCAGTTATATAGAGTCCTTGTTGCTCCAACTTTTGGTCTTAGCTCTAGCTCGTTACAGCGAATTTTACACAGTGTGTTAAAGTTTCATCCTTATAAAATAATGATTACATAAAAGCTTCATGAACGTGATTTTAGGGTGGGCGAATTATTTTGTGAAAAAATGTTGGACATGTTGTACTCTGATGTGTTTATGATATCAAATGAGGCTCATTTCCTTTGGACGGTTATGTAACCAAGCAAAACTGCAGGTATTGGGCGGTGCAAAACCCTAGACAGTTCACCAAAGGCTAAAGTGTCTGCTTGGTATAGACTATCCAAAATGGGGATAGTTGGTCCATATTTTTTTAAGAGAATGGCACTACAGTTATTCTTAACAGAGCGCTATGTTAACATACTCCACATCTTTTTGATACCACAGCTTTTTGAGATTTAAACGTTGACATAGAACAAATGTGGTTTCAGCAGGATGGTAGGTACCACAGCCCACACAGCAAGAGACTATATGCGTGTTGTGAAACAAATGTTTCCCCATCACATCATCTCACACTATGTTGAAATCCACTGGCTTGCTTGATCACCTGATCTGTCAGTGTGTGATTTTTTCTTTGAGGGTACCTAAAGTCAAAAGTGTATTTTCACAAACCTCGATCACTATATGATCTAAAAGAAGCCATTCGTACAGAAACAGCAGCCATAGGAAGAGAAACTGTATTGAAAGTGATGGAGAATTTTGAAGAAAGAATTTTGATATGCTTATACAAATAAGGACGCCATCTTTCAGATGTGATTTTCCGTAGATGAACAGTATTTCTTAAACTTTTAACTACATGTTTGAGATTGGGTAAACTACAGAATTCATATATGTAAATTTAAAAAATTTATGATAATCTTAGAATTTTTATTTATTTCAAAAGTGACCATTCTTTTTGCGCCACCTTGTTTGTATATTGGTTAACATTCACAATTTTGATATCTTTATGTTAAGATAGATGTGATTGAGAGAAATGAAATTAAGTACAGGTAACATGAGTAATCCATAAATGTAATAAAATTGTAAAAGGTTTTTGTTGCATGGATTATTTGTTTTTAAAGAACAATAATAAAAAGTTGAATGTAGATGGACAGACAGAATGGTTAAACTTATAGAACTAAGTATGTGTGTTAATTGGAAAATTTATAAAAAAATATTACTTTAGAATTTCATAATTATAATAAAATAACTAAATTGATATGTTTAATAAAGTCAATAGAAAATTATATTTTGCGAAGTAATGAGAAATAAAGTTTTCAGAATAGAGTGTGCTGTAGAGACGAATCAAAAGATAGATAGAAGTAGTGGGGGAATGCACAAGCCATTTTATGTGGAATTGAGACACTGCCATTAGCAGTTCTGCAAGCAGACTATTGGACCATCATTTAGGCTGATCGCCTGAACATCTAGAGCAACAATCAGTGCACATTCCATGGTTTGATACTGTTATTTAACTATGAATCTAAAACTAAATTCAGTGCAAAGTTACGCCTTGGTATAGCGTAAAAAAGAACAATATTATAATTGATACTTTATGCCTTAAAAAAGTAGAGGCAATCAGTTTAAATAATGGCGTCATAAAGTAGTGAAAGATATTGGCTAATTGATAGCTAGCCAAAATAATGAATTATATGAACATTTAATTTTGAATTTAATCGTTAAGAATAACATAAAAAAATATTCAATATTTATGAAACTAATGTCTAGTAATTTGTCATGTTATTTACTGTATGTGTTTCAGAGAAGGTTAAGCAAAACGGCTTGGCTAGATTTTGTATGTTTCAAATATTAATTGAACTTGTCAATAAATGTATGTTTCATTTCAGAGGTTTTCATGATCATTTATCGTATCTAAGTACATTTTCCCATGATTCACGACCCAAGGTAAAAAGAGTAGAATTAACAAGTGTTTGTGATTTTATCACAAAATGGCACCCAATAAATAACAGTAAATTCATCCCAAGTAAAAAATATTAAAACATTTTTTGTATAAATGTAATAATACCATATTTTCTTTAGCAAATTTTTATATTATTACAATTGAGTCTTTTTTTTTATATCCCAAAAATAAAATGTTTGCACATACAAACAAGTCCAGCTGATCCACGGCTTTTGATATTAAAGAATTGTACAAATATAATCACCATCTTTAGTTGAAAACTCATTATGTACTAAAGCCTCCGGATTGTTGTCAATAATTTTAAAAATACCTTATTTTCAGTCTATAACAGTACTTGTTTCCTTAGGGTGTTTGCTACAGCCGTTTAGTCTTCATACAGACATCATCACACTTACAAATGTTAACATAATAAAATAAACACAAACACAACCATATAAAATAAAAATAAATTTGTGGTTAACCACAGTTGTCAAAAGTTATGTTTTTTGAGTGGTAAGCAGCCAAGAAGCAAGATATCCGCATGCCTCATTTACTTAAACTTAAAACTTTTGATGACTGCGGTTAATCACAAATTTTTTATTTTATACTTTTATTTTAAGTGTTTTGTTTGTTTTTTGATGTTAACATTTATTTGCAAAAGTGACAATGTTTCTATGAAGACAGAAACTGCTGTAGTAAATACGCTCAGGAAACTAGGACGATTTTAGACTGAAAATAAGATTTTATACTAAGAGCATCAAGGATAAATTCATGATATAAATTCATAAATAGTACACATGTAGTTTACAAAATATGTTTATATTTAAAATTCAACATTTATAGTCATAAATATTATACTTACATGTCCCTTACCAGGGCTGTTAATAAGGATTGGAATGTTCACCTCAGTACCAACCACCATTGGATACTTGACAACAGTTCTTCCAAGGCCTAAAAATTTACACAAACCATTTTTTGGATCATTCAAAAAATAATGTTTCTGTTCTCCTTCTTTCATTGTGCCATAGACAAACAACTTGTGTATAAGCAGTGACCTATCGTTTTGGCGTGGAGTCACTGACTATAAATAAAAAAGTTGAATTAACTTAAACCCTGGAAATTATCATTGCTTTAAAATTTGATTGTAATAATAATATGATTTGATGGCTATTGGTAAACTATATACACATATAGTCAGGCTGCAGTTAATGCACTTGCAGGCACGTGCATAAGGGAGTTGATGATAATGAGATGGCAGACAAACTAGCTAAACTGGGCTCTGCATCAAAGTTTGTAGGACCTGCGTCAACTAGAGGAATATCCATGTGTTTGACCAAGATGGCCATAAATAGATGGGTTCATCCAAAACACCAGCAAAGTTGGGGAAGCCTTAAGGGGCACAACCATAGTAAGTCCTTACTTAAGGACATCCCTTCAGGTAGTCCTGAATGGACAATAATGACCCAAGGTAGGGGGCAACTCAGACAAATTACGGGATCTGTAGTCTGAGAGTGCATTTGCACAGGATAGGAGCCTATCATGGCAAAACTGTGTGTAGACTGTGCGGGAAATATGAGGAGACAGCAGACCACATGATTTTCAATTGTGAGGCCCTGACCAATAAGAGGTGAAAGGTTTTTGGATTCCAAATTCCTGGGAAACTATCGTTGGAAGAGCTAGTAAATGGATTACTTAAACTTGTAAGAGAAAAAAAATCTACTAAGCTAGAATGAGGTGGCATTAGTTGCACAATAGGGCATTGATTCCAGTGCCAGTGCTGGTTTTTAAAAAGGCTCTTAAACTCCAAATAAAATCAATCAATTGCTAAACTAGAAAATGTATTGCTCAAAGTTGTGAATGAAATTTTTAATTTATTGTTAGAAATGTCTACTAAGCCTTGGTTCATTCAAGAATTCAATGTTAAATTTATGTTGGGATAATACTTATAATAATATTTTCAAAGCTGTAATAACTACTTAAAAGAGAATAGATCGAGTTATGATAAAAATATCCTCTCACAATCCATTATTCCCCCTATTTAATATTATGGGTTTATTATCTGTAAAATATGTGTTAAACATACAAAGTGTTGAAAGCATTTTATATTCGGTATGGGAATTTGGAGACATCAGAAAGAAATCGTAACTTTAGGCAAGGCTGAGAAAACTCGTTTGTTACAAGGGCTAATGAGTCGAGGATTGAAAAATTTGGACAGAACTTTAACTAGAAAGTTCCTAGGATGTACAGTGAAGTTCCACAACAAATTAGAAATTTTCCATCTTTAAAGGTTTTTTTTTAATATTAAAATCTTGGCTTTTAAACAATAAACAATAAATATTGATTCATTTATCAGGTATGAAATATAGAGGTTTTTTTAAAATTTTAGTAACTGAATTTAAGTTATTAAATTTTTGTTTTTTGAGCATAAAATTCAATAACTTTGGCATTTCTACTAGATACGTTGAAAATTTTTGTTTCACCAGTGCATTTTTTAAAAATAATTGTAAATTTGTGTTTGTCTTTGTGTTCTCTTTTTCTTTTCAATAATAGTGAATCTAGTTATTATTTTTTTTTTTATTATTCATCCTTTTTTTGACAAATATTACATTTGTATAAGGCAGGTCCCATAATTCACAAGTAGGCATGCAATATAATAATAATAATACTTGGTACCCCAGCAACCCTAGAAAGTTTATAAAATTTATAATTATTGTGATAGCAGAATGTACACATAAATACAAAAATTTAATATCAATAATACACATTTTTTTTTAATTAAAAAAAATTTTTTTTTTATTTATTATTATTTTTTTTTACATTAAAAATATAAAATACAACTATACACAATTCAACAAAATATAAAATATGATCAAGACTACAAACAACCTTACAAAGCCCGAACAATAGTCATTCATTAAAATAAAATAACACACATAAATATAAAAGATAGAAACATGGAGGCTCCCACACCCCTGTCAGTGCCCCACAAACTCCTCCACAGAGTAACAAGATCCAGACAACAGCAGTCGTCTCAGTCTGCCTTTAAAACATGAATAATCATTTATCTCTAGCAAGTCTGGAGGAAGGTTATTCATAAATAGCACCCCAGCCTACGAAGGTAACTTACTAAATAAATTTAGCCTGTGTTGTTTACCCCGATATTTGCAAGTCATTCTAGTGTGGTAATCATGCAAATCCCTATTTTGAACGGGCTTACACTTAAATTTAAAATAAAGGATTGTTTCAAATATATGAATGGAAGGTAGGGTGAAGATCTTAAACAATTTAAATGTTTCTTTGCATGATTGAAATTTAGAAAGTCCTCCAATTATCCTAATGGCTTTTTTTTGGAAAACAAATACTCTAGTCACATTCTGGAGTGAGGAATCTTGCCACAAAACGATTCCATATTTTAGGAAAGGATATATCCACCCATAGTACGCTGTTATAAGAACCAGAGCATTACAATATTGTTTCAGACTTTTCAGCGCAGAGACCACTAATAATTTTAGCACATATATTGTCTATATGATTTCTCCATGACAGTTTATTATCAATGAAGAGACCCAGGAATTTTGTTGAAATACTCCATTTAGTTCGTTATCATCCAACCTAATATTAGGTTTTGAATTAAAAGATTCTTTTAAATTGAAATGTATATAATTAGTCTTACTAGGGTTTATAGATAACCCATTGCAACTTAGATACTGTCTAATAGTATTAACTTGTGAGGAAGCCCTCTGCTCCAAGTCATATAAAGATTCTGCTTGAACATACAATGTCGTGTCGTTAGCAAACTGAATTAGTTTATCCACATGTACTGATGTATTACCATTTACATAAATTAAAAACAATATTGGGCCAAGCACTGAACCCTGAGGGACACCACTTGACAACTCTACTTTGTCAGATAATTTACCTGCAACAGTAACCTGTTGAGTTCTATTATTTAAATATGATTTTAACCATGACAATGGTTGTCCTCGAACACCTATTTTATCACATTTAACAATCAATGATAAAAGTCCACACAATCAAAAGCTTTAGAGAGATCCAAAAACATACTCAAAACTTTGTGCTTACCATCCAGACTCTCAACAATATATTCTATTAACTGGACTATAGCATCTATAGTAGATTTTCCGTTTTGAAAACCAAATTGGCCTTCATACAGGATATTACACCTTTGCAGATGGTTTAACAACTTCTCCAGAAACAATTTCTTGAAAACTTTACTAAACACAGGCATAACAGATATAGGTCTGTAGTTATTTATATCCTTTACATTACCTTTTTTAAGCAGAGGTGTTACCTTAGCTAACTTCAATCTAGATGGAAACATTCCAGTGGAGAAAGATGAGTTTATCAAAACCGAGAGAGGCTCAGAAAGTTCTTTGACACACTGTTTAATGAGCCATGTACTAAGCCCATCAATATCCATGGTTTTTTAATTCTTCAATTACCTAACCACTCGGGACACGTCACCAACACTCACAGGCGAAAGAAACATCGAACTTTCATGTTTTCTAACATCATCCAAAGATAAACTTCAATCAAATTTTTACTAAATAATGAATTAAAACACTGAGCAATACTAAAAGGATCAGAGTAGTCTGTGTCCTAAATAGAAAGGGTAATTTTAATAATCTTTGTTAATTTTTTTAGTTTGCTTCCGTTGTTCGTTAATAACCTTCCAAATAGTTTTACTTAAATTTTCCAAATTAATAATTTGTCTACTGACCTCATAAGATTTTGCAGCAGAAATCACACGTTTATAATTTTTTTTTGTATGTTTTATAGTATTCTTTAACCCTTCAACGGGGTAAGCCGTTCCGAGCGCTAGACCCTCGGTGCGGTAGTGAAAATCGTCGACTAACATTTCCTTCTCTTGTGGATTGTCTGGCGGGACATTATACGTATTTACATTTACTGTAACTTCCTCATTATCTAAGATTATTGCGGTATCATTAGCCACATTGCATATATTTACAACTTCATCACCACTATCATGATTACCTTCAATATTTGGATCACAATGGAACTCCATTTGGGCGTAATCCAAATCATTCCACTTTCTTCTTCCGAACTCCATTCTGCCGCTAACAACTCGCGAATATTATCACTTTGCAGTTCCCACATTATCACTAAAACACAATATACACTAGAACTAATCACACGATCTACTGTCGAACTGTTAAAAATATTACACTATTAATAAATGAGGTTATAATAACCTATAACACACGAGAGCCCTCCAAAAACCCGCTACACAGACTGAGTAAATCAGCTGTTTGTATATAGCCACTTGTTGTTTCCTTTTCTGAAGGTCACGGTGGTCTAGAAATAAAAATCAATAACTCAACAGATGGCATTTCTCTTGGCAATGTACTGGGTATACCCTCAGTTCATAAAAGTTCTTTATTTAGATGCTAGAAGGTGAAAGTTTGGCCGCGTCTATAGACTGTTCACCGCATTGAAGGGTTAATTTCTAAATTTTTTGTCACTTTACAATTTTCATAAAGACTTTTCAATCTATTTCTTGAGATAAGGATGCCTTTAGTAATCCAGTTAAGACGCTTTGTCTTATTACAGATCTTTATATGTTTTATAGGACAAGCTATGTTCAAAAAGAAGACAAATGAGTAAAAAAAATAATTAAATTTTTCATCAGTATTCTTCAGATGGTTGAGATTATTCCATTTCTCTTTATTTAAAAGACATTTCAATAACTCTAAGTTACTTCTACTATAATCTCTACTCTCTATGAGTTGGGGTTTCAACATTTTCTCAGGAATACCGGTCAAAATCTCAATTTCCTGCGTATAATGGTCTGATAGCCCAGACCGAACAATCCTCACCGAAAAACCTTCCCCAGGGAAATTAGTAACCACATTATCTATTGCTGTTGCAAAGGATCCCGCCACCCTGGTCGGAGAGTTCACACACCACTCCATACCATGAGATGCTAAAATATCTCTTAATGTGTTTGTTACCCTTGTTTGTCTAAGGACATCAATATTAAAATCCCTGACAATAATAAACCAACACTTCTTTTTAAACAGATTTTGCAACAGATTATGCAACAATACATCCAAGTTAACAAAAAAGTTTCCAAGTCCCCTGTTGGAGCTCTATACAGACCTACTATAACAATCTCAATATCCTTACTTATGATATTTACAAATGAAATTTCAAAATCTTTTTCCACTATGCTATTAAGCATAATTTCAGACGGTGTGCAATTAAATTTAACATTTGCAAAAACAGCAATACCACAAGGATCTATTTATTAGATTATAATTTAATAAATTAAAACAACCTATAGTGTTATTATTGAACGCATGCTCTGTCACAACAAATACATTTGGCTCATATTCAGCACAAAATTTATTTAGCTCGTTTATTTTATTTGTAGCAAATTGAGCATTTTGGTGCACAATTCGCAAGCATCCCATAATATTTTTGGGCACATTGTTTTATCCTAAAAAACCATCATGTAAAATTTTATTCACATTAATTGTGTTGGAAATATAGTTTATGATGGCATTTCTAACAGTAACCTTACCAAATTTATTTAGATGGTGGCCATGAGACGTATAAGAACTCCTTTTTAATTTTTTAAGGTTTAATAGCTGTACATGATTAAAAGTAGAGGCCAGTACATGCAATTTTAAATTTTGTCTATAAATCAAGTCGTTTTTTGATACATCATCAAATACGTAAGGTACTGTTGATAAAATCACATTTGTATGTTGTGTACATTCAAGTGCATTCTTTACACATCTCAAAGCATCATCAGATACCCTATTACTATTATAACATAAATCATTTGTACCACCCAATATCACTACAAAATCGTTCTTATTAAAATTTGTATAGCTAGTGTTCATGTCCTGCAGAACATAAGTCATTTTAGTTTGTGCCAATATTGAGCAATTTTGTTTAAAAAGAAATTTAATGCCTTTGTAATTTATATGATATAATTAATATGTGAAACAAGAAATTGGCTACGGTACCTTTGTACCGGGCAACAATCAATTTATTACTACTAGACCATATTGTATGAAACTTTACAAATAATGATTGGGAACACAAAAACCACCTAAATAAAGGTCTATCACTTTCTGTCAGCTACTAGTCAAATTATAAGGTTTATTATATCTTGAACGTTCAATTATTTGTTGAAGTTCATCTAATATTTTTTATGTTTTCATAACTATGACTTTTTGTTAAATTTGAAATACATGCTGTCAAATGTGTAATAATATCAAGACTAAAAATAATGCATGGCAGTAATTTAAAATATTCCATAACTCTTGGTAACACAGTGAGTAATGGAGTGGTTGATGTGCACAGAGCTTAGTTACTAAAATCTATGGGCCACTTAAAATTTTTGTACAATTTGGGGGTACTAATTCCCCTTTATAACACAGTTCTATGGATATATATTTATAAATCAAAACCAAGATTGCCATCTCAAAGTAGTAGCAAATAGAAATGCTGGCCAATCTAAAATGGTGATTGTTGACTTTTAAAGGTCTTATAAATAAAAGCTGAAATTGTCTTCTATATTTTAGATTTTTCACCTGAAATTTAGCATCAATTTGTATACCTTTTGCTTATATTTTTTGTACAATTTCTTTGCTTATGATAGATTAATCAAAAATCTAATAACCTGACAAGAAATAGAATAAACATGCCAAATTTTTGTTCTTAATTTTAAATAATATACTTTTGTTTTTCAGCTTTAAGACGATAAAATATGTAGATTGTAAAGCTTTTGCTATGTTTCCTGTTACAATTTGAGTTTCAAATGTTCCTGTTTGTCATTAATAGCAAGCCATAAGGCAAAAAATGCAAATTACTATTAACAGTAAAAAAAAAAAAATGTATTGTACAGTTCAAAACAGTATCATTAAGGTGAAAAATCTGTACAAAAAGAGTTTCAGTCTGATTTTAGGAACGATCTATCCTGGCAGCAAGGATGAAATAGTTGATTTTATTAACAACATGTTTTATAGGCCAATTCAGTGGACAGGACAAAACTTACTGATCGGTCGATAGTATAATGAATTAGGAGTAAGATTGACAATTATTCCGTTGAATTCTTATTCCCTCCAAACTACAGGCTTACTTTCCTACAAACTTTGCTTTAAAAAACTACCCCTTCTAATACAAAAGAAGACCCCTGTTAAAATTGCATGGCTAATCCAGTTTTTGGTACATTGTAGTAGACTTGATGACGACTCTTTTTTCGCATGGTCAATTCTTTAACACATGTTCCAAGAATCATTATTTATTTCTACTAGATCCAACAAGAAAAACTTCCAACATGGTCTATAAGGAAATCATAATGTAAATATATATTTTGTTTGTTGATGATTGATTCTTTGTGTTAATTTCTTTGGAACCTCTTTCACTACCTACAATGATATATTCATTGTTTTTAGTTATCTTAATGAACATTTTGTAGAGAAGCACTGGCATTTTTCTTGTATTCACATATATTAACCCATGTTAAGGAATATGAAACAGAAGTCATTATTAAGAAAAATATACAGTAATAGTCAAAGAACAAATCTCTTATATAAAACTTAAAATATTTCTGTTTGTAAGCTTATACTGTAAGCTTACTCAAGAACTGTTGTTCTGATTTTCATGTGGTTTTATTTCCTATGTAGGTATGTTATCTGTAGTAATAGTGTACATTTTCGGTTTTGTAATCTTGGTCTGAATAGAAAATAAGATTGACTCAAGGCAGTGAACAGGAAATGTATTCTGTTATTGAATAAAATAAATAAATAAAGAAGGTAATTAGTGCTAAATGGTCAGAGAAATTTGTTAAAAGTAAAGTAGGGCCCCGATTATCCGAGCTAATGTGGATTAGAGGACACTCGGATAACCAGAAACTTGGATAACACGGGCAGACAGACCGGCTAACGAGAGTGCCCCGCACCGCCATTGAAATCAATGATAGCGTGTGCGTTTTCGGGCGCCAATCTGTGTTACAGGCGTTACAAAGAAATTTTGATACAGTAATAAATAAAGACGTAAAATTTAATTGAAATATTGAGTTCACTTTATTACGAAACCCACAGTACTGCACTGTACTAAATATTACGTTCATAATATAAAAAATACAGAAATATGCTGTACTGAACAGCAAATAAAAATAAAGTTTTTGCAAATCAAAATTCTAGCCTACAAATCTTAAAACAAGGTCAATGGTGAATATGAAAATACACTTAAAAAGAGCTACAGTATTGAAAACTGTTTTGTACTGGTACTTTACCAATAAAAATTGAATTTTAAAAGTAAGCCTACTTCTTGTAAAAATTCATCAGAGTTTTCTGCTTTACTGAACTGGCCCGCTTCTTTGCAGTACTGTAAAATAGCAAGTAAAATGACCGAGCGGTCACCCCACTCCGCTCCCTCGCTACGATACTGTAAAGTGTACAAACACTCGGTTAAACCGGAACTCGGTTAGTCGGGGCTCGGATAATCGGGGCCCTACTGTATGTTAATAATAAAAACATATATAATGTTAGTTATAAGAGAAATGTGACATCAGTGTTGTATGTAAAGGTGGGGAGACAGTGACAAGGCAAGATTGTTCCAGTGAAAAATATACTTTTAGAGAGAGAGGACGTGGTTTGAAATAAGTTAAATTAGACAAAGCTGTACCGTGGAAGAAAGAAAATGTTTTCAAAAGGACAAGAGTTTCTGTTTAAAGCATTATTATGTGACTTAATAAATTAGTTTTGAATGAGTGAGAAATATACTTTTAGAGAGAAAATATGTGGTTTCAAATATGACAAATTAGACAAAGCCATACCGCGGAAGGAGGAAAACGTTTTCAAAAGGAATTGAATTTGTGTTTAAAGGAAAATCATGTGACAATAAGTTCATTTTCAGTAAAAGAGAAAGTAAACAATAACGATTATTTGGGAAGTGAGATGTAAAACTGAATAATTTTATTTTATTTATTTATTTTTAAGAGACGGGATGTGAGTTTGAAAGACGACATCTGGATTGAACGAGGAAATAATTTTAATAAAATAAAAGTTTTAAGTATTATACAGAATTTTGCTTCAGTGAATATTGGCATGCTTGGTATAACATGCTCAAATTATGTTTTATAAAAAATTTAAAAATAAAAAATAATTAGAACTTACAGTTTATTATTGAAACTTGGATAGTTTGTTTGCAGAGATATCACGTGGTTTCTAACAATAGAAAAATATTTTATTTGAAAATAATGATTATAAACTTTAATAATAAAAAACATTCATGAGTTGATTTGTTAGATTAGATGTTTTAAAAATAAAAAAAAGTATTTCGTAAAATAGATTTTGTAATATAAAAATATTGCATTTTGAATTATGAGAGATTTTATTTTGAAATTAGGCTGCAACCATAAGATTAATCATGAATATAACATTAATGAATTATAATTTTAGGTTATTATAAAATATGTGATGTTTTATGTATTTTTGTCTTTTCAGGAGATATTTTAATTTTGTATAAAATCTATTATAAATTTTTATTAATAATTAAATGTACATTTCAGAAAATTGGATTCTGCATTTTATTTGAAATTCTCCAGAGTACACTGTAAGAACTTGCGACCCCAAAGAAATTTTTTAAATGGTCTCTTTAAGAGTGTTTTTTTATCATTATTTTAATTTTATTTTTTGTTATAAATATTACAAAATGGCGCCCAACTTCATTTAAAATATTAAAAATAACAAGAACCTTTATTAAAATTATTTCACTGTGTAGGTTTTAGTCTATGTTTGATTAAAATTGGGTCAATAGTTCCCAAGTTATAACAATTTTTTGCTGCTAAAAAGTAAGAAATCCAGATTTCCCGATTTATTTTACACATTTTCGTAAAACTATCAGCTACAACATATATTTTCTAGTGACAAAATTAAAACATTATAGATTTTATAGTTATTATAGATTTTAGTTGGAAAGCCGTCATATTTTAATTTGAGTGATGCAACTCACATCAAACCAAGATGTGGGAAGACACTTCTCACATAAACACCTGCTGGCAAACAATGATAAAACTAAAAAATATTCTTTATAAAAAGGCCCTCAGATAAAAAGATTTTTTAAATTATGTCTTCGCATTTTCTCTTCTTTGCTTTACTTACTGTAATTTGTAAAAGGTGAAAATATAATTTTATTAAATTATATTAGAGCCACTACAATTTTGTAGCCTATACTTTATCAATCTAGCTACAAAAGTTAAAATCAAATATCAATTCTATAATAAACTATTCTTAGCTTTACACTATAATGCATATAGTGTATTCCACAGTACTAAGGCAAATTATGGATGTGCACACAAAGCCCGATTTCAACGTGGATGGAGCTGCGAGCAAAGTTTGTTGTACATATGAAACTAATTTGTAATATAGAAGAAAAGAAAATGCTTACCATCTTTGGCCTAAATCGAATTTGTAAAGTAGAAGAAATTAAAACAAGCAAGACTAATAGCATCCCTGGTAACATAGTATCGGGATAAAAACAGTAGATTTCTATACTAATGTGAATGCTCTATATATCTTATCAGTAAATCTTATCAATGAAATAAATAAGTTAGTAGATTATTTACACAATGTTTAGTTAAGAAATCACAATAATTAGTGTAAACAAACTCTGATAATTGCATATCATTTCGCTTATAACTTGTTTAACTATAAATCATATTTCTAACTCAATTTATATAACAATATCGAAAACATAAATAAATATTGAGCTTGACTTGCGAGATAATATTAGATAGAATAAAACTCGAACACAAGATCTCACAAAAATTATGTTTACTTAATCAAACGCATTTCAACAACAAAGTCCCCATCCTCAGTGTTACATGAGCTACTCATGTAGCTCATGTACCACTGAGGATGGCGACTTTGTCATTGATATGCGTTTGATTAAGTAAACATAATTTGTATGAGATCTTGTGTTCGAGTTTTATTCTATCTAATATCAAAAATGAATACTAAAGTTTTTTCTTGTCTTTAGAGGTAAAAATCATTTAGACATTATTGTCTTTAAAAAATAGATAACAAAAAGAGCATAAAATAAAGACCCTTACCCCTCAAATACTATAATACCATCAGGGTTGAAAAAACAAGAGTGATCATGAAAGACCTGTTAGGAAATATGAAAAAGAGAGATCTAACCCAAGACTAGATGAAGAAAGGTGTATTAAATCTCAAAATTACATTTTTTTTCCATACCTAAACATAAGTTTAGGCGGACAATCCAAAACTGCCAGATCAGTCTACTCACTATCAGCATCTGTCTGAATCATGACAATGCTCGGCCATGCACTGCACTACTGACATTGTGATTACTGGCTATGTTTGGTTGGGAACTCCCACCCCCTTCATATAGTCCTTATGTTGTATCTTCAGACTTCTATATTTTTCAAAGCTGAAGGATTTTTTGGGAGCAAAGTGAATGACAAATGATGATGATTCAAAAATTAAATGGGCAGGTGGCAGACTTCTATAATAAAAGAATCAACGAATTTCTGCCATTTCTCAACAGGTGCTTCAATGTCCATGGAGATTATGTAGAAAATAAAGAATTGTAGTTTGTGTTGCCAGTTGCAATTTTGTTCATTAACACAGTTTTCTGTGATCTGTAACAGTTATTACTTTAAAAAATGACCATCGTAAATAAACATATATTGTTTCAAGATCACTTGACAACATACATGTGAATTTATATGTATATGTTCTTCCCATGTACTGTGTATATGTATAGAAAGTGTTTGCATATATATGTACTGTTTGATATATGTAGGAGTTTTTATTTCATCTCGTGATACAAATCTTTCAAATATACATATATTATTTGGTAGGGAAACATTTAATGGAGGTGTGATAGTGTTTAATAGGAAATTAAGATAATAAAGATAATAAATTAATTTAAAAAGAAAAAGAAAAGAAAAGATCCTTGTAGAATTAAAGTTGCTAAGGAGTGCTCAGTTTAAAATGGCGTAAAAGAGGTTTTTATACAAAGATGTCTGTACTTTATGAGTGAATTTTAATAGTTATTCTATTAATATGTAACTGATTTTAATTAACTATCTTTTGAACCTTATTTGTTACATATGTTAAATTTATAAAAAGCCATTATTGTAATATTGTAATCATTAAGTTTAATATTTGTTATACAACTGCAATTTGTCTACAACAAATAAAAAATAACAGATTGATTAAAATAAGGCTAAAATTTTGTTGCTTAGAATTTTGTGCAGTGGGAGTTATGACTAGTTGTCTAAAGAGTATTTCTTCATTTCCGACATTTTATTTAACAGATAAAACAAATATCACACACTAAACTTTTCAAAGAGGTGACAAAAGGTTGTTCACTCCGATAACTCATTAGGTAACTATTTTCTTAGCTCTAACCCATCTTCATTAAGTTGTTGCTGTTCTTTGTGTAGTCTAGTCCTGTCTTATGTATTATTCTGACCATGATTGTATTTAGTCTTAGCATCAACTGCTCATGCCTAACTTTAGGTGTGGGTTCCTTTCATAAGTTATTAGTTTTAGTTTTCAAAATGGCCCTTGCCTACTAGGCTATGTTGGGTGTTTTTTTAATACTTTTTTCACTGATTTTATAATCTCAATATAGTATATTAATTTTATATGCACAAGTGATGGCAAATGTCCATTTACATCATATTAATAATATGAACAATCCGTTATCAAATAACTTAAAACTAGACACTATATTGTTAGCTCTAGACTACTGCCAGACTAATGAAATATACTAATTATTATAATATGATAATTTAATAAACGTTATCAAGATTAATATTAGAAAAGGGACTATTACAAAATTTTGAAAAAAACAACTTACCGCTACACACTTTATTGTAAGGTCACAATTGTTTTATGCAATTTGTACCTAGGCCTATACGTCTAATAAACATGGGCTCGCTTAGTGAAAAGATTATATACCAGAAAGTGAATATAATTTATTACTACTTCAAAATCAAATTTATTGAATAAAAAGGTATTGTAGGCGAACTAAGCATTTTTACATTTTTTAATTTGGCATACAGATAGCAAATATTAATACCTACCTCACGTTAATATTTGAAAAGTGGAAATTAAATTTTTTTTGTAAGGTCCATTTAAAGTTGAGGGCATGAGACATAAATGTGATTTGTAGTCGCACAAATATATGAGTGAATAAAAAGGCACATTATGGGTGAGCTAACGCTTTTTACATTTTAAAATGAACTGTATAGATAGCAAACATTTATACCTACCTTGGGTTAAAATTTGAAAAGTGGACAAAAAACCTATTTTTGTAAACTCAATTTAAGTTGAGGGCAAAAGACATAAATGTGATTTTAAGTCTTAAAGGTTCACACGTGAATAAAAAGGCATATTGTAGGCGAATTAGGCATTTTTATGTTGTGATAATATATATATAGCAAACATTAATACCTACCTTGGGTTAAAATTTAAAAGTGGTCAAAAAACTACTTTTTGTAAAGTCTTTTTAAAGTTAAGATTATCAGACAGAAATGTTATTTTTAATCGCACAAGTACACACATGAATATAAAGGCGAATTACATGTTTTTACAATTTAGAAATTAAAAATTCATAGCAAACAGTTATACCTACCTGGGCTTAAAATTTGAAAAGTGGACAAAGAAACTATTTTTTGACATACTGCTTCAAAAGCAGCTGTATTCAATACAAGCACCGAGATGCTAAAGTTGTTCTTTTTAGTCTTAGGACCTAAAGACATCAGCTGAGGTTGAGGTCATCAGCTGTTACTTCATTTATACGAATTAATTAACGATTTTTATGTCCGGTATTTATGAAAAAAACAGCTCACCAACATGGAATACATATTTCCAACAATCAAAATTGTACAATAAACAATACATTTAAATAGAAGTTATTGTTTATTTTTGTTATAATCTTAAAAAATATCATTAGAGTGGGTTTAATGATAATATCAGTTAATTCTTGATAACCTAGTTATGTTGAATTCTATTGTATAGTTGAATGTCTTAAAAAAAAAGTAATAAACAGGTCAATGTTTATATGTTGCATTTTGTATAGTCTAATGTTTTATTAAGCCTGAAAGTAGATTTTGTTGCTGAAAAATTCGAAATATCGATCTAGGAATCGATAGTCTGAAGTATTAGATCTGGGAATCAATAGCCCGAAGTATTCGATCTGGCGATCGTTATAGTTAGTGTACCACTAACACCAAATAAACAGCTGCAAACTTGTATAACTTGAGCAAATTTTTGAAGGTAAATAGGTTATAACATTTTAGTCTTTGGGAAATTGTTTACTTATATTGTTTGCACTATAACGAAAAATATAGTTCATCCTAGGACCAAAAGAAGCTTTTCGATCCTCGCTCATTTTCCGAGTTCGGCTACACCTCTGCCGTTAAACTTGAGAGCTTGTATCGAAAAGCTTCACTTTTGGTCCTAGTGAACTAGTGATGAAATATACTATTTTTGTAAAATCGATTTAAAGTTGAAGGCACGAGACATAAATGTGATTTTTAGTTGAATAAAAAGACGTATTGTGGGCGAACTAAGCGTTTTTACAATTTGAAATTTGGCATATAGATAGCAAACATTAATACCTACCTCAAGTTAAAATTTGAAAAGTGTAAAAAAAACTATTTTTCATTAAGTAGATTTAAAATTGAGGGTATGAGACATAAATGTGATTTTGTAACTGAACTTTAGAAAATTATATTAATTCTGTTTGTCTTCTAAGTGGTGTAAACATTGTCTTGTTAGGAAATTTCTTTCAGATATGTTGTAACACATATTAGTAATTTATATAAATTACTCAATTTATTTTTATTGTTGATCAAACAAATCATTTGAAACTATAAAAAATATAACAATTCAAGAAGAAGTGTAAGAGTTTAAGGTTTAACTGTAGTAATGCTAGTCAGAGCGAGGCGGAACCAGTTGACCGTACTAATAACCTCCACCCTTGGGTCTATTGTGCGAGCTCGGGGTGGGCAACCGCCTTGGCTTGGTTTGCTGAATCATATCTGATGGTAATTGTAAGAAAACAAAAACAAAACTTATGACATTTATTCAAATCTACTCTATTAATTTGGAACAAAATTTACTTTAATGTTGCTACTATGGATATAAAGAAAATACACTGGTCGCCATTTCTTCAAAAATGTTAGTTTGTGAATTATTGGTAAAAAACATAAAAGATTGGCCGTGGATATGATATTTAGTAAAAAACAGTTCAAAAGATTTCGTTCAAATTGTGGTGATATATAGAGATAAAATACCCAAACAAGTGATGCAAAATTCGAATAAAAACAAAGAAACAAACATGTTTAAGAAATAATTAGAAAAACTGAAACTGAAGATTAACTGACGCCATTGAATCTAATCAAATACAAGTTGAGCTTTATAAGCTTAGTCTGTGACACAAAGAAAGTAATAAATGTTGGGTATATTTAAATATTAAAATATTTTGTATAGAACGATTATCACTTCTTTACTGAGAAGTAAGGAACTGAAATTTTGGCGATGAATATGTTTGCTTGAAATTTGGTTTTGTGGGTAGGTGTGAGAGAAAGTTTGAGCAATGTTTCTGCACCGTTTATGATAAATCTACTGTCACAAGAACATTTACTGTTATAAACTATTTGTGACATATTATAATGTTTAGGATTTTAATTTTCATCTCAATCTTATATTCGGTTTTTCATTATAACAGATGGAAATCTTAAAATTATTTAGCTTTAAAATATGTTATGTTTTATTGTTGATAATGAAAATCAGGATCCACCATTGAAATGGACATCAAAGTCTAATGGAGTACCTCGTGACAAATAGTTTAATACATTAAATAGGTATCCTTGACTGGGTTATTTACCACACGGATATGGGTTATTATTCTTCACATTCCAATAAAATCTGAATGAAATCTGTGGAACTATGACTGATTATTGATTTTTTGATAACTCACTAAACTATATTTTCAGAGAGATGGCAACCAATACGTTTTGTTTGATCTCTTAGAGGCTACACATTCGCAAAATTTTTAGAAGAAAATCTTTCATCCGATTATGAGAAAATCATAATTTTGTCTTTTTCTTATGGCAGCTACCCTTTAAAAGTTTGAATTATGAACAAAATAAAATAACAATAATAATAATAATAATTCTGAGATAATACCAAAATATGGCCACACAACAAATTTTATTAAATTTGGTCCATGCTTTTGATCTGTAGAACTTACAACAGACAGACAGTATTCTAAAAGCCACCTTTTTCGACTCAGGGGACCTCAAAAAGGATTTGAAAATAAAACTAGACTTTGATTTTTTGACCCATCACATAACACTATATACTACATACATGTGAAAAAGTAGTAGCTGTGTAACGAGTTCCTAATAACGACATCAGGGTTCATTTTTGTATTTTTCAAAACTATGAACCGTCATTTTGAGATATGACCAGCATTTTTTGATAATATGTTTTTCGGTTTTAAATTTGATCAAGTAAGCTGTTCTTGGCTTATCGTGGGAGGGAGTGTAGCATTTCGTTACCCATTTAGCTAGATGAATCCAAATCACTCTACTGTGTGTAACTTTTTATATCTATGCCTATTAGCAATTTAATATCAAATTTTAAGTGGGACTTTCACATGTATTTTGCAAAAGAAAATATATATATATATATATATATATATATATATATATATTGTATTGGATTCTAGGTATAGCGTATACCAGACCTCCAAAAATTAGATAGCGAAGAAACATTACTATAATTGTACTCAACCGATTTTTAATCAAACTTATTTCTAATATCCTAATTTCTAATTTACTAACCTATTTTATTTAGGATTTATACTAACCCTCCAACATAAGATGGCCAACAATTTCATCATTTTTGTTTTATAACTCATTTTAATCATATTATTTTCTATATGTTTTTGTTTCGCTGATTTAAAATTTACCAATAATATTTTATTGCAATTTTTAACTTCTGTAATCAAAATCTTGGAATATTAAACACATAAAAAAATGGGATAACAAATATTTTTGTTTGTTTTTTTAACCGATTTCGTTAAAACTGATTTGCAATATGAATATTACAATGTTGGTCTTAAATTGATACACATATTCTACGAATCTCCAATACTACCCGTCCCTAAAAATCAAAATAGTTTCTACAATTTCAATATTTTTGGGTCTAAACATTTTTTATTACAGTGATTTTGAATATGTAATTTATGACTCTGGAAATAATTTGCTAACATATTTGAAATTGGAATAATACCAGTTTCTTAAAAACCAAATTAAATTATTGGTGCTACGCCCAAGTGGGCTTCGTAAATTATATAAAAAAAAAATTTTATTTGTCCCTTATTTTTAACTCTCTCTTTTTCTTCTACAATATAACTGTGGTTGTCTGATGGACATGCTTCTCCTACGTCTGGGGTCAATAATTTCAGGCAATAAACAGGTTGTACTAGAATTTTGATAACTTTTCAACCATATCTGTTTTCCAATAGTCGTCATTTAAAAATAATTTTCTCTATCTTCATTCCATGCTTTGTCCACAATACAAATTGATTGTCTGTGGAATATGGAGTTGCCCTTGAACTTGATAGTACTGTAGTAGTTATGTTTCTTTTTATTAATTAAAGAGGCGTCACTCATTTGCTACCACAAACTACGAACAATTTCTTTCTTATGACTTATTATTTCTTCTGGAGAAAAATCACTGACAGAATAGGAACATTTAACTTCCACTATGCCAACATTATCAATCAGGCCGTCAGGAGTTGCTGCCATACCAAAATCAATAGAAAAATTACTTTTAGTTTTATTATTACTCTCCCCAGCATTGTCAATACACCAATAATTATTGTCGGAAGTAGTGGAACTGCTGACTGATTTTTTTTTCTTTTTACCATTATTTCGGGTCATCAGACCAAAAGATTTTAAAACCCTCCACACTTGAAGATTGGAAGATCCGTGATTTTTTTTTTTTTTTTTCTTTTTCATTTTGAGTCTTACATCTCTTTGTTTTCGAAACAAGCAACAATAAAGAAAATGTAATTATAATTATTGAAAAATACAATACTTAGTTTCTACACATAATAAACTATAAATGACTGCTAGTACAAAATCGTGTTGGTACAATCCCTCTTATCACAATACAATTTCTGCAATATGGCACTAATACAACTTCCTCACTAGACTTGACTAGACTAAATCTTCTCCCATCCATCCCAACCCAACTACAAAACAGGAAGATACGGCGAAAAAGCTCTGTAGTTATGTGACTGTCGGGAGTTTTAAGTTTTGTTGTGTAATAACCTGAAAAGGGCTTCGGCAGATAATAAACTTACCAACATTTAATGTTATAGATTTTAAAAAAAAGATCAACACTGTATTACAAATAAATTTACATTTTATTTATTAAAAATAAATAATTTCAAATTAGAGATATTTATAATATAAAGACATACATACATTTGCATGTAGAAAGAACTAAAAATGCATTAAAGAATAAACTATTTATTCTCATTAAAAAAATTTACATTAATATTTTCTTTTACTTAGAATCTTTAAAAAATGCAACTAACTGTTTTGAAAAATGAACTTGACCAACTATTCACAAAACCGTGCAAACCCACAGAAAATGGTGACACATTACATCTATATTAGTACGTAGGATCAGTTGACATTTCATAGTCTCTGATGTAGGAGTTTCACATGCAATGAATACAAAAGTCCAAACATGTTCTGTATGCATTACTGTAAAGCAAATCACAGTAGCTAAACAAATTATCGGTACTTCCCTTTGCATCGAGAGCGACGCCTTGACAAATGAGCAATGTTAAAAAAAGACAATTATTTTTCAAATTGAATTTCATTAAATTCAGTGCTGGTGTCTTTGGTATAAGATGCCTATGTTATTGTTTAAATTATAATATTTCAGTTGAAACATATTAAAGAACTTATTACATGAAATCAAACTTTAAAAATTATTATTATCAGTTACCCTTTGAGGAAGCAATTTCTAAATAAACTTTTGTTGGAAGAAATAAACAATTAAAGATTCAGTTTGTAGCATAAAACAATTATGCAATTTTTATAAAAGACTTATGAATAATATGAAGAAAAACCAAACTTTTTTGAAATAAATATTAATTTAGAATAAATCTTAGACTATGATATATAATGTGTGTGGATATTTCAGAACTAAAGACAGTCATAAACTGTGAACTATTTAAGGTTATACAAAATTTATATGTTATTGATGTTATATATACATATATATATATATATATATATATATATATATATATACATATATATATATATATATATATATATATATGTTTTCAGAGAATTAAAGTGATAGTATCTATTATTAAATGAATGTATCTAGAAAACTTGTGGTTTTTTCATAATGTAAGTACATTTTCCTGTAGAATGTATGATCCCGTAATTTAAATTTATATATATATATATTACAAAAAGAGTCTGTACTTTCTTAAAGACTGGTGCCTTTAAAATCAATTAATGAACTAAAATCAAATAAAAAAATATAGGTATATTTTATTGTAACTCATACCAAGAAAGGAATTAAATCATTTTCAACAAGCCCAGCATGAGGTCAGATTTCCAGCATTGTATTCTCTTTACAGAGACCTCTAATATGATGTAAAACTCGACCTATGTTTTCATTTCAGATTTTCTTT
The DNA here is from genome assembly GCA_963513935.1 of Aphrophora alni. NCBI lineage: Eukaryota > Metazoa > Arthropoda > Insecta > Hemiptera > Aphrophoridae > Aphrophora > Aphrophora alni. Next base: position 40,225,730 of record OY740765.1, on the reverse strand, counting down.
CATTCCCTGGGAGTGTCCCCATAATGTTATTAAATAAATAGATAGTTGGTTCAAAAAGTAGATTTTAAAGTATAGTATGATGTGCTAAGTTTTATTGTTTAATCTGTAATGATTCCAAAAATATAATGCTGGTCTCTTAATTTTTGGATACCCACCATAATATAATTAAATAATATTATATATATAATATTTATATACATATAATATAATTAAATTATATTATATATAATATTTATATACATATTTATATGATATATCAAGTTTTGATACCAGACGACTCATTTAATAGCCTTTATTTTATATTGGTAGGAAAGTTTAAAGAAATAGTTTACTACTAAACAAATTTTAAAGGAGCATTAAATGAAGTATAAAAGACTAGGTTCATTTGATTTATTTCATAAATTAATTTTATATTATATTATCATGATAATACACAGTTGGAAAAATAATAAATAAAACTTATTATTTCAATTCTTTTTAAGTTGTACTCTACAGTTAGTGTTTGCTTTTTGTTGTATTCCTGAAACATAAAATTTTTAATTTGATTATTGGTTAAATTATTAAGGAATATTTATTTACATCCAGAGTATCCAGTAACATTCTGACAAATTCCCGAGTACAGGACAATTTTAGAAGCATGCCACTAAAAATCATTAACACCCAACCAGCTATAGGCAAGACATAAAATAATATAAACTTACTAAATAAAGTAGCATATAAATTTAACTGCAATCAATTGACATCCATTTTAAATGAATGTCAACTCTACTGTGTCATATCTCCACAAGTTGATTTAACAGATTAAATTACAGTTCACCATATAAAGTGCATTAAGGGCCATTTTAACTAAGGGCCTGATCTTAGTTACTTAACCTGCCATTATGCTGAATCCACACCTGTTAACAAAAACCCAAAAAACAAGACACAACTAAAAATATGTCTGCACTGTATAAACATTTTCCCAAGCCTGTCATCTTAGACCAATTAATTAATCAAACACTCCCAGTCCTGCTGTGATGAGAAAATTATTCATTATTTATTCAAATTACTCCTTCCTTTACCTGAACAAGTTATTTAGGGTAAAAGATTGCTACACAGTTAAAATATAGGGGCAGCCTTGTAAACACAACAGCCCATTTTACCAATTTATTTTATACCAGTCACCAAATCGCCAAAAATGTTGGATATCAATGCACAACAATTACAAAGTTGGAAAATCATTTCAAAACTAAAATATAATCTCAAAAATTCAGCTAAAACGATACGGGCAATTTTCACATATTCAAAATACAACATCAAACAAATCACTAATTTTTTTTTTTAAGAACTACAATAAACCACATCAAAACAATGGCATTGTAATAAACTATCTAAATTAGAAAAAAGTTAATTATCAGACATCTAACTGTATATGCAAAACTGAATGCACAGACTGTAATAAATTTTACATTAATCAAACGATGATAAAATAAACACACAGATAAAAATACTATTTTAACCTATTTCGAGTTGCTAAATTTAGCAACTTAAGCTCTAAAACATGTGATAATGTAAAAAATTAAAGTTTGTTAGTAGGTTTGAAAGACGCGGTAAAGCATAAGGGGGGATAGCTGTTTAAATAACATTTTGTATTTGGTAAATTCATTTATAAGAGAAAAATAGATTTTCAGAACAACAAAATAAGTAATGATGTTAAATTTTAGTATATTTTGTTTAATAAATAGTGTATGTAAATTTTAGTGAATTACGGGGTGTGTGTTGAACTTTTGGAACGGTGACCGGAAAGAACACTTTCGGAAGTAAGATATCTCGTGGCGTTACAGACAGTCAAAGTCCAGCGTCTGGAAGGACAAGATGTGTTAGTAAAAGTCATGGTTCAGCGGTTGAAGGTGAAAGATGTATTTAGAGACTCTTAGTTCAGAGCTCGCAGTGATCAGACATATTTCAATATAAAGTAACTTTTACAAAATGTAACTGAAATATGTTAAAGTGTATTAAGAGAACAGTTTTAACATTTGAATAGTGGGATGTATTAACTTTGTGTGACGAACAGTATTGGTTTTGTTAAAACCGGACAAAGTGTTCAATGAACAACGTGTCACGTGCAAAGACAATAAATGATTATTTGTATCATGTTCAAATACGGTAGGAAGATGAACAATCGCGAAACGTTTGATGAACTATAAAATTGATAAACATTCTAAATGCAGATATAAGCTGAGTGTACTTCACAAACTTGAAATGTGCGATTAATGCGACGTGGACAGACAGACATCAAGTGTTCTTCATGGAGGGAAAGCCTCAACAAAGACGGTAACTAGCGTTATAAAACGCTGAAAATAAAATCTCATGTATTTATGTAAAATTTTTGTCTAATGTTTTTGTTCTTAAAAGATTTAATATTTTAATGAGTCATTTATGTTTTTGAGAAATAAGAATTTTGATAAAGTAAATTTAATATTAAAAGACAGATAGTTATAATCTGTTTGATTTAATAAACCATTTAATAGTTGCAACTTAAAGATAAACTCAAGATTTGAAAAATAGACCTTCTTCAAAGGCAATAATAATAAATTTAGCTAGGATATATAATGAATATATATGTATAATTTAAATAATTTCATGTTTAATAAATGTTTGTTAAATTTCAGCTACAAGTGTTTTTATTTCTAGAAACCAAAATCACTGTAAGTACACTTTTAAAAGAACTACACCCTGAGATTTAAACTTTAACTTCATTTTTTCTAAATTGATGTTTAACATCTGGCGCCCTAAACTGCTGTGCAATTATTAACTAAATTAAACTTTAACTGCATTTTCTTTTAAATAAATAAAAGAATTTACAAACCCTGTGAAAAACATAAATATCACAAACATAACACATACATTCTTTACAAAAGATAATGTAAAATAAATGGTGCAACATTATTGCACAAACTTTCTCATTCACCCATCCTCAAAACCAATCGTTAGCAAAAATGTTAGGCTGTTTGTAGTCTATCAAAAAGTGAAAATGAACCATAAAAAAATACTCATAAACTTGTTTCACTTTGTGTGATAAACACGACCTCAGCATAAATTGGATTTCATTAAAATCGAGCTTTTAATGAGGAAGTCAAGGTACATTTTTGTTATTTATTTGCCAATTTTTTTTAACCTTAATAATTTTTTACTTGTGATTTTCCACTTTGGTATAAGAAAAATCTTCAGATTTAACTAAAATCAGTGAGCCAATTTTGAGAAATTACATATTTTATAATAACCCCATGATCAATTTTTTGTTTACCAATAACTCACAAACCGGCATTTTTGGAGAAATTGTGACCAATACGTTTTGTTTGGGTCATTAAAAAAAATTTGGCTACACATGAGCAAAATTGATCAAAATTGTTTGAGCCGATTTTTGTAAATCATAATTTTGTGTTTCTTCCTTATGGCAGTGGCCCGTAAATTTTGAGTTGTCAAGAAAATAAAAAAAGCCTTGAGATATGGCCAAAATATGCCCACATTCCAAATTTGATTAAAATTGGTTTACCCATTTGTACCGTAGAACACTGCTCATACGACAGACAGACAGATGACAGACAGACAGATGACAGACATAATTTTAAAAAACACTTTTCTAGGAATCGGAGGATCTCAAAACAGATATATCCACAAAAATTTAACATCCAAATTTTGAGTGATCACATAAATTTCTCTATACTACATATTTATGAGAAAGTAAAACGAGTTCCAAAAAGTTTAAAAATAAATATTTGAGAACATTTACAAAATATTGAAACATTCAAAAATAAAAACAAACCAAAAACAAAGACAAATCCAGAATTACACATCATTTTAAAATAATTGATGAAGAAATAACCCCAAGATAAGAAAGAAGTTTGGCAACACTGCAGTTATACCCAAAAGAAACATGACAATGCATCTAACATCTCTTCTATGTGTTACTTGTACAACACATGTTTCACAAACGTCTTCAAGTCTTCACAATAAAGGCATAATAAACACCTTTGGAAAGGGCTCAACAAATAGAAAAGTAATATTTCTACTGAAAATTAATTATTATTGTAGTAATAGTAAATTATAACAATAATAGTGTACACAGAAAACCATGTTGCGATAAATTATCACTATAATATATAGAGTGTACAAAAATTTCAAGAGGGTTAAATAATTTTTAAACTTGAAAAGGTAGAAAACTGAAACCACGGAAATGTTTTTTGGTGTAAAAAAAACTATTTTTTAGTATTATTTTATTTTAGTAAATTCACCCCCACCCAAAAATGGATGTTTTGGGGCAAATAAAAATTTTCAAATGTTAAGCCCCATCGAAGAATAACTCATTTTTAAGGGATTGTTTTATAGAGAATAAATGTGCAAACTAGAGGTTGCTATCTTAATCCAATCCAAATAGGTGGCCACTCAAGTATTCAAAAATCTAATTTACTTAGAATCTATTCTAAGGAATTTTCCTTTATTATTTAATAGAGACAAAATTATTATAGAAAAAAGTTGACGCTTATGTTATTCAAATTTGACTAGCAGTTGCATTACTCTAAAATTTATTTTACCAGAACTAAAATTTTAAATTGCAATACCAAAAATGTTTAATAATTAAATATTTAAAATTAGTTAATATAATCATACAATACTCAGAATGGCCCAACTATTGTGAAAGAATTGAAAAGCTTGACTTGCATCGGAAGTAGAACACCACAAGCGACAAAAGATATATAAGCAGCCGGCACAATGTGGAGGGGATCTTTTGGAGGTTAGAAGATACCGGCTGCGTCGCTAGCCGTGGTGGAAGACAGCCCAGGAAGTTTGAATACAAACGGAAGGACAAAAGAGGATTGGCTGAATTTGAGACTCTACAAGGTGAGCAAGCATTGATATATAAAGGCACTTGTAATATCAGTAACTTCAATTAAACAAAAGTAATAATAGTTGGAATACTTCTAGGTGTTGAGTAATGAATATTTAGTTTTGAATATTGTTTATATGATTGTGGATATTTGTATTAGAGATAATAACGTGTTTTGATCCCACCATTCTATAATTGTGTACTCCCTTTTTGTATTGTATTAAATTATAAGAAAGATAGATATAAATTTGTGTTAATAATAAAAATTAATAAAACGTTGAACCACTGTTTTGATTAAAAGAAAGAACCCAGGCAGTTTAGAGGAGCCGTTCCTAACAAATGGTGCATCGGCCGTGTTTTTAGTTTTTACTAAAAATTATTTTTATTGTAAACTTTAAAGTTGTTAAATTATTCTTTTATTAAATATTATTGAGTTTGTCAAAAGTAAAAAAAAAATTGGTAGTTGAACTAGGGTTTTATTAAGAAAGTTATTGAAATTGGTTTTTTTTTTTCATTTTGGAGTTCTACTTTGATTTATTTGAAATTATATTTATACAACAACATTAGCTCAAGACTGTGTAAAGTGAGTAAATATAAATATTTGAATTGAATAATGATTGTATTAAACTATTGCTTTAATTGATAAAGAAAGAAAAAAGGAAAAGATCAACTTCGTTTTAATATTTAGGTATGCTGAATCCTAGTTTGCAATTATTGTAATTGTAAACGCTATTATAAATATTTGTGATAGATTAAGAAATTGTATAGCTATAGGAATTTGTTCTACTTATTGTCGACTGACACGGTTGCATATACCACACGTCAACAATTTAGATTACTCAAGGCCGCGGCGATTAGACCATAGAGTGCTGACAGATCGTTGTTGTTATTTATATTGCTTCTTTCTTATTGCGTCAGAAGTCTTCTCGGGTTTATAATTCACAACAAACTTGACATTACATTTTTATTTTTGATTTCGGTGAACTAAGTAGATGAAACGGATATTTATGGGTGTCAGGTGTTGAATTATTCTTTATTTGTGTAGGGATACTAATACTTCAAGACATTGTCTCATGAATTTAACATTAGCTGACATAAACGTCGAGAGTAGAATGAGCGAGAATCTGCCATTATTTGAGCCCGGTAAATTCGGGGGAGAAGCAGGGGAAGACATAATGAATCATTTAACAAGATTTAGCAGGGCGGCCTTAGCAAATGGATGGGACGATAACAAAAAGAAAATATACTTCCCATTGTATTTAGCGACTACTATGATATTTTAGAGTTGAAAAATGATCGATTGACACGGAAAAACATAAAAGATAAATTCAAAAAAAATTTGCGCCGACACAGGAAAAAGAAATGTTGTTGCTAAGATTAAATAGTAGAGTGCAGTTACCCGGAGAATAGCTAATTCAATATAGGACCGATGTGGAGTTGTTATGTGCGAAATATGAGCCGGACATGAGCGAACAAAAAATTTGTAACCATATTCTGAAAGGGCTTAACCCTGCTATGTTACAGCAAATCGCTATGTTGAATAATAGTACACTAAAAAATTTGAAAGAAAATATGCTCGCTGCCAAAAAAACTGCATATATGTTGCGAGAAAGACTAGGGATTAATTCAGAAGATATAACGACGACTAAAGATATCAGTTCAAAAACCGACTTGACAGCTATATTAGACCAGCTAAAAAATATACAGATTCAAAATAGACAATTTAGAGAGAATCCTGGGGGACGGGAATACCAGGGACGTAGACAAAAATATTATGACAGGAGTAGGGAGGAAGAACCAAGAACGAACTATCGACACACTGGACAATATCGACCACAAATCCCGGAATCTGCATACACTCACAAAAAGCCCATGGGTCAATATAATGAAGGCTCCCATAAAATGGAATATGGATCAAAGCCGAAATGTTTTTGGTGTGGAGAAAGGGGCATTTCGCTAAATTTTGCCAGAAAAAAAAACTAAGAAGGCCAGAATTGAACCACACATCTTCTAGACGGCCTACAAAATCTCGGGAAAATAGAGCGGAAGGCGCATACGAAAGATGGTTACATAACAAAGTGGGACATAAGTTAGTACAGCAGAGGCATGTAGAATTTATCAAATGGTATTTCAACACGTGTGGAGACATCGTGAACAATTGTTACCCTAACAAATTGCATAACAAAAAAGATATAAGTGAATTTGATGACACCGAAAAGATGACGTATAGGGGACCTTGCAACGTTGAGCGGAAAATGCTGACGAGACCAAATGATGACAGTGCACATTCAGAGAAGACGATACAGTTACAAACACCTATTGGTAATATTAACACAAACTTGACTTTAACAATAAAAGGTAAAATTAAGGACAAACAAATAAATATATTATTAGACACAGGTTGCAGTGTTTCGTGTTTAAACGATACGTACGGATATTTGACAAAAAAAATTGAGGCGGACAACATTTGGTTAACATCTGCCAATGCTACGAGGCTAAATGTTACAGGCAAGGCAATTTTGGAATTTCAAATTCAAAAACAGGTATACAAGCAAATAGTATATTTAGTAGAAAATTTAACTAGGGACTTATAAGTAGGGAACGATTTCCTGGCGGCAAATCACACTGTCATCAACTTCAAAACAAAAACAGTTTATTTGGGAAAAAGCGAAATAACATTATTTCAAATTAACGACGTACCACAAACAAATAAAAACGAAAAAATAAAAACCGTGATGCCCATATACACAGAACATGACATAACCATATCCCCAGGTGAAAGCAAAGATATCGGGGGGCGCACAGAAAAATTAATCCCACAGTAAAAAAATTTTGAATTTAATATAGGGACGACCTACTAACAAAAAAAGGGGTTTATGTATGTGCTAGCACAAAAGACACACCCGTACGCCTCACGATTGTGAATCCCACATCGCTAACAAAAACATTATTAAAAGACACTCAGTTAGGGAAAGTATCCATAGCAGAAAAACAAAAAATTAAAACCCGCAAATAAAATTTTCGAACACAGAATTCCAAAGCGACAACCCAAAGAATGAACGTCACATTAATCACTTGCCTCATAACAGTAAGATGACACTCAACAAGGAACTGACCGATCTAAAGGGAGACCATATAGACATAAACAAGGAATAAACTCACACGGAATATGAGGCAGCTCGAACATTAATCAATAAGTAAATACATTTATTTGGACGGGGACCGTACGATTTACAGGAAGCCAACATGACGCCATACGCGATCTATATGAAAACCGATAAACCGGTAGCCGTACCTCCTTACAGATTAAGCAAAGTGAAGAGGATGGAGTTAGACCGACAGGTAGAGGAATTTAAAAAATCGGGAGTTGTAGAAGATTCTCAAAGCGCTTTTGCAGCACTCGTATTTTTAGTAAAGAAACCGGGTGACCAATACCGAATGGTAGTGGACTATAGGAAATTGAACGAAGGCATGGAGGCAGACAAACTTCCATTACCCAAAGCAGAAACAATATTTGATTCCCTAGGGACGGCACAATACTTTTCATCAATGGATATTAACCAGGCTTTCTTCCAACACCCAATTGTGCCGGAACTTAGGCCGTATACAGCATTTGTGACTCACAGAGGCCTGTAATCAATACACGAGACTGCCTATGGGAATGAGAAATTCATCCAACTCCTTTCAACGGAGTATGAACCGCCTATTTTCGGGATTATTATATCAAGGGATGATAATTTATGTAGATGACTTAGTAGCGTATGGTGGCACATTTAGGGATCAATTAAACAATTTGGAAAAAGTTTTTAAAAGACTGGAAGCAGCAAAACTAAAACTTAAGACATCTAAATGTCCTTTCTTTTATCAGAACATTGATGTACTTGGACACAACATTTCCAAACAGGGAATTAGACCTTTGGAAAAGAACTTGAAGGCGATAACCGAATTTCCCACTCCTACGCAAATGAAGGACGCACGGAGCTTCTTAGGAGCGGCATCTTATTATAGGAAATTCATCCATGGATTTAGTGACATAGCTAGGCCACTAACGGACTTAACAAAAAAAGAAGATGCAGATAAGAAAACATTTCAATGGTTAGGGCAACATGAAAAAGCTTTCCAAAAACTGAAAACCTTATTAACGACGCCACCAGTGCTAGCTAACTTTAATGAAAATTTAGAAATAGTAATAGCATGCGACGCCAGTAGAACAGGAATAGGGGAAGTGATGTCCCAATACCAAGAAGATGGTACACTGCGGCCTGTTGCTTATGTCAGCCGAAGACTGAAAGACACCGAGGGGTGCTGGAGTGTATCGGAAATAGAATTGTTAAGTGTAGTTTACACCGTGAAATATTTCAGACCTTTTCTGTATGGACGTCGATTTACAATTTTCAATGATCACGCCAGTTTACAATATTACAAAAATGTAAAAACCTTGAGCTCACATTTGAAAAGACTTGCTTTAAAATTAATTGAGTACGAATTTGAAATTAAACACAAACCCGGATTAACAATGAGAGTACCAGATAGCTTGAGTCGCTACCCTGGTGAAACACCAATATCGAGAACTGAAATACAGGGTGAGCTGACAATTAACAAAATCCAGTCAGTAAACTTAGAAAAACTACAACTAACAGATGATTACTTATTCAACATTAGACAAGCATTACTCAATCCAGAGACCGCTGACAAAGCATTCAGACGAGCTTCATGGTTGTACACACTACGGGATGGAATTTTACATTATAAGCAATTAATGAATGGAGAAAGTAAACTACTACTTGCAATTCCTAAATCTTTGACAACTGAAGTTCTACAGGCGTTTCACGATTCATATATTGGGGGAGGTCATGCAGGAATACACAAAACGATGTCAAAGATAAGGAATAACTATCATTGGCCAGGGATGACGGTGGAGGTGGTACAATACATCAAAAAATGTCACAAGTGTCAAGTCATGAAAACAGATCGACAAAAACAAATAGGGTTTATACAACCAATAAAAATCTACACTAAACCTTTTTCAAAATTAACTATAGATTTCCTTGGACCTTTGCCGAAATCTAACAAAAAAACATACATCATAATCGCAACAGACAACACAACAAGATTCGCGGTTGCCAAAACAACCAAAAAAGCAGATGCCAACTACTAGATTTCTACTAGAAGACGGCCAGATTTCTACTAGAAGATATCATTCCATGTTATGGGATGCCAGCAGAGATACAGACAGATAGGGGTACTCACTTCGTGGCCGACACATTAAAACAATTATACACCGCCTTAGGCATAGTACACAAGACCTCGGCAGCTTATAGACTCCAAAGTCAGGGAATAACTGAGCGATACAACTCAACATTAATAAACCTGCTGCGTTCTTACGTTAACGTAGAACAAAAAGAATGGCATAAGTACGTCAAACTCTTAACCTTCGCATATAATTCAGGCAGACACGCAGCCACAGGATTTTCACCCTTTTTCCTACTACACGGGTTTGAACCAAACCAACTGATCGATTTAGCATTACTACCAAAAATACCCGACCATAATGTACTAGAGGCCTTAAAAACAATACACAAAATAAGACAGGACTTGCCAAAATTGTTGGAGGGAAACCAGAACGATCAATGTAAGCGATATAATGAACATCGAAGAGAAATAGAATTTCAAGTGGGGGAGATGGTCCTCGTGAAAGCAGAAAAAAGGACAACAAGCCTGCCCAATAGTATACAGGCCCTTACAAAATTTAAAAAAAACTGTCACCATTAAATTACGAGATATAGGTTAACTGATATGGTAGATGGATAGGGGACATAGTCCATGTCTCACGATTAAAGCCTTACAATACGACATAATGACTAAAGCAAATGCAAATGCAGTATATATATATATATATATATATATATATATATATAAGTTTATAAGTTTACTTACTTAGTTATAATAATTTATGTGATTCTAAGTGTTGTACTATATTTAAATGTTGTAATTAAATACTATAAGAATTCAGATACATACACATTCAAAGCCAATTCCAGAAGGTTTCCAACTAACAAGTCTAAAATTGTAGTAATTTTTTAATTTACAAAACGATTACAGGTAAATTTATATAAAAATGATTGCTCAGTTACAGGACATCAAGCACAGAAATTAATTCCAGCAGAGAAAAGAAAAATTTATTTGCCCTAAGAAAATGTGAAGGCACGGTTTTAACTGAATTATAGGCAATAAATTATTAAAGTCAAAAATTGTTTAATTGTTTTTACCCTGTTGCAGGTTTGGTTACACTAATGTAGAAAAATTGGTGGATTGAGTAGCCAATTAATTGACTACATTATTTTGGCTAGACCTGTTGGGTCATATATTCTTTTTTTAAATTAAATGACTTATTTGTTAAATTACGGACTTCATTATTTAGTCCAAATAATGATTTGGTTAGCAATGTATAGTATCTAAGTTGAGTCTGTGTTGATAACGATTGGAAAGTGCGTACGGAATTTAATTTTGTTTAGACAGAGATTTATTTGTTTCTAATTCATTTGTAAAAAAAAAAAAAATTTTAGGATTTATTTAAACACTAAATATTAAGTGTTAAAATTTATAAAGACATAAAGATAAGGATAGGAAATTATTAATTTATTTATTATTTGTATGTTATAGATAAAATTAGTATTACGCAATTAAAATCACTGATCATTTAGGATTATTGAAATTATTTTATGTTTTGAATATGTGTAAAATAATGCAAAACCAATATATGATTTGGCATATCTGAAACAACAGGACCTAATAAAAATGAGTAGATTTATCATGTGACATCGGGTTGATGTCTTGTGGGCGCCGGTGATGTTAGGAATATATTAAATTTAATGTTAACTTATAATTATTTCATTTTAGTATAATATAATCATACAATACTCAGAATGGCCCAACTATTGTGAAAGAATTAAAAAAGTGTTGAAATGCTTGACTTGCATCTGAAGTAGAACACCACGAGCGACGAAAGATATATAAGCAGCCGGCACAATGTGGAGGGGATCTTTTGGAGGTTAGAAGATACTGGCTGCGTCGCTAGCCTTGGTGGAAGACAGCCCAGTTAGTTTGAATACAAACGGAAGGACAAAAGAGGATTGGCTGAATTTGAGACTCTACAAGGTGAGCGAGCATTGATATATAAAGGCAGTTGTAATATCAGTAACTTCAATTAAACAAAAGTAATAATAGTTGGAATACTTCTGGGTGTTGAGTGATGAATATTTAGTTTTGAATATTGTTTATATTATGATTGTGGATATTTGTATTAGAAATAATAACGTGTTTTGATGCCACTATTCTATAATTGTGTACTCCCTTTTTGTATTGTATTAAATTATAAGAAAGATAGATATAAATTTGTGTTGATAATAAAAATTAATAAAACGTTGAACCACTGTTTTGATTAAAAGAAAGAACCCAGGCAGTTTAGAGGAGCCGTTCCTAACAATATGCAAATGATTACAAAACATGTTCATATCAAATATTCAAAATTTCTGTTTTCTGTTGTCTGACAATGTGCCAGGCGATTATAAATTCCCTAAATTGCGATTTAAAACTAGTGTAATACCAAAAATGGTAATTTTAACTTGGATAACCAAAAAATGGTTATATTAAGATTTGAAACATAAAAATAAACTGGGAGATTGTAATTGAATTAGAGGGGGGACTACGGAAGTCAAATGAATGACTGAATGTAAATGTTAAAATAAGGGTAATAAAATTAATATAGTTTTCCAAAATATTAAATTGATGTATAAAATGTTAGTTATAAGTTGTAATAAATATTTAGCTAATGGTTGTATAGTGAAAATAGACAAAGCTTGTTGTCAGGCAAATAATATGAGCAGTGTCCGTGTTACTAGGTGTGTGAATAATTTTGAGCTGACTTTGCATATTAAAATAAGGCGCTTAGGTTGAAGCTAGACAAAGCAGGACATGTGGTTTGCCAGTTGGAAGGTGAGATCTGAGGTGGTAAGACGTGTTTTTGTGTAGAGCAAGAAGGTCTCGGACATAGTTAGATATGTTTCTATCTAACGAAAGTTTTAGAACATTGAATGTTAGTAACCTAACAAGTCTAGAGACAGTTTTTGATGTGGTAAAACGTAATTTTTGTTTGAAGAGATTATTAGACAATAATTTTCAATAGAGTGATGAACTTTTTGTGTAACACTGTGAACTTGAAAGGACAATTGATCGTCAGTGTATTAATGGAGTCTATAAAGAGATTGCAATACAAGATGAGGAAGACACATTACAAAAGGACTCTCATCCTGCAGAAGCCCTTATGCGGTAACAAAGAATCATAGACAGTTTCATAAGAATTTTGTATAAAAAGAACTTTTAGTATGAATATTTAAAATTTGAGTTAATGAATAATAATGGTATAGTAACTAGTAAATTTAAAGAACTTAATTTCATTTTATATAAATATAATCTTTGCTACGTGAGAATATAAAAAACTCACTATTAAAATATTTCTTTAAAGTTGCAACTATTAACGTAGAGTCATAAAAAAGGAGTTAAGCCTCTTCAAGGCAGAATAACTTTAAATTCAAAATATAAAGATTTTAAATAGCATTAAGAGATGTACCATGCACATATATGTATTTAATTCAATAAATTAAGTTAAGTTTCAGCACAATAAAAAGGATTTCTTTATTTACCAAGAACCACTGTGAGTACACTTTTAAAATGATCTGCGACCCTGAGAAATATTAATAATAATAATTAATTAACTTCTTTTTTCAAAATTGGTAAGCTAACGCTACCTGGCGCCCATAAAGCTGTGCAATTTTCATTAAATAAAAAATTTAAGATAAAAAAAGTTACAATTTTAAAATAAAATCATTAATTTAGAAATTCATTCAAACTCTTGTCATTTAAATTCTTTCACTGGCCGTGTCAAAAGTTTGAAACTTTCATATTTTCAATATTAGTAGTCAATGGTGTCTATGGTCATAATTTAAAAAATAAGAGTATAATTTTTGCTGTAATAATTTTGTCTCTTTATTGTTGTCCTTTAGATTCTGAAGTAAATTGAATCTTTTGAATATTTGACCGATCACTATTTTGTATTGTATTAAGCAGTTTCTAGTTTGTACAGTTATTTTCTATTAAACAATAACTTTAAAATGAGGTATTGCTCAATGAGGTTTTTATATTTGAAAATTTTGAGTTGGTCCCCAAAAACCTGATTCTGATGTAGAAGTAAATTTACCTTATAATGCCAAAAATAGTTTTGTTTAACACATAAAAACATTTCTAAAGTTTTAGCTTTCTAATTTTTCAATTTTAAAAGTTATTTAAACATCACAGGACTCTTTTACACCAGGTATATATATTACACCAAGTGAAAAAAAATCTGGATGCGGTTAAATATTTCTCAGGAGAGTAATATTTAAAATAATTGAATAATATCATATAAAATTCAACGACTATTCATTATGGTGAATAAAAATTATTCAAGATTTTTTGCCACCATCTTGAATTTAACTTTAACTTTTTTTTTATAGAAAGGTAGTTATGTGATACCTTATTTAATGGTAAAAGGTGATTTTGATTATCTTCTTTCGTTGAAGAGTTACACCATGTTAGACTTTGAAAAATGAACAAAATCAGTTGTATATTCAATTTTTACTAATTCTTTTTTTTTAGATTACAGTCACATTAATTGTTCAACTGTGTGGTAATGACCTGATAAGAACTCAACAACCTTAAATAGTTTTTATTCACCATAATAAATAGCCGTTAAATTTTATATGATAATAATACTCTCCTGTGAAATATTCAGACACATCAAGACTTTTGGGACACATGGAATATATAACTATATAAGTGATCAGTTTAATGTAATTACCAGTCTTTAAATGGTAAACCATGTGTTCCTCTGGAGTGGTAGTTAGTAAGCAGTTGACTTGCATTCAATTTGCCTTTATGAAACCACTTAACATACATCCAACATGGCATACTCTTCTCTTGCCCTTCCTCTGATACATATAAGATTTTTTCTTCAATCCTAACTTTGGCATGAACAGCGCCTTCTATATCATCAAGTTTATCAAACATTTTTTCATCCAAATCATATACTTCTCCATATATTTGCTGAAATATAATTTTAAAAAAATATTTACTACTAAAAATTACTACACAAATATTCTTAAAATGTATACTATTAAATAAATATTACAAGCAAGATTTAAGTATAGAGATAGAAAAGTATGCCAAGAAACATAAATTCAAATACAATAAAATATTATATACAGTATTGAAAATATATACAGAATTCAATAATAAAAGTAAGACTAAATGAATTGTTGTTAACAAAGAAACAGGAGAAAGCCGCAAAAGCAAAGTTTAAAAAAAACCTTATACTGTAGTAAATTAGTATCAGAAGCAATTGAGTTAACTCCTTCATATTTTTTTTTTCTGAGCCCAAAAACAGTGATTTTTAGAATAATGTCCGTCTGTCGAGTGTCATATATGCAATGTTCCATACCCCAAACATGTGGATCAATTTTAATCAAATTTGGTATGTGAGGATATTTTGACGATAACTTTGGACCTCTTTTTCCATTTATTGATAACTCAATATTTGGGGTAGCTGCCATAATACATAATTATGATTTTCTCAAAATCTGCTCTAGCAATTGTGATCAAATCTATCCTCTAAGGATCCAAACAAAATATATTTGTTGTTGCCTTCTTTTAAAAAATACTGGTTTATGAGTTATCAGTAAAAACACAAAAATTGGCCATGGGCTGTAATTTCTCACAATAGATTTTGTACAAATTTTAAAGTATTGTGAAGACTAATGACCCAAATCTGTGTGAAAAATCGAAAGTAAAAACATATTATGGTTCAGGAATTGGCAATAAAAAAGAACAATTTAGTCTTCTACACTGCCTACTGATTGAGAAAGTGAACAGTGTTTACAAAATATTTAAAAACTTTAGTGTTTTATTGGGTGTTTTCTTATTTGTGTACTACTAGATAATACCAAGGACCACTTTCCAAGGTAAGCCTGTGTCTCCTATCCATACAAAATTTAAACCAATATAAAAAACCTAGACTGCCATCATTAAAAGCTTGATTTTAATCAAATATTATGTATGCTATGGATGTGTTTATGGCACAAATGAATAAAGTTTAGGCCCTTAAATAAATATATAAAATTTTTTCAAAAGTGGTATCCATGATTCAATTTCACTTTTTGATTAACAATTTCCGAAATGACATTTTTGGTGAGAATAAATTTTGGTTTGTATTGTTTGGTTTTAAAGATGGGCTAGTGGGAAATTTCGTTCAAAGTTATTTCACGGTTTAATTTATAAAGCAATGAATTTATGAAACAAAGAGGATTTCTTGAAGCAGCGTGTTGAACAGTTTGCTTAGAATTCTTGGCCTGTAATATTTCAATTCAAATATTCACTTAACAAACTTGTAGATTGTAGAAAAAATTAAAGAAATTTTGTTTAGAAAATAAATTATTCTTGTAGAAACAAGAATGCTCATTATCTTGAGGTACTGTCATTCTTTAATGATGTACTTACATGCCCTAATCCACGAAAATTGAGTATACTTGGTATGTTGTACTCCCCCAGTATAACCATTGGATATTTGTGGAAAGTTAATCCATCTGTAATAAAAGTAGCTTTTCCATTCCATTCCTCCTTTAACCAGTGATGTTCAGGTTCTCCTTTCTTCATAGTGCCATAGAAAAACATTCTATTTGATTTAAATAACTGGAACAGGAATGTTGAAAAATGAGAAAACTGGAATTAGAATTTTTTTTCCTTCACAAAAAAATACATACATACAAAATAGAAATAAAAAAAGTGACAAATTTTTCCCAACAACAATAGAAAAATAAACATAGAAAAGAACGATAAAAAAATGTATATACATAAATGTAACATAACTTATGGAAACATTAGATATCCTCTAGACTTATCCTTATTTAAGGGTTATCATTAGAAGAAAAACTAAATTTTGTTTTCGATCAGAGTGCAAAATATAAAATAAAACTGATTACAAAATCTGTTAAATAATAAGGATACGCAAAACAAAAGAATTCATAAAGCAAATTATTTTTATAAAGAAGATGAGGTAGTCTGTGTTTAGTTTTAGTTTTCTAAAATAATATAAAATTGTAATTTTACTATGTGACTCTTCATGAATACAGTTGTTAAACATAATGGTATACACACATCTAATGTATATACAACCCCTTGTGCAACTCACTCTCTCACTCAAATATACAAATTCTAATCAATATAAAGATGACATATAAACTTGAGATTTAACAAACTTATAGCTTTTAGTCTGTAACCAACAGGAAAATTCCAAAAAGTTAAAACCTCGAAAACATTCAAAATGGCGGATGCAACTTTAAAGTTGGTGAAGTCCTTTTTTGAAGATCTATCGTAGCTAAATGGTAAGACCTATCAAAAAATGGATTGCACAAGCAGTTACGAACTTAACAAGATCTACAAGTTTGATTTAATGAGTTTTTGGTATCTCCATTGGTTATACCTTAGATAGAGCTATATTTTCTATATCAGGTAAATTTCATACATTTTCCACTAATTATTTAATATTTTGACACACTTATAGGGTACCTAGAATCATCAAATGGCACACTTATGGCAGTTGGATGTGCCAATATGGCTCCATATTTGATGATTCTAGATGTCCTATAAGTGTATCAAAAATTAAATAATGTGTGGAAGTTATTAGGTTTTGATCTACAACTTATATCCAATGACTATCAAAACCTAGCCTACTGGTGTTAGAGCAAAGCCCCAGAGAGTTAACCCTTTGCCATCGGAATGGATATTTGCCGCTATTCCTCAGTGATCGTGCGGCCAGCTCTACTGGCCGCCGCCATTCGCATGCCAAGTCGGATTTTTTCCACAGCAGTTGTCCTTTACGATCGGACGGCCAGCGGTGCTGGCCAACAACGTATGTTATCATTTGTAATATTCAAACTATGGTATGATGTCTGTAGAGTGCTGCAAACTAGTGTGGAATTATTGAATTAAATGATCAGCAGGTTTGCAACATTATATCGTAAAAATTGTGGTAAACTAAGCTAAAACAAAGTACTGCGCGGTGTGTAGCGATAGGAGACACGGAAAAGAAAGAAAAAGGACAAAGTGTTTTTGTAAAACTAGTTTAAAAAATCCTGGACTTCATATGGGTGAATGTTTTGAAAAATACCACTCAGTGAAAAAAATTAAAGAAGATTAAAACACAATACTGACTTATCGTTTGTATGAGTGATAAATAGATGTACGTTTTACACGTTTAGTAAATAAGCAATTAATTTCACATTCAATTTTCAAACAAATGTATGTCATAATTCAATATCTTATTTGTTTTCGAGATTCAATAAAATTTAAATCCCCTATGCTAACATTGCAGGTTTACAGTGAAAACAATTCGGAGCTGCCGGGAGAAAGCCGACATTATGAATGCCGAGTTGACGCGAAGTGGAGCGTGGCCAGTTCAGCTGGCCGTCCAACCGCCGGAACCAATTTATGCAGAAAGAATTCAGAGTGCTGACTGCGTTGTGGCCACTCCGAATGGCCTTCCGATCGCAAAGGGTTAAGGGGTGAAGGAAGTGAGTCTACACACATATATAACCATATGCATGAACACACACACGTACATATATGACCAAACATACATTGAATATTTTTAATTACATGGCTGTAAATACGGACATACATAGATATACTTAATTTAATATAAGTATAAAACAATAATAAATTGATTGATATACAATAAAAAACATAAAATAAAACAGTAGACCTTATAAAAAAAATATTAAAAACTATAATTAATTACAATACAATAATAAAAACAGATTGTATAAAACAGAGTAGACCTTATAATAGGATTAACAATACAATAATAATAAATTTATTTAAATACAAAATAATTATCTAAATGCATTAAGTTAAGCAAACAAGGAGTAAATGACATGAAAACATATGGGTGGAATAAGAAAGTAATAAACCAATATTTATCACCAGCAACTTGCCACTCTGTACTAAAATCGGAATAGTGAGAGTTGAGGCAAGGACAAAAATTTATATTGTTAATAGAGACTGTACTTTTCACGACAAAGAACCTTTTCCACAGAGTAAAAAAGGATCCAAACAACAAAAGTTTGTGATGGTAACTTTTTAAACTTACTTAGCCTAATTGTAAGTGGCTTCTGAATCGGCTACCATACTCATGTACTATATATCCTTATTCAAAATGGGTGACATTTAAATTTAATGTATAGTATTTAAAAAATAATAATAGTAAACAAGTAACATAGAATCAGTTTAACAGTGTATTGATAATTTGGTTTATATATCAGAGCTGAGGTATGTATACTAATTATGTTGTTTCTCTACCTCATCTGAACAGCCATGATTTTAACTATCTCATCTTTGGCTAGTTTTAGTGTTCAAGATGATTTATTATATAATTTTGGAACTAAATAAGTGAATGACTTTTAAAACTTGTTGACTTCTGTTTTGAAATAGGAAAATTTGATCTAGGACCGAGTGATAATAATAATAATGCTTTTATTTAACACAATTATCTACACATAATACAAGGAATTAAAAAAAGGTATTGTCTGGTTTGTATTTGTCACATATAAACTCTACACCTGGGGACTTCAAACTAGTACCCGCGGGCCAAATTCGGCCCTCGACAGCTAATGACCAGCATCATCAATACGGGAAGTGACAACTAATGGCTTATTGTTATTGTGATATGTTGGATGAAAAAACATAGAATGATAATAAATCAGTTTTATTTACTTGTTAGGTAAAGCTTTTGACACGTATAATAAGCAGAAAATTTAACTTGAGCATAATAACTAACAAATAATTTAAATGAAACCCACTAACATTATAAACATTATAACATACAAACATATAACATATAAACATTGTAACATAATAAAATACTAATGAGATTTATGTAATTGTGATTTTCCACTGTCAATAGTTTGTAATTGTGGACCAATTTTACTTGTACTAATTATTAAAAGAGATTTAAGATGCTCATCGGTTAACTTAGATCTGTAAACATTCTTTGTATATTTCATTTGGAGAAAGTTTTCTCACACAAGTAAGTACCAAAAACAGAAAACAGCTAACGAGTAAATTTATGCAAATTATCAAATTATACCACTGGAAACCTCTTATAAAATTCCAACTAAGATGAGTTTTGATATTTGTTCTTAATTATATCACTGCACTGTAAATGAATAATTTCTATTAGAAGTTCCGGGACTATGGTTTCAATGTCAGTATCAAAAGGATTTTGAAAAATCTTAATTTCATTTGTAATGGCATTAAAGTCTGAGAATCGAGTATCAAAATTTATCTTCAAAGCTTCAATTGCAAAATCAACAGTAAACTCAGTCTCAATAGTTTGGCTGAATATTTCACGTGTTTTAAAATGTGTGAACATTTTTTATGTAATTGTGAGTGAAACAGTATTATTTTATGCTGGAATGATTTGATATTAGTGTATAAATCATGGAGAAGCTGGTTTTTTCCTTGCAATTTCAAATTCAGATCGTTCATATGATTTGTCAAATCGACATAGAATACTAACTTCCACAGCCATTCTCTATTTTGTAATTCGGTAAGAGGATGATACTTTTCATTCAAAAAAATGTCAATCACTGCTTGAAGTTCAAAAAAGCGCTTAAGGTATTTTCCGCAACTAAGCCAGCGTACGGTAGTATGATATGGTAAGTCATTTTCTCCAATCTCTTCAATAAACTTGCGAAATTGTTGGTGATTCAGCCCAGTGGATCTGATGAAATTACAATTGATATGACTGGTTTTAGAACTTCAGACATATCCAAACATTTCACGCACAAGGACTGTTGATGAATAATACAATGTAAAACTAATGGTTTTGAACCAACATAATTTACTACAGCTTTTACCACAAGAGCAACCACTCCTTTATTTTTACCACATATGTTTTTGTCTCCGTCAATAGTAATAGATTTCAAGTTTTCCCATCAAATGTTCTTTTTATTAATGACATTTTCAACTCCCTTAAAAATATCTTCCACAGTTGTAGAGCCGTGAATACTATCAATATCAAGAAGTTCTTCATACACTTCATAGCTTTTATCTACTCCTCGAATAAAAATCAACACCTGAGAAGTATCTGACACATTCGTTGACCAATCCAAGACCAGAGACAACCACTCAAGATGTCGATTTTTGTCAGACAGTTGAAATGATATATTTTCTGTGATGTCTTCTACCCTCGGAGCCACGGTGTTTGCTGACAAACTGACAGTATTAAATAAATTTACATATTCGGGGCACATTCTTCGGCTACTGCAATTACGCATTCTTTGATCATTTCTCCATCGGTGAATGGTTTTCCACATTTTGTGATTTCAAGAGCCACACAAAAGCTGGTATGAGTTGCAGCCTCTTGTTCAGTACCGAGTTTCGTAAACGATGATTGCTGCGATTTCAATCTGCAGTTCAAAGCTTCAAATTTTTCTATTCGCAAACTTCCTATATATTTTGAGTAATTTTGAAAATGTTTTGTTTCATAATTACGTTTAATGTTATATACTTTGAGAACGGCTATGGTTCATTGCAAATCAAACATAGTGCCTTCATACTGGACTCAATTATGAAATATTGAAAGTTCCATTGATCTTTCAATGTTCTGCATTCACTGTCTAATTTTCGCTTCTTTTCCATACTAGTAAATCACACACAAAAACAACAAGTCAAATCAAAATACTGTTACAAGGATGTCTTTTAAAAACGCACAAATACGTTTTAAGAAGTTACGCACTACTTTATTTCACAACAGACAGTTTCGCATCCTTCGTATTTCCTAGGCGGACTGACACGCTGTCGCGCTGCTATACTTTTTTATATTCCAATTACTGCCATCTACAAATGAGTGGAATACACCAGAACTTTCTCGAAACAACGACATTATTCATAAATGTTTAATTGTTACTGTGCCTTCGAAAGTACTACTAGCACTGTCTGTTAGTGATAGATGATACTACCACTACCTATTTCCGCTTGTGACCACCAGGTGTCGTCAAGTGTCATGGTTGTAACAATAAAGTACAGTTAGTATATATAGTAATTGAACTAGCGAATTTAGCAAGTGTATGCTCACATAGGGCCCATACTCAGCGACTAGTCTAGAAATTATAGATAATGGCTGGAAAATTAAAACAGTTTTGGTCCTTAGAACTTACTGGAGTAATCTTAAAATGAGTGCTACAATTATTGATCCCGTCAACTGTCATTAATTTCACCGGGATATTTGCAATGTTAACAGACCGATTATAGGTGCACATTCAAATATAAAATCAATGCATTTTTTGGAATATAAAACAATGAATCTGGCAGATCAGTTATTAGGTGGTTATCAACTCCTCAACACAAAAGCTTCAATTTCTTCGGAAGAGCTGCTACCTACTTCATTAGTTGACAGCTCTATGGTGCTCCCCCATAAACAATGGCCTCATTTTACAGAATGTTACAGTGATATATTGTTTATAGAATTTTTTCCCTATGATTCCTACCTACATGTGTGAATGAGAGATTTCATGTAGTGTTGATTATTATTTTCAACAACTCTTGCTTATCAAGACCAATAGGCTTAGGTTTTCTATCTTACAAACCAGACTATGGTGCTAAGTATACAGTCCACTTTATTTTAAATTTATAATAACCAAGCATGTATACTGACTAGCACAGAAGAGAAGCTATATTCAAAATTGTTGGATGCATTGGAGAGTTATGGGGCATAGCAAAGATGGTAAGGCTTATTCAAAACACTTGAAGTAGCAGTCACAGAGTTTCAATGGTAATAAAATAAAATAAAGAGTTTGGTATTGCAAAAAACTTGAGGCCATGTCACACACTATCAGCTTTGTAGTTCATTTTGCCTCTGTATAAGATAATTAATAGGCTGGATTTAAAGGGTAACATCATGCACAAATTGAGACGGTCCCATGGCTATACAGATAACATAGCATTAATAGCCAGGAATAAGACAGCTCTTATTGAAATGTTTGAAATGCTGGAGAAAGTCATGACATGGCCTTTAAAATAAATGATGAAAGGTCAAGGTTTTGACAGTGAGAACAAGTCAAGCCAGATGATTTGGAAATTTGGTGATAAGAGACTATGATTTTAAGAGTGTGAGTAGTTTTTCATATCTTGGGACCGACCAAGTTTTTATTTCCATCAGGGAAATAAAAAAATAACAAAAGGATTATGGTTGGAAACAGGGCATACTGTGCTAACTTAATTTGATTAAATACAAGTTCCTTTGTTGGGTTACAAAATTTAAAATATATAAAACATTGATTGGGTCAGTTGTGACTTATGAAGCCGAAGCCTAAACGCTTATTCCTGTCACTATAAATGTCCTAAAATATTTGGAAGGAAAGATAATTAGGAAAATTTATGGACAAGTGTTTGAGAGAAGAGAGTAGTGGATTTGAATGAACAGAGAAATAAAAGCTGAATTAAATCGTGAGGACATAGTATGAATTGCTAAGTCAAGAAGAATTAGTTGATTGGGACATGTAGGGAAAATGCCTCAGGAAAGACTGCCTAATCAAATGCAACAAATGAAGGATAAAAGAAGGAAAGGAAGACCTAGGAAACGCTGGATTAACAATGTGGAAGTAGCTTGAGGAGCAAGTCAAATGCTACAGCCGTCACTAGAACTTTGGGAAAAAAGAAACATTTATCTACTACTAAAGAACTTACTTGTTTTCTTGTATAGGGCTTCCTAGTTCCATAACTGGTCCGTCTTGTTTTCTGTAAAACATATTACACAATTAAATTAGTAAACATATACATTAAAAATTGGAAGAACTCCAATGCTGTTATTTAGATTTTATTATAGCAATTATTATTATTTAGTCTTGGTAATATATATGGAAATATTGCTAGAAAAAGTATGCTTGCATAGCTTTCACATAAAACCTTGACTTTCTGGTCATGGAATTGTATTATTCACAACCTTGGATGAAATATAAATGGATTGAGCTCTCAATGAGGCAAAAGAGAGCCGAGCACCGAGAGCATTGGGTGGCAAGAACCTGCCAGTCAGCTCTCTCCAGCCACCGCTTGTAGGAACATGGATTTCATTATCACAACCTGTGACGTACAATTCACACGCTATCCCTTTGACATTTATATCGATTTGAAGGTGACATTTCAATGAGTTTACCAGTATAAATAACTTTGTCTAAATAAAATATTAACATTTTGTTACAATAAAAAGCAAGTGGATCCTGCATTTTTTCTAAAATTGTAAACACTAAAAAATTTATTGCTTTTTACCTGTTTTGCAAAAAACATTAATAGTTAGATTTTTTAGATAATCTTGACTACACTTCAAAAGCATTTTCCAAGTTTTATCTTTTACAAATGTTTTCCTGACCACTAGCTTAGCTGTTTTATTGTTTTGATCATAAACAAGAAATATGTTACTACTGCAGTGTGCACTGTCGTTACCTACGGTGCATAGCGTTTATGTTAACTCATTGGCGATGCCTCACGAGTGTTACTCGTTCGATCGCAGCAGGCCCAATTACTGTCTCACAAGTGCCTCTCGTTCAAAGTTTTCATACCACCACTAGTCCTAGTAGTTTGATGGATATTTACTAGATCACTGAGTTCACTTTTTCACTCATTCAAGAGTACAGATGATATATTTTCATAATAACATTATTGGTTTTAATAACGTAAAAGTAATAATAATCAGTTTCCGTCGGCGACCAAAACTATGTTTTCGAACGTGATAAGCGCTGTATTTGGCTGTATTATAACAAACTGAAATGAATTTCATTTATAAATTATATTCTCGTAGGAATATTTCGTTTTTTGAGTTGGCAACATTATTTTTTCCCTCTAGAATGTTATTTGAGTTTGTTACTGTCAGATGTGTCTCCTTTCGTTGTTTCAGTAAACAAGTTGGACCAAAATCAACCTTGGTGAGCTTTTATATAATATTTTATATAATTGTTATTTTTTAATTTAAAAATTACCTGCAAACATTTTTAGTGTAGGGAATTAATGGTACTATACAAAGGAAATGTATTTTTACATCTTATATAATTCTCATAATTATACATAAAGTTTACTTTTTAAAATTTATTTTTTGTAAATTTTATTTATTTATTTTTTTTATTATTACAACAAAATTTTATACATATGCCAGTTACTGTTTTAAATAGTACATTTCATAACAAACATTATGGTAAAAGTTTTATTTGGATATCTCTTACTGTTTTGTTTTTATAAGACTCTAACCAAATATCTATAAATTCATTATAATTAATTGCTGACAGAAGGTTCAGTGGCATGCTGGTTAACTCCTTCCCCAATGGGTTAACGATGGTTGAATACTTGTTCAGTTTTTCTTCATTTTTGATAAATGCAGAAAATTTAAACAATAAACACTTTGTTTCTTGAAAATAAGTATTTATTTCCATAGTTCAAACATGATTAATTTCTGCCTAATTTCTGGAGTAGTACATGCTGAAATTGTTACTTTCTGTGCCATGAAAATGTACTTGCAAAAATATATAACTTACTATTTTAATTAACCTAATAGAATGTGAGTCTTCACCATATTCTTTAACAATTGGATGATTTAAAAAAACCTTGCCTGCTAGCTTATTACAAACCGTTAAAATTATCCTGTTCACAGGGGTGTTAACTGTACCAAGTAAACTTTTTAATGTACAATTATGTTTTACTATACCATCCAAAATCACTGGCATATTTTCTAGACTTGCTAGGCTAGCTGTGAAGCCAAAGTATTAATGACAAAAAATATGAAAATTCATTTCTTTAGGCCTACTATGTGAAGTTACATATATTCGTTGTTATTTTAAATATAAAATTGTAATAAAAATGTTATTTCGAATGTAAATAACATTACTATTTTTTACATGAGTAACATTGCATCATTACAGCTCCTATTTGACCACAACCTATACATGTCTTCACAAAAGAAAGGTGAAGTCTTCCCTCATTATTAATTGTGGCATAGCTATAGCCATAGTAAGTGAGTAAAGTGGGGGCTATGACATTTTAACACAAGAAGTCTTCGCTCTTTCCTGTGCTGATCGAGGATGATTGTACGTGTGTCACATTGGTATAATTATATTTATTATTTACAATTTTTTATTTTATTATTACAATTAATTATTTAATTATGGTAGTTTTAAAATTATATTTTATTTTAAAAAAAACAATACTACATGATCAACAGACTGTACTTTATCGCGAAGATGTTTTAATTAATACACATAAATAAATTATAACAGTATAATTTTTATATCAATTTCTTAGTTTCATCTGTTGATTGTTAAAATCTCTCAGTCAGTATTATTTCACTATAATTTTTTGTGTAGTAGTGGCTCTTAACTATAACCCATTGCTTTTATCTTTGTATTTTGATAGAAAAAATGCAAAAATTAGTGATATAATTAATGATTTATTGGAAAATATTTCATTTTCTCAGCTTTCATACAAAGATAAAGTGCAAATAGTAAAGACAGGTAGACATGCCTGCCACAACTTAAAAGTGAACACAAAGAAAAAAAAACAGAGTTTATGCTTGATGTTTTAATAAAGCCAACTATAACAAATATCCTTGGTCAACTGGTTCAAGTGTGTCGAATAAATTGTTTTGCTGGGCATGTTTGGTTTTTCCACTGATGATGGCCCATGGAATAAGACAGGATTTAATAATTTGAATAATTTGGTAACTGCTTGTAACAAACATCAAAAATCTCTTAGTCATATCCGAGCATTCAGCGTAATACAGACTTTTGGCTCTCTTAGAATTGTTCATTCTATGAATTTACAGCAAAAGATTGCAGACACTCAACTAATGAGAAAGTAAAAGAAAATAAACTTATTTTAAGAAGACTAATTGATATACAGTAGGGCCCCGATTATCCGAGCTAATGTGGACCAGAGGACACTCGGATAACCAGAAACTCGGATAACATGGGCAGACAGACCGGCAAACGAGACAGACTGTCTTGAAATCAATGGTAGCATGTGTATTTTCGGCCGCCAGTCTGTGTTACGGGCATTACAAAGACGTTTTGGGGTTGATACAGTAATAAATAAAGATCTAAAATTGAATTAAAATATTGAGTTCACTTTATTACGAAACCCACAGTACTGCACTGTACTAAATATTACGTTCATAATATAAAAAAATTTCATTTGCTGTCATTTTCGTTGTCCTTTTGCGAACAACACTTTTCAATATCAGCCCGTTTTCTTCTCTAATCGCCAACCTCACTAACACCTAAATCTGCAGCCACTCTTTTAATTGATTCCTCTTTGTCTAGTCTTTTAATAGCCTTTAGTTTAGTCTATAAACTCACATCAGTTCTTTTACGTGAAGAGCTCATAATGAAAGCACTAAAGTAAAACACCACAAAATGTTCAAATATGCCCACTCCGCTTGCTCGCTACGGTACTGTACAGTGTATAAATACTCGGTTAAACCGGAACCTCGGTTAGTTAGGACTCGGATAATCGGGGCCCTACTGTAGTAACATTTCTTGGAAAACAAGAATGTGCATTCAGGGGCCATATTGAGACTGAAGACTCAAACAATAAGGGCATTCACATAGAACTTTTGGAGTTTTTAGCATCTTATGATTTAACAACATCAAACCACTTAAAAACAGCCACAGTATTTAGAGGCATATCATCAAGAATTCAAAAAAATGAGCTAATTGATGCAGTAGCTAGTGTAATAACAGATAAAATCAAATCAGAAATTTGTTGCAATATTACTTGATGAGAAAACTGATGTAACAAATAAAAGTCAGTTATCACAATTATACGATTTGTCGACAGTGAAGGAAATTGCCGGGAGTGACTTTTATGTTTCATTGATGTAAGCTATGACCGAACAGCATAAGGGTTGTTTAAGTATGTTACAAAGGTTATAGAAGATTTAGATTGTTCAAAAACACTTGTAGCACAAACTTTTGATGGAGCCGCTGTAATGTCCGGTCATGTATCTGGACTACAGACATTAGTTAAACTTAAGTTACCAATGGCAACCTTTATTCATTGCTATAGTCACAGATTCAATTTGTTTCTGTCAAAATAAACAAATTTCATAATTGAATGAAAAGATTCTTTATTTCTTAATCAGGAATACCGGCACTTTTTCACACTCAACAACCCACACTAGTGCTCTAAAAAATTATATGAAGAAAACATTACCGGGAGTAGCTCTAAGAAGATGTAATTTTACATCAAGGCTTGTAAATACAATAAAAGAATATCGAAATCATCTTATAAATTGCTTTTCATCGATAGAAGATAAACCTGGTGACTGGACATGTGAATAGGTCAATACTCCTTCAGGTTTTGTACGTTTTCTGAATAATTTGATACAATAATTTTTCTTGTCACATTCAACAATATTTTTTCACATTCTGATATATTGTTTGACATATTACAAAATAAGTGCATGGACATTTCTTACAGTAGTAACAAAGTCAGAGAATTTTATGATGCTTTGCAGAGAATTAGAAACTATAGATTCATTCAAATATGGGAAGAAGCGTCAAATTATTCTAAGAATGGAGGTACAGAATTGGAATCAAGACCAAAAAGGCAGGAAAATGACAACTATTTTAAATTGCAGCTAATTTTTAACAAAATTTTGGATACACAAATTTGGCTCAAATAAAATTCAGATTTGAATCTTGAAAAGACCTGAAATTCATATCTTTATTAGATTAAAGCAATTTTTTTAATATTTTCAAAAACATTTCCTCATAACTTGATAGCAGAACTTAAAGAATCATATTTTTCATTCTTTGATATAGTTCGACTTAAAAACTAACTTAACACTGCTATTCCTAAATATAATTAATTAAAATAACATTAACATTTTGTTCAGAAGCTAAAATCATACCATAGCAATACACAGCGGTATGATTTCGTACCGGCCACCTGGAGTGTGGTAGTGCATGGTATGATTTCATACCAGCCGCACTAAACGTGTTAATATGCTATACACTCGATGAATATAAAAGCAAATCCAATAGTGACATTACGAACTACATGAAACTAAATAATTTAGATATAGTTTTTAGTGAAGTATACAAAAACATTAACAAATTACAAATTAATTTTAACATTTCCTTCCACAACTGCAACTGTAGAAAGAAGTTTTTCTGCCTTAAAAAGAATTAAGACTTATCTTAGAGCCACACAAGTACAATTTCGACAGAGAAACTTAGCTATTCTATCCAATGAAAAAACATTCTTCTGGATATGAAAAAGTTGCAGGAAGAAAACATTTTATGAAAACGTTACTCTTAAATTCACACAGAAGGAGAGGCGAATGGAGTTCATGTACAAGTGACAAATTCAAAGTAACTAATTTTTATTTATTTAAGTTGTTTTGGTTTGTAAATTTAAATAAATAGGTCTATGGGCATAATAGAAATAATTATAGTATTTATATTTTAAACTAACACTAAAAACGAAATGAGATATTTTAGGAATTTTCCTTTATATGGCCTGGGTTTTTGATTAACATAATAAAATAATCATCAGTGATTAAGTTTTGTACTCAATATTTATTATATTATTTATCTACTACAAATATCTTTATCATTAAATTTTCTCTCTTGTTATGCTAATATAAAATATCAACCTATCTTATCAACTTAAGGTTTATCTTAAAAACATTGAAATCTTAAATACTTTTGAGAGACTATCAGATCACTCAATACACAAATGTTTGTTCACCCCTTTTTCCTGTGGAGACTCTTGGATATTCGGCAGGCTCTTTCTCTCTCTCTCTCTCTCTCTCTCTCTCTCTCTCTCTCTCTCTCTCTCTCTCTCTCTCTCTCTCTCTCTCTCTCTCTCTCTCTCTCTCTCTCTCCAAATCAAATTGTAATTGATTTTGTAAAGACGATGTGTAAATTAATTATGTAGGCTATGGGTTAAGTGGAAGAGAGGACCTGATGGTCCTAACTTCGCCCAGAATAAAGGCTCAAATCAATCAATCAATCAATCTCTCTCTCTGTCCCTGCCCGGAAATTCTTTCTCTCTCCCTCCGCCATAAGTTTCACAAAGACTAGCCACGTCTTTACTTTGTTAATATGTTAAGTGCCAAGCCAGTTGTGCCACTTTTATCATACAGTGCCAACTTAAATAAACAATTTTAATGACATAACCTGTATATATGTGGTCTTATGGTTTATATGGAGAACTGATTTTTTGAGAAATTGTTTTACAAAACATTCAAAAAATTGATAGGCCAATCGGCCCGGCATGTCATTTTGAATACCATATTTTGATTGGAATTTGACGTGTCGGCCGATTGGCCGACCGCACTTTTGATTGATTTCCTAGGATAATTTTGGTCTGTGATGTTGGTAACACATGACTCAGTGGTGGGAAACGTGTTGAGTAACTGCACGTAAACATCAAGTCGACAGGGTTCAAACTGGAAAGCGGGATCGAAGAGGAAATGTCATTTTCAAGCCTCTTGCAATAACAGAGTACAATGAGCAAAAATCCGGCATCGATGTTGCTGATCAAATGTTGTCGTACAACTCAGCAGTACGAAAGACACTAAGATGGTACCATAAAGTTGCAGTACATTTACTATTTGGCACCTGCATTGTAAATGCTTGACTCGCTTACAAAAGCAATGTAGGATCACGACCGCAACACCAATACTTGTCAATAACAAATTTTAAATGCTTTCATTTTGCTTTCATCTTACAGTTTAGACAGTAATAATATAAATAAATGATTTTTAAAACTTAATTGTAAATAAATAACATTGTTAAACAGTTTTAAAAATAGCTTTCCAATTTTGTAATTGTTCAATGTTTTATACAAAAACAAGCAAAATTTATTGTTTGCTTACCGTTATAGTTAACTTTTATACGTTTATTTTTTAAAAATATAACAACTGTAGATTGTTCAAACTGTATATTACTTGTTTTAATGCATTAATCTATAATTCCAACTAAAAATTTTGCTGCCGTACCGATCGGTACGACGAAATTAACGTATTGTTGAGGTATTTTATTTGGTTGTTACGCAACACTATTTAAAGATAATAAAATGAAATATCTACAGCTATTAGCTTCACTCTTCTACATTTCACTTAGTGTATGTGTTTTCCGCTAGGTTGCAACACTTATTGATAAAAGACTCTAAAATAAAATCTAGCATTGATGGCAGTGTCGTACCGATAGGCCGACACGCCACTTTAACTATGAGCTTGCTGTCGTACCGATCTTCCCCCCATGGCACTTAACGTGTTAAGGGCTTATATGCACTTTTGTAATGTGTGTCGGTCATTGTATTCACAAGGCAAGCATTTCAACACTTTTTGAATTATTTCGCAACAGCTGGATCTCATTCTAGTATTCATATGTTCCTCTTTATTCTAATACATTTATTATATTTCATATTTATTATACTATTATTCTATTTCTTTATAACAATACATTTACTATATACAATACATACATACATAATACTTTACAATAAATACATACAATCATAATATTTACATACCACTGAATTTACATATATAATATATACTTAATCCTAACAGATAGCCTGAATCTTCAGCTCACAATACACCACTGTCAAAAATATTTATAATATGAAATACATCTTTACTTACTTCAATAAGTTTACTTTGGTTTACTATTTTAATAAAATTTGTGTAGCTCTTATTGCTACTGTGCTCTTCATTAATTAACAAATTTAAACAATCAGTACAGTTTTTAGAGCTTTCCTTACAAATCCCCAAATATAATACAAAAACATTTTCTTTAAAGTAAAAGCATTTTGGTTCATCTATATAAGATAGTAAATTCAAGTAAATATGAATAATGTGACAACATTAGGTAGGTTTGCAACATATTCATTCACTTTAGAGGTTCAGCGTCTCTTCTATGCCATGCACTCTCATACGACCTGTTCATTGTATGCACTATACTGAGGCAGCGGATAGTATTACAAAATAAAAACTTGGAAAAAATAAATTCAGAATGTTATCTACAACTTTCTCGGTGGCAGTTTTAAACCTGACCAATGTGACAATTAAAAAAAAGGGGGAGGTAGCTACTTTACTAACAAATTGCCACACGTTGTGCAACAATTGAAACAATTTAAAAAAGAGGGGTTTGATTTTAATATAATTTTTGTAAAAAGATAAAAAAGAGAGCTAAGTTCTATTTATTGTTGGGCGCCATAGCAATGCAATAATTACCAAATTGATATATGAATTTAAATTTAAATTTAATCTAGATATCTCCAGGGTCGTGAAATCTTTCAAAAGTGTACGTAAGTGGATAAGAAAAAGAGATGTCCTTTTATATGCTGAAATTATACATATTTTATTAATAAACATTTATATTACACATACACAAATTTTTTAATACAGATATAATGAGTATCTTATGTTAGCTCATGATCATTGATTTTACTTGTTTAAATATTATTAATTATCCAAAAAGATCAGAAATTTGTATTTATTAGAATTAGGTACTTTACTAGTTGCAACTCAAGAAAAAAAAATGTAATTAGTAAAAAAATAAAAATTAACTTCTTTTGTATTAAAATATTTAAATCACTTTACCTTATCATCAAATGCCTTCATTAAGACATCCTTTATCATTCCAAAATTCAATTCTTACTCATTTATTAAAATTTCTAAAAAACAAAATCCTATAATATCTAACATTTATCGAACAACAATTTATATCAAATACATGTATAAATATTAAAATAAAAGGTTTTTGTAACATGTATACTTATTATGTTATAAAGTCACTGTCAACACTTTGTGTCGATGAATTGTGATCCTGTTGTCGAAACCGCCAAAACCTGGTCTCGCGGAAGAACTTGCTCCATTTGCAATAGTCTCAGATGAATTATGCCTCTATCTTCTTGACTGTGGTCATCAAGTTACTAATAGCCAAATTTGTAAATTAGTTTCTCTTTAACATTAAACTGTTCGATACTTTTCACAAAGTTCTACTCTATTATATATAATGCCAACTTAGCATTATTATAAAAAGCACGTGCACCATTTTAGGATCAT
Source organism: Aphrophora alni (assembly GCA_963513935.1). Taxonomy (NCBI): domain Eukaryota; kingdom Metazoa; phylum Arthropoda; class Insecta; order Hemiptera; family Aphrophoridae; genus Aphrophora; species Aphrophora alni. Next base: position 40,192,650 of record OY740765.1, on the reverse strand, counting down.
ACATTAAAAGTATTTATTTAAGTTCTATTTTAGGTGATCTCTAGTACACTAAATACACTGAGTTAGTTAATTATCAATATCTGAAATAATTAGTTTTTTTTAAAACCACATAACTCATTGTTCTTTCCGGCAATCCATTGCTCTCATCAAAATCACGCACATAACCAAATGTCTACAATCGTCGAGCAATATTAAGACTCTATTAACTATTAAATCATTGTTTATATACCTATTGTCTAATGAGAATGTCTTTTAACATGAGTTAAAAGACATTTTATGCGATTTTCATTGTTCTATTAAAAATTCTCGCACACAACACCACATTAAATACGTCTGACCGCTCTAGTCACACAATCCAGACTGCTTTGTCTCTGGGCACGCTTAACTGAAATCATCATCGTCCTGTTTTTCGCATAGTAACCGATATTTTACACCATATATACACGAAAATCTACTCAATTATTAACTCTACATTTAATCACATTTACACATTTACACATTTACATTCAAATATTATTGTCTGAATACTCCTGACATTTATTTTATTTTTAAATTTATTAAATTTACTAGACTTTATTTTGACTCGCGGTGTTTCTTTTCCTGTACTTTCAGACCAATCGCATTCCTCGTTTTATAATTACTCAACCAATCATGTGCAAGCTTTTAAAACTATGTGTTTTCTTGGTTCTAATTTCAAAATTAAAAAATGTACCTATTACACCAATAAATAAATAAAATTCTTGCATACTATTTTTTTCAACCTTTGCTGGATCAGAATTTAAAAAATTATGGTTAAAAACTAATTATACAAAATTCCCGTACAGTTGCTATACATTTAAATTTACACAGACAGCTTCTCCATTTTATTCTCTAAAAAATTACATAAAATTCAAACACGAAATGTGATGTCTATGGGGTTAGGTGAACCTCTGTCTTGTTGTCAAGCATACCGGTTCGAAGGAGTTGAGATCTTTTTGCCAAACAGCCGTGTTCTGGAAGGCTCGTTTTCCAAGCCTCTCAGCATTGCTTGGCTCCATCCATTTATATTACATCCGAGTTCACAACTGATGTGAAGTATGTCAACTTTCTACATCTTGATGTTTTCTGGAATAATAATACTTCCATGTACCTAATTGGTTAGAACATCTTGCTTTTCCCAAATGAAAATGTTGTTTTGGCTTTCCATACCAGGCAGTGGTGAACTTGGATCTCACCATTGCATGCTTGCTCGTTTTGACTCTGAAGTAAAGCAGTGCACCCATGTTTTATCACAGGTTACTACAGAGTCTAAAAACATGTCTAAATCATAATGCGGCAGAAGTTGTGTAACTGCAAACAATCTTTTTTCTTTGTGTTCAGGTTTCAAAAGACGGAGAACTAAATTTAAGATGATTTTTAACTAATGTTTCCACACTAACAACACTTATTTCAAGTTTCTAAGTGATTTCTCTAATAGTCATTATCCGATTGTCTTAAATTAGTGTATCATATCAGTCAGCTTGTCTTTAATGGTTGACATTCTCATCCAAAAAGCTTGTGGTTCATTTTCAACTCTCACCCAACCTTCTTTAAATGACTTGCACCATACACTCTGGACTGAGAGAGAGACTCATCTCCAAACTGATTTTTAGGTCTCAAATAAAACTATGTTAGAATTACATCTTCGTTTGTAAAAAATCTAATGATAATTCTCTCCATAACACTGTGAACCTCCTGCTCGGATATGTTGATTACAACTGACAGGAATTATGAAAAGAAGAACTAGCACAACTAATGACAAGTTCAAATATGGATGTCATTGCCCAACGAGTCATGATTATTTTGAATTTTTTTCGAGAATAGGGCATGAAAATTCCTGTTTACATTTGAATGCCTCTGGTTCCTTAGTAGTTTATATTTGTTTATCCTTATTTCCAAAGATATAAAGAAAAACAAACAATTGATACAATGGAAATTTGCTTCATTTCACAACAGCATTAGCAGTGTGTTTGGAATTATGTTTCTATTGAAAACAAATTAACATATTAACTCCCCAGTGTCCATAATACTTAATAGTGTCATCTGGTATAATCTAATTTTTTATCTATTTAAGTCATCAAAATAATCTTATAGTTCCTATAGGAAAAAAGGAAGGCTACTTATGCACCAGATCTATGTCAATCCCACAAAGAAAAACTGCCTCCACAAATCTTTTCTAAACCCTGATAAAATACACATCTAATATCAAAAAATGTATATTATACAAATTTGACTAATGACAAGCAGAACTTTCAATGTTAAAACAACTAAAATAATAATAATACAAAAATATATAAAATAATAAAACAAGAAAAAAAATAAGTACCATGTTATTTTCAAGTTAACACTAAAGAGCAAAGAAAATATAAATAATGATAAATACTTACAGGCTTTTGTGTAGCACGACTTGCTCGTATTTTTCTGTATACCTAGGTAAAATATTATATAATTAATAAAAATACAGTTATACCCTTAGACTGTGAGTTATTTTTATTTAAATAAAAATTTCTATCTAATAACAATTTTATTAGAAGACATATTGCTATTAGGATTATTTACGAGGATCATTTTTTTAATGTTTTGTTACAGATCACAGAAAATTTTATCAACGAACAAAATTTAAACTGGCAATACAAACTATTACATTTCATAATTTTTGTTAAACAATCTTCTTGGAAATCTAAGTATTTATTGAGACATGGCAGAAGTGTTTTGATCCCTTCATAGACGTCTGCCATGACAGAACAGCACCCATACGTTTTTATCTTGAGTTCATCTGTAAGAATTCTTGGAGTCGGCTGACTCAAATCTACCTCTACTGCAGCTTAGCAGAAATAATGTTATACATTACAGATCATGAAACATGATGGAATGCTTCATAGAGTCCATCAATAGTGAAGCACCTGTTTTCATGAATATTCTCATTGATTATAGTTGACTATCCAGATTATAACTCATGATGAACATTAATTCTTCCTACAATGAAGACCCTACACTATTTATGCACTTCTCTTGTTCATAACTCCTTCCCCACACACTTCCACAATCTGTTGATGAGTTTCAAGGTAACAAATTTCTTTTCATTCAAAAATCTAGTCAGATCATTTCACAATTGGCAGGAATGGGGATCGAGATAGTGTGTTACAATGTAATGTAAACAAACAACACACGCAGAAACTTGGAACACAGATGACATTGTGGGGGACCTGTAGAAAGTATTTGACTTTGAAACTGCTATGGTCTGTTACTTATGGTGCAGAAACGGTTTGTTACATAAAAAATTACCCTCGTAATTTTAAATGAAGACATTGATAAAATGTATAAAAAGACTGTAGTTTAAAAAATAGTTAATTTCAACATTTCATAACTACACCGTTTTAAAACTTATTTGATGTAATGAAATCCAAATAGAAGTCAAGAACTTCCATTGTTTGTCACAAGTGACAAATGGAATCGATCCAAGGAAAACTTTTAGATGTGGATAAAAAATGGAGCTGAGTCCAAGACATTAACAGTGTTTACTCCAAGACAATGTTGATGTACTATCATATTCGTGTGGATATTTTCTTCCTTTGTTGTTTAAGGACAAAAAGCTTTCTGGTCATCTTCACCATAAAACAAAAATAAGACCATAAAATAGAGGCTCTTAGCCCTCGAATAGGATCAGATTCAGAAGAAAACAAGAATTGGTTAAGAGAGACCGGAGAAGAAATATGAAAGAGAGGGATCTAACCCAAGACTAGATGAAGTAAGGTGTAGATCCAGCTAGGTACCTTGAGATTGCCATAACCTGTTCTCAGTATAAGCCTCTGAGTGGTATATTCGGGTGGATAGTTTGAACTAAGAAACTATGAAAGTAATGTAGTTAGGGAAGAGAGTGAATGTCAGTACTATGAGATGACTGAGATATTGAGGCTTATAATTAATAAAGAATTAATTAAAAGTCAAAATAATTATTAATAATTAAAGTCAAAATTAAATTTGATTTCACTATTTTACTCACTCTTTTTCTTCTAGTGGAACTTTTCCTGGCATTGTCTTTGATTTTTCCCTTTTGTATATGAAACAAAAAAGAAACGCTTATTTTAAATTAATAGTTTTATTATAATATCAAATGCTCATATAATATTCAAATAAACCAGCTTTATTAATCCTTTTTTAGATATACTGAGACACATCCATTCGGACATAATTTTTTTAAATAATCAATTTTTAGCATTAGAGCCAAAATTAAGCTTCTAATTGAAAAATTACAAAGAATGAAATTCACTAAAATTATAACATATACTGAATTTGTACATTTACAATCGACTCGGAAATCTAAAAAACAAAAATATTATTTCAAAATGTCTAAGTACGTTAATTAGATTCATTAATTATTTTAAATAAGTTTTTTTTCAAATTTTTGTATATTTAAAAGCATAGTTTTGATGCTCATGCTGAAAATAGTACTTTTACATACAAAAATATTAACCAGGTTTGTAACATAGAGGGTGATGTGAGATTCGCCACCACATTTTTTAGGGTCGATTTTTGTTGTTTTTTTATTTATAATAATGAAAATTTCATAAAACAAACTTGCAACTTTGTAATTTTAGTAATGTTTTGTTTGTTATTATAAAGAATTAAAAATTTATTCATTTTTTTACTTTCTCACATATTTAAATAAAAAATGTGTAGAAAAATTGATGTAGAGTTTTTTGTGGATATATCCATTTTGAGGTCCCCCTGAGTTTTTGGAATGACACCACTTTTTTTGGAATGATGTTTGTCGTAAATGTAGTACTCTACAGTTCAAAAGTGTGGACTGATTATAATGAAATTTGGTATGTGGACATATTTTGGCCATGGCTTGAGATGTTTTTAAATTTTTTTCCAATAACTCAAAATTTGGGGATAGCTATCGTAAAAAAAAAATAAAATAAAATAAAAAATAAAAATTAAAAAACCACAAAATTACGATTTTCAAAATATATCACCTCTAAAGATTTTGATAAAATTTTCCTCAAAGAGGTGAAGATGTTAAACGTTTGGACAAATTTTATAAAATAATTTGTAAATTCCCAACCAGTTGATCAATTTTATTCCTATTTAGACTGGAATAATAATCAACATTCTGTTTATTCACTCAATTTCTAAAAGGAGTACAACACTTTAATTTATTTTTGCTGACAAAAACGAAGTGGATATAGTCTATATCTTTGGACACTCAATTTGTACCTTTGGACAAATACAGCTTTTGGAACTTATAAAACAAGTTTATATATTTAACTAAAAAAATACAATTTAAATGGGTTATTTTTGTTCACAAGTTGTATGTACTCAAATAAAACAACATTTATCATACAAAAAAGCTGTATTAAAACTACAAATAAATGTACATTTCTTGTAAAGAACAAAAATCATGAAGGAGACGTGAACAAATAATTGAATATAACAGTTTATCGAGCATTGTAGAATGAGAAATCTATAGAAAAATAAACTGAGATACTTTGTAAACCACTCGCAGATGTAGGAAAGGAAAGTATTGTTTCAACTTCATGAACTGATATTTCATTCCAAACAACTTTTTTAGACCCTAGAAACTTCAAAACGCATATATCCTCAAAAAACTTGACATCAATAATTTAACTCATCACATAACTTTCTCTAAACCATGTATATGTCAGGAAGTAAAACTAAACATGGAAAACTTTTAATAATTGAAGTGTTTGAATAGGGAGAGAGGGCTGGAATTTGTTACTGAGAAGGGGATAACATATTACTACAAGGGAGATTTGCTTCATATGTTAAGAACCTTTAACTACTTAATGGTTACATATTTGACAAGAGACTGCAAAGAAACCATACCGTTGAAGCAGATACAAACTATACTTAAAACTATACTATATTGTAAAGTTAATTTCAATATACCACGGTACAATTACAAATTTAATAATAGTTTTATAATCTTAAATCATTCCCTGCGAATCTATACAATTCTAACTTAAAAGTATATTGATCCAATTATAACACCAAAGACTAAGTGATCAGCTGATCTAAGATTTTATTTTATTTTCATAATTACCTTACAAGTGACAATGAATGGATATAAAACTAGTCTAGTAAAGTTGATAGAATGATGGGGGTGGAATTGGTAAGATCTTGCAGTAACACAATAGGGACTTGGCTAAATTTATGAACAGAATTTGCTAGCTTCTTCCTAACCCTTAGCTTCTTCCTAATCCCTAGCTTCTTCCAAGCCTCTAGCCTACATGATGATGCTCCTATCACTTCATCCCGTAAAACCCCTATCGTAGAATAGTAGGATATCACTTCTGTCTTCACTGAATCTCCACTATTTATAGTGTCACTTGAATACATTGACGAGAAAAATACTGCTACTTTATTTTTAAACTTCATGTTTTGTGGTATCAAAGTCACTTTCATTAAATGTGAAAAAATCAATTCAATGAACTATAACGTTACCTGGATAGTAGGTCGTCTGGTTTTGTTTTAACCCATGTTCTACCACTGTCATATTTATAGGACATCAACTTTATATATTTGTTTAAAAATAACTATAACAATTTTGTAACTTTTAAAATTTTCCCTAATAGTTAAAAGCCGAACCTATCAAATTGTTGTAATCTAATACCAAAAATAAGTTTGTAATTGTTTTATATATTTATAAAACCACTGAAATTGACTAGTCGTACATGACTTTAAGGGGGGGGAATTTAAATAGTTATTGATGTTTAAACACTTTTTTAGACATTTTTAAATAAAAATAAACAACACTAATAACTAGACAAAACAGTTTTTACTTAAAAATTTAAAAAATACAATCACAGTTTTATTTTATATGTGAGTGTCCTATAAATATGATAGTGGTAAACTGCAATGTAAGCGGAGTGAGTTATGACTGGAGTGGTACCAGTCTCCGCAAGTTTCACTTTCATTTAATGAATCTCTATTTTAAACTCAGGCCTCTATTGGAGTCAGTTAGTCAATCGTTTTCAAAATTGGGTGTGTTTGATGACAAATTAGCTGTTGATGAAATATTTTAGACAAAACATGTTGAAACAGCTTATTAGAAGAAAGCCAATACGATTAGATTATAAATTTTGGGTTCTATGTGGTGTAAGTGGCTTCTGCTACAACTTTGATCTCTACTGTTGCAAAGAAATAAGTTCTGGCAATTATCATCTTCCATTGGGTACTAGAGTAATACAAAATCTGTTAACTGTGGTAGAAGACCTAGAAAGCTATGAAGTATATTTTAATAATTTTTTCACAAATGTTGATTTGCTACATGAACTTTATGAAATTGGTTTTCAAGCTAGCAGTACTATTAGGGCTGACGGCACACAAAAATGTCTTCAAATTAATCCAAAGGACATGAAAACACAGAAGGGGGGCTTACAAATTTTGTTCTGATATAAACACAGACATTCTTCTTGGGTGTTGGAATTATAACAATGTTGTTACTGTTGCAACAAATGTTGATCATATTGGACCGATGGGTGTAGCACAACGATACAATAAAGATCAAGTGAAGTAATGCCCTATACCAATTCCTATGTTTATAAAAAATTACAGCAACTCAATGGAAGGTGTGAAACTACATGATTGGTATAAACATAAAAGGGCAAAAATGGTATTGGCCAATTTTCATTCGACTCTTGGACATGTGTATTGTCAATTCATGGGTAATTCACAAACTTGTATAAGAAAAACCATTAACACTTTTGGACTTTCGAAGGGATGTAACTGTAATTTACATCAAGTCAGCCATATTAAGACAATCCATGGGCTGTCTCCTGTACCAGGAAGTCAAATGACAGAACCTTTACATGGTGTGAGATATGATAAAAAAGACCATTTTTTATTTACGAGGAAAAACCAGAGAAGGTGTCAAGGAAAAAACTATTTTGGACTGTATCATTTGAAATAACCAGCTTTAGATGACAATATAAAGAATACATATTTTTATTTATATAATTATAATTTAATATTTTTATTGTTACAAAAACTTTATCTAAAATACATATTATTGACCACAGTCATATTTTTAAAACAAATAAGACATAACCATTAACCTCTGACATACTTACAGGACAGCTTTTTTTATAGAAAATTATAAAATTTTTAATACATCTTGTTATATTTGTATTTACTGATCCTTTAATAGCCTTAAGACTAAATATAAATTGATTTTTATATGTGTATTATAAGTTGGTATAAAATGGGTTAAACAACATTTTAGGATCATAATCCAATCATCAGTTGAGAATTAAAGGATCGCTAGCGTGAGATCTTCGAATAAACAAAAACAGTAAATATAAAATATATACTTAAAGTTTATTTGTCTATTGTGAGGTATTTACGTTCTTTCATTATTGTTTTTAATGTTTTTGTAAAGTTATATGGGGTTTTGGTCCCGAAACACATCTTAAGACAGTTTAAAACTAAATCAAATGTCAGATCCAGTTAATATAATATTTATATCTAATAGAACTTTTATACATTTTATTTATTTTATTTTTTGTACAAAGAATACTGTTGTACACACAAGTTGATATCCTACACAGAACTACATAATGGTCGGTCTTTATATTTTATGAACAAAGAAGGTTATGATCTTTCAAAAGGTAAACCACCAGGGAAACAGTTTAATCCAATTCCTGATAGTCACATTATAACCACTACCTGAAATAGGTGGAATAATATGTTCCACCACTTGGGTGGGATGATGAAAAATGTACACAGACCCCTCTCCACTAAAATCCTTATGGATCTATTGGGGAAGATGACCAGACTAGTTTTCATCACATAATCTACCCAGGCTTCCTATGAAGCTCATGATAATCATGGGGTCAGCATATCTACAATTTTCAGAGCCCACAGATGCTATTTCAAATTTACTGAACCTCAACATAGCAAACGCTTCATAGTCACACTGTCACACAGATGATGTTCTACCAACCTCATTTTTTTGAGGTAATATCTCACTGGACAGTGACATGTTCCATCATATAATTTAGATGAATTATTTAGGCCAAAGGGTCCCTCAAGCTGTATCCCAGCAAATTTCCAGATTAGCTCTATAACAGATTTTGGAACAATCGAAAGCAATCATTTGGAGCTCATATTTTGCTGTTATCTATTTCGTATAATGATGAAAGCCATAAATATCACCCAGGAAATGATTCTAACATTTCATCTATTGCAACATACTCAGAAATAGCATAATTTGATTTACAGTTTTCAACAAATCACTCAGATTTTTCTCAGATCCTGAAAGGACCTAGTTTAACATCTACCTTTCATTAAATCTTAATCCTCTAAGCAAATATTTAAATCTTTTTAGAGACATTGTAAATATATAAATTAACCAATAAAAAATATGAATTGAAATAAATTGCTCAGCTTTATGGGCGCCAGGTGGAATTAACTCACCAATTTTTAAAAAGTTAATCTCTAATTACTATTGGTTTAAAAAAAATTCTCAATGTCGTGATTCTTTTTTAAGTGTACTTATCAGTGGTTATTTGGTAAATGAGAAATCCTTGTTTAATTTTCTGAAACTGAACATATTGTTCATACATTAGAACATTTATCATTAACACATATACATCAGTTTATTATTTATCATTATATCATATTTAAAGTAAAATTAAAATATTATTTCGTCTTGAAGAGACCAAGAGTTTCTACAAATGATCCTACGTTAAATAGTTGCAACTTGTTTAATTAATTTTTTAATATGAGTACCACTGTCTCATTAATTTAAAATTGTGATTTATTATATCAAATTAGAATTTTCTTAAAAATATTTTCTATCTTGAAATTTACTAGTTTAACAAATTTTTAACATTATTATTTATTATTAAAATTTCATTATTAGTACTTTTGTAGACAAAAATAAAATGATATTGTCTATTGTTCATGTTACCACATTGTAGCAATCTCCAGGGTAGTCTTTTGATACATTGTTGATATGTCGTCCTTAGTGTAGAAATCCGCCATTGTCTTCGTAGCATCAGAGTTTATCGTCTCCGGTTTATCTGTACGATTCCCGTTTTAGCACATTTCGTCTTTATCACTGATATAAAGTTTCTATTTTATTATTCAAAGTCTTTCAGAACGAAAACTCATTTAAACTGTCTATGCAAAGTACAAAGTTCAATTCTCACCACGTGCTTCAATGTTCATACACAAAAACCAACCGTTTCACAATGAAATATAATCCGTCTGACCCTGATGCTCTTTCTAACTGCACGACTGACTCTACTCCGACTTTAAATATTAAGTTACATTGTTTATTCCTTATAAAAATCACTTTAATATTAAGTCCATTATTCTCTAAATATTTCTTTCACTACTCATAAACACGTCTGACCATTTCAGATGTTCCCTTCCAACTAACTCCACGCATGCTTGCTTTTAACATGACGCTTGCACAGGGTTCACATTTCCAGTTCCACGGACATTGTCCAAATCATTCTTGTCTGGTAACACACACTCTCGCTATACACAAAATTTCAGCCCAATACTTATTCTATCTTAGAACTAAACATTATTTATTTTAAATACATATTTTTGGAAATCTATTTTAATTTTTCTTTCCCTTATTTTAAATATTATTTACAGACATCAACTTGACTTACGTCGTCTTTCTTTCAAACCAATCATAAAAATTCCTTTTCAGCAATTCAGCTGATATTTTGGTATCAAAGCAAAATTCAAAAATCGAGTATTACAACATTCATTTGCTGAAGAACACAACCATGGTTTCATCATTTTACCAAAGGTCTTCTACATTTGAATGTGATGCTCTTATATATATATATATATATATATATATATATATATATATATATATATATATATATATATATAACATGCCAAACACTGCTTTAAAGTCTGCTGTTGTGACATGGGGGTGATTACACTATGACCTCAAGAGATCTATTGTGGCCTACTTCGACTCAACTGAGGAATTTTCGTCTATAGAAGCCGACTCCTTTAGGAAGTGCAGCGTATGAAGTGGTACCAAGGTGAGTATCCCCTCTACATCAATCTAGTACCACCCTAGACTTCTAGCTCTTTTGTACATCACTACGTCATATTAGAGTAATAAATAGTGTGGGGTTCCCTTCCCCTCTTGTCAGAATCTGCAGACAAGATAATCTACTCTGATCCTTCTAAGATGTTCACTGAGTCTCCACTGCTTCGATAGGAACTATGTCAATGTTTATAATTTAATTAGCTTGCTTTTACATGCTCTTTAACTTCTCTTGTTGTAATTTACCAAAAGTTTTTTGGCCTGTCTTAGTCCTGGTATTCTTTCCCATGGGCTTGCTCTCTCTGCCTCATCTTTTTCTTTAGTACCACTTAAAAGTCAGCATCTCCAAAGTGGTGCTGACCCCCCCCCCCCTCCCCCAAATCTACACATTCATTTCCTTCTACTCCTATGTGTCCTGGGACCTAGAGGAAGGTTACTTTATTATTTTTCCTAGTTCGTTAAGTTGCTTTAAGGTCACAGTTGCATCTATGTCATGGAAATAATTCACACGATTTCTTTCAATCCATATATTTATATGGTACTAATTTTGATAATTTTTTTAGTGAAAAAATATAAATTACTACAGATTCCCTAAACAGTCTTTGTACTCTCAATATCTTACTATGCCGATGTTGTTAGTGATTTCATTGAGAAAAAATTTCCTCAACTTTGGGTTGGAAGAGGTAAAAGGAAGACTAAGCAACCACATTCATATGACCTTACATTCATGATTTTTTATTTATGTTAAACCAAATGTTTACAGTGAAAGGATTTGGAAAATTCAACATTTGAGACAGTGAAATCAAGAAGCAGTGGCATATTTTTAATTTGTAATACACCAACTTTTCTCCATTTTATTTCTTTAGATTTTGTTTTTTAATTCTCTTGAATATATTAAATGTAATACATATTAAAATTCTTTACTATGAAGCTCAATTATTTAATTTTCATATGAATATTAAAAACTACATTAAACTATTTGTTAATATTAATAATAATAATAATAATAAAATGTGGGAACAATTTAACCTACATATTATTAACACACCAGTAAAAGTTGAGCTGACTTAATTCATAGCAATATATCAGAGCTTTGATTTGTCCCCATGACATTAATTTAGCCTCTACCAATAATATAATATATTAGACCTTTTGTTTTTCTCACAAATATTTAGTATATTTTAGTTTTTGTATGGGTGAAAAAACTACCAGATTATACAAAGCATGAATCTGGCTTAGCTTAAATTCGGCCCTGACTATATATGTCAGAATTCTACAACAAAAAATAAATAGATGTATGTAAATGTTAGGAAATACATTACATATTCCATGAATTCATCAAGATCGACTGTGTAAGCTGCAGTTGTTACTTCTTCTTCCAAGCCAAATTTCACCTAAAATATATTAGTACTAGATTATAAATAAAATTTGAGCAGACATTTTGAAAAACAACAATTATTGTAACTAACAAGAAATTGTACTGTTAGCATTATGTATAATATGTTAGAAGTCACAGGGAGAAGGAGGAGGATAAATCCCTTTCCCCTAAAACTCTTGGTAAGTACAATAATTAAATGTAACTGTTACGATAATCTATATTTCTGTTAGGACGTACATAATTAATTTGAGTACATTCTTCTGGCACTCCTAGCAATGTCTTAACTTCTGTTGACACATTTTGGATGAAATACATTTTTAAAAGCTCTTGCAACAATGGAGAGAGAAGAAGTCAATAATATAAATTTCTTGAATTTAAATATTCGGTTAAAAGGGAAACATCATCTTCCTCCTTAGGTAACAAAGGCTACTATGGTGGAGGCTTTACTTGCTGGTGTTTCTGCTTCTAGTTCGCTGCAAAAGGCGCCTCAGAGCCTGAGACAGTGCATGAGGCTGGATCTGCTGCGGGGGGGAGTTGAAACTTCTAGTCAGCCTAGTTTCACTCCAAAAAGTAAGGGTGGACGGCTGTTGCTGTGTCGCAGGCCAAAGCTCCCTCCAAAGATATGCTAGCAGGAGGCTTATTATAGCCTTGGCCAGTCTTTCTAAGGGTGGGGGTGTTGGGGATACGGTGTCTAGCAGTTCCTTCCTTCCAAGGGAATAAAAACTTAAAGAGCCATCAACAGCTCTTAGAAAAATTCCAACAGGCCACAAAGAAAAATTCTGGCAAAAAGAACTCGTCAGAAGGAGGCCGAAGGAGTGGACTAATACAGACCAAATTGAAGATGGATACTCCCACATCAGGGACAAACCAAGTCCTTGATAGGAAGAAGTAAAAATGCCTTTAACAAATCTGAACGTCATTCAGATAAATCTCAACCATGCCAAGGCAGCTTCGACTGTCCTTGGCATGAGATTTATTGAATGTACTAAACAATAGGGGGGGGGGACAAACCTACTTTTAACAAAACAGGCATGGATGTAACTACCATGTTCGATCACATACAAACTACTATTGAAGATCATCTGGTGCCCTGCTCCCTTAGTTGGAGTAGGAGGATAGCATCTATGATCTTTAATAAAAACAAGGTTAGGTGGGCAGTGGGGAGCCACAAACCATACAAATCGCCAGGTGGAGATGGGGTTTTTTCAGCCCTATTATAACAGGACTTGAAGGAGCTATTGGTATCACTGTTTAGGGCTAGCTTTTCCCTAGCTTATATTCCAAAAAGTTGGAGGGAGGTAAAGGTGGTTTTTATATCTAAGACTGGCAGAAGAGACATTGTGGAGCTTAGGTCATACAGACTAATCAGCCTGACATCCTTCTTTTTTAAAACAATGGAAAAAAATACTAGACAAGTACATACAGAGTGAAACCCATTGAAAAGGCTCCACTCCATGATTCTCAGTATACCTATCAAACAGGCAAATTGACTTCTAATGGACTACAACATCTGGTTGCAGAGATTGGTAAGTCATTAGAGGATAAGGATATAGCTCTATGTGCCTTTTTGGACATTGGAGGAGCTTTTGATAATACCTCCTATAACTTTATTGAAAGAGTATCTAGGGCTAAAGAAATTGAACCCCAGATAACTAAATGTATCAGATCTATGTTAATGAGTGTAAGGTGACAGTCTGCTTGATTGGGGAGTCCAAAAGAGTGTCGGCAGTCCGCAGGTAGGGGCACTGTCCCCTCTCTTGTGGACACTTGTGATCGATGAACTACTTGGGTTGCTGGAGTCTAGCGAATTTAAAAGAATAGCATAAGCTGACAATCTGGTAATTATCATTAAAGGTAAGCATGGTCAGACAGTGTCTGATCTCATGTAGAGTGCTATTCTATTGGTCTGAAGGGAGTGTCAAAAAGAGGGTTTTATCATTAGCCCTACTAAGACAACCATTATTCCATTCACAAGAAGGAGGAAGTTCACTCTTAAGCCTTTGATGATAGATGGTGTAGAAATCACTTCCTCAAGAAAATCAAAATATCTGGTTGTAGTTCTGGATCAAAGACACCTGAAATAAACACATTGATATGGCCATTAAAAGAGCGAGCATGGCTATGTGGGCATATAGATGGTAAAACTTGGGAACTTAAACCACAGATGGCATACTGGTCATATCTGGCTATAATTAGACCCCTGGTCACCTATGCTTTGGAAATATGGTGGCCAAAAACGGAACAAAAATCTATGACAAAAGGTTTGCCTAAGAATTATAGGTGCTATGAGTACTTGTCTAACCACTGGCATGGAGGCTCTGGATTTGCTGCCTTTGAACTTACAGGTGAAAAGGTGTGCATACAGCACTGCTCTCAGACAGTGGGGGACTAACATCATGATGCCAAAAATATTGGCTGGAAAACCTGCAAAACAGAATACCACTCAGTTAGTCAAAACAGTATCGGACTTAATGATTTAGACGACAAATTTTGATAAATAATTTCAACACCCTTTTTCCCGGAACGACATGTTTGGAAGGAAGGTCGACAAAACCTAAAGGAGGGATCCCTCCAATGGTACACTGATGGATCCAGAATTAAAGGTAGGGTGGGAGTGGGAATAAAAAGCCCAAATTGTTGCCTTAGTAAATCCCTAGATAAAATTGTGTTTATATTTTAAACAGAGATACATGCAATAGAGCTCTGCGCTAGAGAGAATATCAAAAAAGGTCTCAAAGACGCAGAGATCTATATCATTTCAGACAGCCAGGCAGCTCTTAAGGCTCTAAGTTCATACACTTTTAAGTCGAGATTGGTCTGGGAATGTCTATAAGTAATCAACTGTAACAAACAACAAAGTCTCCTTACATTGGGTGCCAGGACATGAAGGGATACCAGGAAATGAAGAAGCGGATTGCCTTGCCAAGGAAGGTGCAGAAGCTGATTTTGTTGGGCCCGAACCATTCTTTGGGGTTCCTAAAACATATCTTCATAATATGTAATAATTGTAAATATTAACACAAGGGAAAACTACTTTATACATAAAAAGCCACAAGAGTTGGGCGATAATTGTAATAATATAAAAACTGAAGGTTTTTATAAAAGTTAATACTTATGTTATTTTTATTTTTTTATTATTAGAGTTTTATTAAAAGTTTGCTCAGCTTGAGGGCGCCAGGAAGCGTTAGCTTACCAATTTTGAAAAGTTAACAGTTTAATTGAATTTATGAATTTAAATAAGTTTATCTCAGGGTGTAGCTTCTTTTTGCAGTGTACTTTCAGTGATTCCTGGTTTAGAATGAGAAACACTTGAACTGAAATTTTAACATAAATTTATTAAACAAGAATATTTATACATTAGCATTTATCACAAAAGATATATCATGAAAATCAACTATTGCTAACATCCTATCTGAATTATTTTTATTGTTTTTTGAAAAAGGTCTAACTTCTTTCTTAAATGTTGAATTTATCTTTAAATTGCAATTATCAAATTCATTTATGAAATTTAAAAAGATTAAAATCATTTGTTTCTTTATTTATTGAAAATGCATTATAGAAAACAATTAAATATGTCAGTAAACCTTCTTTGTATTCTGACTTGAAAGTTTAACTATTTAAAAAATATCAAATTTATAACACTAAGACAACAAAGAACATAATAAATTTTATATAACATACAATTTAGATATAGCGTGTTAAATAACACGTTTTACCAGACTTTTAGAGAGTCATTGTCCAAAATGTGATCCAGACGATGTGCCATGTCTCATGCGCGTGGCAATTTAGCCGTCGACATTACTTCAATCGCACTTCCGAACTCGTAACTATCCTCAGTTAAAGTCTATATTGCGACCTTCCATCACCACTGTTCATCATTCTATTATTCAAACACAACTCGCGCAATTGTCTCTCGCATAGGAATACGATTGTCTATTGTCTATTGTTTCACACCACGTGATTCATACTGAAAACTCTAATTCTTTCCGCTATTTCAAACTAATACTGTTTTTAATACTTGAAAATATTGTTCCTAGTACTTATTAAAAGTATTTGGCCACTATAACTCCTTCACAAAAACTGATTTTTATATACGTTACATTTTTAACAAAAACTTTGTTAGACACACTTCAATAGGTCTCACCCTGTCAGACTCCATTCTAAGACTGGCAAACACATGGTGCTTTTCATATATCCGGTTGGTCCAGGGTTTACCGCCCTAGCAACAAAGATTGTCCCACTATTCCCGCTGACGTTGTGATAAAGTTTCTCGCAATTCACTGCATACACTGTTCATATTACTGACATACCAACGAGTTCCTTTGACTAATTATTTACAACACACACAATTTATTAAATTTCTTATAACTAAATTTCCTTAAAATCTATACATTATTATTTATTTGTGTTTGGAAATCTATTCTATTATGAATTTACTTTATTTTAACATTGAGAGTCATTAGTCATGTTTTTGACTCACATTTCATTACTCACCATTCAATACGATTTCTATTATAATAAATTTTTACTCAAATTAACATTTTTTGGTATTACAAATATCATGAAAAACCTGGGAACAAGATCGACAAAGGCAAAACAATTACTGAAACTTAGTAGAAAGGAGATTAGACTGATTATTGCCCTACTGTCCCGACATTGTCCAGTGAATTACCATCTAAAACATATGGGAAAGGCAGCAGTGGATTCATGCCGCTTCTGCCTGACACATATAGAAAAATCAAACACTGGTTGTGTGAATCTCTAACCTACAAAAGGCTAGCTACTTTAACTCAGCACTCTTTTCCCCACCACTGTAGAGGTAACGATTATATCACCCAGAACCATTTTAAGATTCTTAGGAAGCTTAAATCTTGGCTGGGACTAAAACATAATTAGTTGGGTGGTCGTAAAAGATCCATTTGGGTTGTAGTGACAAGAGGCTAAATACCCTCGGACCCTAAAAAACACTAACTGAATTTAAATATTACAAGGAATTCTAAAGAATTACAACTTGGCATATCTAGGAAAGAAACTTACACTGATATTGTAATTAATGTGAATTCCAAACATTCAATGAAACATAAATTGGCTACCTTCTGATATATGATTAATAGATTACTTAGTTTACCTTTGACTAAAACAGTATATAAGAAAGAACTTACAAGTACATATCAAATAACACAAAATAATAGTTATAGAAAAGACATAATGATAAAGCTATTCAGAAAAATCAAAAGTCAAATTGATGGTATAAGAGAGGTTGTAGAAAAACAGAAAAGCATGCGGGGTAAGTTTACTCACAGGAAACAAGGTGTACCAATGAAACTGTTATAAGAAATATAATAGAAAGGCAGTGACGAACATAATTATAGATATAAGAATATACACTTAAGAATACAATCCAAAGAAATAATAGTTATACTACAAAAATGGAGTGTATGAAATCAAATATGATTATAATGCAACATACTTAGGCTAAACGGGGTATAAACTTAAGACTTGATTTAAGAAACACATTAAACCTTATAAACATAAAAGATTGGATTCATGTTTCAAATTGCATCTGTTAGAAGATGAGCATGAGCACATCCAAAAAAATGAAAGATTGTAGGAAATGTTTACATTACTGTAACAAGGGTAGACGGTTAAACATATTGAAAATTTGGAAATATTCAAAGTAAAATATATTATAAATGAGCAAGTAAAAAATCAACTACATAATATGTTTAACAATCAAATTCTATTGGATAAAGTTTAATTGAAACAGCAAATTATGAAAACTAACCAGCAGGCTGTCAACCAATCACAAAATGGGTAGGTTACTTGGGTTATATAAGAAGACTCCTTTACGGGATGAAGCAGCATGTAAACAGCTTTTGAAAACAGAATTCACTCAAAACATGTCAGCAAAAGTTAAGATAATGTTAGAAGTAGCTAAAGAATGTTAGGAGTAGGAAATTAATTTAGGGTATCAAAATTCATTGATAACCTCATAAAACATCTGGAATATGTATGACAATATTAATAAAAACAAATCTAGGAATTAATTTAACATTTTCTAACAATGATAACAAACTGTACACAGTCTGGCCAATTGAAATATCCGTGTAAAACTAATAAAAGTGGTTATAGATGAAGCCTACTCGTAAGTCTTAGTTATGAAGTCAAGATTTAACCGACTAATTTTCTTTTATTTGCAATTTGGGACATTAATTTAGGTTACCAATCTTTAATCCTCTAGCTGCCAATCGTCTCGCTTGAGACAGTTGTGACACTTAGAAAATGTTGGTTTGATTAAAAATTTAAAATCGCGGGTAATGTAGTGGGGATAACTTTGAGTCAAATGCGTATCTGATGATTTTCAGTATTAAACAGAATAAATTTATAAATAAAATAGATTTCCAAATAAAAATAAATAATAATGTATAAATTTAAGATAATTTTTCAATAAAATGTTTATTACTTGTGTGTCATATGAAATGATGTGATTGAACACTTTATGAAGTGAGTAGTTATTTTTAATGAAACGTTGCATACGATTAGCTGATGTCGAGAAATTGGAATATATCCGGTACCTAAAACGGGAAGTTGAATATTGAACACAGCATGTGATTTCAGTCTTTGTGCAGAACTTGAGTGGGTGAGACCTATTATGTATAGCTCTCAGAGTTTTTTATTCAAAATGAAAAACGTGTTTAAAACTATTATTGTTGTTAAATACATAGTGTACGAACATTCTTATAATTACTAATGACAATACTTTATGTTTTTTAAATTGTATTTGCTTGAAAATAAGGAAAAAACTAGATTGTTCAACTTTGAACATGTGCTTTGTGAATACGGACAATAGACTATTGTGTTTTACATGTTGTATGAACCATGTTTTCAAGAATCGCAACACGAACGTTAATCGAATCACAGGTGTAGTCAACATAAATTCAACGCTCAAACTGCAGGATTAAGAACAGTAAACGTTATGAACAATACGTCTTTACAGCTTGGTAAAACCGTGTTACAAAACACATTATATTCAAATCTGTAACTTTTATGTAATACGTTCTATGTTTCTTTTTATTTTTATAGATGTAAATTCAATCAAGTTTAATTAAATAAGTTTATTAGTCCCAATACCAACCAGGTAATGGACATAATTAATTTTCTTTTAATATATTTTGTACTCAGACAAATGAGTAAATAATAATTTTAATATTTTAACTTCATGAGAGTAATTTTATACTTGCAAGTTTTCTTAAATAAATTCAATTCTTAATAATGAAAATAGACCTTGTTTCAAAGGCATTAAAACTTAAATTCAAATAGGATGTTAGTTATAATTGATGTTCATGATATGTTTCTTATGGTAAATGTTCATGTATAGATGTTTTGTTTCTCTAATAAATATCTATGTTAAAATTTCAGTTTCAGTGTTTTTCATTCAACCAGGTCACTGAAAGTACACTTTTGACAGAGCTCACACCCGAGATAAGATTTAATTTAAATTCATACAATAAAAAATAATTAACTTTTCAAAATTGACGAAATGTCTGGCGCCCTTAAATGCTGAGCAAACTTTTAAATCTAATAGTAATCGTAAACTCATTTTTATATTCCTTAAGTAACTATAACATATGAACCCATAAGGTCTTATATATTAATTGATAGTTACACAGTCAATGGTCCTTTCTTAACTGCCAATCGTCTCACCCGAAACAGTCAAGCAAGCTTTGTTTATAAATGTTACTATCACCACATAAATTGTTCAAACAGATTATTTTTGGTTTCTATGTATAGTACAAGAGTCTAGCTTGTATAATATCACAATATAATATTAACCACAATATTTATGTTTTTATTGGCATTAGTGTAAACATCTACTTGTTGTTACTACACAATGAGTGTATATATGATTTATTTTTTATTTTAGATTATAAAAAATCTAAAAAGACTTAATTTTATTTAGAAAAAGTGTTCAATTGTTTTTACAACTGTGTGTTTAATGTATGTGGCTAATTATATGTAATGTGATAGTGTTGTTTTCAATCATCAATTTGTGAAATATTATACCAATTGTGGGCAATCATATTTACCAGGTATGTGCTCATATTAATTGAAATAACTTCTATAATATATATTTTCTTGTTTACCACACAATTCCTCATCAGTTGTATATAATAACACTGAAAAAATACAATTGTTATATAGCTTATGCAACACCAAATTAAAACGTTTTGTAACTTTTTTTAAGTTTTTTAAATTCTGTGAATTACTAATATATATTTATCTTCAGTTAATTACACTACTTGTTTTATATATTTCATATTGTACGAATTATGCAGAATTAAGAAGATGTAACTAACAGGTGATGTCTAATTTTGACAATTGTTTTTATAATAAGCTTGCAAAACAGAAAACAGATGGCAGTGAAGGTTAAAGCAGTTGGCAGTTTTAATGTGAAATTTTACAAGTTGTACAAATCTGTACAACCTATTAATAATTTTGATTTTAAAATATTATACATTTCTGAATAATTTGTAGACTAGATTTGTAAACCAAAAAATCTTGAGCTCTTGTCCTAAAATTTATGGCTATATAAATTTGTAGTTTTAAAAGCTCACACCATTTACATAATGTAAAAATCATCTGAAATTTTAAAAAAAATCATTATACACAGTGTGGTCTAGACATAGTGTTAAACTTTTTTTGGGTGATAGAACAAGATAAATGTGACTCAAATACACAATTTAAAAAATTCTATTTCACACAACCAATTAAAGAGAAATTATTTCAATTTTTTCAAAAAAACTATACATTTACCCAAAAATATAGAAATTCTGGGATATTTGATACATTCCTCGAACTGTAACATTACTATCATTTATTCTACATTAAATTTCAAGTGAGGACGTATAAATTTTGATGAGCCCGAATCTACAGAATCACTAATTAAATTGATTAGAACTGTGAAGTTATCTTTTTTTTTTTTTTTTTTTTTTTTTCTTTTTTTTAATAAAATAAAACCTTTACAAACACAATTCTATAAAAAAAATTGCTAGAGTAGCAAATCCTATATAAAGTGCTTCAAAATCTAAACTTTCAGAAGATAGGATACATTTTATTCGTTACCATTTAAGTACAGTTATCCAAGTTTGAGTAGTGTGAAACATGATTTGAGAAAAATAATAATACAACTCTATCAAATTAAAAAGACACACATGAAGATTTTTATTATTATAGCTATAACATAAGGTTACAATTAATTTTGTACCTATACAAGACAATACAAAATCTTAAATGTTAGATGGATACACTACTTTACAGCTTCATTTCAGTTTATTTCGAAATGTCCTCCGTTCTCTATTATGCAGGCTCTGGGTCTCTTTTGCATTGCTCCAACAGTCACTTTATGGCTTACCTTTACCCTAATTTTCTGTATTGCTCCTTGGATCCTGTTTAGAAGTTCCTCTTTGTTATTTACAGGAGTTGTGTACACCTCAGACTTCATAAATCCCCACATTAAAAAGTCTATGCAATTCAGGTAGGGAGATATTGCAAGCCAAGGTACAGAACCTCCTCAGCCTATCCAAGTTGGTTAGTTAGTACTCGGTCAATCTCTGACGATTTTAGTAAAGTGAGGAGGTGCACCATTTCTTGATAAATAATATCTGACGGTGCGCAGGGTCAATCACATCCAAAATTTGAGGCAAATCGTGTTGTAAAGTCAAGATACATTACTCCATTTAAACTTCCCTCAAAAATGTGACGTCCCAAGAAACGATTGCCAATCACTGCTGCCCAAACATTTATGCCAAATTTTCTTTGAAAAAACATTTCTCTTGCTGCGTTCAGGTTTTCAGTATTCCGCATATGCATGTAGAGGAAGTTGAATACACCTTGTCTTGTAAAAAGAGTTTTGTCTGTCGATAAGATTTTTTTTTAAGTGATATCGTTCAATATCAGAATTTTGTAGATAGCGACAGAAAGCTCATCTAGCAGCATAATCATTATGTTGAAGGCCTTGAACTTTTGTGAAATGGTAAGGGTAGAATTTATGATTGTGTAAAATGTATACTTTATGTTTGTGTAAAACTGTACTTTTACTCACGCCAATTTCACCTGCAACTAATTTCTGGGTCTTCTCTAACTCGGTCCAGAATTTGCTCTCCAATGTACACATCCAAAGGTGCTGCACCCACCTCGCTCTACTCCATGTACACATATCCACTTTCTACCAAACGCTGATACAATTGCATAAACACTTGCTAACTGGGAACATGCCAACCAGGGTAGCGAATGGTGAACTCCCTTTGAGCTGCACTCACGTTTCTATTACAGAAACCATATAAAAAATGTATTTCTGCATATTCCTGATTTGAAAACATCTTGAGATCACTGCCAATGAGTAAATGACCAAAATCCACAAAATATACTTTATCCAAACAAAACATAACATTGGTATCTGTGTGTGATACCTTATCTCATGATATGGTATGCTATAATCAGATATTGAGAAAGATACCTTACCTCATGATAAGGTGGGCTATTATCAGATATTGAGAAATTCTTTCAGGTATCCTTGCATGATGATTTAAGCATAATATTTACTGTTCTTAAATTTATTATTATTTTAGAGAAAATGAGGATGTCATTGAAATATTTAAGTTAGTGTTAGTTAAAGTACTGATATTTTAGGTATCTAAATGCAGTTGCTTTTAGCTAGCGTAAATTTGGTCAAACCACATTTTACCCTATTCAAACTCTCATAACTCTACTTAAATTGTAACAAATAAAATGTTGTATCCTATCTCCTGAAAGTTTAGATTTTGAAGGACCTTTTATAGGATTTGCTACTCACTAGCAATTTTTTTTTTAAATTGTGTGTAAGGTTTTTCTTTGATTTTTTAAAGAAAATAACCTCACAATTTTAATCAATTTAATTAGTGGTTCTGTAGATTCAGGCTCATCAAAAGCTATACATCTTTACTTGAAATTTAATGTAGAATACAATGGTAATGTTAAAGTTTGAGGAATATTTCAAAATATCCTAGAATTTCTATATTTTTGGGTATATGTACAGTTTCTTTGGAAAAAATCAAAATAATTTCTCTTTAACGGGGAATATAATTTTTTTAAATTGTGTATTTGAGTCACATTTATCTTGTTCTATAATCCAAAAAACATTATAATACTAGGTCTAGACCACTCTGTATGTAATGTTTTTATTGTCTTGATTTAACTTAACTCAAGTAACTTTCTCGTTAATAAAATATACATATAATTATACACCATTGTATATTCATTATTTCATGATTCGATACAGGATGATTTAAAATTACATGGCAATACTTCGGGAACTGATCCTATGGGTAAAATAAGAAAAAACCTTCATATATAAACATCTGGGAAAACGCTTTGTTTTTTAGTTACATTTAGTTACAGTGGAATATTTCGCCCTGATTTCTATTCCAAGAGTGTGAAAGCCATGATGTAATGCTAAATTGATATACAGTCAATAGAATATATACGCAAGTTGCAGATTCAGAAAATTCTGTTTCATAAAGGAAAACCGTCTACCATCTACTTATAAATATTGTTAGCACTAATATTGTAAATTATAAGTTGACTGAAGTTTTTTACTTTGATAACATAAATTTGATTTTTTTTAAACTATTTACACAAATAATATGAAAGAAGTGATCCCAAACCATAAATAAAACATTAACACAATTAACATTAAAAAGTTTAATACTCTTATATACATTTTGGTAACATTGCTGTCATCCTCAGAGGGATATAAACCAATACCAACCTTTGAGGATGGTAACTATATTATCGAAATGTACATAATGTAGCTATGTTACCAAACTGTATATAAGGGTTTATTAAACTTTCTAACATTAATTGTGTTAGTGTTTATTTGTGGTTTGGAGATCAATTCTTTCATATTGTTATTAACCACAAAGCTCATTGGTTGTTGGATTTACACAAATGTGTATTTCTATTACAAAATGTCAAAGTTCTTTCATAAAAAGCATTAACAAAATAAATTGGCTTATGAAAGTATTACAAATGTAACTGAATTTGTCAAACTGAATGCCAGAGAAGTAATGGGAAAAGCATGGATAGAATTACAGACCCTTTGTAGTAACCATCCATTGGACTGTTTACCAGTAATAAAGATGGGAAAAACTTTCCTTTTACTCCATCAATAGCTCGTTTTACTCTTCTGTGTTTTATATGTGCTCTCAGAAAATGGCATGAACTTTTTAATAATGTTGGTATTATTCAGGCCTAGGAAGTTACCGTACATAACCTATACTGGTAAATGTAGAATAGAGAAAATTAATGTATCAAGATGTTGAATTATTATGGAAATACCCGTTTTGAGATAGTTTTGTAAAAAGAAAATGTGAATTTTGGAATGTTGTCCGTCGTATGTCTGCCATTCGTGAAACAGGTGTCCAAACAATAGATTAATTTTAATTAAATGTGGTATGTAGGTATATTTTATCATATCCTTTTTTAAATATCTTCAAATTTGGTCTATGCAATAAAAGGTCAAAATACATTTCCATTTTAGATAAACAAAACATTGCAAGTAATTACAGTTAAGTTAAATAATTATGAGTAGAAACAGGGTTATATTTTACTCTAAAAAATGTAACATCTGAAATATAAGTCTTCTTTGTTATGAAAGAATATAAGATAATATAACTAATAGTTTAAGATAATATAATGTAACTAATAATTCACACTTATAAAATATTTTATAAGCTTATATTTGTCAGTGGCGGCAATAAGAACCTGCGGGCCCCCCCGCAAAATTTGTTCATCGGGCCCCCTCTCCCAATAATCTTTTCCCGGATGTTTATCTTTTCGCCGGCGAGTCACTGCGATGCACGATGTAGCGATAGCTGCATTACTTATCGGCCAACGGTAAACAATACACAAACTTCGTATCATGACATTAAATAATAAATACTGCTCTCTAAAAAATAATGGCTAATGCCGTTTTGGATGCACGATGTACAACCTTGTCTGAAAACATTTTAGCTTATTTTAGTAATTTCTTGACAATACTCATAAAATATTGTTATGATAGGGGGGGCCCGTGTGGCAGGGCCCGTCGCGGTTCCGGGTCCCGGTAAAATTTCCCGAAAAATCCTGGTCAAGGCTCGCGGGCCCCCCCCCCGCACCACGGGCTCTGCGGGCCCGCTATCGCCGCCACTGATATTTGTTGAACAGTCAAATACATAAATAAACTCTATACATAAAACTTTTATTTGTTTTATATATTGCAAGAACATAAATGAATGTTAAAAAGATTAACTTTATTATTACACTAATTAAGAATGAGCTTTACATCTGGTGGTACTTACTTTGTTTATTTTATCCCGCAATCTAATTTTATTGGATAATTTTGATGCTATTGTTGATACCTGAAATAATAATAATTATATAAGAAGTTAATTTGTTTTGGATTAATTGAAGGTTATTTACATTTTTTCATGTTGTTTAAAGGTTAAAAACCTAGTGAATGCCAATAGACCTCAGGACAGTGGACATTTTGTCTGAATGCAGTCATCAAGTTGCCACATGTGCACATAAAGAGTAAAATGTATAATAAACAAGATGGAAACTGTCTTACACTGTAAGTCTATAGGCTGAATCTAACTACGACCTTCACTAATTTATCTGTGATATTACTAATAATTCCAATAATATTTCATATTTGTAATAATCATTTAAATTATACATTACAAACAGTAAAGTTTAATACTTCTTCAACGTAGTTAACCTATAGACTGTAACTAATCGAAAAAATGTATTAATAATGGTGGTCATTCTCTTTTTTTGAGTCAGTTATGCCTGAAATGTATCAGTTTTCTTTTACTTGTGATTTTGCTCTGGTTTGAGTCATTAATATTCACATATCACAAACATATGACAAACGACATTAGTATAACTGATAATTATTAGATTTTGATAATTAACTAATTTAGGTCTTTCATAACAGCTTTGTGGACGATTTATCAGTTTTTTTTTTAACAATTAATCTCGACTCAAACTACTTTAAGAGATGGTAACCAAATGTATATGGTTTGGTTTTCTTAGTGGCTACATTTTATACAAAATTGTCGAAGCTGATTTTCGGAAAAAATTATTGTCTTTTGTCTGAAGACAGCTATCGCCAATATAAAAAAGTCTTTATTTTTTGCTCGTTAGACCCGTAGGTCACACAGACCCCCGTCTGAGGCATGGAAAAATCCAATGCCAACAACCGAGCTCGTAACTGCATAATCTGTGATGGTTCATTAGTCTGAACTTTGGGGAGATAAAGAGCACGCTCTGCCAACTAAGCTACGTTGCTCTTCTAATTGATAAAATAGCCACACTAGCTTGGACTGTAGACAACATCGAATATCATTCCAAAACATTTCTTTAATTGAAAAAAATCACCTGTACTTCAATTAAATTAGGAACAAATTTAGGCTAGGCTAAGTCTTTGTCCAGCCTAAGATTTTCTTCTTAAATTGCTTGGATAACAATTCTGAAAACTATTCTTTCATCCCTGATGATTATCTGCTAATTTGTTGGTTTCTCAACTTAAAAAAAAAAAGAAGACAATAGACATTGTCCCTGAAATATCAAAAATATATGGGAGAATATAGACTTCCTTTTTAATTGCTAGAAAAAAAAAAAAAAAAAAATGTTAAAACTTAGGAACTGCTACACCAATTTTAAAATAGTTTGATACCAATTGGAGTTTAAACCATATACCAATTTTGTCATTGGCGATATATGTTGGTTGTGAACATTGTGTAAAATGTGTCTGAAAATCTGGATTTCTAACTTTTTAGTAGTAAAAAATTATTATACTCGGAACCACTGCACTGATTTCTAAAAAGTTGCCAGTTGCAGTTAATATTTTCATTGCCACTGAAAAAATATGTTGTAAGAAAATGTGTAAAATATGAAAATTCTACTTTTCAAATTACTCATGCAGACATATTGTTATAACTTTGGAACTAATCAATTAATTTCAATCAATCTGACCAGATATCATACGTATATAGGGAAGAAAACCTAAAAACCTAATGAAAATCTCATCAGCTATTTATAATTCGGTTCTCAAGTTATAAGCTAAAAAACCTAAAAACTTACAAAAAGATGTTGTGTTTAATATAAGTAGCGTTGTAAACATGAAATAAACTGATCTCTACCTACGATTTGTCGGTTGAACGTTACACAAAACAATTAACAGATTATATCATGGCATTTGGCTGTCTGGATATACTCTTGTCTAGTGTCAGGGTCGGAAGAACACAAAAGTTGGTTAGATCCAAGACTACATGAAAAAATGTAGATCCAGTTGGGGTCCCTTGGGATTACCACTTCCATACTCATTATTTGAACGGAAAAAGTTACTAGTACATGTTGATATACAAAATTATGCCACCAATCCACAATGTGGAAAAATTAAATTTAAATTCTCTTTGGTTCTAACAAGATGATGAAGATGTGATAAAGATAAACAATCTTCTAGATCAAATTTGTTCAATATAGTGGGTATGTCAGAGAGGGCTTGAATGGCTTGTAATTTCACTTAACCTGTCCCCTTCATTACGTTTTTTAGGGGCTACTTAAAAAAAACAATGTTTATGAACTAGGCCAAATGACATCAATTGTTTAACACAAACAATATTACATGGGGGCAGAAATCATTCTGTATAGATGGTGCAGAATATGATAAATGGCTACTACAATAATCTAGCTCTCTGGTAAACTGCAGAAATGAAATCGTTTGTTCATTTATTATATATAAACAAGCTAATCTTCCATAACATGTTTAAATTTAACCACTATAAATCTTGAGGAGGGGATTATTAAATTTATCAAAATTATTTTCATGATTACGACAAAACTGAAAAAAACACATTTTATGAATTTTTGGCTCATTCCGTAGACAGAGAAGGTGGATTTCTACAAAATTTTGATTGTTTCAAAACTCTATCTAAATTAGAACCAGAAATGTATGCTGTTCTGATATAGTTTGAACACTCTGTACATAAATTATAGGTTTTCTTGTTTAATTTAATCATATAAAATGTCACTTGACGTGTTATGGACAGAATACTCTACCAAACCTAATTTATCTTAGAGAAATGTAAACATTTGTTCAATAATGAATTTGGAAAAATAAAACTTTTGTTGTGAGGCCTGTTAATCCAAAATTACTACCCTTATGATACATTATTACATTCCAGATTTAATTCTTTCTAATATTTAATTTTAAAAATTACCTCTTCAGTCACATTGCAATTTGCACGAAAAAATATTCCAATAACAAATGGTAATAAAAATACTATTCTTACTTCAAATGACATTTTTTACTAATGCTTTACAACTGATATTTAAAAAATGAAACCAACAACTGATAACTAAGTATTCGATGTACTCAATGTTGATTAAGATCTAATCTTTCAAATGTAACTAAAATTGCTATAGCATTGTTTAATAATAAAAAAGTTACATAATTTAGAAACAATAATTGAATTTAATGAATGTGTTAAAACTCAAGTCAATAAAAATTTTAATTTTGCATTTAATATTAATGATCCTTAATTACATGTAATGTACTCCATGTATTTTTTTCTTCTTCAGAGTTTAGGTTTCTTCTTGTAGTATACATACTGCACAACTCCAACTTGTTGCATTGTTGGTTTTTCTTGTTGTTTAAAGGTGAAAAACCTCTCGGTTGCATAATCTAATAACACGAAGGAAAATATCATAAAATAATGAACCCCTAGCGCTCTAATAATCTAATAGTGTCAGGGTTGGAAAAGAACAAGATTTGATCAAGAGAGACCAGATAGAATTGGTGAAAAAAAGGGATCTAACCAAAAATTACATAGAAAAGGGCATGGATCGAGCTAGGGTCCTTTGGGGTTGTCATCCCTGTACTCAATATAGATGTATCCCTGAGGGTTCCAATGCTGGGATATTTACTTATTCACGTATAGTTTTTGCAGGTATATAAGTTTTGAGGTCCCCCTGAGTCCAAAAAATGCATTTTGGAATGATGTCTCTGTTGTATGTGGAGTGCTGTACATCCCAAATGTGTTGATTGATTTTAATAAAATTTAGTATGTGGTTATATTTTAGCCATATCTTGGGATTTTTTTCATCACTCAAAATTTGAGTGTAACTTGTAATCCTCAATTTTTAACTTTAGCTTCGACATGAAAGAAATATTTGCTTTGAGATTTGAAACATGAAAATAAACAGGGAATTTTTGATTGGTCTAAAGAAAAGACAACATAAGTCAAAATAATGACTGTAAATAATATTTGAGACAAGGGGGAATAAAAAATTAAAATAGATTTCCAAAATATAAGTTTAAAGCAGAAAATGTTTAGTTATAAGGTATAATAAATTTTAAAGTAAGATATTGTATTGTGAAAATAGACAATGCTTGTCATCAAGCAAATGATTTGGACAGTGTCCATGGTACCAGAAATGTGAACGTATTGAGTTTTGCTGAATAAGTAGATCTGAAAAAGGACGCTTAGTTGTGATGCTAGGAGTTAGTTGGCAGTTGGAAGTTAGAAGGGAACGTCTGAGATGGTCAGACGTATTTTTTGATAGGAAATATTTTGAGAACAATGTAGTTACGTTTGAGTGATTTTTGAACTTGAGAACAATTTAATTAATGTCTAATAGTTGGGAGAGGGAGATTGAGATGATTAGACGTATTTTAAGTCTCAAGACAGTGAACTTTTATAAGTGTGGTAAGAACAATGGTTTCCACGTGTCCGATAAAAAGTGAGATGATCAAATCGGAAAATATAGACAAAACCGTAATGTGTTAATAGAGGACAGTTTAAGTTAAAACGCTAATAGATATTTTGTTACATGAACAATAGAAATGAATTTTGTAAAATGAAAAGATGAATTGAAGACGTCAGCATCTGAACAAGGGACAAAGCGACTTCCACCAGGCTGTAAGGAGCTCCGGCGAACGAAGCGAATCATCTTCGAGGAAATGTGTTTTTAACTAAAAAACAACGTGATTGGTATCCACGTCAAGACTTTTATTTCTAAAATTATGTTTGTATCTGAAATGATTTAAATATTTCAATGTTAAGTTATAAGTTTGATTTGACAATTTAAGTTTTAATATACTGTACAAGACCATGTCTTGTATTCTAAATTATAAAAAAAAATATAGCTTATAATTCTTAGCTATATAAATTTCATTTAAATAAATTTAAAGCCCATTTAATTTTTTGAGTTGCAACTAAAATCTAAATTCAGTAATTAAATTTAGTTTGACTCTTCTATGTTATTATTATTTGAATGTTTCAACAATTGCTAGGATGTACTAAGTTAAGATTTTGCATATGAATGTTTAATATAACAAATTGATGATAAATTTGTGTAATTGTTTAAAATATTGAGTTTAATAAAGAATGTTTAGTTTCAGGAAAACAAATAAAGATTTATTATTTACTGTAAACCACTGATAGTACACTTAGAAAAGAAACACGACCCTGAGAACATTTTAATTTAAAGTAAATTTTTATTTTTCAAAATTGGTAAGCTTCAAGCTTCCTGGCGCCCTTAGCTGAGCAATTTTTTCATAAATTCTTAATGTTACATAGTGTCAATTTTAAAATTAACAGATTAGTAGTTTTCACCCCCATTTTTATTTAATATTTACAAACTGCCATAAGAAAAAGACACAAAATTAAGATTTTCTTAAAATCAACAAATGATTTTGATCAAATTTCAAAAATGCTGGTTCTTGAGCTACCAATAAAAATTTTATCATGGTTATAATAAGTAATTTCGTTCAAATTTTAATGAAAACTGAATATTAAACCCAAACCCGTGTGTAAAATCATAAGTAAAAATATATATTGGTTCAGGAATAATTGGAAAAAAAACAAAAATGAACCTTGACATCGCCATTAAAAGTTTGATTTTAATCAAATACTATTTATACTGAAGATGTCTTTGACACAAGTGAAGCAAGTTTAGCTCCTTATTTAAATACACTAAGGACGTATTTATAACACAAGTGAAACAAGTTTAGCCCCTTATTTAAATACACTAAGGACGTATTTATAACACAAGTGAAGCAAGGTTAGCCCCTTATTTAAATACACTAAGGACGTAATTATAACACAAGTGTACAAGTGAAACAAGTTTAGCCCCTTATTTAAATACACTAAGGACGTATTTATAACACAAGTGCACAAGTGAAGCAAGTTTGGGCCCTTATTTAAATACACTAAGGACGTATTTATAACACAAGTGCACAAGTGAAACAAGTTTAGCCCCTTATATAAATACACTAAGGACGTATTTATAACACAAGTGCACAAGTGAAGCAAGTTTAGGCCCTTATTTAAATACACTAAGGACGTATTTATAACACAAGTGCACAAGTGAAGCAAGTTTAGGCCCTTATTTAAATACACTAAGGACGTATTTATAACACAAGTGCACAAGTGAAACAAGTTTAGCCCCTTATTTAAATACACTAAGGACATATTTATAACACAAGTGCACAAGTGAAACAAGTTTAGGCCCTTATTTAAATACACTAAGGATGTATTTATAACACAAGTGCACAAGTGAAACAAGTTTAGGCCCTTATTTAAATACAATAAGGACGTATTTATAACACAAGTGCACAAGTGAAACAAGTTTAGGCCCTTATTTAAATACACTAAGGACGTATTTATAACACAAGTGCACAAGTGAAGCAAGTTTAGCCCCTTATTTAAATACACAAATATTTTCTCAAAGACCATGTTCATGGTTCATTTTCACTTTTTGATTGACATCTATTGAACTGAAATTATTGGTGACAATTAATTTTGGTTGGTTTTGGGGATGGGTGAGTGAGAAAGTTTGTTGCAATGTTCTTGTACCATTTATTGATACAAATTTTGTTTTAAATTATAACTGGTTGTATAAACAAGGCGTTTGATAAACAAATTTTGTATTGACAACTTTTTCAGATGGATTCAGAGTCCATTGAAACACTACACTTAAAAATTTATCTGTAGTGTACAATTTCTAATGAGAGTTCTTATATACATTTCATATAAATTTAATTCTCATTATTCTGACAATTTTGAAAGAATAGGTCTCTCTCATCCACTATTTCCCCAAATATAAATAAATTCCAAAGGAAGCAAAATGTTTAAAATTAGTAAATTTGGTTGAAATTGGTTAATACCTCTGAAACCTTTTGGTAGCATTTTCTTCTGTATCCTGCCATCTATGTTTCTGAACTGAAACCCTCTTTTTAAAAAATTGATGTCTCGGCTGGCCTTCTCTTTTACCTCTTCATATCATTAAATTTTGTCCCTCTTTGTTGGTCCAATGACACTACCCTGAGGCACACTTACAGATTTCCTTGAATTTGGAGTATTCATTTCCATGTTTCACCCGTAAATGTATGTTTATCAGATATAACTTCAAAATCTTGCAGAACTGAAATGGGTTTTGTGACATTTTTTACAAGACTCTTTCTGTAAGACCAAAACATTTCACAAGCCTCTTTGTATAAGACTGAGAATTTTTACAAGACTCTGTGTATAAAACGGAGACTTTTTACAAGATTCTTTGTATAAAACCAATACTTTTTACATGATTGTTTGTATAAGTACATGACTCTTTTTTTAATTTAGCAGTTTCTTTTTTACAGGTGGTAGGTATAAATTTTTTACATTTTCCTCATTTAATTTTTCATAAAATTATCTTCTTCTACAAATCATTAGCCATAGGGGAGATTTACTCAATGACATTTTGGAAATCTTTACAAGTGGAACAAATAGTGAAGTCAATCACAAAAGAATCTTGAAATGTTACAATTACCAGTAATAAATTTAAGATGGGCGTTAACTCTATGGTCGCTGCGATAGAGAGATCTCTCAACCTCTCCAGTATCTTTTTTTCTGAGACTGTCCTGATGTTTGACATAAGGAAGAAATCCAGTTAGGTGAAAAAAAATCCTTACTGAAAGGACAGATCTTTGTATATTCAAATCCTGATTCAGCTAGGTTTATCCTGAAATATTTGAGAAGACTGTTCCAATCAATTCTCACTTAACTTTTGTACTGTTTGTTAACCCTCTTCAGGCGAATTAAATTTGGTTAAGATTCCACATAAATAAAAAACAACACATGCTTAAGTTAACATTTTTCCAAAGCAGGTGTGAGGTGACACAATTAATTATGTTCTCCAGATTCTAGAGGACAGTGTGCCTCTTCAAATTTTAGTTAAATGAAATAGCCTCAACTAAACTACATAAATATAATATAAATAAATCTTCATTCCTAATCTTAAAAATAGTTTGTGAAATAATATTGCTTCATCATATAACAAAGGTTATTAAAACAAACTACATTATAGTTGAATTTATTTTAAATGACAAAATAAAATTTGACAATCATATAAAATAATATTAAATAACAATTTTAACTAAATGAGTTATAACGTATACTGATTTAATTAATATAAAATAATTCATGTATAATTTCTGTTTAATGTATAATACTTTAACTTTGTTATTGTATTTAAAGTGTATCTACGAAATGTCTATGAAGATCAGAAGATCAGCATACTTGATAGGGTACTCAAGTGCAACCCTATAAATACCATTCCTGTAACAAAGAAATGGAGATTTAATATAAGGTAACAAAATTATTTTAATAAACTGAAATCCAACCTTTTTAAAATCATTGCCATTATAACAGCAGTAGGCTCACCACTATGTGGCATAATGTAATGGTCGATCGGGCTAGATAGCAAAAAGTCGAATGGTGAGAGTGAATCACTTGCTAACAATTTGTGATTACAGAACATCACCAGTAGTAGAACATTAAAAATATATAAATTAAATTAGAATGACATTGTTCATAATGAAACAAATTGAAAACATTTATTTGCAACATTATATGCGGCCCTTTTTGCAGAGAGTTGAATTAGGCCAACGCTTAATTGAATTGACATCGGTTACAGTTGCTTCCGGTTGCTAATCAACGTAAGTTAAGACTGATTGAAACATTTTCACTGCTTAAGAATTGCTTAACACATTTTTTTTTTTCTTCCTCTAATTCAACTTCACTATCACTCTCCCCATCACAATCTACTCCTGCACTATTAACTGTTGATGAAATTATGTCATCATCACTCAGTTCATATTGTTCGTCATCGTTCATCCATTCTTCAATGTCATTTTCTTCACCTTCTTCACAACATGGAATATTTGTAGCAAATGGATCAGATTACATGTATCGTCATTCGTTTGCGATGTTTCTACATTATCAACCAAATTAAAATTTTTCCAAGATCTGGCTATTGTAAAACCTTTTTCGCCATCTTTGAATTCTTTTTGAAACATAAGGGCTTTTTGCTGCAGAATAGGACCTGAAATAGGCACTCCTTTATTTTTCTGCTGACAAAACTATACAAATAATACCTCACTTGTTTTTCATACTCACACCCTTTCATACTTTTTCTCTTTTTAATAACATCTTCTGAATGACAATTGTAACTCCATTTTCTAGCTCACGTCTCTTTCTTTTCTAATCGCCTACAATAACTCTTCCTACGCCAAGCTCATCAGCAATTTTCTGCATAGTTTCACTTCTATCCAGTCTAAAGCTTCTAACTTTATTTCAATTGAAAGAACGTCATTCTTCCTCTTTTCTTTCAACATTACAGTACAGAAAAACAGTTTATTTCACCACAAGAATGTATGAAAAAAACGTACACCCACACAAAGCTGTATTCACATTAAAAACAACAGAACAGAGCAGTATTCACATTGAACAGAACTTTCTCAATGGCACATAACGCTTATGTGAAATAGTGAGAGTGTTGAGTGCAGTGGTGCCATGCCTCCATTACTGTGCTAGAGCTAATATGCGACCAAGACCACCTGTCATTTGAAGATTGAATATTAATAAGCAGTATTATTGTATGTATGAGCTTTAATCGATGTCATATTTCATAAATAGAGTATAATGTTGCCATGTCTGATAAAACGGAATGTCAGAAAACCGAAGGTCGAATAATCAGGACTACACTATACTTTCTTTATACAATCTTTCCCACAATTGTTAGATCACTGTTTATGTGTGGTTTAGTTCGCTATATAACACTCATCATTGCCTCTCCTGGACATTTTTAACTCTGATTTTAGTGGTTTTATAAATATTTGTATTCAAAATTTGGCCATGATAAGTATGTTTTACTAAAATTTTATTAAAACCCATGCAATATTTGTTGAGACTTCACGAATTCCTCTTCGTTACTTTCTTTATACAATCTTTCCCACGGTTTTTAAATTGCTGTTTATGTGTGGGTTAGTTGGCTGTATAACACTCGTCATTGTCTCCCCCAAAAATTGTTAACACTGATTTTAGTGGTTTTATAAATATTTTTATTCAAAATTTGGCACACTTGTTTATCACCATAATAAGTATATTTTACTAAAATGTTATTAAAATCCATTATATATATATATATATATATATATATATATCTTTTTTTGTTATGTAACACACTTACGTGGTTCTAGTCTTATCT
Organism: Aphrophora alni; assembly: GCA_963513935.1. Classification (NCBI taxonomy): domain Eukaryota; kingdom Metazoa; phylum Arthropoda; class Insecta; order Hemiptera; family Aphrophoridae; genus Aphrophora; species Aphrophora alni. The sequence goes on along the minus strand of OY740765.1, from coordinate 40,156,594 downwards.
AGTTTTTTTGGAGAGCTTTATAATGAAGAAATTACAATTTTCACCCTCCCCTGATGTGACCAATATTTAAGAAAATATTTTTTTAAATACACCATTTTCATAAAAAATACACAAACAAAATGTCATTTTTGTTTACCCTATACATTTCTTATCAGTTAAAACAATAATAGCACCGATTCCATTTAATTACTTATTATTTTTAATTTCAGGTGATATTACTCCACTATGGGACTCTTCAGCCAAATGTGTGCCTCATCAGCATCCCCCTACCTCCTAGCACCTAGAGATTCTATTAGTCTTGCGTGGCTCTCCCTATCATCGTCCCTGCTTATTGGCACACATAAATACAATTATAAAACTTGTTATGCACAAAATTTTCCTAGAAGTTATACATGTTTAATCATTACAATTTCAAGAAAGATTGATAAATAATGTAATAAATACAGTCGATGGAGCAACAACAAATTAAACAACTCCAATTTCACAAATAGAACACCATACAAACTTTGAAAAAATAAATACACACCAAAACAAAAAACAAAACAAAAATATGTACAAAACTACAAATATGAAATTCATAAATACACAAAACTTCATTTGAATACATCAATAGAAAAACAAAACAAACGGTTCATATATTTGAACTCAATCAATAAACATGCGAACTGTCAAATACAAATTTTTTAAACATGTAATAACTGTTTAATTATCAAAATTGGTAATTATAATTTTAACTAATGGAAGATGGTAAAACATTATAATTTACTCGTATTATTTAAACAAATTTAAATACCTTACAATGAGACCATTCTGATTTTGAACTTTCTTGTATTATAGTCGTTAATCGTTACACTATAAATCATCTCTCTTAACTAACTCTGGAGGATGCTAACATAATAACATGATAAACTACGAAGGTAATTTTTTAAGTGAAAAGCGTTTGAAAATGAGTAAGAATCATAATTTGTATACGAAATCTTCCATCAACCTGTCTTATGCCTCAAAATTTTTTCTAAAACTGAAGGTGTTTTTTATACGAAAGCGAATGACAAATGATAATGAATTTATAAAATCATTCATGGATTGGTTAAATAGACAGGTGACACACTTCTAAGATAAAGGAATTGAACATTTCCACAAGTGCAAATGATATTTTTGCCGTGTTTTCTCACGGGGAGATGGAAGCATTTTTGCAACAGATAAACTCAACTAGTTTTAAACCGATTTGGATATTGGTAAAAAAGTTAAGTATTTAAAATCAATAGTCAGAAGATTGTAATAAATTGTGTATTATATCGGTAAAGAAATACCAAAAACTCAAGGCATACAACCTGCAATATACAATACAATCCAAGATGCATACTACAGTAGAACCTCTGTTAACCAGCCTCGGATTAACCGGTCCTCGGATTAACCGGCCTATATCGTAGTGTACTGGTTGGATGAGAGTTTCCGAAAATAAATTGTAATTGAAACACCAAAGCGGCGGCGATATCAAACGACTTTGTCGATAGCGGTATCCCAATGTTGGCAGTGTAAAAATACCGCGGTACCAAAGTGGCGGCGATATCAAACGACTTTGTCGATATCGGTATCGCATTGTCGGCGGCAGCAAAGCAGCGGCGAGTCAAACGACTTTGGCGATAGCGTATCCCATTGTCGGCGGCATAAAAACACCGCGGCATTGGCACCCGTCGGTATAGCAGACATACACAGACAAAAACGTTTGATGAGCCGCTTTATTTCCACGAATCAATTTAGTATAGCCTACATTATGGAAAATATAACATTTCTTTTTCTTGGAAGCTTGTGCTGGTTTCGTTTGAGACGCGGTTAAATGTGTCAAAAGACTTGACAGGGGGGAATCTGTAAAAAAGCTTTGTAGTGTTTAATTTTTTCATGTTTGATGTATAACAATATATATAAGATACATTTATGTACAATAAAATGAGTTGCAATAACATCTTTATTGCATAATTTTTAGTGCTACCTAATTAAATAAGCTTTCTTTGAACGAAAACCGATTTTTCACGGGAGCCTCGGATTAACCGGTCAAATGGGCAACCGGCCCGGTTGTCAGTCCCGACTAGACCGGTTAAGAGGGGTTCTACTGTATATATTTAACAGACAGATGGTGAATTGATTATTATTAAAAACCTGTATTCAGGTTCTTTCTCCAGTTTGGATTGGTTTAAAGAGTCTACAGCAAGTTGACTTATCATATGTTGACCAAGGATGAATTCGGATTTACAGCTGCAGAACAAATTTTCACAGCTCAGATTTGTTTAAAAACAAAAATCATCAAGATCATTATCACCTACTCAGTAAGAGGGGATTTGGGAACATGCAACCTAACAAGACAAATGAAAAAATTTAACCCTTTTTGGACAGATACATATTTGAAAAAAACTCAAAAACAAATTTGAATGTTTTCTGAAGTATAAGAATATATTTTTACAAATAAACACAATTTTTCTTTTGTAAAATTCTATAATTTTTTTGGTCTAGCCGACCATGGTTTCGCCAGTTACAGCATTGAAAAGGCTCTTACAAGACTAAATACAAATTTTTACAATTTTACATTTTTACAAATGTTTTATTTGTTAAAATGGAATTCTATCAAGTACCGTCGGTCATCAGTGTAAACAATATATTTTTAACAACATTTTGTTTGGAAAACTATAGGTTTTTAAGTGTATATAAATGCAGATCATTATATATAGGCTATATTTAAATTTTATGAACAAAAAAATTATGTTTGAAGTAAAACAGTGAGAAACTTAAGCACAATTTTAGTATGGGAAGTAAGTTATTGGTATTCATGAACATGTTTTCTAAAAGGGCTAAATTTTGGGTTTATTATACTAATAAGTAAAGAATTAATAAATTTGTATATATACTCCTGGACAAAAGTATTCACCACTCCAATGATTGATTATGTTAGTGCAGGACTGGTCATGGTTAATATGATAACCAAAGTGCATTCTGTACAGAAAGAGGAAATACTACTGATAACAAAACATTCCTTCCCTATCCTATTTACTGTTTTTTATCTTTTTCTACCATCTAAATTATAAATCATGCCATTATTTCAGTTTCATTAGACATGCATTTTTATTCTTCTGTTAGTGATTGTAATCGGTAACCTCTATAGCAAGAAGACTGATATGGATGTGCATCATCACTTGACTACTGCTGAGTCATGCAGAGCAAAAAATTTGGTTCAACAGGGGTGTTCACAAAGAGAAGTGGGTAGAATTTTTGGAGTAAACCATTCAACGATTGGAGAGCTATAAGGTGATTTCTAGAGACTCGATGTGACAACAAAAGGCTAGTTTATGGCAGACCAAAGTCAACAAACGGAACGGATGACCAACTTCTTACCCTCAACTCTCTATGGAGGAGAATGAATACCAGAACTCAGCTGCAGGACCTGAACAGGCAGGTATGTAATGTGCATATTTCCAATCATACTTTATGTAGACATCTCAGAGAAGCTAATTTGAGCAGCAGAAGACATGCCACAGGTCCCCTCTCACCGCACTTCACTGAGCGGCAAGACTTAAGATTTGCTCGGGACCATGTCAACTGGAATATGAATGACTTTCAGATGGTTCAAACGAGACCAGAGTTACTCTATCTTCTTCAGGTGAATGTCATGTCTGGAGAAGGTGTGGTGAAAGGTTTGCCCAAGCTTGCTTTCCCCCAGGGTAGGATGCTCTTTGGTGGGGGCTCTATTATGTTCTGGAGTGGTATAGGCTATAAAGGCGCACAAAGTTCATGGCACTTCCTAGACCAGCTTTGAATGTACAATGGTATGTAGAAAATATACTAGAACATCTAGTCGGTCCTCAATTCAAATTGATGGATGACAATGCTCGACCAAACAGTGCAGCAACTGTTCAAGGGTACCTTAGGAAAGTCAGTATAAACCCAATTCAGACTTTAACCCATTAATAGAATACTTGTGGGACACTTTGTTAAAACGTACCAAAGCAAGAAACAACACTCCAATAACTTAGCCGCCCTAAAAGACTTAATTATTGAAGTGGTAGATGATGCCACAGGAAGATATCCAACATCTCATTGACAGCAGTAATCAAAGAGGTGAAAACACCAAATACTTTAAAAAATATATAAATTGGTTAACATAATCATTCAATTTTTTTTTCTCTTCTATTTTTAAATCAGAATTTACCTCTTTGTACTATTTCATATTTTTTTCTAATAAATCAAACTATATTCCTAAAAAACTTTCTTTCATTAATTTCCCTTCAATACTGTACAAAGATAACAGATGAGTGTTTATTTAAGTTATTTATTAATTATACATTTAACCTAATAAAACAATGGTGGTGGAATACTTTTGTCTAAAGTGTATTATGTGAAATACATAAATTCTACCCTAAGCTCATCAAACATGGGGCAGAAACTCAAAAACTTTAAAAAATCATCACATAAACAAATATTAATGTTAAAATTATAAACCGAATCAAAAATGCCACTAAAATATTATGAAGAATCGTCTAAGCTTTATGTTCACAACAATTCAATGCACCAGGCGTTCAACGTGCAGGAGATATCATACAGTAGGTTAAATAACAGCTGATAGATGGAAATGTGTTACAAAATTAAATACTGATATAAACAAAAGTTGATTTTGTCACACTTTGTTCCTTTATATTAAATTGTATAAAATGAATGAAAATATTGTAATTCCACAAATGAATTATTTTAGTGTAAAAGATTGAAAGTCTAACTGATGATATATCATCAATTGATCGTTTTCTATTCTTCTACCTACAAATTTATACTGGAGCTTTAGTTACAAATACTTGATTGCAGTAAATATTATTTTGATAATGGTTATTTTGGTAAAGGAAGCAAAATTAAAAAAAAAAAAAAAAGATAAGAATCAAGTAAACAAGAGTCGAAACAAGAAAACAAGAGGTGTTTTAAAAAGAAGGTAAGAGAAATAAAGTTCAAAGAAAAAGGAGGAATGAAATAACTATAGGAAAATAAAATGAACTTTACAGTACTAAAGTGGAATAAGGTACTGATAAAGCAATTAACTTGTTTCAACCAAAGACATAGCAAGACTAGTGAATGAAAGTAATAAAAGATGAAGAGAAGACTCAGGTTAAACCTCTGAAATATGAGTTATGCAAATAACTAGAAATAGGAGATTCGACTATCTTTGTTGGAAGCACACTATCCCCAACGACAAGATAGACACTATTGCCAGACAATGGCAACTCTGAGCCTATTATATTTTAAAGGTGCCAAAGATGTTAAGTATACATAGTTATCTACTAGATAACCCATTAAAAGTCATGCATACGTTAATTAATTATCTAGAAGATCACCATGTATCAACATTGTAGGGATTATAGATATGAAATTTGAAAGTATACAGAGAGTTGGTCAAGAAAAACCTGATAGGAAAAAGAGGCATCAAGACTAGATGAAGAAAGGTGTAGATCAACCTTGGGATTATTAAGAAGACAACCCAATTCTGGTAAGTTGAGTGTACGAGACACCCACAGGTTGGTTTTATGACCTAACATTGAAGGGATTGTAGATATGAAATTTGAAAGTATACAGAGAGTTGGTCAAGAAAAACCTGATAGGAAAAAGAGGGATCAAGACTAGATGAAGAAAGGTGTAGATCAACCTTGGGATTATTAAGAAGACAACCCAATTCTGGTAAGTTGAGTGTACGAGACACCCACAGGTTGGTTTTATGACCTAACATTGAAGGGATTGTAGATATGAAATTTGAAAGTATACAGAGAGTTGGTCAAGAAAAACCTGATAGGAAAAAGAGGGATCAAGACTAGATGAAGAAAGGTGTAGATCAACCTTGGGATTATTAAGAAGACAACCCAATCCTGGTAAGTTGAGTGTACGAGACACCAACAGGTTGGTTTTACGACCAAACATTGCAGGGACTGTAGATATGAAATTTGAAAGTTTACAGTCTGGCTGTCTTTGTGCAACAGAGAGGGAGATATCCATTATGTAAACAGCAATTGAAGCACTTCTAAAATTGCCCTGTATGGTTGTCTTGTTAAAAAAAAGAACAGTAGTGGCGGATTTTTAAATAAACTATAATAGAAGTGGATACATTGATAAAAGGATGACTGTGATTATCTTAAAATATTTCCAGAGGGAATAGTTCACTGTTTATACCATGATCAAATATCTATTCCATCTGTTGTTGGAGGTGATCTCTTGGAAGTACTTCTAATTAGGTCAAAGGAAAAGCATTCATCAAGTTGTATAAAATAGGTCTGATTATGTTTATCGGCCTGTTAACAGAGCAATTTCTCCTAACACAAGATATATTAACCTAACCTGACCTTGTAACAATAAAAACATGTAGTTTAAGTGGGTGGGTCATGTACATTGGATGGATATTAAATGAAACCCAAAACTGCCATTAGAGGGACACCCTGGTGGAGGGGGGGGGGGGAGGTTGAGAGGCCAACCTAGACTGTGATGGCTCGACAATGTGGAAGAGGATCTGATTGGAGTAAGGAGGTGGAAAAGACCATCAAGGATGGAAAGCAATTTTACAGGAGGCCTAGGTTCTTGAAGGACTGTATGCCATGAAGTAAGATATTTTACCACAATGTTATGTTTATGAAGTGTTTTGTAATTTAAAATGTAATTTGATATATTTTATATTGTGATGAATTTTGTACACCAAGACATTATGCTTGTTTGCTTATAAATTATGAATCATGTAGGGCAATAAATTATAAACTTCATGACAAAGAAACTAGCTAGTAACACTGAATCTCAAAGTCAAATGCATGTATTGGTGTATACAGTTTTCATTATATACATATATACTTGGGGAAAAAAACTTGAACATCACAGCAAATAAAATGTTATTGTAAATACAAACCACGACACTGATAAGTAGCCCAGAAGTTTTCAAGACCCATCCGCCAAGTCTTAGAATAATCCATTTAGCTCATTTTCAAAGCAAGAACATTTCTTCTTAACCAAAACATTTAAAACAATGGTAACGAGTAAATGATACTGCTTATACTTACAACTATTAGTCCTTTTTTTTAAAAAAAAAAAGGTAAGTAAATGTTGTTAAAAAAATTAAAGTTTGTTAAAGAATATTTTTAACTGCACATCAAACAAACTTAATTTGCAGATTTTTTTTTTTTAAAAAGAGACATTTAACTAAAATAATTTATTTCAGGAATAGTTCTTTCTATTTTTCCAACATGTTCTTAGTCTATTTCAAAATAATCATATAATTAAAATATTGAAAACTATCATATATTGTTTTATATTTTTATTTTTTTCCTTGCTGTTTAAGGTGAAAAACCTTTTGGTCATCATCACCTTATAAAAAAAGAAAGAAAAGAACACAAATTAAATACCCCTAATCCTTGAATACTCTTAATATCTTAAGAATCGGAAGAAAACAAGAGTTGGTTAGAGATCTAACCAAAAACTATATGAAAAAATGTGTAGATCCAACTAGGTCCCTCGGGATTGCCATGCCCATACTGACTATAGTGAGCCTCTGAAGGATAATGTTCTTACATATTCAGAGTGCTCAAAATATATCCGAACAGCTAAATATCTCTTGATGTAATTTAGATAGAGGTATGAAATAAACAGAATTTTGTAGAAATCGACCTCCACTACCTACAGAGTAAGTCAAAAATTAGGTACCATGTAACAGCAGCTTTGTCTTATAGAAGCATGCAAATATTTTTGAGCTTTCTGAAAGTAAAGCAAAAAATACATTGAAATATGTTTATAGTGGTTAATATGAGACATTTTATGGAAGATTGCCTTGTTCGTTTTATAATAGATGCTCGAAATGTTTCCCTTTTGCAGTTTGGCAGAGAGTTAGACAATTGTAGTAACCATTTATCTCATTCTATACTATCTTCAGAGGGCTTCTGACACTTCATGCAATATTCGCTGTGTTAAGTCATTGGTTCTAGTTTTATAAACATTATTTTTCAAACAGCCCCATAAAAAGTAATCTAAAGGGGACAGGTAGGGTAACCTTGTAAGGCCATTCAATTGAACCTACCCACCGTTTTTGGAAAAGTTTAATCCAGAAGATTGTGTACCTTTAACTCATAATTAGAGGGATCTTTACCTGTGGGAATATAAACATGCTTAGTTTAAATTAGATACTGTACTTACTTTCCCTTCTGGAACACCCTATGTCGATTGATTTAATTTTAAAACATTTTAATTTTAAAATATAAAACATTTTAATTTGTTTTTTATTTCAATTAGGCTAATTTTTAACAATTTTGATGATTTCTCTTTTGCTCTGTCTCATTACAACTTCAAAACCATTATAAATTTGGATAAAATAATTACATTTTAAAAATAATAAAATTAATGTAATTTTCCTCTACTTTTAGAAAGCACTAAAGTATTTTTCAAAGTATGGTTGTATAAGATAAAACCGGAAAAAATAAAAATTTTAATATTTTTGGGACATTCTGTATATGGCAACTAAGTTTTGGCTTACTCATAGACAGAGGAAGGTCGATTTCTACAAAATTCCGTTTGTTTCATGTCTCTATCTAAATTAGAATCAGAGATATTAAGCTGATCTGATATTTTTTGTTGAACTCTCTATGTAAATAAATAGTCCACACAAAACATTTCATAATGTTCTCACAAGCCCCTAAGTACATCCACATTAGGTTAAAAATAACTATTCTCCCTATTTATAATATGTGTTTCTTTTGTGCATTCTAAGGAACAAATTTAGATAACAAATCAAAATTTGTTATACAATAAAAACCATGATTTTTAATACTTGACAAAAACACAAGTTTAAGTATTACCGGTTTAAGGAGGTCGACATTTGAAAACCCTTAATTACACAACAAAAGTTACAAGAGTTTGAATTTGATGCTCCTTAAACAAATTATTGTTAATATCTTTATTTTTATCTTAAGTCAATGGATAAACAAAGATATTATTAAAAAGAGATTAATTGTATATTGACTATACACAGTACAAATAAAGACCATAGATCAGAGACTTTAATTTATACTTGTACATTAAATTCTGAATCAATATTTAAATTTGTTCCTTATATATTGTTATAGAAAAATGGAAAATAAACTTAACCCATCAGCGCCTATTGGTCCCATATGGTACCACTAGATTGGGAATTTTCAATTGATTGGATTGGTTGTTGAGTCAGAATGTAGCGTTGTTATAGCTGCGAAGCATTCCTGCTCTTTAGTTGTGATCTTATTGTGTTATAGGCTATATTTTTGTTTCTGGGTCGTATATGTTTTATTACTATGGACATCTCTAGAATGTTTTTAGAGTAAGTAATTTATTTTCAACTTTTTTTGCAAATTTCTTTTTGTAATATGATTAAGACCGTTTATATTTCTCCATGAAAACCTGAATGTATCTATAAAAACAATTTTCACGATTACAGAGTATTATAACTAATCGAGGTACCATATGATCAATACCTTGTAAATGCTGATATACAAGTGATATTGACTAATAACTGTTTTTCAGGGATGGATTATCAGTTGCTGAGGTTCTTGAAATATTGTATGATGACGAAGTGAATGTAGATTCAGCTAATGTTTATATTGAGCCCCCTGATCCTAATGAATTGACAGACGAGGACTCCGGTGATAAAGATGGGGGAGGTCACGTTGGCAATTTATCAAGGAATCAATTACTAGCTAACGCTCAAATATAACTTGTTGGAGGAGACCGCATTATAAATATTTCCGGAAATGAAAAAGAGAATGAAAATCAATTTGAGGTACCATTAAATGAAGAAACGTTCAAAAACTTGCCAGAAGTTGAAGAGTGTGAATTTTTCGATCGTGATATGGAGTATACAAAACTACCATTTTATGCAGAGGATAATTCCCAATTTAAGAATTTAACTGAAGTGGATATGTTTGAGAAATTTTTGATGATGATGTATTTAAATTTGTGTGTGAAGAAATTAGAAAATACACAATGTTTAAAAAGGAAACTGATCCTTTGTGTCCGTAAATGAATTGAAATGTTTTTTTGGTATTTTATTATTGTCCGGCAATGACATAAAACCTGGCAGAATATTTTATTGGGACTCTGACAATGATATGGCTAATCTGTTAGTAAAATATTCAGAAGAGATAGATTTTTAGAGTTAGTTAAACACATGCACTGTGGTGACAACACAAATGTAGATCAAAGTGACAAGTATTATAAAATTCGTCCTCTTATGGAAAACATTTTAAAAAAATTATTGAAAATTAGGTACCAGTGCTGCATTTAAACTACGATGAAGGTATGGTGAAATACTTCGGTCATCATGGCTGCAAACAGTTCATTAGAAATAAGCCCATCCGGTTTGGATACAAGGTATGGTGTTTGAATGGAAATAATGATTATATAATAAATTTTCAGTTTTATCAGGGAAAAAATAAAAGTGTATCTGGAGAGGTGGAAAAATATTTTGGAAAGCCTACTGTGCCATAATATGTTGAAGGAACTGCCAGAAGAAAAGAGAAATTTGAATTACCAGTTCTATTTCGACAATTTATTTACTTCCCAGAACTTATTACTTTTCTTGAAAGAAAATGAATATATTGGAACTGGGACAGTTCGAGTGGATCGAGCTCCCAATAACTGTAAACTTACCCCAAAAAATGAATTTTGAAAAGTACGTGGTGATATGTAAACTGTTCTGAACAGACTACAGTATTCAGTATATAAGATGGATGGACAATGGGGTGATAACAGTTGGCTAAACTGACGTAACTGTAGAAAATGCATGGATTTTGTACAAAAATGCCAACAAAAACACCTCTCAACTTGGCTTCCAGAGAGCAATTGTTAGGACATACTGGAAAAGATATGCCACGCCTGCACTTAGACCCGGTCCTAAGAAAAGAGAAATGTATTAGCACTGAGGTACGATCAGGTGGGCCATTTTGTAGTACAACACCAGAAGGATCAAGATGATGATGTGGTGAAGAAGCTTGCTCATCCAAAGGTTGCACGATGTGTATAAAATCTAACTTTGGGTTGTGTGTATCATGTTTTTATGAATACCATACTAATAAATAAGAAAGTAATTTTCAAATGTGAAACTTTTTATATTTATTATCAGTTATTATTTTAATTAACTTTTTGTATTTAACTGGATTTTTTTTGTAAATCTAAGCAACAATAATGTTTAGACTAGTATATTGACCTAGTGGGCCCATATGGTACCAGTAAAATATCCTTGGTAAAAGCAAAAATTCCACGATTATAATTTTTTACATGTATAAAAACGTTAACAATGAATAATTACAAATCAAAATAGAATAAAAAATAATTCCTGGCACTGGTGGGTTAAGGTTGAAAATGAAGCTTTTATATGATCAAAGATTCAATGAACTTCTCCTTTTTTACAAATATTAATTAAATCTACTTCTAAAATAAATAAAATTAAAACCTTGCACTTTATAGGAGGTCTAATAATTTGTTCCAGTATCATCGGTTTCATTATGCACTGACAGTATCTTTAGGTTGAATAGTAGAGAATATGTTTGAGAATATTTTTTATCAAAAGATATATTTTTTAACATATATATACTGAGAACAATATAAACATCAACATAATTAATAAAGTAGCCTAGAGAAGAATGTGTAGAAAAATAATTAATATAGACCTAATGAAAATACTACTTACTTGTTTTTAGTTCATTTTTTTAACAACTGATGTCTGAGAATAAAGAAAGGTGCTGCAATGCCTGACCCAAAATATAATGCAAAATATACAGTCAATTTTAATTTACCATCTAAACTGAAGGGCAAATTCTGAAATCAGAAACAACACAAAGAACGTTAATTGCATATTTCTTCATTAACTGTAAAAAAAAATAAAAACTGCTAGAAAACCAAAATAAAAATATTCACGGTTTACAATAATCATCTGGTTATAAAACACAGTAAAAGGTTAAGATAGTTCAGGTAAAGTTTTATATAGTTACTTTTATCATTTTGGGGAATTTTTTAATATTAAATTTTTCATTAAAAATTATGGTACTTACGTATTAGCGCATTAGCAACTTCTGCTGCGGTGGCGTTAATACGTAAGTACCAAAATTATTTTAGCCTATATAAATGGTGAAGTATAATTATTTAGTGTTACAGGCTGTAAGGAAGCTAAGAAGTATCAGTTTAGCGTAGAAAGTTAATTCTTGCATTTTTTTTATGTAAATGAGACGAGGAAACATCCATTTTCTTAAATGCGCAAAACAAACTAAATTCGGGCTTTTTGTCAGCTGATAGCTTAGAGATCGCGCAAGCTCTTCTCGTCAGCCTATGGGGTGCCTTAAAGACCATTTTGTTCATCCAGATGAATGTGAGTTCTCTAAATCAGGCCTGGAGAGCCAAGGTGGAAATTCATGAAAAAAAAAAAAGAAGAAAATTTTGAAGTGGCCTTTTGAGATGAGTTAATTTGGCGTCTGGTATAAATTAGAATCTTTTGAATGTTTAAATCACTTTTAACTTACTTGGTAGTTTCATCTTTATCATTTCTATACATTGCTTCTAACTTAATTTCTAAAGAAACAGCAATTAACGCTCATTTTTATAGTATACCCAACTTTGATTTAAAAAATTGTGGCAAGATTAATAAAATGGCTCATTAAAGGGCTTATTTTTTCTTTCTTCTTTTCAAACGATGATAACCTTTAAACTGGTGCCTTTGGTCAAAGAGGTAGCCTACTAATTTATTTACATTCCAATATAAATGTTTGTGTTTTTTGTTGTTGTAAATTAAGGAAAATAAATTGTTCTTATTATTATTAAAAGAGCTACAATGTGGAGCAATCACGCACTGGCTGGAGCCAGAAGACGTAATGGAATATTGGTAACAAAACCACACCTTCCACTTAGTCTAGTAATGTAACATGAAATCTGCTATTCTACATATAAAATACATCAAATATTTGATGCCTAGTACGGGTTAGATAAGGTTTTTATGTTTTAATCATATTTCAAGTTGCCATTTACATCATTTGGATAACGAAAGGCATTAGAGTCTCCTGTAATAGAAAGCGTGCTCTGCATGAAATTTTGAAGTCCCAAAACTACCCTGCTGAGATATTAATTTATTATAAGAGATATTGTAATGTATTGAGAAGAGTCATTCGGGATGCAAAAACCATATCAAATGATAGGTATATTTTTAATTCTGAGAACAAGGCAGAGGCAAGTGGAATATTGTTCGAGTTGAAACTGGAAATTCTAATGTAAAACAAAATCATGATATAATTCTGCAAAAAGGTGCTGAGGTAATTGACCAACCTATGCACGTTGCAGAATGTTTTAACAAATTCTTTATACATGTCACAGAGGAACTGAACCTGAAGTTAAATGAGAGTGAGGCAATCTGTTTGTTAAAAAAAAAAAAGGAAATTGGAGTTCAAAACTCTTTGTTCATTCGCCCTACAAGCCCTTCAGAAATTTACAAAATTATACTAAGTTTAAAAAACAAGAAGTCTGTTGGCTGGGATAATATTCCAACATCAGTAATTAAAGCCAGTGCTCATGTTATCTCAAGGCCACTAGCCTTACTTATAAACCAGTCTTTTGAAACTGGAATATTTCCAGAACACTTAAAATATTCCATTGTAAAACCTATTCATAAAAAGGGCGATATTAAAGAAATTACCAACTACCGTCCTATAACTATTGTCTCAGTTTTTTCTAAAATATTTGAAAAAGCAATGATGAAAAGAATCGTTTCTTTTCTTACTAAATACAATATATTGAACAAAAATCAGTTTGGTTTTCGCAAGGGTCTATCAACTTCCTCAGCCATTTTTTCGGTAGTAAATACTGTGATAGACGCTATAGAGGGGAAAACTCAAATCGCATCTGTCTTCTGTGACCTCTCAAAAGCTTTTGATTGTGTAGATCATTCGATCTTGTTACAAAAGCTTGAATATTATGGTATACGTGTGAAGGCAAGCAGTTGGATAAGCTCATATCTTTATAAGAGAAAACAGAGAGTTATCTATACTGACAGTGCTCTAAACTCTCACCATTCTAAATGGGAAGTAGTCCTGCGTGGTGTTCCTCAAGGGTCAATATTGGGACCATTGCTTTTCCTTATTTATGTAAATGATTTGCCTCAAAATGTTGGACAAGCAGAGGCAGTGTTATTTGCTGATGATACTACTTTAACAGTGGTGGGCAAAGATCATGCAGATTTGGCTGAGTCAGCAGAGTTAGCAATGTCCATGGCGGAAGATTGGTTCTTTGTAAATAACTTAAAACTGAACGTGACAAAAACAAAGTTAATTCAGTTTGGTCTACAGTCAAATCCTAACCTACATGTAAAAAAAGGTAAAGAAATAATCATGAGCACAAAAAATGTTAAATTTCTTGGCATTACCCTAGACGCAAATTTAAATTGGAAAAGTCATGTTTCAGGTTTGGCTCAGCAACTGGCGCCAGTTTGTTTTGCTCTCAGAATGATTTCCTCTGTGACTAGTTTAAAAGTAATAAAAGTCGTTTATTCTGCTCATATTGGTTCTCGGCTAAGATATGGGGTGGCATCTGGGGGAACTCTGTAGAGTCTATAAAAATATTCCGCCTACAAAAAAGAATTTTACGCTCAATGTTTCATCTGAGGTATAAACAATTGTGTTTTCATTTTTTCAAAAAACAATATTTTAATCTTTCCGTGTATTTATATCTATGAGACGTTAATTTTCTTTAAGAGCAACCATAATTTATTTGAATCAAAAACTATTGCAATATCCTGTCCAAAGACTAAAATTTTTTGAACGTGGAATATATTACTCGGGTATTAAATTGTTCAATGCACTACCGGAAAAAATTTAAAAAACGGATTCTATCCAGAGTTTCAAGAGTTCACTCAGAGGCTACCTTCTAGAAAATGCATTCTACTCTGTGGAAGAATATCTGGCCAGAAATACTCAAACCAATTCTGCTAATGTCGGGTATGACTTATGAATGAATTGATTGATCCAGTATCTGCCCTGCATTTGTCTCAGTTATAGCCTTACTTGTTAAATATGTATTTGTGTGTATGTAATATATATGTATATATTTGTTATATTGTATTGTGTAATTATATGTTTGTAAATATGTTATTGACTAATGCAGGAATGTAAACTGTATTTAAAAATACTTGAGAATTACTTGTAATATAAGTTATTGTAATTATTATAAATTTAATTTTAATTTTTTATGTGACTCTTGCTATGCGAATTATGTTTGTCAACAGCAACAGAAATAAATAAATAAAATGTTTACTATTTTCGTGACTATACAAGTCCCAAAAATTTAGCTACGGATTGAATTTAGAGGAAGATTATATAGGTTTTTCTACCGTTTTATGAATAAATTTCCACCACAGCAAATGAATAAATTGTGCACAGTTTTTATTGCTTTGTGCTTTCATTCATATTGGTGTCTTTGTTAGGATATTTATGGCTTGTGATCATCGTGAACATTAATTTAGATGAAGTTATTTTAGGATATCTTATGTTACAGTATAAGAGGTTATGCAAATATTTGCTCTCTCTTACTAATTAATTCATTGACATTTTTTAATGCCTATATATTGAAAAATCGAGATGTCACGGATATATCAGATTTGCCTTAATTTGAAAATATATAAATAATTGTTTAATATAAGATACATACATGTACCTTTTAAGCTTAAAAAAAATAACTAAGCTTAATTTAGGTTTACCTAAGAACATACTTTGGTACTTAAAAATAACGCATAATAAGTTTGTTTTTGAAATTCATTAACTACAAACCCTACTTTAAAAAGGAAAAATAATATTTTTGAGTAATTTTCACTTTGTAACCGTAAAAAATAAAAATTACTAAACAAACATACAAACAGGTTATGTAAAGTCTAAAGAAAAGCTCTTACTGAAGCAATGACAAGTGATGAGCTATTAGATACAGTAATGTACAATAAATTTTGTATTAACTACTATTGATTACCAATCATACTAATTGCAAAAATGTGTAAAAATTTTACTTTACCGTGAAATAGGGATAATTATACAATCGATCTTGCCCTGAAATGTAGTTAAGAAAATCAATGAAATCATTTACGACCTACCTTATTATGAAAAAATGAGATCAATTAGGTGTTGCAAGACACTTTTGAAGTAGCAAAATACATTAGTTTAGTACAAAATAAGAAATAAAAAGTATGATATCTAGGTTTGGTTAGTTATTACCAATCCATATCCAGCTCGGGTGACGAATGCCTAAGTTAATAGTTATGACTACGTTATTTAAGTTAGTGAATGTTCATTGCTCAATGTTTATTATTAAAACATATTGTTGGTTTACTACAAAAAGTGACCAACTAGCAAATTGTTAATTCTGAGAAAACGTAGTTTTTATTTTTCAATGAGTGTTAAAATTCTAATCATCTAAAATCAAGTAATCTATTATAATAGTTATAATATTATTTACTATGGCAGTTTTAGCAGACAATTCCTAAAACCACAATAAGCAATATTAATTACAAGCTTATTTTTAAAGAAAAGTGCACTTGGTCACTTTTTGCAGTAAACCGACGATATATTTGTCATGGTAAAAAGTATTTATTTTATTAGGTCTGGCTAGGTGACTATATATGGTAAATGTCCAGTTGATACAGCATTGTGATTTAATATAGAAATTTTATGAAATCATGTTTTACATACCTCATAATGAAACAATTGGATCACCCTTAAGCTGGGAAGACCATTTTCAAGTATGAAAATCCATTATTTCTGTCTAAAATAAGCAATTTAAAAGTTTCCATTCAATGATCAGAATACACAAAGAGCCAATGTGTCTAGGTTTCATAAGTTAAGAATAACTAATAGAATAGCGTGTCGTATAATAGATATGTATTACTATGCTGTATAATTTCAGAATTATTTGAACTAGATCTCGGGAAGTAACTATACATATAATATATAGGCCTACATACATATATATATATATATATATATAGCCTATATATATATAGTTTCTTTACCAGACCAGTCTTTACTAACTATACATTAATACATATAATTACCTATCCGGAACTATTTGCTTTACGCGGATAAACATAAACATCAAGTGATGTGACACTCGATATATTCACAATCATTGCCATATGAATTACCCTAAACGGATAGCCTACCTTAACCTAATAAGGCTAGGATTTCGTACGTTTAAATTGCTTATTTTAGAGAAAAATAATGGATTTTAATTCTTGAAAAGAATCTTCCCAGCTTAAGGATGATCCAATTGTTTAATAATGAGGTATGTAAAACACGATTTCATGATATTTCTATATTAAATCGTATCGCTGTATCAACTGGGCATTTACCTTATATATATAACCTATATATATATATGTTTTCTACTAAACTAATGAGTTTTGGTGCTTAAAAAATGGAAATCGTATTACAATACAATTTTCTCTTTTTTAAGTATTTATTTACAACAGTGAGATTGCTGATTTATGGGATTTTTTATTTTTTTTTTAATCGTTTAACTACATACCTTACTTACTTCTTAAGAATAACGTTTTCAACAAAAAATCACAATTTAAAAACTATCAAATCAACATATTTATAGGTTATACATAATGGCAAATGTTCACATTCACGTCTGATATGATTAACTACAACAAACCTACGAAAGGTTTGGCCTATTGGTTAAATAATAACAGCCACCTGGCCAAACCTGTCGTAGGTTAACATGGAGAAGTTGTCCGATTGATATAAGTGCGAAATCTCGCCAATTCCTCTTCAAAATAGCATTTTGTCCATCATTTCGATACTTATTAAAGACACTTCCCACTTTTTATCTTTTACAATTCAATATTTCTGTCCAAAATCAGCAATTTAAAATTATTGTTTTCTGGCATTTTGAGGTTATTTCGACAAATATTTCATCAATTTTAAGTAAAATCTATTGATGTTTTTTATTCTGCACAAATAGTTCTTGTTTTAAAAACTGTCAAAATAGATATCATTTAGTATCAATGATGTTGTGTATGTGGTTACCTAATCACACCTTGTTAAAGAACTACAGGTCAAAGAAGGTCATTTATATATATTTATTTTACTAGGTCTGGGTTTCAGAGACCTAGTCATCATGAATCTTATATCATAGAAGCATAGCAATATCAACCTGTAGAAGTAAATGAAGTGCGCGCCCACGAATGAATTCACTTATGGCTATATGATTGAATGTTACAAATTTGTCAATTTCATAGTTAAGTAAATAGTGAATTGTGAGAGGTAAAAAATCACTTGCCTTCTTAACGAGTATTTACTTGATGGAAAAGTGCTATTTTGAAGCGGAATTACCAAGATTTCACACTTAAATTGATCTGACAACTTCTATCCATATTTACCATCCTAAGAATCACCTCATTTTTAGACCTCATAAAAAATTGGAGAACATAATTTAGTGTTTCAAAATTAGAGGGTAGATAGTAAATCTACAAACAAAAAAGACATTCATCTTATTGCATTTAACTTGCATCAATTTCTATAAATCAGCATTTCTATAAATCAGCAAGGAATAACCATCTACCTGATTTTAAAGACAAAACGAAATAATAATAAACTATAAATTTAGTTACCTCTCCAGGAGTACCTCCATGTCCTCTATATCGTTTTACAGACGTCATAAATTTTCTAGAAATCATGGATAAGGAAGATTTCATCTTGCTTCTTTACACTGCAACCTTTTTTTAAAGACAAGAAGTAATGAAGTTGTGAAAACCTTTTTTAGGACAGAATTGATCTTTTACAAGTCTACCAACAGTTCCTAGCGAGATATTACAATACATTACTTATTTCACACACTAACTTAAATATTAAGAACATGAATAAAAAAATATAACAATATTTGGATTATACATTTAAGCCTGGCAAGAGCCATGATCTATTACATAATCTATTTTTAATTAATTGATGTATTAATTTTTTTAATATGGTATATTACATATAATAAAGTTTCCATTAACTTTGTTGTACCAATAAATATTTTATATTATGCTCTATGCTTTGAAGGATGATGGACCAGTAGGGCCACATAATCGTTGAAATACAATTTACTGGTAAACTTTCGGAATAATATATAGGCTAATTATTATCTTAGCCGACCGTAAGGCTTGGATAAAACCATGAAGCCTCGTTATTCATTAGAACATTTAAATAATTTTGGAAATTTGAATTTATATTAAACAACTCCTTTTCTAATATTGTTTCAACAACGTTATTGGATGCTTTACTCCTCTTTCAAGAATTTTATAACATAACTGCTAATGAATAAATTACTAATCAGACTTTAGAATTATTAAAGAAGACTCCAAGGTGTGGCTTACAGAATAATATGTTTGGCTTTTCAACTTATACCAGGAAATGTAATAAGAAATATTACTTCTAAATATTGATATTACTAAATGTTTCTCAGATACAATAAGTTTATTAGGTGTTTTAATTCATGAAATAGGACATATGTTAGGCATATTACATTCAAATGATGTGATGTCAATAATGTTTCCATATTATAACTATGATAAAATTGTTATTACTAATAATATGTAATAAATATTGACTTTTTTCGGATAATCCGACCTTTTTTGCGTTCCGACCGTGCCCCCAGTCCCGAAGGTGACGGATTAGAGGGGTTCTACTGTATTTGTACTTTATTCCTCAATGTTTATATAAGTATTTATGTTATTAATTATTATTAATTTAGTTCTAAGCTTTGTGTACTATTTTGTATTTATTATCTAATGGTATTTATTTTATTAGCTTAATTTTAAATCTTAGTGTATTTTCTACATTGTTGCCATTTCTAATGTGCAGTCCCCCATTGATCTGCTTCCTGTTCAGTGTGCAGCAGCTCTGGACTTTGGGCAATTGTTTTCCTTAGAATTCCTATATTTTCCTTTAGGAATATGTGATTTTGATGTAATCAAGTTTATTGACTTCCTCTTGCTCTGGTACATCTCAAGAACTTCCAGTCATGGTTGTATGAATTCCTGTTCTCGAGAAATCAACTTTTCCCAAAATGTATTGTTCTACAAATTTATTTTTCACTTCTTTTGAATGTTTTGATTTCTGTTCACTTTTTCTATTCAGCTTAACAGAAAATTTCACTAGCCCCCCCCCCCCCCTGTGTGAAACTTTACTTAGCATGGTTTGCTTTGTTAGCTTTGTTTCACACCCACACTATTGTTTTATTAACCCCTCATTATTCACATGTTTAAAATAAAATCTCTGAGTTTTTACATTTTATTTTGTCTTATTTTAACTCTATTTCTGGATTTACAATATAATATTTTTTAATAATTGAAAGCATGAATTCTCTCACCATTTTAATTGAATTAAAATTAATCATTTTTATTGCACCTATGCGACTTAGGTGAACAAATTCTCTTTGAAAAATTCTCTTTTACTTTTGTCTTAGGGACTTATGAAATTGAAGTGTTTTTGCCAACTGCTAAAATATTTGTTTTATGAAAAAATTATATAATTTCATTTCCTTCATTGCTGCAACTCCATTGTGAAAATAATATAATTTTTGGATTATGAGGTATTTTTGGGAATTTCTCTTCCTTTAATAATTAGTTTTAACTTTAAAACAATGCAATGTGGATTGAAACTCGTAATAAAGGACTGAAATTAGAGAAGCACATTTTGGCACCTTCAAACTCTTTTTTTACAAAATTTAAATTTCACCAAACTTGATGCACTTACCGCTATTCTAAGTTCAGAGAGTTTTCAACAGATCACTGAGTCGAAAGTCACTTTTTGCGATAATCGCCTACATCCCAGGACTTGAAAAAACCACTTTGCATAGCTCTAGAGACGTTAGAATGGGAGTGTGCTGCAAAAATGAACTCCACTCGGAAGGGGAGCCACTTACAAAGAATGAAATTTTACCTTTAATTCTACAAGGAAAATTTATTCTTGATAATTTTTACAAGAAATTAACAATCTTTATTAAAATTTTATTTAATTTGATTACTCTAGCTCTACTTTATATTTCTAAGAACTCTCTCTCTGGGAATGTCATTTGAAAAAGCAGTTTGCAAAATCTATACTTATTATTTAAAATATGAGCATATATATTTTAACACATGATTTTAGTCCACCTGAAAATGCAACATAGGACACATAGGATTATATTTATAACACAAATAAATAAAACCAAAATGTTTTATTTATTTAAAGTTTTCTCATTTAAAATTCTTCTTTTACTTAATTGGAAAAAAATAGTTTTATTTCTCAATGTACGTAATGTAAAACTTTTGTTTATTTAACTGAAAAAATAGTTTTATAGCTCTCTGCAAAATATAACTTTTGTTTTTCCACTTTTAAACAAATACAATCTGAATTACATGAAAATCTTAACCTTTACTATTTTATAACATTATTTATATTATATGTTATGTTTGACCAAGGAAGTATAAATATATAAATAACAAATTGACTCTACTTTAATTTGCAAATATTCGTTCATATATTAAGAGTGGTAACTTGGTTATATATTTTAAAGTTGACTTCAGTTTCTGAATGGTGATCTGTAGTAACCAGTGACAGTTTATTTCCACAAATTGATCAAGGGCAGTCATGAAGTGATGATCTTGAAGTTGTGTGGAGATCGGTTTAGAAGTTTCTGAAGGTATGCTGTTGTTGAGATGGTCCTACATCGAATTTTCAGGATCTGCTTGAGGCTCAATTTTTAGTTGATTTTAATCAAAGTTTATTATTATTATTGTAGTCTTTTAGAAAGTGTTCATTTATTTATTCTTCAACTTGTAATTTATTTTGATTGTTATCCATTTATCTTCTGTTAATTCTACATTAAAACAAAAACAGTCCCAAAATCTTTCTAGAGTTACTTCATTTCTTGACGTAGATTGAATTTAGAATTAATCTTATTACTTTTGACCCTTTGGAAATAGTTGACTGCATAATACCTATCACCCAGTAGTTCTTCTTTGGCGTGACTTCTTAAAGATGTTCCTTGAACGAAGGAAAAAATACAATTAATTTTAATTTTTCACTTCTCTCAGGAAGTAAACTTTGTTGTGATATTTAGGTCAATTTCCCTCAAAACTTCCCTTTTGTCTATTGAGGTTTATGAGCTTCATTTTGGTTTGAATGTACCAAGTTTTTGTTCTAACATTATTAGTAATGATTCTCTTAATTATTTTTCTGTTTCTTTTGATTTCATTGCAGCTTGATTGCAATTTTTCAATTATCAAATTTTTGTATTTTTGAGTTAGAATTTAGAAATTCCAAGTGTTGTCCTTAGGCTTTGTAAAATCCATTGAAATGTGAATTGTGGTTATCCGACCATAACTTTCCAAGTTATTCGGATTTGAATGTAATCTTATTATTTTCTTGACCATATTTTTGATACTTACTGAATTTTACACTTTTTTCTTTGGTTCCTTTTGGATAGAAACTAAAGCATCTCTTTGGTTTTTCGCTGTAGTCCTCTTAGTTGCAGAGTTATTCGTCGTCCAGTGTTCATTTTCTCATCTAACTTATTTTAGAGAAACCCCCCCATTTCATAATATATATACTGCTATTGGTCTTACATTACAAAACTATAAATTCTTATTCCATTTCAACCATAAAATTTTCATATTTTGTTTTAAAATATACTTATTTTTTATTTGAAAATTTTCACCCTTATTTATTATTTTATTTGTAAATGGTTTAGCTGATTTTGACAAAACTTACCAAAACTGTACTATTTTAAATACATTATCTTTATTTAATTTTACTTTTGAAAAAAAAATTTAGTTGTTCTTTAATTTGAGAAAAACTTCTCAAGAATGATCTTTGCAGCCATTTTACACAAATAATTACTTTTAATTATTAACTTTTTTCTACATATTATTTATTACATTATTTTTTTGAGCTTTTAGTTTATTTAGTTTTTCAAATATTTTGTATTTTGGGTTTTTCAACCTACTGTTTGTTGGCTATAACTTTTTAATTATTAAATTTCTTTTGACACATTCAGGTTAGACAAATATTTAAAACTAAAAATATTTTTGATTTTAAACAAAATAAGGTTTGTATGTTAAAGGCTTGGTACCAGATTTCCTGTTTAGATATGAAATAAATGATGTTGCTTTAAGGCAGCTGCCAATTACTCAAGTCATTGCATTGAACAAAACCATGTACTTGTCCTTTCTTGTCATTCTACATTTGTTATAAATGTTAACATGTACAATTTTTTGGATTTCCCCCCTTTTTTAAAAATATTCTTGAGACTTGAGCGGTTTTATAAGAATTAAAAAATTTAATTACAATCTCAACGTGTAATTTAGAAAAACTGAATTTTTACCAAAAACTCAATATTTTCCAAATTTGCATGGGTACTCTATTGAACCATTGCAAAACATATTCCTTAAAATGCTTCGTTTTCTATGTAGCCATTTTGTGTTTGTAATAAAAATAAATAAAAAAATCATATCTTTTTAACGGTAAATGATATGGAGTTAAAATTTTTAATGTTACTTAGTGTGATAAAGACTCAATTTTAAAAGATATCTGATTTCCTTTTAACATTTCAAAATGGCGGCTATATAAACTTTTTAACTTCGAATATCTGAAAGTTAACTTTACAAAATATTAACAAGAGGCAAAATATCTTTCTTTTTTAATGACAAACAAAATCTATTTTCTGTAGCTCAAAGGATACTTACTGGGTTAACAAAAAAACTTAAAACATTAATTCTTGGTATTTGTCTACAACTCCCAAAATTAGCATAGAACCAAAATTTTTGAGTGAATTCTACAAATTTTTATCTCCAAAGTAATATCCTAAATGTCATCTCCATGTCATTTATCATTAAAAAGAAATTATTATTTTTTTGATAAAAACACAAAATGTCGGCTAGGTAGGAAACTAAGCATTTTAGGAATTATGTTTATATAAACTTTTTTTTGGTTTTGATGTGAGCTACTGATGTTTTGGAACGATTTTGGAAACACCCTGTACATAAATGATTTTATAAAAGACAAAAATTTGTTAACTTAATGCAAAACCCTAAAAAAGGCCAATAAAAATTAACCGATTAAGTAAATATAAAAAGTACTAAACTCAATTTGCCAAGAATTAACATTTTAAATCCTGATAAGGAAATCGGTTTACTAAATATTAATGACTGACTAAATTCATTTGGATTAAGATAAAAATATAACAGATAACAGCTCATGCACTTACCTTGGGAAGGTGTGTTATCATATTCTTTGATTTGCTCTGTAGATTCACTGTCGGGTGCTTGGAAACTTTTTTTTTTTAAGATTTGACATAGTACTTTCATAAGATAGTAAACTGTTATACTTATTACAGGTCGCAGTTGCATTGTTTTTAGTAAAAAAACATGAAATATCACTAGTTGTCCTTCTCTTTTTGTAAGGCGTCTCAAACATTTTAAATAAAAACCTCTTTTAAAAATCTAAATAAAGATGTAAAAGAATAAACTTCAATAATATACTAGAAAACAAAAATAAATTTAATTATATATTCTACACCATTGAATAAAAGCTTCATTACTGAGCACCAACACATCCTAAAACAGTGATTGAGAAGTGAACTTTACATAACCAATTAACTGAAAGAAAAACAAAGTTAGTTGTCAATGAGTAATCAACTACTGCAAGTAGAAGAACTGAATAACAGAAAGCACTTTTTGAGTGTTTCTTGTTTTGTTTGTGAGATTGTAATTTCGACACCACATCAAATGTAACATATGATAAATGGTTGAGTTGCAAAGAGTCATTGTCACATGGGAGGGTGGATATAACATGACTAGCTTTGTGGGGTTATAATTTAGACATCACATCAAATGCAACATATTATGAATGTTTGGGATGTGAACTGCTATTGTCCACCGGGGGGGGGGGGGATATAATACAATCCAATATATTATGAATCTTTAGATGTGAAATCATTGTCACATACGGGGCGAGAGGAGAAGTAGAAATGCTACTGGATTTTATTAGATAAAATTTAGTAAAATTCGGATAGTGGTGTTGTAAAAAATTAAGTTTTTTTCTTTGAATCTTTAACCAGGGTTAAAATAAATTTCAAACTCATATTAAAATTGTATTTATTCTAACTATTATACATAATTTTACCTATTGGTTGGAAAATACAAAACAAAATATTTTAAGGCACATTCGTTAAAATATACAACACATATCTAAAAAACATTATTTGATATATTTTCTAAGGCAGCTTGTGTACGCTTACAGAACTTTATCTTATTTTAATATTCATCTGGATCTAAAAACACTATACAAGATTATCCAGATGTAATCTTAGTTCTTAATAAAAAATAAGTAAATGTTTTATAAACATAGGTCTAAAAGGACTTGATTATATGCTGTTGGTCGGTTTGTTTTTTATAAATAGATATATCTATCAATATTTAATTTGCTACAAATGAATGGTTCTATTTATAACCAAAAAATAACTAAAAATTGGTGTTATTTTTGGTGTTAACTAAGAATTGTATGGTTAAAAAAAGAAAAAGTTATTGATACTGATTATCTAAAAATCTGTAAATTTTATGTATTAAGTCTACCATTTTTTAATGTTTGTTTCCTTATTCTTAATGAAAAAGAAAATTTGTTATAAGGAAAAAAAAAACCATTGACTCCGATTTTGGAAAAAAAAAAATTCTTGTCAAATCACATGCTCTATAATAAAAAAAAAAAATTTGATGCTTCTGCTACCCATCTGTGCTCATTTTCCTTAAATTTATGCTCAATAGTATAAGTTCAACAATGGAAAAATATCTTTCAACTAGTTTAAAAATCGCTGTCATTAAATTTTGTTGCAAATACATATTACCCCATATATTATGCAATGATCAAGTACAGTTCATTTTAGCAGATTGATATTCTGTACTCAATAATACAATTAATTACTATAACAAAAAATTCAGGAGTTTTAAGAAACAGAATTTTAATAAAATAAGTTGTAAATGCTCTAGCAATTGCTCCGAAATCATTGAAATTTGTCATATAGGCTTCATAAAAGACTGCACAAGAAAACACTATGTCCATTTCATTGACAGATAAAACCTTTTACAACACACGTTTTTACAAAGTCCCATACATTAGATAAATATCACTCCCACAGTAATGAGATTCAATAGAGTATTTTTAAGTATAATAATTGACCACCAAAATGATGTTTCTATGACCAAATAACCAACCTTATTCCAATATATGATTTACACATTGAAACATCTCCTTGGACTATCAATTTTGTGGAAATAAGAGATTTATACAATTTTCATAGTTAATTCTTCACAAAATTGATAAAATCAACAAGGTATGCTATTTATTCCAAGTTCTATTTTCATTAGAATTTACTACTCAAACTTTACAAAAAAAACTGTCTCAAAAATAATTAACACAAAATTATTTTATACTTTCTAACTCTAATTGTAACAAAACACTTAACAATTTTTTTTAACAAACATATAAAAATAAATTATATCTGTGATTACTCCAACTGTTTTACAGATGTACATAAAAATAAAACACTTATATTTATAAGTTAATTAACATACAGTGTACATAAAAATATAATGAAAAAAAAAATCCCAAAATTAAAATATTAATTTCTAACTCTAACTAGTTTATTTTAAAGTTTTTCCCCTCAAAAGTAGTTCCTAAAATGATTATTTTCCTATAATAGTTACTTATTCTCTCTTGCAGTTGGAAAAATTCACATATTTGGGCATAAAACTGACAAAGGATGAACTAGAATGTGGAGAAATTTAACGCAGAATGCCAATAAAACATATTTCACACTATCACCAATCTTTAGATCAAAGAGTATACGTCACAGCAAAAAATAAGGATTTACGGTACAATCTCATTTAACCGGACTAACTGGGACTGGAAGCAGTACAGAAAATAAAAAATTAGGATAAACAGTAAAAATTAGAAAATGCAATAAAATAATTTATAGTGGCAAAACCTAATGTTTACTTCACTATACATCCGACTCCCTATCGCAGCCTTTTTCCTGCGAAGATATGTTCCGGCGATCTCATTGATGGTCATTGTGCAATTGCCACCATCATTGTCGTCATCCAACCAGAGACTAATACCTTTGATTCGATATCAACATCTGAGCATCTGTCGATTTTGGCGAACATTTGGAACAACTTTTCTTCAGAAAAAATACTTGTTTTTTGACTTGTTGGTTGATGTGCAAGGGATGTCTTCAGGCGTTATTTCACAAACAGCAGGGTACAATTTTTTCAAAGACTTCTTCAAAATACTTTCTGTTACATGATCCCATGCGTCAGCCACCATGTAAATGACATCATTAATATTTATTGTTTTTAATAAATCAATAATACTTTTTTCTCCTTCTATTTCGATCATCTTACTCAAAAGCTTTTTGTCTTACTCAAAAGCTTGAACACGCTTGATATATTCAAGCACCCCCTGATCCGTAGGCTACAAAAGTGGTGTGACATTAGAAGGAAGAAATTTAACTTTTATTTTGCCACTTACAAGTTCTTGTTCGCCTGGATGAGATGGGCATCGTTAACAAGCAAAAAATCTTTTCAGGGTAGTTTTTTATTTAAAACATTTTTGTACCCCAGGAATAAAATTGTCAAAATAAGTGTGCAAGGTAGAAGGGGGTTAGATAAAGAGCAAGACTAGACAAAGGGCCTTCATTACATTCCCTTACATGACCTAAACCTTGTCCACTCTAAGACGTGCATTGTCAGGTGAGTTGCACTAGGCATCAGTGCTTCCACTGCTAAAATGTACATATCAAATACGTACTCAAAGATGGTATATTGGTGCTTTTACTCTATATGGGTCACATTTCGATCATAACTTTAAATATTTAAATTAGTCCGGATAATCCATATATCCTGTTAAATGAGGTCTGGATAAACAAGGTTGAACTGTACAAAATAATTATTCACCCATTTATAACCAATGGCTTGATATTTGAGGATCTGAAAGCTGAAGGCCTCTTGAACATCAACCAGAGGTTTACTGTGCCCTTCTTAGGTTGACCAATTTCTGTACCTTTGACTAGTTTGAGAATTTTATCTAACCAATAGAAGTGAAACATGGATTCTGAAGCAAACATCAACTGATCTTCTATATGTGTTTGAAAGGAAAAATATTAAGATGAATATTGAGAGCAATAAGAGAACAGAAACTGAAAAATAAGAATGAACTTGGGGATATACTTATTATGAAAAGGACCACCACTATCGAAGCATAAAACGCTGAAGAAACTAGTAGAGGGAAAAAGATTAATTAGACCCCAAAAATTGGAGGACAGTGTAAGAAAAGATGCTGGTGCAAGACTTAGTGTGAGGGAATGAAGAGTTAGAGGAAGAAATTGAAGGAGGCTAGGGCTATAGCACCATAGTAATATTTTCTTAAATCAATATTTAATGTGATGAAGAATAAAATAAACATCGAGATTTCCATGGATATATTTTGGGGCCCCTGACCCCCCCCCCCATGTCTACTTGTATTTTTCTGTCTACATTGATTTCTCAGAAAATGTTTTACCGATTTTGTTCAAAATTGTATTTAGTGGTTTTTTGATTCCACTATAATCACATTGGATTTACTCAAAATCAGCTCCAACGATTTTGATCAAATTTGTCTTATGGTCTAAAGTCCAATAAAATGTATCAGAAGTTATCTCCACAAAAATTTAGGATTAGGAGATATCAGTACACATCCCAAAACCATTAATAAAGCAATTTATGAAAGGTTTAATTTCTCAAAATCAGCTCTACCAATTTCAATAAAATTAGAAGAAATAACAAACTACAATTTTAAAGTTTTGAGTTCAGAGATTTTGAGATTCTCAGAGGTGGAATGTATTATTACATAGTTGGAATATATCACAGAAATAATTTTTAAATAAATGAAGATACAAATGATAATATGATTGAACACATAAATATAATATAAAACTTTATGCTAATGACTTGAGTGCACATATATTCATAATAGAAAATAGAAAACTACTAAAACATAACCTATTATAAAAGTTAAGAAACATATTACTTTTAATTGGTTCACACAATTTGTACTATGTACTTCAATAGTTATGACATTACTAATTGGTTTTACACAAAATTCTGTAGAATGGTGCAAACAAAACCTGATAGTTAAAATAATAAACTAGGAATAACTGCTAAGAAAAACCATGTGGTGCTCTCATTCTGATGGTTTGTTGATAATGCCATATTTTATTTCTGAAAGGACTTGTATAATTATTTTCTTCTTTCTTTCTTTTGGTGTAATCTTAACCCTTTAAATCGTAGTATATGGAATATACATATGAAAGCACAACGATAAATTTAGTTTGTAAAATTACCAGTAGAGGTTATTTCAATTCAGAGTTGCTATTTAGGTTTTGTAAGGAAACCATTTTGTAAGTTAAACTGTGTAAAACCAGCCATTTGTGTATCATCACCCATATGCAGTAGATTAAATATTTATTTGCCAAAAGTTGCCATTTTGTCAACATTGTCTAACCTTTGACAGATGACACAATTGCAGCAGTGTTTTCAATTTTATTAGGAACTAAATAAATAGTGGTTATTATTTTATTAGAGATGGTTTAATATTATTCCTCCCGTCAATTCAATACCATTGTGGTCATGCATACTTCTATGGTGCATATAGAACTAGTTATAACTTAACTAAAGAGAACAAACCACTGTATTTGAGACAGACTACTCTTAGGAACTCACTATATAGTGAGTTCAACCTTGGCAAACCCGAGGGACTCTAGCTGGATCTACGCCTTTTTTTTCTTCATGTTTTGCCTTTAAACAAGAAGGGGAAAAAAATTCAGACAGGCCACATTCAAAACTATGGAGACACAGTACCAGGACTTCTTTCTATACAGACAGTTCACTCAATCCAACAAATTATCAGTCAGGATCAGGGGTTTACATTTCAGAAATGGAATATCAGTTTTAAAATACTTCATCCAGTTAATCAAGCACAGAACTATTGGCCATACTTGCTGCATTTCAATATTGTGCCAAGTTCACGGCAGAACAGATATGCATTTTAACGGACTGAAATACATCTCTCTGGACAATAGCAGATTATAAGCCGTTCTCCTTCTACCACCACTATACACAAACCATCCAGAATTACTCCAGGACTTTGACAAAACAAAAATTGTATGCCTCCAATGTATCCATGGACATTGTAGCATATCGGGCAATGTAAGGGCAGGCTGACAAAGTGATAAAAGCAGCCCTTCACTTTAACCCCAAACCACTCACAAGGAAGCAAGAGGTGAAATGGGACACAATGGACATGAATAGTTTTATTGTTCACAGTGATAGCCAAAATGGTGAAGTTGAATATAACAAATTGAGTGAGTCCGAATCTGAAATTGGTCAAGTCAATGTCAGGAGTCCTACAAATACAAGTAGAATTGTTTGGAATTAGCAAAATACACCAAATTCATCTAAAAAAAAACCTTTTAGAAGTGTTCCTGGACTAAATGTCATAATGTAAGTTAGAAAACGAATTAAAAAAAAACAAAAAACATTCTTTTAATTTTGTTGCAATGAGTTCTGGGATATGACTGTAATTGAAACAAACAATTATACATTATTAATAATATAAACAATGTATAGAGGCTAAAATGTTATTTATATTATTTGAAATATTAGGTGCCAGGAAAAGATGCAAAAAAAATAATGTAATAGAAAATAATAACCACCTTTATTCGCCCAATTTAATTTGATCCAGCCAGTACTGCAAGGTGTAGTTAATACAACTCTCACTGGGTTAAATCATAAGTTTGGATTTTAAAACATATCATACTACATGATCTTTGAAGTTTTAAATCAAATATAGTAAAAGATATCTTAAAAATACAGCAGATCAAAGACTTTATTTAAACAAATTCAAAATATGCTTCACTACTACCCAATTTATAAAGAGTGTAGACCTAGTTATGTACACTTTTGTAAAAATAAAATAGATCATAATAATTCTACTGTTGAACAAATGTATGAACCAACTGAAAGTATAAAGTACAGTCAGTGTGCAACAGATATTACACCAGTACCAAAATTATGCTTATCTTTACCCTAGTCAACACATTTTAAATTTAGTGCAATTTAAGCATAATCAGAGTGTCCACACAATGTCAACAATATTTTACCATGATCAACTATTAGATTTCTCTGGTCATATAAAATTAAAATTTTCTTCCTTTATCGAAGAATAGATTTCAATTTGTGAGCTTTCTGATAACAAGTGACAAACACACAAAAAAAACACAAAATTCCAATTAAAAAAAAAAAAAGTTCTCAAGATTTTGATTAATTTTGCTGAAATGTAGGGCGTATGAATACTACAATCAAATAATGCATTCATCACCATTTTTTCATTTTGTTTTGACCATTTCCCAATATGCGGATACTCTGACAATATAAACAACTGCACTATAATATACAAAACAAACACTGAATGAAAGACTACAACCACTTTTATCGAGTCAGCTGAAAAGCTGTTTACAGTTTTTTAATTGCACACTAAAAATAAATTGATTATTTTTAAATTACTAAAATAAATGGACGGAATATTAGTGATTTATATATCTTAGAAAAAATGGAATGAAATGTTACAATATAATGAATAGGAATGATATAGTTTTATAATGAAGTTAACCAACCAGAACTATTTGTACACAATAAGTGGGGGGGGATTTAATGAAAATTTCAAATATTCATTTCTAATAAAATGTAAGCCTTAATTATTGACGTTGTTGGATTTATTAAAATTCGGTAATTCTTATTTACAAAGCTAATATTACAGGAAACCTGGGTATATATTATTTTGACTGACAATATTAAATATAATATATTGATTATAAATTAAACATTAGGTAAAGGTAAGACTAACTATATTTTAATGAAAAGTAGACACCACGAATAATTTATTTAAAAACATATTTTTAAAATTCTAGAAATGGTTTTGAAATCATTTATATCAAAACTTGATGAAACCAATTTTACCCCGAAGGTTGGAAGTGTAGGACAGGTTTATCCTGTTGCTTTTTTTCCCCCTCCATAAAAGCTATTGAAGATTTTTCTCAACATTAGCCTCTAAGGAATCAATTAAAAAAGTTACTGGTTTCTATCCCCCCAAAAATACTAGTTGGAGAATTATTCAGAAAAAAAAAATAAAAATAAAAAATAACCACAGATGGTCTTAAAATATTGAATTTATAAAAATCTATATAACGATGTTCATTGTCTAAACTAATGTTTCATAGTATGTATAGAGAGAAATTACGGTTTACGATAAACTGCTAAAAAAACAAATGGAACCTAACAGATATTTTGTTTTATCTCTAGAATTTACTCTTGAACCGTAATTTTTATTTACAATAACAATTGGTTTAGGTCACAAACTTTCACATTTTGTCCAATTAGATCAGTTTTACTGACTCCGAGATGTTTAATTTTCTAATACAGTGTCCAAGAATAATTTTCAATTTTTAGATAATAATTCATAAACCGGCATTTTTGATTAGACAACAAAACATATTTTTTGCTTGATTAAGTCTTTGGTTTTGTATACGGTGTGTAAGAAAATTAGTGTAATATTTTAGCACCATTTATTACTTAAATTAGAGTAATTGAATAATAAGTTTTTTTATCAGACTTATAACTTCAATTCTTCTTATCCCCCCCTCCACTTAAATATTTGTAAGTAACTAACAATCATGTACTTGTCAGTACAAATGAATGTACTGTCACTATAAATGAATGTACCAAAAATGTTCATGAATATATTAATATCAATAAAATAACATGAATATTCTTAATTTAAAATTACAGTTAAGTATAAATGAAATTGA
The DNA here is from genome assembly GCA_963513935.1 of Aphrophora alni. NCBI lineage: Eukaryota > Metazoa > Arthropoda > Insecta > Hemiptera > Aphrophoridae > Aphrophora > Aphrophora alni. The sequence continues at coordinate 40,123,624 of OY740765.1, read as the reverse complement.
TACAGAATTTAACCAATATGTACAAATATGTATGGTATCTATATGTACAATATTGATATAGATAGTGATATGTTTAGATTTTGTATGGATAGGAGAGTCAGGCTTACACTGAAAAGTGGTAATACCTAATAGTACACAAATCAGAAAACACTATAAAAAAACACTCAAAACAACACTAAAGTTCTTACTTTTACTTTAGTGGTTTTTTTTTCATTTTCCCCCCTTATTTATGTACTATTAATGTAATACCAAGGATCACTTTCCAAGGTAAACCTGTGTCTCCTATCCATACGAAATCTAAACTAAAAGGCTATGTGCCCTATTAAACTCTAACCATTAATTGCGATATGTAATTTATAGGTACATGTAAAGTCTTATTTCTTTAACTGTGTATAAAAGTTAAAAATTGTATAACATAGTTCAACTTTTTTTTTTTTTATTTATTCATTAAAGTAAGAAAATATAAAATATTAATTATGGAATAGAGAAAAAGCTGATACAACTAAAATGTTTTCAGTTTTGCCATCGACCGATGATGATAGCAACCATTGTAGTAATCAATGAAGACACTAAAGTTAAACTTAATGATGCAGAATTTAATTCCTTTCCAGCGTGACAATCAACAATACGACGGGCTCTCATGAAATCTTTACCTAGATAAGTTGAATAGTAGCGTTCTTCAGATTTAAGTACCATCAACTGTTGTGCTGCATCTTGAAAGATAAGATCAGCGTAAGGTGGATTTGAATAGAACATGCTGAAGCTGAAAATATAAAAATAAACTCAGATGCACGCACATAGATATTATTATTGGTACAATTATTAAGCTATGAATGACTCAAGAAAATATTACTTCCCAGGTTGGCACTGAACTTAAATTTACATACAACTATTTAATACAAAAATAATTATTTTTAATGTTTTAAAATTATATTAAAATAGACTAAAACTAAACAATTTTCAGAAAAAAGAGAAAACAAGAAACAACTATTCAATAAAACAAAGCTATTAAGCTCCCAGTATAAGAAGATTTGTGTTAGGCGAGTTCTAAGAATGCTTACAGAGGAAAACAAAAAAAAGTGTACAGGCACTGCTCAGTCAGTCAAAAAATCGTGGCTACAGTTTTCTGGGACAGGAAAGGTATTTTGGTAGAATACCTGCTCCATGGGGTGATAATAAATCCCCACATGCACTGCATAACATTGACCATTCAGGCAGCCAATCCAAATCTACCAACATAGCTACACAAAAACGATGTCTGTCTGCTTTATGACAATGCTCGGTCATACACTGGAGTACCAACATCATTATTAGAGGATAAATTTGGATGAGAAAAATAATCATTCTTCCCCACCCACTATACTCTTGATTTTGCACCTTCAAACTTCCATCTTTTTCCAAATCAAAAGCTTTTTTTAGGAAGAGATTGAATGGCAAATGATGATGAATTAAACAAATCAGGACGAAGAGATCAACAAACTTCTGTATGTCTTAACAAGTACTTAGATCTCCATGAAGATTACATAAAAAATTAATAAATCATGTAGTTGTATTGTCAGTTGAAATTTTGTTAATTAATCAATTTTTCTTTGATCCATAACAAAATGGGTCTTACTTAAAAATTTACCCTAGCACTTTGCCAGGACTCTATATGTGAAGTTTTAGTCCGGATCCATAAAAATAATTGTTAATTTCATCAAAACAACTTTAATCACACTGTGTAAAATTATTTGAAAATACTCCACGTATATGTGGCTAAAATTATATAAAGAATTGCCTAATGCCTATAAATGTTAAAATCAAAACAATTTAAAAATAAAAGAAGTTATAAATTATTTCCCTCTATTTATATAAATATGAAAAACTTCTCCTTTAAAAATAAAAGAATATAAAAATAATGACCCTGAATACTCAAGTAATGTCAGAGTTGGAAAAGAGCGAGAGTTGGTTAAGAGAGACCTGATAGGAAAGATGACTCTAATCCAACAAAAAACATGTAGATCCAACCTTACCTCGGGATTGTCACATCCATAATCACTGTAATTCAGCTTTTGAAGGCTCAAATTATAAATGATTTATTATAGTGTAAATGAATATTTTATAAATCTACTTGATATTCAGCTATATTTGATTAATTATGAGTAATTTTAACTTTGACAATGTGTTTGTTTTTCTGTAATAAATGTTTTGTGCGATAAAAATATTTAAATAACAATATTGTACTATCTCAGTTCTGTGCTCAATGAATTTCTTACCTGAAATCACTTTTATACTTTCTTCCGTAAAACTGTTGAGCATAAACAAACAAATTGATATACGCATTTAACTGTGTTTGATTGTAAGCTTCTCCTCCTCGTGTCACTACTGCGTTTGCTTTAACTTTACCCAAGTTACAACGTTTATACTCCTTCATTATAGCTCTTGTCCCTAAAACATAAAATACACAGTTGTGATCAAATCAGTTGACTCCTTGATCCGCACAAATAGTCTGGCACCCAAAGAGATTTTTTGGAGAACTTATAAACATTTTTTTCCAAATGTGCTAGACAAAATCTTGTGTATTATAATAAATGGAACACTTTTTCACTCATACCTATGTATGGGAAAAAAATTAAGACTTTTTGTCAATGATGATGGAGTAAAAAAAAATGTATAGATATTTTGACCAGTATTTAGACTAAACTTATTTGACTGACTCGCATAAATACTAACTTTGCTCCAGTTGATGTTGAAAATGTGGCTTTACTGAATCTAATATTTCTTCATATTTATATAGACCTTCAACTTGATTTAGTGTCGTGAAATTTAGATTTGTTCCAATTATACAAGTTTAGAAATTTTATAATTTAAGTTACAGTATATATCTTATAATAAAACATAAAAAAATAAAGTTACTCTTATTTACGTAAAAATAAAATAAAACTGCCTGTTTGTTTTTCTATTTATAATTTATAAAGGAATAGTTTTCCAGTATGTCACTAACAATAATTTAGTGGAGTATGCATAATTAATACAACAACATAAAGAAATAATAAATTATAATTAAATAAACTATAACACACAATAATAAAAATAAATATTAAGTAATAAGAATAACAATTTGCAATTAAAAAGAAACCAATATTAGTTTAAGTCTAATAAAACAACAGAAATCAGGGTAAATCAATGTATAGGATAAAACAATAATATAAAAAAATTCTACACTATCCTTAATAATAACAATATTGAATTTCAGCTATGTAAATAGACATATGAAAATCACCTAAGGGCTCATATCATAAATTTCAAACCCTGACCTCACTAACAATAGTCATAATCAAAAGAAATCCATTACATAGTCCATTTCAATAATTTTGTAAATAAATGAATAAAAGTGAAGTGAAGTTAAAATTAAAAGAAGAAGAAGAAGAAGAAGAAAGAAGAAGAGGACTTAAGCCGGCAGAGGAGACAACAATAAGATCACTTAAGACTCAGGACACCATTTAAAACAGTTTGATAAAATGTGTACTCAAGCTATTTCAAGACTATTATATTAATTAAACTAAGAACCCAAGATTAAGAGACAAAAAAAAGAAAAAAAAGAATAAAACTCATTAAATGGTAATTATAAAATAGAAGAAACTAACGGTGAGTGAGCTACTTAAACACAAATTTATCATCAGAAACTTTGGAAAGCTTAAGACATCATTCTAAATTAAAAGTCCTTTTAAACTTTTAATGACTCATAATATTGTACATATGAAAGTGGTCATTAGTATTACCTAATAGAATACAAGTAAGAAAACACACACAAAAACACTAAAGTTCTGAAATGTGTGTTTTCTTACTTGTATACTATTAGGTAATGCCAAGGACCACTTTCCAAGGTAAGCCTGTGTCTCCTGTCCATAAAAAATCTAATCTACAGGCTACGTGCCCTATTAAACTCTAACATAATATTGTACATAGTAAAGACAAAGAACTAATAAGTATCTAAGAACCATTTTTTTTATTAACTGAATACATACATTGTTAATTTGAAAGAAATGATTTTTAAATAGATAATAAATCCGAATTTATACTCATATGCATTGCCTATTTTGTATTGTCTAAATCACATAGCACAATATTTATTTATTTTATTACTTAACAACCATTTCCTTAATTTTTAAATAAATATTTTACTAATGGAACAAATGGTTAAGGTACTCCCTTATCTAATTTAGATCTGAGCCTAGCTTTGTAATAATCTTGAATTGTCCTAAATTTACCACTTGTATTATAAAATAAATCTTGGAATTTTAACAAATCTATAAATATCTTCTAGTTAATAATTCAGTTCTCTGAACAATGGCAACGAATTTTCAGTTTTAATTTTATTCATTATATATCTTATGACATTTGTTTGTAGAATAAGAATTGATTAAAATCTTCCTATACTTAGATACTTGGGGATCTGGAAGCTGAAGGCCTTTTGAAGATTAACCAGAAGTTCATTGTGCTTCTCTTAAGCCTAGCCAGGCCAACCCATATGACTAGTTTAAGAATTTTGTCGCGTATTCTAGTGTCGATTTATCCTTTGGCTACAAGGGTCCAAAGAGTCTCTTTCTCTTGTACCCTAGTGATATGCAGTCTACAAGGAGGTGTTTGTCCACAAGGGACTCACTTGCCTGCATGAACAATCAACAGTTTTGGACTCCATAGAAGAGACCCACTTTCGTTAGGTGTTCCCTGAAATGGCTATGCCCAGTTGTAAAGCAACTACCTATTTGAGGTATTCTCCTTTAAGCCTGACCAAGGACTCTGTTAGATCTGAGCTCTGTCCTTTAATAAGGTGCTTGCACATTTTGCTACCAGTGTGATACTCAATTTTTGAATTTTGCTTTGATATTAAAACATTCGCTGAATAGCGGGAAAAAGGAATAGACATAATTGGTTTGAAAGGAAGACGACGCAAGTCAAGTTGACGTCTGTAAATAATATTTAAAATAAGGGACAGAAAAATTAAAATAGATTTCCAAAATATAAATTTAAAGTAAATAATGTTTAGTTTTAAGATAGAATAAGTATTGAAGTGAGATTTTATTTTGTGAATTAAACGATGCTTGTTTTCAAGCAAAATGGTGTAGTGACGAGGTTCCGTGAAAAGACATATGTGAACCCCGGTTAGAAGAAACTGCATGCAAGCGTGTATAGAGTCAGTTGGTAATTAGTAGTCAGGAGTCTAGAGTCTAGGTCAGTCCTTGAAGGGTGATAGACGGTGCTCGCGAGAGTGTGTGTTGTAAGTTTGAATAGAACAATGTGATTTATATGAAAAACACTATATAATCATGTAAAGAAAGTGGACTGGTTATTTAGTATACTTGTTTTCAAGACAAAGTGTCGTGTCATGGATAATAAATTAATAAAGACAAAACGGTTAGCTCGGTGATAACATGTGGCACGGTCTGCATTCCTTTGTAGTATGAACTCTTATCAAAGGGTGTTTCTTGTGAAGAGACAGCTAGATATTGTTAAATAACTTTGTTTTATAAAAAAGAAAGAATACATGATAATTTACGAATAGAGAATTCATAATGGAGATGATCAACCAAGTCACCATGCGAGGAATGGCGGATTTTTGTCGTCAACTAGAAGGCTTCCTGTTACGAAGGATGTCCATCTTAAACATTACTACAACATGGTAACATATACAATAGACAATACCAATACAATTTTATAAAATTGAAATAATATTATTTAATTCATTTTGTACAAAAAGATCAATAGTAGAGTTTTTTAGTAAAATTAAGATGTTCTAATATTTTGTTTGTTTAATAAATTTAAGTGCTTTTTAGATAAAGGATATTTTCCAAAATAATAAAATAGAATTTTAACCTCAATGAAAAAATAACTTAAAATACATTTAAAACTAAATGAGACAAAGCGTTCTCATAATAATAGTTATTTGTGCAACTAGTGAGCAAAGTGAGCATTTGCCTCACTCGAGAGAAATCCTTACTCACAAGCCGTAGGCGAGTGAGGAATGGTTTCTCGAGTGAGGCGATTGCACTTTGCACTCGAGTTGCACATTATATTTTTCTTACAGTTACCATAAAACAAATAAATTGGTAAAGAAACGTAACATATTTTTACACAGAAGTGAACTTTTAATATGACATTTAATGTGAAAGTAGCATTAATAAATCAGAAACAAAATTATAAAACAAAAAATAATCTCCTTAAAAATGAACACAAACACCCTAAAAGAATTGTTAACCAAAGAATTACTTATAGAAAGACAAATAACACAAGCAAACAGTTAAAAAAAAGTCACTTTTGGTTTGTAACATTAATGTTAAATGTACAGTTCTCACAATTACTTATCACAATCCCTGAAGAGGAAGATTCTTGGAACTTGTTGCTTGAATGAACAACTGATGCTGTCGCTTGTGTCGACGACTGGCCTAAAATCAACTGGCCAGTTGCTACTTTTCCGCTAATAGAATCGTCAATATATCCCTCCGCAACGGTTGAACTTTTCCAACCCCCATGCCGCTTCAATCGCAAAATCTCACCTCCAGCCTCAACTAAAAGTGTAGCTGAAGTACGTCGAAAGCAGTGGCCTGTGTACATTAGGGGATCAGGCAATTTCAAAAATGTAGCTATGTCTTTTGGTACCTTGGCAATGGTATTAAGACCAATGTTTTGTTTAATACAAACACCTTTGCAGTACTTTAAAAACAATCGACCAGTGGATAAGCCTGGAGGTCTTAATTTCATGTATTTTCTAATAATATCCAAATAATCTATGCCGTTTCCATCGTCATTAGTAACAATGAACGTGCGGCTTTTGTTAGTTTTTGTGTCTGGTATTTTAACAATCAACAGGCTGCCTTTGTCTTCTATGTTGTTTACTTGCAGTTTGGTCAACTCAACACATCTACAGGCACCAGCTATCCCAAATATTAAAACTAATTTCTTCGTTAAATAAATGTCATCGGGAGCAGTCTTAAGAAATGTTTCAACCTCATCTTTAGACAAAATCTTTGATTTTTTAGGTTCATACCCTACGGACGTTTTTTTCAAGAAAGCTATAAGTTTTTTGTAACTGCCAATGTTAATGTTATGTTTGATTTGAATTGTGGATTTAAGCATTGAATAAACGCCCCAAAGAGTAGAAGATTTATTAATCTTTGAATTTTCAGCAAAATATGCTAAAAGTACATTTTCCGTTGGGATTTTTACATTCTTACTTTCACACCAGGAAGTAAACAATTCATACCTTTTTTCATATTTATGTTTTGATTTCTCTGGAAGAAGATTTAGAGACACATTCCTTGCCACATTTTTTAATTCTTCTGGTGAACTATTATTACTAAAATCGTCATTAAAGTCCATTTTGCGACAGCAAAACCACCTTCAATGTTTACAAATGGCAAATCAATGAAATGGTGGCTTCTGCCGTGACCGGAAGTGTTGTGACAATTACAACAGTACAACAGCTGACCAGCTGATTTACAGCCAGTGCTGCCAACGTATTTCGCGCGCATACGACCTTGTCTGCATGTTACGCGCTCACTATTTCGTGCCTTCACGTTGCAAATCTGGAGTGAGACAAAGTAATTAGAGTGAGACAATGTTAACATTGTCTCACTGATGAGCGAATTGGCCACTTTGCTTTCTCAAATCAGTGAGAGAACATGTACATTGTTAGGTAACTGTAGGAAAAATCATTTTTTATTGAAGTTGCAACTATTTTAAAGTAGAATCATGTATTAAAGCTTTTAAGTCTCTTTAAGACTAAGTTTTATTAGAGTCAATAAGACATAATAAGTATAATAACTAATGAGATGAATTTATGTATTTGTTCAATAATTTGTGTTTAATAAAAAGATATTCAGTTTCAGAAAAATAAACAAGGGATTTCTGATTTACCAAATAACCATTGCGAAGTACACTTAAAAAAGAGTCACGACCCTGAGAACATTTTAAGTTAATTTTTTTTTCTTTTCAAAATTGGTGAGCTTCAAGCTTCCTGGCGCCCTTAGCTGAGCAATTTCTTAAATTCTTAATGTTTCAAAGTCAAATTGATAAAGTAGTTTTCCCTTTTTTATTTCATAAATTTACACCAGGACAATGTTGCCAACATTGATGTTGTTCTTTCCTGGCACACTGGTTGATGTGTTTATACCTAGTTAATAATTTACTGAAATTAGAGTTTTTGATTTTAATGATGGCGATCAAGGTTTAATTTTCTATTTTTTAAAAATATTTTTACTTCCACTTGCTACTTTGTATATATATTTACATTTTTTATTATTTATTTTACACAAACTGGTTTGGGCTTAAAGTACAGTGAAAACATGGGATCATATAAAATTTTATCAAAATTGTTAGTCTTTTTCAGCTGTGTATATACACAAAGGAATCATTTCGAACCACATTTTTGAATTCTAAAGATTTAAAAGTAGATATTTCTACAAAAAAAGTCAACACCAATTTTTGACCAATCTAAACATATTCTTTATTCTATGTATAAGTGAGAATAAGTTCTTAATTTGTTATAATTCTTTATAACAGATGGTAACATTTTTCAAGTTAAAAATCTCTGTATTCATTCTATGTGGCAATTTTGTGCATGGAGCGCTTATACTTTGTATTAAATTATGTTCTTAACTGACTCATTCTGAGGATTAGTATAATAATTGTTTGTACAAAAATTAAGTTAGGATTTTGATATACATACAAAGTGAAAAACAAATTAACAAGAAATACATAAAATATAATTTACCATCTGGACAGAGGAGTTCAAAGTCTTCATTAAGTGCATTCCTGGCCCACCATTCTTTGCGTTTTCCATCAGTGTTTTCCATTACAGTTGTATGCTTAAGAAAGGCTACATCGCCACCTCCTTCTACAAGGCAACGGAAGGCTCCTTCAAAAATAAATAACAAAACAAAAATTATAAATGGTACCATATTACGACTAGAGAAAATAAATAATAATAAATTATATAGACTACTGCTCTTTTATGGATAATGAAAATTGCTAAGTATGTGTATCATAGGGTTTGGTGATCCCCCCACCCGAATGGACTATCAATCGCAAACAGCCTACCCCAGTTTTTTTTTTTTTTTTGTTCTGGGAGCCATTCTTTCTATAGTCAGCATAATTCTTCTACATGCTGTCTGGCTATTTCTACTATTGCCTATTGAAGATTTTTTTTTTTCTCTTCCACTGGTATGATTCTTGTTTCAGCCAAATTCTAATGATGCCATGCGACCCGTGCCAAATGGGGCGAATGTCTCCGGGCTCTATTCAAAGGAGATGCAAACGAATCCTCCAGGAGTTAGGCAAGCTTTTGCCTGGGTTTACAGTTCTTTCTCTAGCTTCTCATGGGATTTACATGGATCAACATTAACTCTCTAATTGGTATCATCCACTCTAGAGCAGACGATTAATGCTCTAAAATGCAATTTCGGCAATGAAACCACTTTTTTTCAATTCAACATTTCGCCCACTAAAAATCACCCTATCACAATAATATAATTTGTATAGCTAATATTCCAACAATTTATATTCATATAAACAAAAGTCCATAAAACGTTATAAATAATATTTAATTGGTAAAGTTTGTGTACTTCGCCCCAAATGAGCTCCACAGCAGAGTAAAACACAAAATTATGTCATTCTTCTTCTAATTTTCACAAGCCCATATTTCTGTCTAACTAATATACAGTGAAACTATTGTATAGTATTTTTCTTCATCTTTAGATCTATATTTTCTAAATCATTGTAATTGTTATAGTTTGGGATCTATACTAAAACAAGAATTCATAATATGTTTTTACAAGTCACATCAATTATTTTTCAATTCAATTTTTAGCCTAGTAAAAATAATTGTATCGGAATAATTTATATATCATTGTAAAGCTAATATTTCAACCTTTTATAATCGTATAACCGAAAGTCAATACAACGAAAGGTAAAAATCTAATAATTTGTAGTAGCAGGTGTCTTTTGCCGGTAGATAGGACCACGCCACAATACAAGAAATTATAACCCCATTGTTCATATAGTTTTTGTTAATGTTAATACTTGTCCACATACCACGCTTTAACAATAATTTATAGTATTTTTCTTCCTCTTTCGAACTATGTATTCCAAATTATCGTAACTGTCATAGTTTTTAAGATATACAAACTACGATGTCGTAACCGAGATTAACCTCTCCAGTTTTCTTTTCGATACGTTAACGTAATGTCAAATATCGATTAGTAATATTTTGATTTTTTATATATCATATTTGACGATCTTTATATCATTGGAAAGAAGAATTTCAGATATGTTGACCTGTTGTATTCCATTCCTCTAACTATATTTAGGACTGGAATGTACACGCTAAGGCGTCATAACAAACACCTCTGGTGAGCTTGCTACTCCAGCAATATTAGCAATCTGATGCCTAGCAGTGTCTTCTACAGTTTAGTGAGCTGTAAATAGTGTTTTGACTATTTTTGCTTTGTAATTTATTGTCAATTATTTATTATGTTTTGTTGATAAGTGTTGATACAGATTTATCTTCACAACTATATTCTATAACTATTGTAAGTGTTTAAATAGTCTATACAAATTTTTATACAAGTTTGTAGGTGATTTTTAGATTAAAATTTTTGTAACATGAAGATAACTTCTCTCATTCTTGATTATTTTACTCTAAAATGTATTATTGCAGAAAATGTATAAATTCACAGTTCAATTTTACGTGCATTTCTCTAAACAATGGTATACAAGAAGTTGGATTTTATATTAAATAACTAATTTTGGTAAATTTTTCAAAATAAGCCTAATTTTTTGGCAAATTTTTTTTTCAACATGTACTTTTTATAAATTGATTTTTTAATATATTTTTTTCATATCAACATTTATTCACAATTACATTACAAAACTTTTGTATTACTTGGAAAAATTTGTTAAGGTAGATAGGCACATGTTGGCCCACTTTTTATTTTTTATTTATTTTTTTTTTTTTTACTATTTAGGTTTTCATGTTTTATTTACTTTTTTGGAAAAAGATTAGGAAAACCAATCACAATCAAAAATTGCATTATTAAAAGTTCATGTTTGTTTGTGAAAATATATTTAAAAAAATTTAAACCTATGTTACTGGGCCCAAAGTTCCCCATACTGAAGGTAAGTTGACTCATGGGCTGGGGGAGATTGGCCCTCAAAACATTTTGTAGCAGAATTTGATGCAGGAAAGGTGTATTGAGCATAAACAATTACATATCAATAAACAGTTTTTAATTTATCAAAGCATTTAAGTACAGACCTTACATTTAGATTACATTTAGTCACTTTCTTCATTTAAAGGGGTTGAAGGATCATCACAGTTCAAACATTCAAAAAATAGGCACTTGACATTTTTTTCAACACGTCATATGTCTCCACCGCTGGCAGCTTGAACACTGAATCTACTGGGCACCTGAAAGGCTCTTTGAGAAGGGTTTGAGGCATCTAAGACACAAAGCATCCTCTTCCTTTTTGTTCCTTCCCTTCCTCTTAGGTTGACAAGATTGATTTTTCCTGGCTGTAAATTTACTTGGGCCAACTACTTGGGTAGAGAGTATTTCTTTTGTGATTTATTTTCTTCTTTTTTTTTTTGCTTTTGCCGTCTTCTGTTGCTCTTCCAAACCTTTTTTAACAGGGGTTTCTGTTAACACAGCAGAAACTCGTTTCCGATTACTAGGCCTATTTAACGTATCTTTTCTAGACTTAGCTTTTTCGAAAGGCCTCACTTCTTTAGGAGATGGAAAAAATAGAGGGCTGGAAATCCACCTGGTGTGGTATCCAAATCTTGAAAGTTTTATATAAAAACTTAAGAAGTAGACAGTGTGCCGTTTTTTCTAGAAATTTAAGATTAATAATTAACCGCCGGGAGGTGCTACACCCTAGCAGCCAGTTAAGCAGTATGGATTTTTTAATTTAAATAACAGTTTACTAAATTTTAATTTTCATTTTGGGGTGGGTTTTTTCAATTGCTGTTAAAATTTTCTTTAAGGGCGTATTAATTAAATTTTCTTTAAGGGTGTATCAACTTTTTTATACATATATATAATCTGATTTTCAGAATAAATTGGCTTGTTATATGATAATCTGTTTTTCATTTCTTGTAAATAGTGAACTCAGGTACCACCAGTTTACAAAAGAAGGTAAGGTAAAAAAAATGAGCTAACTTAGAAACTTCCTTACTTGACATGACCATTCATTCCGAGCTTAGTACATTCTTCTAAATTCTTCTTTTTTTTTCCCCTTCCCGAATGGTACAACAGAAAGGCAGTCAATTTATTGGAATCTATTTCTTTGGCAATGTTAGGATCTGAAATGGAGGTTTCAGCCTCAGGGTTGGTCTATCTGTAGAATACGATGGCAAAAAGTTACTTTCGGGAAAAAATGTCTCTGTTGAATGAAGGACTTCCCGTTACTTGGAAGCCAACCATTATGTACTTCAGAGTTATAGCATTAGGAAGCGCAATTCTTATTATCCCAGGTAAGTCATAGGCTGATTGTTTTCAGTTACCCAAGCACCATACGCTGAGTTCACAAATTTTTTTAAAGGGCCGTAAACAGCTCTATACAGTGGCTGTAGCTTATGGCTACAATGTACTGGAAAGGATAAAAGTGTGGTGCCATTGTCTTTCCAAAAATTAAGAATGGCTGTATCCAATGAGCTGTGATTGTCGATTAAAACTAGGCAAGGTTGATCTTTCAAACAACGAGGTGGGTGGCAAAATGTTTTATGTATTTAAGGAAATTTGTCTCCGACATCCAGCCTGAAGGATGGGCCAATCCATGATACCCTCGTTTGCACTGGGCATGTTCCATCGCCATGTTTAGTGTATTGAAGATTTGTTTCTTACCCCATCAACAGATATTGAGTAACACTAAATACTAATCATAGTATAAACTTCAAACTTAGAACTTACCTACAGCAATACTGTCAAATCTTGTGGAACACAAACACATCAAACAAACTTTTCAAAATTTACTCCAATTTCTCAAAAATCGAAAAAATATGCTACAACATCAACTATGCTTTGACACTTGTGATACTTCTGTGGAAGGAGGGGGAAGTGTTGCAAACTTTCCCACCGATTCCTAGCACACTCAAGAGACTAGTGTGTGAATTAACTCGACCGGGCCAACCTGCCCCTGTGGCCAACATGCCTCAGTCTACCCTATATGATATTTATGGGCTTTTCTATAATGTTTTTCACTTCATTTTATGTACATAGTTTGATTTCTAACATACTAACTCCAAAACCTTTACACCTAATTTTTTTTGATTACACAAATAAATTCTATGCACCATTTTAAGAAAAATTATATATTACAAGTTGTGTTTTGCTAATATATTACTATTTTTTATGAATTAAAAAAAAATTGATTAAAAAAGTGCACAAAATAGCATGCTAGTTAGGAAATTAACATTTGGCAGATGTAGGGTTAATGATCAAACTGTACCACTGAGGCTGCGGCACTATCTATCATCCAATTGGAATTGGCCATTCAAGAGCAGGCTTCCAATTTGAGTCCATCGAGTGTTTCTAGAAAGGGAGAAGATGAATTCCTTAAAGGTCCAGATACATCAGTTTTTTCTGGTTCACTTGACGATGTTATAAGTCAATTCGGTGAACTGAAAGTTAAAAGACCTAATCTCACCATTAAAGAAAGAAGAAAGGCTATTAAGGCGAAGCTTCAAGTGGTGAAGAATGGGATTTCTCCAAATGGTGAAGGGGTGAGAGAAAGAAGAAGATGAAATCGGAGTTGGGAATCGCCTCTGGTTCTGAAGGGGGTACTAAGGCAAGGGAGGGTGTGGTCAAACGTTGTAGAGGTGAATTGACCGCTCCACCTTCTGCTGACGGACCCTCGAAAAAGGACAGGTTCGACACTCAAGTCTCCAATACAAATCCTCAATGTTCGAAACCATCTGGAAAGGAAGTAACGACTTACAGGGACATTCTTTCCATCAAGATGGCTATTGTGCTAGAATCCTATCCTGATGCCAAACTCACAAATAAATAAGATGAGGACACTAAGGATGCACTTATGGATAAATTTCAACGTTTAGAGGATGGGACTTTTCTATCATTTTTTGGGAGCTTCATGGAGAAAGGAGCTCTAATACTTTCCTCCCTCAACGAAGAAATAAAGCGTTGGCTGGAACAAATCATATCTACATTCCATCCGACTCTGGACAAAATCTCAGCACAAAGCTTATTAGAGACACTGCTCAACAACTAAACAACTAGTTATTGAGACTGAATAGAGGCTGTTTAAAACAAGTTATAGTAGGTCCTTGCTAGTAGGTCCTTGGAGTGTACAATAAGCTTGACACTGATATTATCTTTGCTTCTACTATTATTATTATTATAAATTGTTGTTTTTTTAAATTTTGTTGTTTGATTTCTGCTCATTCTCACACTCAGACAAAGAGCTTTTGTGGAGATTTTTTTCACATATGTTGTATCATATCTACAAATTTAATAAAATGATATTAATAATAAAAACATTTACCTGTATAACCATAATAGTCTTCACTAGCATCTCTACGGCAGTTTCTATAGCTTGAGCCATGACATAGATGGCACATGTTGTCATAAGGTACCCCTGTATTGTATTCGGCTGAGATTGATCCAGGGACACAAGATTTGCCAAAGTATTCTGCTGCTGCGCGTATAGAATCACAACCATAACTTCGTATCCATCCATTAGATATCAAGTAAGCTAAGGGTATGATCCAACCTGCTGCGGTGTTGACTCCAGGATGACATGTATATTTTCCTAGTAATGAACGGAGGAAATGTTTTATTTACTCATTTTACCATAAAGATATTTTTAGAATAACTGAAAATCAAATATACAAACATTTTTCAAATCCAAAGACATATTTGAAAAGTATAACATATTTGACTCCTTTAAAGTTTTATAAAATATGCACACACAAAAATATAATTTTTTCCACATCTGTTTTCTCCCAGATTTTTTAGTTACAGTAGACTCGGAACTATCTGGCACTTGTTTATCCAGCCCGAGCTGTGATGCACATAATATTAATTTAGATATATAAATTTAGTCTATAAAACAATTATTGTACAATATACTCTTTGATAGCAAGTCTTTATGAAATATGCGTATACCCATAGTACATGATTTCTGCGTAGTTTTTAGATCCCTAAGTAATTTCAAGCACTTGTCTTTGGAAATTAATTGTTTTATTAATAAAGAGTGTTTACTGTAACTTCGTGAGCTGTGTGTAAATTTGTTTCATCTCTATTCAAGAAAATACGGTTTTATTATTTTACAGTACTTGGTTAACGATTGGTTGTTTTTGCGCCGTTTTGTTTTTATTGGTACCTTTTTTATTTTAATCAGTTTTGTTTTATAATAATTTTATAACTGTTTGTTAAATATCAGTGACAAATATGAGAAATATGTTGCCCGACATATGTAATCTTTGTTATATTCCTTAAACCCTCAAACTCCCAATCGACCCAGCAACTGGGTTGATGATTGACACATGGTTTAGTTTATTGACCCAAAACATGTTTTTTTGGAATTCAACATTTTGCCCACTTAGAATCGTTCTATCACAATAAATAAAATACCGTTGGAAAGCTAATATTCCATAGATGCATAATCATGCAAAAAAATACTATAAAACGTTATAAATAATATTTTTTTAAATTGGTGAAGTTTGCATTTTTTGATGCGTACGAGCAAAGAAATAACCCCGTGCAATTGCAAACAAATATTACATCATTCTTTCTCTAATTTTCAAAAAGCCATATATCTGTCAAACAAATCTACCATAACACTGTTCTATAGATCTCATCTTCCTCTTCCAATCAGTGCTTTCCAAATCTTTCTATCTGTTATAGTTTTTAATATATAAAAATTAAACAAAATCAAGAATTTTAACACATTTTTACACGCTAAAAATCACATTTTTTTCAATTCAACTTTTATCCTTGTAAATATTATTTTATCGAAATGTATAATATTTCACTGTAAAGGTAATGTTTCAATCTTTCATAATCCTTCCAAAATTATACCAAAATCCTTCTAACGAAAAGTGAAATTCCAGAATTCTATAAAGTTGACTAATATTCCACGAAAGCGTTCCATCTGACGCAACAACTTTATAGAGAAAAATGTGTAGTCCAGGATCATATAATTTTTCAAAATGGTAATTCTTGTCCAAATCCCACAAGTTGAACATATCTTATAGTATTTTTCTTTCTCTTTTGAACTACAAATTTGAAACTATCACAAGTTATATAATAATTAAAACAAAACTTTTTAGTATAAACCACAACTTTATTTAAAATTTACCGACCATGTTTCCGCTAGTTACAACATTGTCAAGGTAGTTTACATGAATGAAGAAGAAAGGTACAGTTCACAATATCCAAACAATAGTTAGGTAAAACCCCTTTGTTAACCTAAATAAAGGAGGGGGAGGAATGGGAAGGGCTATGACCTAGTTAATAGTTTGAGGAGTGGGGAGTTGTTAAATTCAAGTTCTTCATTTAAAACTAACATTTTTATTCTTAACTATTCTATTAATTTCTGGATTTTCTAAATGATTAAATTTTTTAGATTTATTAGATACATGTAAGATTTTTAAATTCATGTTGGAATGAAAATTCGAAACACTATGCACTTTTAAAAGCTTGGCAAAACTAGAGTCATCATAGCCTAACCTCCAAAATCTCTCATGTTCATCTAATTTAATTTTAAAAATTCAACCAGTTTGACCTATATATATATATAGCATTACAATTTTTACATGTTAGTTGATAAACTCCACTTTTACTCATTCTTGGTACTTTATCCTTACTGTTAATTAACAATTTACCTAAATTATTATCTACATAAAAAGGTGGTTTTACACATTTACTCTTTAATAATATTTTCCCTAATTTGTAACTAATTTGACCCACATAACCGACCTTCAGCCATTTTGTGACTTTATCAACACACTCAATGGGGAAAATATGTTTTTTGCCACTATTTTTTAACTTTTTATTTAACATATTGTCAATTAATTTGTCATCATATCCGTTATTCCTAGCTATTTGTTTTATACAATTTAGTTCTATAAAATAATCATTATTCAACATAGGAATATTAATTAGGCGGTGCAACATACTATGGAATGCAGCTAACTTGTGGTTCACCGGATGTTGAGAATTAGCGTTAATCACATTATCTGTAAATGTAGGTTTTCTAAAAATACTAAAATTATGCTTACCATTTTCTATTTTAATGTTTAGGTCTAAATAACTAATGAGATTGTTTTGACTTATATCTATAGTGAATTGTATCACCTTATTAATTGAATTTAAATAATTGAAAAACATTTCAAGTTGGCTGTCTGATCCATTAAACAAACATAAAACATCATCCACACATCTGTACCAATAAAAATTTTACACATAAACTGATTCTTACTGTTGAAAAGTTGGTCTTCAAAATTGACCATACTTAAAACCCTTTGTCAATAAATTGGTTTCATTATTATTAAATTGTTCATCTGATAAGTTAATCAATCTATTATAAAAAGATTTGTTATGTTTGTTACTGTTATCGTTGTTGAATAATTGTATTCAATTTATCCTGTTGTTTTATGTATCTATTATGTATAAATTCATTTAAATAGTCACACAAATCTCTGTCATAAATATCAAAAAATACCCTATATAACCTAAAAGTTAATTCACTATGTATCACCTTTAAATGTTCACTTACATTATCTTTTACTCCATACCACATTTTAATTTCGTGTTTAATCCAAGCTTTCTGAGCAACTTTTACAGCTATTCTCCCTCCTTCCGTTAATGTATTGATATAAACATTTACATGTTTAGGCACTAAATTTTTCTTTAAACATTCACTATTGAACCATAAATGTTGCTTTCTTCTTCCTTAACCTTTTGAATAGACCGGTCAAACAAAGGTTCCATTAACCTTTAGGTTAACAAAGGGGTTTTACTCAACTATTGTTTGGATATTGTGAACTGTACCTTTCTTCTTCATTCATGTAAACTACCTCGACAATGCTGTAACTAGCAAAACCATGGTCGGTAAATTTGAAATAAAGTTGTGGTTTATACTAAAAAGTGTTTGTTTTAATTATTAAATTGGAATACCACCAAGCACCTACGGTCTTTAGCATAAATAGTTTAAAACAAGTTATATTTTTCAAGATATATCCATTCTACGAAGTACTACAAAAATGTACTTCTCCGGTTTGCTCTTGTGTGTGTGTGTGTGTGTGTGTGTGTGTGTGTGTGTGTATGTGTGTGTGTGTGTGTGTGTGTGTGTGTGTGTGTGTGTGTGTGTGTGTGTATGTATGTGTGTGTGTGTGTGTGTGTGTGTGTGTGTGTGTGTGTGTGTGTGTGTGTGTGTAGCCAACTTTGAAGATTTCAATCTTAATTTTTATATAATCTTTCTGTTTTTTGTATACTGTGAAGAGGAATATTGGATCTATAATTGGGTACAAATATCTAATCGATAGGAAAAATTACAATGGCAATGGAACATTCAGTAGAAAACAAAAACAGCATGATTTGCATTTTGTCTTGCAAGTTTCTCGTCTTGGCTGTAAGTACTAAGTAAGAGTGGTCGTTCTATCTATTTTGTGAGATTAAAATTTATAGTTTTGTAGAGTGATTAATTTATTATAATTTGTTTATTCAAGTTATAATATGTGTGTTAGTATTTCTAGAGTGTATTTTTTTGAGTGCATTTCAATATTTTCAGTGCTTTTTTATAGGCCTATCTGTAACGTGGTACATTTTAAATTTTGAAATTAGAACAAGGACAGAAACCTTGAAACGTGATTGGTCCAAAATTCAAGGAAAAAGAACCTTTAACGCGATTGGTCCAAAGTAAAACGAAAGAACAAACAACGTGATTGTTTCAAAATGTCAATGTAAGAAGACGCCGTTAATCAAATTAAGTTTAATAATAAAAAAAAAATAATCAAAATTTAAAACAAAGTAAAGGTAGAAATAGCCAGAGAAATATATTTGAATGTTAATATGATTAGAATAAGTATAGACTTGATAATTAAGAATATTTTATATAAATGTGTTGTGAGAT
Source organism: Aphrophora alni (assembly GCA_963513935.1). Lineage (NCBI taxonomy): Eukaryota > Metazoa > Arthropoda > Insecta > Hemiptera > Aphrophoridae > Aphrophora > Aphrophora alni. The sequence goes on along the minus strand of OY740765.1, from coordinate 40,104,493 downwards.
CGGTTACTATGCGGAAAACAGGATGACGTAACCTACAAAGATTGCAGTTAAGTGTGCTCCAGTATTCAGTTAGTTTTTGGATGGAGAGACCAAGGGTTCAGACGTATTATGTTGTTCGTGTGGTTTCTAATAGAACAATGGAAATTGTTAAAAAGTTGAAGTTTAACTTCGGTTAAAGACATATTTAATAGACAATGAGTGCATAAACAGTTATTTAATAGTTAATCAGTCCTGGAGTAACGTTTGAAGAGTACAGACATGTTGGTTGTTTTTTGTATTTGTGATGTAGAACAATAGGAAAACCGGTAAAAGTGTGATTTATGCGGTTTGGCATGAACAATAAGGTTTGACGCCGGTCAAAGAGTTTTAGCAAGTATCGGTGTACAAAAGTTTTTAAAAATGGATTTAAAGAAAGTTTTTTTTGTATGTTAAAATGAAATACCATGTGGTTATTAGCAATGGGTCACATGACTCAAAGTTTTGAGCATTGAATATATTATGGACAATAAGAATATAAAATTTATATTCAAGTGTTTTAAAACATGAACTTGTAAATTAAGGTATAGACTTGTGATACGTGACTTGAAAACAATGCACGCGGTTTCAGTGATAACGTCGAGATGGCATTATGATATACTAGACTATTTTTTGTAACAAGTATTGAACAATTTAAATTAAAAGAAAAACTATTTTTTATTTTTGATAGATAAAAAATTTAAATGAATTCAGAAAAGCAGAGAGAGAGAGAGACGATTTGATGATATCATCACAATGGAGGGAACGTGTCCATGAGAAGGAATTATGGCGCCTTCTACAATAAAAGCAGTCACTCATAGATCCATAGTGTTTTCAATAAAAAACAATAACGTGTTTGGTATCCACGTTTAAGAAACTTTTATTTTTGAATTATATATGCATTTAATATAATCTGTATTGTTTAATATTAATTTTAATTTTTTTTCATTTTGAATTTTAATAAACAAGTCAATTTTTAACTTTTTTAAAACTACAGAAAATATCTTTATAAAAGCGTTAGACAACTAAATGAAATAATATAACTTGCTTAATTTCAAAGAATCCGAATCTTACTTCAATTAAATTCATTTTTCTTTTTGTAAGTTGCAACTTTATTCTTTTCATAAAATTACATAGTAATGTCAATAGATAAATTTTATTCAGATCCTTCGCTGATTAACATTATTTAAATAAGTGAAAAATAATAGAATGTATTAATATAAAATGTTGGATATGATTATCCAAGATATATAATACGTGTTTATCATGAACATCTGTTAATAAAGTTATGTACAATTTCAGCACAAAAAAGGATTTCTGATTTCTTAAAATAATGTCCTACTTTAGTACACTGCTGAAAGAATTTGCAACCCTAGAGATTTATAAAATAAATTTAAATTCATTTCACATAATAATTTGGTAATTATTGAGTTGCCATGGCGCCCAACATTAATAGCACTTAGCTATCTTTTTATAAATAATTAAAATCAACAACCATTTTTATATTGTTACATGCCCTATGAAAATTTATGAAAATAGACCTAGCCTAACATTTTAGTGATTTTCGACTTTTAACATAAAAACATATGACGTATTCTAATGAAAATGTTATAAATTGATTTTTCTTTTTAGCAACTTTTATCCACAAAGATATTACAAATCTCCAGTATTATTTGAAAAAATTCAAAAAAATTGTTGTTTGGTTTATATACTTTTTTTCTGTGCAATTTTTACCTCGGTTACCAGACGATTTTTGATTCCTGACATAACTCCAAATTTTTTACATCTAAATTTTTTTTTCTCATTACACAGCTAAATTCTATGTACATTTCTGTAAGAAATGATAATTAGAAGCTGTGTTTTCATAATATTACTATTTTTGGTGATTTTTTTTTTTCAAATTATGCCTAACATAATTTCATTAAATTTTTTTGACATATGGAAATGTTATTTTTTTTATTTTTTATTCAACATTTATTCACAATTTACAAAACTTTTGTATATCTTGAAAAAAAGTGCTAAGCAATTTATTTTGGATGATATAGGTTTTTCTGAAAAATGTTAACTTCATTTTTTAATACCCAACATACTTACTCCAAAACTGATTAATATATTTTTTTTATTACATAGACAAATTCTACACATCTTTCTGAGAAAAATGATGTCTTACAGGTTAGGTTTTTTATGAAATTAATATTTTTTATGAATTTTTTAATAAAAAAAGAACTTTTAACATGAACTCTTATCACCAAGCCTAGGGTTAAATAAATGTCAAGACTTTATAAACGTTTTTGTCATATTATGTAAGTCTATAAACACAGGTTTAAATATGCTATGAAATGCTATTTATTATCAGTTATTACACATATAAATGTTTTATTTGCAAAGGACGTGATTTACCCTCATCATCTGATTTTTTTTCATGTTATTCGCCCTAACCGACTGTCATATTTGGTTGAGTAATTGTAAGCCTACTATACTCCAAACATTTTTTAAGGGTTTTAACAACATATAATGGGGATTTTATATGTAAACAAAAATTTAACTTCGTAGTGCTCAATTTGACTACCTAAAGTAGTGATTAGTAAAAAAAAAGCATGAAAAAATGGTTTACACATCTGGCTTCCTGATGTCCGGACATGGATTTGTTCTTAAAGAGGTATGAAGTAAAAATTTGTTTTGTTTTAATTTTGTCCACAAACTTTGAAAAGCAAGAACATAATATGTTATGCGAATGTTGTATCTAAAAACTGTGTAATAAAATTTCACAAACTTCCTCACTCACCCATTCTCAAAACTAGATAAAAACAAACCAAATCTAATCAGAATTTGTCAGGCAAAAAGGGAAAATGAACCATGAACACAGTCTTTGAAAAAATATTTACATAAAGGTTACACATAAAATTTGATTAAAATCTGTTACAAGCTTTTTTAGTGAAAACCGTAATTTTATCTTTTTTCCTATCCTAAATTTTTGAAACTTTGAATCATCAAACAAATGAAAAATATAATTCGAGATATGGCCAAAATATGCCCACATACCAAATATGATTAAAGTCAGTCCACACATTTGGACTGTAGATAGTCAACAAACAGATATAATTCAAACCATTTAAAATTTCAAACCCACGATTTTGTCTCTTTTTTTATAAATTGAATACTTTTCATTTATCATAAATGATGTTCTTAATACTAGGTTTAGCAAGAATCATCACAAGTAGATTAGGTTAAGTGCAGCTGATAAGCGATAAGGTTAATATGCAGATTAAGTGTGATAACATAAGTCAATACGCAGATAACATGCATAACCATATGTAAATGTCATAACACCTTTGTACTTTGTTTACTTCATTTATTTATTTATTACCTTATTCTATATCCATTCTATAGCTACCAATGTAGATAAGAAGTCAAATGAAACACAGTGTAAGCATCTACTGTCTTGTAAACAATGGAATCAGCAACATTATTTTTTAACCCACCAACGGTCATTCGACCCCGAATCGACCTCAGCGCACCGTGCATAACTAGTCTGCATTCTATAAAACACGTATTTTGCCATTCAACGTTACGCCCACTTAAAATTATCCGATCGCAATAAATAAAATACCGTTGGAAAGCTAATGTTCCGTAGATGCATAATCATGCAAAAAAAATACCACAAAACGTTATAAATAATATTCCAAAAATTGGTGAAGTTCGCATATTTTTGATGCGTAAAATCGTAGATTTGAACTCTGCGCCTAATCGTTAGCGCGACGCCATTTTTCCCGATATTATTCCAACTCTATTTATCTGTCATTGAAGTCAACTAAAACACTGTTCTATAGATCACATGTTTCTCTTTCCAACCATAGATTACAAATTTTTCTGCGTCTCATAGATCCAGAGATATTCCTACTTGAACCTAGAACAAACTTGACGAGACGAAATTTTGTTGGCATTAGGTTTGCATTTCTCTTTGTTTTCTATTATTATATTTCTTATATTTCTTTACACTAAGTTGTAGGGGAAATTCCATTCTACAAGTTGGTACCACTTGATGTTGGCAATACATACTTAGAAGGTATTGGTTTGAACTCTCAACAGACGCAAATTGTGTGACGTAAATACTGTAATAAAAGGCGTGGCACATATTGTTTTGGGGTTAGATATTTGTTATTTTGAAGGTTTGTGTATACAAATTGTATATAAATTGTGTATAAAAGTTACAATATATGTGTTTTTATATCTAAAGCTTATGTTTTTGCGTGATAGTTTAGTTTTTGAACGTTCTTATTTGCGATAACCTAGGCCGAAACGGTAAGTTTAGGCTATATGCAAATTGTCTTATATATAGTGTTTTATATGATTATAAAAGTGAATATGTGTGTTATTCTTTGTAAAGTATATATTTTCTTAGTTAAATCTATAACTTTTGTCTTTGATCTATCTTCAAATTGGTACTAGTGAGTCTAAACTGTGGAGGTTACAAACCTAACCTCACTTGTAAAAGTTACCTTTTTAGGGAAAATCGGTATTTTTATTTAGAAAATGTAACATATTATTTTTTTTCCCCCTAAATATATTCACAAATATATGACAAATCTCAAGAAATGGTTGAAAAAAATCCTAAAAATCTATTAGTATGTTATTCATTACCATTTCTGTGAAATTTCTGCTCCGTTACTCTTCGATTTTTTGGTATTTGACCAAAAAACACCAAATGTGATACATCTAACATTTTTTTTCACTACACACCTACATTCTATGCACCTTTCTGAACATAATGAGATATAGAACTTTTGTATAAGATAAATATTACTATTTTTTGTGATTTTTTGAAAAAAAAATTATCATTTTACATTTTTTCGTAAACTATTTTTTGTTTTTTTGATAATATAACAAATTTTATTTTTTTCCCCCTAAATATATTCAAAAATATTACACAAAACTTTTGTATATCTTAGAAAAAGGTAGTAAGCTATTGATTTGGGAATATACAGCTTTTTCCTGAAAATTGGTAACTTCGTTTTTGACATGTAACATACTTACTCCAAAACCGTTTCAAAAAAATTTTTTTTTATTGCATAGATGGATTCTATGCATCTTTCTGAGAAAAATGATATCTTATAAGTTAGGTTTTGTATAGAAATAATATATTTAATTAATTTTTTAACAAACGAAGAAATTTAACATGTGACCATTGGAGGGTTAAAGTTTTTTTGGTTATTTGGTTAAAACGCATTTCGCTTACTAATTTTCAATAGAGAACACCATTTTATGAACAAATGGAAGGGATTCGATTAAAAAAAAAAGCGGGGTCGAAAATTCGAAAAAGATAGCATAATTTAAAAAACCACTTTTTTAAACCCAGGATGGATATATCCGTAAAAAAAACTCGGGATAAATTTTTTGACCCATTTAACTTTATATGTCAAAAAGTAAAAGACAATTTCTTTTATACAGCTATCACTATGTTTTTAAACATAAAAAAAAAAAATTAAATTTTAATAAACTTTTTTGACATATTAAAAAATATATATTTACCCCCCCCCTCCCATAATAAAAAAGAATCTTTAAATATATAAAGACATACACATTCATAAACATCCAGAGGTATACATTATTCATACACAATTTGAATTATTTCAATTCACAATATTCAAAAAGTGAATGTTACCTCTTAAGTAAGTAATTTCAGTGGTTGGATCTTCTTCCTTAGCAACTGCAACCACATAATACTCAGGTACACCCAAGTCATATACTTCAGAGAGGAAAGGAATTAAATCATAATTTAAACCAGCAGTATAAATATCACCAGCATCAAACAAGGCTACATCAGCATTACTGTAACAAGCCAACAGAGATTTCATTAAATACGTTGAAAGCCTCCCAACGGGCTAATGAAAGCATGGATAAACATTATTGTATTTGGGAACTGGCTAAAAAGCATTAATAAAGAAATAAATAAAAAATAAATATAACTAAGATTCTTCTTTTCATTGACAATTGTTTGGCTTATGATGATAATATAACTGCTCTCACCCATATTAAGATCTGAGTTTTTACCTCCAAACAAAATGTCTAAGCTACAGGCTCTAGACTAAGAATTATAAAAACTTCAAAGTCAACTACTGGAAGGAAGTTGTATGTAGGTTCCTGAGAGATCTTCAAATTCAAACACTAACTAAAATCAATGTTCTGGACGCCATATAGTTAGACTTTGAAGAATTTGTCAACGTTGTAATTTGTACAATATGAAACACTGAAACCCCCACCACAAGTTTGGTACAATAACACACACACAAATAAAATAATATAAAATATTTATTTGCCTTATGTTACTATAGTTCCCTGATGTACATTTCGGTAACCAAGTTACCATCATTGGAGGGATCTGAAATAATACTCCTATGTTACTATAGTTCCCTGATGTACATTTCGGTAACCTAGTTACCATCATCGGAGGGAACTGAAATAATACTCAAAATATTTATTAGTAGGCAAATAAATGTTTTATTTTATTTTATTTGTGAGTGTGTTATTGTATCAAACTTGTGGTAGGGGTTTCAGTGTTTCATATTGTTCACATTCACCACAGTGCTCATTGAACACCACTAACTCAGCTACATCAGGCTGTCATATATGAAAAACACAAAACACTCCCATCAAGTTATAATTATAGTACATTATATATATATATATATATATATATTGTGTACTTGTAAGTGTTTAGTAATTTTAAATAATAGCTTTTTATATGAAAACATAGACAATTAATAAATTTGGTTGTAGAATGATTGGTTGATTGCAAGTTTCTCTTTCATTTTAAGTATATTTCATTGTATTTTCTAATCCTAAACATATCTCAACCTCGAGATCCCTCCCTCCTTCTTTTTACATGTAAGGCAGAAATGTATCATAGAATTGTAATGGAACAATAAATTAAATTAAATTCAAACATATATGAAAGAAAAGTCAGCCCGCAAAAGCTTTCAAGATTAATGAATACAATTTACGACCAAGAAGATAAAACTTACATAATCATTAAAATGTGACTATACATATGTAAACCAAATCTAACTGTTTTTAGAAAATTGTATTCATATCTCGCTCCTAAATTTTTTTAATTCAATGCCAGAATATATAAAACAATGTAAAAATAAAACTTGTTTTTGTAGATTTGCTAGAAAAATGTTGACTGACCATGTAAAAGATAATTTGTATTTCAATACAATACAATAATAGGATAAATTTAAAAACGTAGTTCATTAGTGATCATGTTTTTAACTTCAATATCTTTTCTTTGTTTGTTAAAAATGTCTTCGTTTAAAGTAAATAGTGTTTAAGTGTTACTGTAGTATTTAAAGTAAAAAATAAATTTGTGTGATGTATATTTCATAGTTTATTATTTATGTGATGTAATTTGGAAGCCATATTATTGACTTCAATACTTAGCACAGGTAGAATGTTAAGTTTTAGAGAGACTTGGTTAGTCGCAAGTTTTTTCCTTTGAATGTTTTTAAGTTATTTTTATTTATGTTTCCTTTTATTTGCATCTCAAACAGGTCTTAACCTTGGGATGTTTAAAAATTCTTTCTTTCTTTTAAGGTTTTGATGTAAATATCTTATAGATTATTGTAAAAAAACAATAAAAAATTAAAAAATCCATATATAAATATATATATAAAAAAAGTGAATGACCATGCGTCACATCTTATAATTTTATTCTTACCCATTCCTAATTGCTTGCATACAATTGATTTGACTGTGGCCTTTATAACACACCATGTCTGGTTTGAGCAACTGAGCTGTTAATGCTATCTGTAACAACACAAACACATTCAATTTTATAAGGGTAAATATCTTCTTTTTTTAAAACTTACTGTTGATGATAGAATTTCTAAGAATTTACATTAATAAATTCTGAACTATATGTGAAAGCCTGTTTCTTTAAAAAAAAGTTTATATTTAAGTTGTAACTTTTACAAGCCACATTCTCTTTCATAAAATATTTTATAATTGTTGGGCTGTAAATTCTTAATTATAATGTAGCAAGTGTTTCATATCTGTTTCATAAACACAGAAGACAAAACTTCTTCTGAATGTTTAAATTCAGACATTAAATTTTGGAGAGTAAAATAAAAACCTGTTTAGACTGTTAATTATTGTATTAGAATTGTTTTGAACTCAACTAATTAAACACTTCTTTGCAGTGTTTAATGTTACATAAAATTAAAATTTTGAGTTTTGATTTTATCACATAGGCCTACTTGCAATTTTTTTTCCTTTCTTTTTAAAATCTTGTCTAAAGCATTGTGTTTTGTTATCTATTATATTATTGTATTTGTTGTGGTGATATAAAAATGTTATTATTATTATTACTATCATCTTATTTATTAACAAGTGTACTGCACATAACTCTATCCCAATTATGAATAATGTTATGTTATTTCCCCCTCCCCCACTAACATGACTTCAGTTATACAGCTTAAAAAAATTTAAGCATTTTTACCGACGACTTATTGTACAAACACTCTTGACAAATTCATTGGAAAATAGCAACAAAAGTTCAAAGATCCTTCAAACAGCAAGAATGTATCACAATGCACGGTCTCAAGTTACTGAAACAACAATAGCAAATTGTTTTAAAAAAGCTGGATTCATTAAGAAATCTGACCAACATCCAAGTGAACTGTCGGATGGGAAGCCAATACGCACCTCACCTTTGAGAAGTACATTAATTTAGACGAACAATTTTTATAAAATTGTAACTTTTATAATTATAATATTTGGATTATTAGAATTTTCCCATTGGTCCCTTCAGCTTCGAATTATCCAAGCTCTACTATATCTTGAAAAAATTAATAAGATTTATTTTTATGGTGCATATATAAGCATTTTTGTGATGTTTTAGCTTTGGTTATTGCAATTTTGTTGATTCCTGACAGACTAACTCCAAAATTTTTACGTCCAATTTTTTTTTAATTGCACATATGAATTTGATATGCCTTATTCTGAGAAAAATGATATAAATTATATTTTATTACAACTAAGTTAAATACAACCTAACAAGCAATTTATTCTGAATACATGATTTTAACAATGATATGGTTCACCCAGCTCTAGTTCATTAAACAGACTCCAGTTTTAGTCTCGCACCAAGTCAATGGGCTTTGTCCTCTTCAGCCTTCGCAGGTCCTTGCTGGCGTTGAGGAGAGGGTACATTTCTATATTCTCATGAGCTTCCAGTCTCTTACTGTGTCTTAAGGAGCATACCTTAATTTCCTCAGCCATGGTATTGATTTTTAAGTCACGATGGATGTTGTCGCTCCTCACATACCATGGAGCTTTATAGATTTGCCTCAATACTTTGTTTTGAAATGTTTGTATCCACTTGATGTTTGACTTCTTAGTACAGCCCCACAACTGACTACCATAATTCCATACTGGCTTTAGAATTTGCTTATATAGTAGCAATTTGTTATGCAATGAAAGTTGTGAGTATTGACCTAACAACCAATGCATCTTCTTGAGTTTTAGATTCCATTCCTGTCTCTTCTTTTTGACATGTTCCTTCCACCTTAATTTGGCATTGAGCATCATGCCTAGGTACTTTGCTGAATTCGCATATGGTATAATCTGTGAGTTGATAAAAACTGGGAGTGATACTATTTTTTTATTTGTAAAATTTACAAGGACTGATTTCTTTTCATTTAGTTTTATTCTCCATTTCTTTGTCCATTTATCAATAACATCAAGAGAGCACTGCAGCCCTCTAACAGCATCCTCCACATTATCAGCAACTGACATTACAGCTGTGTCGTCTGCAAAGGTGGCTGTTGTCCAACTGTGGTATGTCTCGTGTGTAGAGTAAGTAGAGTACAGGGCCTAGGACACTTCCCTGTGGTACTCCAGCATGGATTATGTTTTGGGCAATAATACTATTTTTGGTAATTTTTTTAATGTAAGCCTAACTTTTTACCTATTTTATTTTTTCATAAAAATTGATTTTTCAAAATGTAACTTTTCAAAAATGATATATTTTTTTACCAATTTATACTCACAAATAAATTCTGAAACATTTATATATCTTGAAGAGAAAAAAAAGAAGAAAAATTTGGTTATATGGTTGTCATGGGCATTTTCTTGGATTATTTACTTTACTGCACATGTTTTGATTCTTGACAAACTAACTCCAAACTATTATTTATATATGACTTTTTCATTTCATAAATGAATGGTATAAACTTTTCAGAGAAAAATTATATATAAGTTGGTTTTTGGATAATAGTACTACAGTACTTGTTATCAATTTTTTTAAGTACTGAAAAATAAGCAAAAATGGAATTTTGTTATCACTGCCGGTTGTAGGGTTTTAAAGTTACATAGGTAAAGCCTCAAATTTCAAAAGAAATTATATTACTAAATAAGTCAAATAATATGATTTAAATAACAACATTTTACTTATTTTATATAATGATTGAAGATATTAAATGCTATTTAATAAAATAAATACAAAAGTTGTATAACACAACAACCCATTACAATTACTTTATTTAATAACTGAATTTATAAGATATGTTTTGTTGAAGTAAATAAATTTACTGTAATGAGCAACACTTGTGGAAATTTCAATCACCAAATTAATGAAAATACAATTTACTACAGTAAACACTTTATTTGTGCAATACAAATACAAGATAATGTTTCAATGACTAAGTCATTGTCCTTAGTTGTTACATGCAAACAAACCCTTCTGACAATGAACTGTAACTATTCAGTGTTTATTATGCAAAATTGTATTTTTATTAATTTGGTGAAGTAAATGAAGATGTTTTACGGAGTTATAATAAATGAAATTTGTAACTGTTTGTGAAACATTGTTCGAATGAGTGAATATTTAAATTTAAGTTAAAAAACAACTAATTATTTCATAAACTAACTGATGTTCTGTCTCCTTACGCATTCAGAAATAAATAATTACTAAACATACCCTCATCTTGATACATTTCTCCAGTTCAGGATCCGAAGTGACACATAATGTCATTGTATTTACAGGACATTGTCTTATTCCCAGTATAATATCCAATGAATTGCCGAGGTAGCCAGAAAATGTCTGTTTTGATTCTTCCAAAGCTCGAAGGTCTTCAGCTATATCCTGAAATGCAAAATATAATATTTGTGAATGTTATGTAGCTTGTAAAGAGTTTTAAAATGAAATACTGATAAAGTTAGATAAATACTGTTGAGTTCTGAACTAAGGGAATGGTAGTTGAAATTAGAGGTGAGCCAATACTGGTTCCCAACTATTGGATTCAAACAATATGGGTATACACTAATATTAAAAACAGATAATTGAGTTCTCCCCCCCCCCCCAAAATAATTTAGCAATATGAGGATTTTTAATACTCTATATAATATATCCATTAATATTTCAGTTGAAACAGGACCGAACTTTGAATACAGGGCATCCTTCACTTTTAACATAGCTTTACCTGGGTATGCCAGGATCTGCTTAAGTTAACCGCATACTTCCCTGGCTATTTTTGGGAACACAATAGCTAGAAATAACCAACCAATCTTGGAGAACAATGAAGAAAATCCAAGAAGTGAAATAAATATGAATTTGGAGGATAATAGGGTTAACCTCTCTGGATCCACTCATCGATCTCAGGACATCAACTGAACCAGGATATCCTGCGATTGATAAGGTTAGAGATGGTGTCGAACATCTCAACATCAAAAAAAGTACATGAAATTATTTCAAGGGCGCAAAAATGGAAACTGAAAAAAGTAGGAGAAAACAGATACTGTGGCCTCAGGATGCATCTGTACAGAATAGGGGTATGGAATCCTATATGTAGACTATGTGATTTAATGAAACCACTGGTCACAAAATAATTGATTCTGTATCTCTAATAGGCAAGGGGCTTAGGTTTACTGAACTCTCGCAAGATAAACTAATCAGTGTATTGAAACTCGTTGAGGGCACAATCCCCCTAACTTTTTTTTTATCTAAAAATATACAGAAGGCTCTGGCTCTACATAGGTTTGTAGAACCAAAAATAAAGAAGGTATTGTCATGATGTACACTTTATTTCCACATCATCATCTACTATGCAAACATAAAAATATTAAAAAAAATAATGAATAACTCAAAATAAAATAACCTACCTGAAACATAAGATTATGTTTGTTTCCATAGCGAGGAACAGATTCAAACAAATGAAATGTTTCGTATGTTATTTGGTTGGGGTTTGCAGTTGTGGTTGTAGTCATGTTGTGCGAGTTAAAAGGTGCTCCATACAACTGAGCTGCTCTCTGAACACACCAGAGGATACAATTAATGTAAATAAAAGAACTATAACATTTTTAATTGTCTTATAAGTTATTACAATGTACTAAATATTTGCTTTTACAAAATTTAAATTGTGTAAAAACAATGATAATAAAACTATTAGATTCATATACTTTTTCATTATGTCACAACTACAGATATTCTTATGAAAAATGACTTGATATTAGTGGAAATTATAGAAAACTACTTTAAGGTAAAAATAAAAACTATCAGTTTTTTAAAAAAATAATGGCCAAACTGTATATTACAATTTTTTGGTCCAATTTTTATTTTATTTTTTTCACATATTTGAATATCAGTTCTTTTATGTTAATTAAATAGTGGTTTCATTTTGTATAACATAGAAAATTCATTTTAACTGATGAAAAGAGATGCTTAGAGACTTACGAAGAGAAATCTCTGATAGAGACGTCGGATCTTGGCAGATTTAGCTGATGTCGTTACCAAAGCATTGGAAGGAACAGAACCCCAATTACAAGTAGTGAATTCATCAATTGTTTTATGAGAACCATCTTTACACAACAATTCAAAGTCTGATGCCTTGACAGAAGCTATAAATCAAAAATAAGAATAAGTTTATACAAACATTATACATATAAACAGTAAAAGCAAACATGAATCATCATATAAAAGAACTGGATTTTTAACATTTATAAGACGAATTACCAATTTATAGGATCTACCCTGGGTATGGTGTCTGGGATTGTGGGGAGGTACATATTTAAATAATGTTTGTCCAGTGATTAAAATTCAAAAACATATACATGTAGTTCTGTCACTACGTGTAGTTGTTTGAATCAAAAACTGAACCATCTCTTTATAAAAAGAATTATTTTTGTGTATTCATAATATATATAACGTGATTGGTCAATAATTTGTTTCCTTGGTAATCTTCACAATATTCCTCAAACGTTATAAGCGGAATATTCAGCAGAAACACTAGTGTTCTCACTGAATAGCACAAGAGAGTGGACCTGTTGTAATTACTTTCAAAGACTGATGTAATAATATTGAGTCTCAGATTGATGTAATAATCCTCAAATTTTATTTGTTAATTTTTCATTTAATATTATTTTTTTATTCATTTGTAATTGTAACAATTCATGCTATAGATTTTTTAAATCGTGTTTATAACTGGAAAATGTTAATTATTTTTTTTCAAAATTGAACATTTATAAGTGTTTTCACTTAGTCCTAGCAAATACTAGTCAAATAATCTAAAAAAAGACGAACTTTACAAATTAATAATTTTCCCCTAAAAATGGAAATTCGGCGAGATGGGCAAGTTAGCTATAACTGCTCTCGCCACTAAGGGTTAATGAGGACCTACAATTTCAAAACAGCCCAAACAATATGAACATAGGCCAATCTTTTGTGTTGGTCAACAATCTTGTCACATCTGTGTTAATAGAAATTTTAATTATCAAAGTTTTACAAATCTGAATTAAAACAACAAAATTCCAAGATTTATGAATGTTATACAATTTTGTTGAAATGTTTTTCATTACAGCTGTTTTCCCGTCACAAGCATCATTACCAGATGATAAATTCTCAATAAACAGTCTTCCATCAGTTCATTTTAATTTGGAGATCATTAAAATTATCCAAAAAAAGTTATGAATAATTTTAACTTAGAAGCGATAAAATAAACATTAGGCTAAATATAATTTAATCTTACGGAATTCTAATGAGCTCGTCATTTCTAATACAGTTGTATGTTTGAGGAAAGCAATTTCTCCTGCTTCGACCAAACATCTAAAAGCGCCTTCAAAGCCAGCGTATGGATCAGCAGGAGTACATTTCTCACCGGGCACTCTTCCGATACAGATAGAACATAGTTTGTCCGAGTTATCTCCTACAATAGCAAAAGAAAACAGAACAATACAAAATTAGATAGTTAGCTATACTAGTTCAGTGGCATAATAGTATTTTCACACATGTAGAAAGTTTTATTTTACTCATTTGTATAAAAATAATAAATAATAGAAAATAGAAATGAAAAAAAAAAAATAATGAATAAAAATCTTTCAGTCTATTTTAACCTTTTTGAAAAGTATAAAAGAACAAAAGAAAAAGGATATAATAATTTAATCAGCTGTTAACACGTATGCAAAAAAAGAAGAAAGAAAAATTTTGCACTTTTCACAACTAGGTTTATTACACAGTTTACAACAAAAAGTTTGGATTAAATACGTGTTCTGTTATCATCTTTTGGAAGTTTAGGCCTAAAAGAATATTTCTTGATTTTCAGGATAAAAGTTGGGATTCTAGAAAATAAATTTTTACTTTTAGGAATTATGTGAAGTACATTGTGAGTAGTTTTTAGAATGTTATAAATATTTTGTAGCCTAGGATAGTACTTTGTTGTGAATTTTGCATAATTTTTTATGTCTGGACTATTGTTGTTATAATTATTACGGTAATTTTCAGGTCTTTTATTAGCTTTTTAATTGGATAGTCTCTTCCAATAAACACATTATTATAATATAAATTAAGAACTAGGAATCTGAACAAAAATGTTAGCAAGAAAAGAAAGATTTTTTCAATACTATTTTTTATGTGCATAGAGAAGGGCAACTTTCGTAATGCAAATATTGAAAATTTGTTAGTTTCTTAAAAGGAATTTCAGTTTTAATATATCCGTGTTCAATACAAATATTGACATCTAACATTTTGTAATAGATGGATGCATCAATTATCATGTATAACCTACATTGATTTTTTTTTACAGAAATATTCATTTTGATTTGAGGTCAACTAATTTCAAAATAATGGTTTGTGGAATGATTTCTGCCTTTGTGTAAGCAGCATAAATGGATGCAAATATTTTGATGAAATTTGGTATATGTGCATATTTTGGATGTATCTCCAAGCACTATTTTCATTGTTTTTTATAACATTAAAAATATGGTAGAATTTTTTTAAATATCTAACGTTTTAAAAAGTAGACCGTACTTAGTAAAAATTTATGAATCCTATATTTTAAATTAATTTTTTAGCTGTAGACAAAATACAATTGTGTATTTTATTTTAATAAATGCTATTGTTATTATTAAATTTTACACAAACAATACAATTAATTAAAATTACAATAATAAAATAGTGTTCAACAATTAGTCAATAGATGTTAAATGAAATGTAAAATAATACAATAAAAACAATTCAATACCTAAAATACAATAATGAAAATAATTATTGACAAAATGTAAATAATTATTCAACAAAACTTAACATAATATGAAAAATATATGTGCTTATATATCGTCCAATACTTCAATGCACTGAGCAGGGATAAAGTCCTCCACAGAATAATAAATGGGAGATACTAGTGCTGCAACCTTTTTTTTTAAAGGTGAATTACATTTACATTTTCTATACGGTCATGAAGCTGATGTAAAAATCTGATGGTAGACTGAGTAGGAAATCTTTCAGACACCAACGAGTGGTGTTTATTTACCCAGAAATCATTTTTATAACAAGAGTTCTACGAATAAATATCCCTATTCCAAATTTTATTTTACAAAAATACATATTTTCTTTAATGTAAATATAAGCGAGTGTAAAAAAGTCTAACGCCCTGAAAGCGTATTTACAAGATTCATTTCTTCTCAATCTACATATAAGCCTAACCCCTTTTCTTTTTTTAAATTGAAGAGTCTCCTGAAGTGGACATTAGTACAACCTTCCCCTCATACAATAATACCACAGGTACACACAATACTCTGATTTTCTCAAAAACAGCTCTACCACCTTTTATAAAATTTGGCTCAAATGTAACCCCAAAGAATCCAAACAAAATGTATTGGTTGTTATTTTCCCAAAAATTCTGGTTCAGAAGTTATTAGCTTTTGGAATATCTGGTATAAACATGAATTCCAATGGCCACTATTTGTTCTGGAGGTTGTAAAACATGAAAAAACCCCTGTCCCGTGTCAAATTATTGAGATGAGTTCTACGTGAAATTTCAGAGTTTGTACAGAAACCTAATAATGATTTTTAAGTTAGAAAACATAATATAAATAAAATCCACAAAAGTAAATGTGGTTAGGAACATACACTTACCTATGGGATTATATTTATCAATAAGAGAATTGACAGCACAACTTGGACCAAAGAAATTGATAGCCGATTTCACATGATTGTTACAATCTATAATTTCCAGACCTCCTTCCTTCATGAGCTGCACAAATAAAAATACATATTGTTAATGCTGAACTGTAAATATTTTTAGTACATTAGTTTGTAAGGTAATACAACAACTGCAGAACCAAAGCCAATGAGATTTCTAAACATATCTACGAGTTAGATATTTTGTACAAATCAGTGAGGAATTTTGTATTTATTAGAGGAAAAAGTTACAAAAAAAAAAAATGTACAGCAGATAATGACATTAGACCATTGTAGCTGCTAAAAACCAACAATGTAAACTTATTGGGAATGAGAAGAAAAACAGGTGCGCTAAAGCAGGAGGTGAATGTTCCTTCATTGACCGGAATCTGCATGTGGAGTATCCTATACTTTGGTATGTAGGTGTGTCTCTTAATAGGTCTTGAAGGAATATCAGAAGGCTTAGGAGAGAACTGAAGTCAATGTACAGTTAAAGAGGATGCTAAAGGGTCCTTCAAGACTCAATAGAGAGGAAGCCTAAAGAAATTTCATGGATTGTTGAAGGGTCACAGGATGTTCCCTAGTCATCTACACAGAATAGGGTTTCATGTACCTGACCTTCTGTATATGAAATGTTGTGAAGCTGAGGAGACTGCTCAGTAGATAATATTTTACTACCAAGCTTTAAGCAGGAAACAGAGTGGCTCTGTGAAGTGGAGGACAGGTAGGAGAACAGGACAAAATCATCCAAAATATCACGGTTTTCCAAAAATCTGATATTAGATTGAAAAGGAATGATCTGTGAATGCAAAATAAGTTTCATAGATGAGAGGCAAAACCAGGACTGGAATCCTGGCCCTACCTGCAATAAATAAGTTGTTTTTTTTTATGTAGCTGTTAGTCTGCATAGTAGGACTTCTTTTAACGGCAAAAAACCTTGTGGTCACTATCGTATTGAAATAAAAAAGAAAAAAGAGCATAAAATAGAGACATCATAGACCTAAAATACTCTGTAATTTGACTGTTTTTGGATAGTTATTGAAAATTATTGATAATTTCTATAATTTTTTAAGTAGAGTAATCATATTACCAGTATATAAAAAATCGGAAATATTGAAAAGCAAAATTGATTCTCTTTTTTAAAATCTATTTACTTTATTGACTTTGTCATGTAATAAACACATATAATATATTACTTTTTTGTAATGAAGTTAATATTTATTAAATATACATTGTGTTACATCAAATCATTCAGTAAAATTTAGTGATATCTAGATATAGACCTAAAAGCTATGATTCTTCATTTTTAGAAAACACAGTCAAAAATACGCTACAACACATACATAAGCTACAACAAAAAATATGACTAAATAATCTGTTACATTAACATAAACAACAACAAATATAACTTAATAAGCTGCTGAATATACATAATAACATACACAAGCTGCTGTATACACATAAAAATGAGACAATAAAATCTAAGTAAAAAACATAATATACAAATATTATATACAAAGATGTTTGACATCAAGTGCACTCCTAATTTGCAGTTCATACAAACTGTTCTGCTTCTTTTTCTCTTTCCCTCAGGATTATTTTTTCCAGAACAAACAAAGCAAACTTTTTGTTTTTTTCCTGGAAGCTTTTCTAGGCCAAACTTTCCTCTAGGTTTATCACTACCACCTAGCTCTGGATTTTTCCAGTTAACCAGTCTGCTGCTAATTCTTCTATGACATGAACCATAAAATTCATCCAGCTCAATTGATTATCTGAATTAAGTTAGTATAAAACTTAAAAATTAAGTGTCATTCTTCCAATTAGTTAAATATTGCATTTTCCAGTATTTCATTGATTTTCTTTCATCTAAGTAGGTATATAACATTTGGTCTGTCCCATCAATACCACCCATTCTGTGGTTATATTGGTGAACAATCTTTGGTTTTGTTCTAATTATTAACTACCTCCCTCCTCCTAATGGAATATTGAATTGTACTTGCTCTGAATTACTAAACATAATAATAAATTGTGTTCAGTTGGTAGGTTTTTCTCTCCAAGCCATTTGTAATATCAGCCCCTTTCTCACAAAAAGTTTTTTCTCAATTTTGTATTTTCCTTTTAGCTATTTAGGAATTCCTTAGCTGTCTAAACGGAGTGTCCCTGTCAGCCATGTAAGTTTGGTGTACAGTTTGAGGTTTCATTTATACAACAACCGCTCAAATAATAAAAAATTTAATAAATTTTAAAATGTATAAAATAATAATTCAGAGTAAGCCAAAGGGATGAGTCATCCTTAGATGCAAGCCTAAAATTCATTCTTGTACAGGCAGGCAAAGTTTTAAATAACAGGATGATGTAATAATAGTTGTTTATAGAGAATACCGTGTTATTTTAAAAAAAATATTAAATATATTTAACTCATTATGTTTAGCAGGTCTAATGACCAAAAAATACGCAAAAAGAAATTTAATAACTGTACGTAATAGTTTAGAATTTATGGCTTAAAAAACGCCAAGTCAAAAATCAAAAAAGTCCAATGTATTGATTATTCAAAAATTGTACATTTTTTAATGGTAAAAGGTATATATATATATATACACACATATATATATATATAATAAAATTTATATTATAATTAATATATATTAAACAAAAAAGCTGATATATATTAATTAAGTGGGGATTTTTAATGAACAAAGTTAGGAGAAAAATCAGTAAAACTTGACAATGAATAACTTTTCTAAAGACTACACCAAAACACTAAAAAGATTCTTTCGTTTCAACAGTTAGACAACAAGAATCCAAAAGAAAAAGGAGAGAATTGTAAAAGGGTCAAAAAATGGTTAGGAGAAAAATACAATATTTTTAAACAGGAATAACTCAGAAAGTTATTGGCCTAGAACCTTAATTCAAATTTCCATGGAATCTACTAGTCATTAAGGAAATGATGGTACTTTCACATTTCCGAAATCTTGAGTCAATCAAAAGATACAGAAATTTGTAGAAAATAAGTAATAAAATTCACATAAGACAGGTCCCTCCGCTGCAGAGGAAGGTTCTATAGCAAGTGGAGGAACCTTCTATAGCAAGGTTACAACTGCATTACTTCATAATGGAAAATTTTCATTAATGAAAAAGTTAGTTATCCCCAAACAAAAGGTAGATAAGAAATTAAAAGTGTTAAAGGGTTAATACAAAACTGTTAAAAGGAAAACTTTGCAATTTATACAAAAATAAAGTGAATAAAAAGGAAAAATCAAAGAGAAATTTCAGACAGAAATTTGCAGCAGTGCCACATAATAAGAGTTTAAATCAGTTGGTTCAACATCATCACCAAGAAAACATTCGGTTCTCCACCACCAGCTAGGAAACAGTCAGATCTCCACCATCAGCTATGAAGGTCTTCTCTAGTACTATAAAATGTCTAGAGATTAATTCTGTTATAAAACACCACCGAGGAAGGTCTTCAAGATATAGGTCATCTACAATCATTGGAAAGTTTAAATTCAAGAACAGTTTCAGAAGTAATAAATAGTGAGAATTCAGTATGGAGATTTACATGTACATTTAAAAAAAAAGAAATAATGTGAGAAAAAAAAAAGTGGACAGTTTTTTAGTTATAGACTTAGAAATGGTATAGAAATGGTTATAGACTTTCGATAAATGGTAAAGAGACGAAAAAATTAAAAAGAAGTGTTAAATGGTGTGATTAAAATAAAATTAATAAACACTGATTCAAATTTAATTACTACAACTAAAAATAAAAAGTCAATTAAATTAAAATCTCTTCAGTGAAATGAGTCAGTAGTTCAACCAACATAATTCAACTTAAAATCATAAAGAAAGGACGATATCGAGGGAGCAACTTTAATACTAGTATAATTCAACATCATGATAACCGATTTTAACCTCATCAGGGATTTCAGATTTCAACCACTGTGGATCATCAGTTTGAAGACATCAGTCTGCTGTTCACTACACTCTGTTCATCTCATCTTAAAAGGAGCCGAAGCCAACTATAGATATGTCTCAAAAGGTAATATTCCAATTTTGAATGAATATTTGCTTAAAATTCAAAACTATACAAAATAAATTTGGTGGGGTATTAAAAGTAAATTTAGAGTCATTTTAATTATATATGTGTGTGCTTCAAATGTCGATATTTAATAAGTGTAATTATATTCATGTTTTAATTTTTATAAGTATTAACACAATATTTTCTTGGATTATAATTTTAATAATTCATGTTGTTATCAAAATAAATTAATTTTAATCAATTTTATTTAATATGAGGGGAAATATATTTTTAAATCATTCTTGTCTGTGTTATTTAATTATATATATATATATATATATATATATATATATATATATATATATATATATATATATCCTATTTTGTTTTCAGGATAATTTTAAATATATGTTAATTATAATAACAAGCTCTCTCATTCATTAGATAGTACAGAAAGATTCTGCAAATACTCTTTCAAATGACACCCCCTGAATGATTTACCCATAAATAAAAATAAAAAAAGCTAGTTAAATTCATTACATTATAAATAATTAATAAAATCGAAAGAGCAATTTTAATTAAAACATTTAACAATAGATATTTTAGAGATCTAAGTGAATATCTTATTTTTGATACATTACTGTGCTGGGACTTAGTTGAAAAGAGTAAAAAGGAGGTTGAAGGCAGTAAAGTTTCAATTAATTGACAATGTATCATAGGGTACAATAAAGCTAACATCAGTAATTTTTAATTAATAAAAATAAAAAGTTCCCCAAAGTGCTGTAACATTTCAAGGTGTCTCCCCAGAAGAATGCTAGTAAAAAAGTTGTCAAGAAATAAATGGTAACCCTTGTTGAGGTAATTTCCCATCTCTAGAAGTTTCAAAACAACTGTGAAAGCCAAACCATGATCTTTTCTTAGTTCTGCATCTTCGATACTTCCAGCATCCCAATAACATGTGAATAGCATGCAATAATGTGTTATAGAGTCACATAACACCCAAAGCTTTATCCCCACCCCCATCCATGCTGTTTTTTCTTAGGGATATACTGTGTTAGGGCAACACGTTGCTTTTTACCAATCAGTGATACATCAACAAATAACACCTGATTCGGTGTATAATGATGGTGAAATAGCCTGTTAGCATGGTTAATTATTGGTTGAAACCTGGCACAAGGACCATAGTTGGGTTTGCCTCATTTAGGCAATTTTGTACCATCATCAAATTATATGAAAAAATTTCAATGACAATTCAAACCTGTTACAACTCATAGCCTTACTAAACCATGTAATTGATTAACCCTCCCAGTGTCGGTAGTCGCTGCAGCGACGATTGGTACTCGCATTAGGGTGCTAGTAGTCGCTGCCGCGACGACTGTATATTGCGTCACAATAACACAGCTGTTTCAGCTCATCATTCACTAAATACACTATGTTTGGTATCCATAGAAACAGCAGAATAGGGGCCATCTTTTGGTGTACAGGTTTAGTATATTTGATGATTAGCTGACTAAAGAAAACTGTTTGAATTACTACTGTCAGCTGATTCACCGGCTGAATAGTTTTCGTGCTAACCTCATTGTCGTTGCCGTGTTTCTTGTTCAGTTTTATACCAAATTCTCGGTAAAAATGGATGGAAATATTACTCGTAACAGTGAAATTGACAGATTATTAGATGAAGATGTGAGTGACATAGAAAGTGCCAGTGATATAGAAGGTAATGTGGAGTGGATAGTGACAATTCAATGACTGACTTTTCCGCAGGAAGTAGTGATACGCTACAGAGTAATTTGCAGTTGGCACCGGGTACATAGTGTTAGTTATAGTGTTGTAACCTTTTGTGGCTGTATATATTACCTATATAAGTGTATATTTTCTAACAGAATATAAAATTTGGAAGAAAATGACTATTTCAGATTTTTTATATTAGACAAACAGCAGTTTTTGGAAGATTGGTCTAAATTTAACATTTTTTTTTTTTTTTTAAACATTTTCTACCTTTGGGCAATAACACACAAAAATTCCTATAAAGGTATGTATAGAACCATTTTTTATCATATTCTCTCTTTTGTTCTGAATAATTTGATGTATCATATATGTGTCTAGACCTAAATCTCAAATTTTAGTGAATTTTTAAATTAAACCTTGCGTTTTGCCTAAAAACAGTGCGGCACTACTAATTATATAGTGAACTCTCGGAGGGTTAAGAAGAACTTGTACTCGAATAGCTTTCAATAGATGTTTTTTTTATAGTCCCCATGTTTATAAGTAAGATGAGAAATGCTTTCATTTCAGAAATAGTCACATTGACCCATCCTTTTATCCTGCTATGTGGGGATACCTTATTTTTATGGCCTGCTATATAATTATTAGCATGCCGATTTGTTTCAGCCAGAAATGTTGAAAGCATAGTATTTGCCATAAATAAATTAAAATAATTTATTGGCTTGGTGTTTATGGGGCAGTTTTTAGGGCCAGGTAACTCTCCATAATCTAATGTATGATTGTAACCAGGGTCTGAATTCTCTTCAATCTCGTCCCATCTGTTATTTTCAGTTTCAGGGGTTGTTGTTCTGTAGTTTTCTCCCTTCCTCGCTTAACTTTACGACCCCTGGCAGGCCTAGGCCTACTCGTAATTGAAATTTTAGTTTCCTCATCATCTGAAGAAAATAAATTATCAAATTTAAGCCTAGGAAGGTAAATTATTTAGATTAGGCCTAAGAGGTGAATTAATTACATTAGGCTTAGGCTTATTCCTAGGGGTTATATTTAATGACATCTGATATGGATGAATTAGGCCTAGAAGTAGTTGACATGTTGGATTTAGTACATTGATAAAATCCATTGGATGTACTGGGTTTTTCAGGATCAAATGTTGGATCTTGATCAGTATCATCTGAGTCAAAGTCATTTAAACTGCTAGAAAAATCGCAAGAGCTATTATCCAGGCTATCATTAGGTTCTTTATCTAAAACTCTGTCTACACCAGATTCAACAACAGATTGCATATTCATATTTTCACTCACTACAGAGTTACAATGTTTTCTTTTACTCATTTTGACAACAAAATACACAAAAAAACTATAAATTATACACTAAATATACTTGAAAATATTCAATTGGGAATAAGAAATAGTCCACTAGCTCAATTTCTTTTGCAAACCAAACAAACATGGTAAAAATGTATAAACAAACGTTCTAAATATTGACATTAAGTTGACACAGCTGATGCCATTGCCAAATAAATATCATGTCTTTTGATGCCATTATTATATAAAATACAATCAAATTAAAACAAATGTTGAGTATATAATTGTAGGGTAATTCTTTCCAAATGAAATGCATCAAATTTCATAAAGATCAATTAAAAAATGAAGCTCCTATATAAGATATAGCAGGAGGTCGAAATATCAGCTCTCGGCAGTCTGGGGATATACATGCCCGGGCGATATGTCGGCTCTAGGCGGTGTACATAACACAGTACACAAGCCGATGAATTATTATAATGAAAAAGCCGATATATCGGCTCTTGGCGGTCAAAGGGTTAGGTAACTTTATTGCCAAGAGACAGTTTTAATAATAAACAAAATTTTTTTTAGCAAAAAAATCTTTCAGTATCAATTTCAAAATTATTTCTATGGATAATCATTTACTTGGGCCTTCACCATTTTAAAATCTACTCTCAATATTACTCCCAAAGAGAGTGATTAGTTTAGAGTATTGTGTACCCATACTGATGTCACAAACAATATCAGTTTTAAAAGAAGTTCACTAGCTAAGTTCAGTGTATTTGAATGTATCAGATATTATTACTAATTTAAAAATGATCTTGTTATTAGCTATATTGAGATTTCATAACATCTGTCTTCTTAAATGTATCAGTGTAGAATATCAGTCATTAATTAAATTCTTTTATTAATAAAATTTTAAAATTTAATTAAAATCCAATTAAGAACACCTTCACTAATTAACAACAACCTCCACACAACAGAGCTATAAATCATGAGTGTTTTCAATCAATGACATTATGTAAGACAAGCCAGGGTACTTTTCAAGGGATAATCATACAGCAATTACTACCAATTAACACCTTCACTAATTAACAACAACCTCCACACAACAGAGCTATCAATAAATGATATGTAAGACAAGCCAGGGTACTTTTCAAGGGATAATCATACAGCAATTACTACCAATTAACAACACCTTAACTAATTAAAAACAACCCCCACACAGCAGAGCTATCAATCATGAGTGTTTTCAATCAATGACATTATGTAAGACAAGCCAGGGTACTTTTCAAGGGATAATCATACAGCAATTACTACCAATTAACTACACCTACTCCCGAAATCTAAAGGAAAATACCAAGCCAATGTCTGAATATCGCAATATTCTTTATGTCTGTTACTTTTTTTGTTTAATTAATTCTTTTACAATAAAGGCTTACTTTCAATTTCTCGGTTTATTAGCAAAATTCCCACTTTTTTCCCTGACGGCAAATATTCCCGCATAATTCCCACTCTTCCCGGTCTGTGGACAACTTGTCCAAGGTATAATTGTAGCAAACATATAGCGATGAAAACTAATTTTGACATATATTTAACAAAAACCCCCATACGGAAGAACTATCTAGCACAAGTTTCGAAATCAATGTGATTATACAGGGTGATTCACGAAGATATGCAGAAACTTTGGGAGCTCATTCTACATGTAAAAGTAAAGAAAAAAAGGTATATAAACATAGGTCCGGAAATGTTTCGTTAGCGAGTTACGGCTAGCGAAAGATTTCGCCCAGAACTTTGTACCCTGGGTTAAATAAGGGCCTCCTGGAATTCTAGGAAGGTAATCTAAACCAATTCAATAAAATTACAGTAAATTCTCAAAAGTGTCTCCATCAACTTCAATGCATTTTTCTGTTCGTTTAGAGATTGCTCTTGTTGCTTTTCGTAGTTCAAAATGGCTTTCCTTTAATTTTGTAAAAGCTTCATTAATACAAGCAAGAAGTAAACCATCATGCAACAATTAAATGTAACTTTCAACAGCGATTTAGCATTAATGTATGGTGTGGTATTATTCATGATCAGCTGATTGGGTCAGGCATACTTACAGTTTCTTCAAGAAGAATTACCGACATTGCTTGAAGATGTTCCTCTTGCAACATGACGACAGATGTACTTCCAACATGAAGGCGCATCGCCATATTATTTAATATTGTTTTCACCTACTTAAATCAAAAGTTCCCAAATAAATGGATCGATCGTGGAGGTCCTATACACTGGCCACCCAGGTCACCAGATCATACGCTGTTGGATTTTTGCATATAGGGATGGATGAAGGAAAATGTTTACGAGGTCAAAGTAAATTTCTGTGAGGCGCTACTTGCCCGTATTAATGAAGCTTTTAAGAAGTTAAAGGTAAGCCCTTTTGAACCACGAAAAGCAACAGAACGATCCTTAAACGAGCAGAAAAATGGATTGAAGTTGATGGAGACATTTTTGAGAATTTACTGTAATTTTATTGAATAGGTTTAGATTAAGGTTTTTCTGTTTGATTTTACTTTTTACAATGTTTTAAACAAAACTTAATTTAAACGAACATCTATTCACTTTCAGTATAACTTATTTGAACCGTTTTGTTCAGAATTAAATTTTCTACAATTTTATTGTATAATTTGATCTGTTTATTGGTAAAATAACAAAGTTATTGTTGGCCAAATGTAAAAAAATGTGTTTTTTTTTATTCCAATTTTTAAATTATACACAGGGTTAACTCACAACTACTTAAAGTAGTTCTGGGACCTGTTTTATTCAATTTGTTAGGTCAAAAATCATAAGAAACTATTGAATTTGCCTTTTAATATACCTTCCCAGAATTCCAGGAGGCCCTTATTTAACCCAGGGTACAAAATTCTGGGCTAAATCTTTCGCTAGCAATAACTCGCTAACAAAACCTTTCCGGACCTATGTTTATATAATTTTTTTTCTTTACTTTTACATGTAGAATAAGGTCCCAAAGTTTCTGCATATCTTCGTGAATCACCCTGTATAAGACAAACCAGGGTAATTTTCAAGATATAATTGTGACAAACATATACCAATTGACATCAATTATTATACAAATTCACTAATTAACAACAAACCCAATTAGTCAAAAATATCAACCATGAGTTTTGCAATCAATGTGATTATGTAAGACAAGCCAGGGTACTTCTTAAGTTATAATTTTGACAAACACAGGAAATTTACACAATTTATTAAACACATTCACCAATTAGCAACAACACCAACAAGACAAAACTATCAACTTAGTATTGCAATCAATGTGATTATTTAACCAAGCCGGAATAGTTTTAAGGGTATAGTTCTTACAGATATATAGCAATTATTACACACATTCACTAAATAATAACAACACCACAGGCACAGCTATCGACCAAAAGTTTTACAATCAATAATATTATATAAGGCAAGCCAAGGTACTTTTTCAAGGTGTAATTGTGACAAACATATAGAAATTATCAGTAATTATTACATACATTTAACAAACACCCTTACAAGGCCAGACCTATCGAACATGAGTTTTGCAATCAATGTGACTATATAAGACAAGCCAGAGTACTTTTCAAAGTATAATTGTGACAAACATACAGTGATTAACACCAATAATTATAACACACATATTCACTAATTAACAGAAACCCTCATTGGTCAGAACTATTGAACATGAGTTTGCAATCAATGTTATTAGGTAAGGCAAGCCAGAGTACTTTACAAAGTGTAATTGTGACAAACATATAGCAATTAACACTAATTAATACATACATTTAACACACAAAAACCATAGAGCTGAACTATCGACCATAAATTTTGCAATCAATGTGATTATGAATGACAAGCCAGAATACTTTTCAAGGTATAATTGTGACAAACATATACCAATTAACAACAATTATTATACACATTCACTAATTAACAAAACCCTCATCGGTCAGAACTATAGACCATGAGTTTTGCAATCAATGTTATTAGGTAAGGCAAACCAGAGTACTTTTCAAAGTATAATAAATTGTGACAAACATATAGCAATTTACACAAATTTTAATATAACTTTACAATTTAAAAAAAAAACCCATAGGTCAAACCTATAAACAATGAGTTTTGTAATCAATTTAATATTGTAAGGCAAGCCAGGGTACTTTTCAAGGTATAGTTATGACAAACATATAGTAATATATACAAATTATTACAGATAACTAATTAACAACCCTCATTGGTCAGAACTATCAACCATGAGTTTTGCAATGAACGCGATTAAGTAAGGCATCCCAGGGTACTTCTCAAGGTATAATTAACCCTTAGCACGCGTATGACGGGATTTCACGTAACCCTCAACTTGACTGGTAACGTGTATGACGGGATATCTCGATTCAACACTATTTGACTTCTGCAGGTATTTTTAATTCATTTAAAGTCCAATAGAGTGCAGGGAAATGTCCTATTGGTATAACGTGACACTCCCACTACGGTCTTTGTTCTCAATCACCTGTCGTTGGACTTTATTTGGTTGTTATAGCAACCAGGCGCCATTTTGTGCTCTGCCCCAGCGTGTATACCGTGATTTCTCGTTCTAGTAAGCTACGACTGTCAGTTGTGAAATGTTGATTTGTTTAGGCCGTATTATTTATATTTTAGGTTATACGTAGTATACATTTTTATTTTGTGTAAAATAGGCTAGTTATAAAAATGGCAAACCCTGACTACCATGGATTTGATCAATTTATCGATTAAATAATGAATGCATCTTTTTCAACTACAGAATACATTTTGAAATATAGACAGTTTCTATGGACACAGTATTATCGGCAAATATTGTTTGTGTGTTTATATGTATATTTAGTCTATATCAGTAATTTTTTTGATGTCCTGAATGTAGGTAATTATTATGAAGAGTAGAAAGATATTTTTGATACGGTATGTTGATTTTTTTCAAAATCTTTTTTTAGTAAAATTTATTTGTTTGATGAAATTCAGGTTATTTTGAATTAAATAGTAGGCCTACTTTTATATAAAAAAAATTAATATGATTTATTTGTAAATATAAAAAAAATAAATAATCTGTTTCATAGGGCGGTCAAAAATGTGAAATTAAGTATTTTTTCTTGTTTTAATCTGTAAAAAAAAAATAATAATAATTTTAAAGCCAATCTACATTTTTTTTTTTTTTTTTACCAAATATATCTGTAAGAACCCAAAATCAAATAGAACTTTAAACAATTACAATTTTTTTTCCCTAATAGCACGTTATGAGTAAATAGCCTAAATTGTTATTCAGCGTGCTAAGGGTTAAGACATACATTGAACAATTTCTTACCCAACACGTCAAAAGGGCAGAACTATCAACTATGTTTTCCCAATTCAATTAATTATGTAATGTTTGGGTAGTCCAGAGAACCTTGCATATTACTCTCAACTATGGTGTTATTTTTATCCTCTATTAATTGAAATATAAAAACCTTAAATTACCTAAACTGAATCTAAGTATAAGTTTTCGTTCTTACCGTATGTACAGGTACAACCCAGCCTGCCAAACTGCCTACACCAGTAAAACAGGCCTTCCTTCCTCTCAAATGCCTTAAATTGGTTACATCTGATAAGGTGCCTTTTTTAATCACTGCTACAGCAAAGTAGTGATTAAGGTTTCCTGTTAACAAAATCAAAATTAAAAAATGGTGCACAAACTTGTTCTTAATCTGTTAAAGAGTGAGGACATATTAAAACGTCTTATCTGCCTTCCGTAGAGGAGTAGGAGAAAATACCCCTGAGTAGCCTCAAAGGAGTAAGAACACAAATTCTTAAAATTACTATATTTTATCACTAATTGGTGAAAAATACATGGTTAAGTAAATATTATTGTTAAATATTTTCAAAAAATTAGGATATAAATAAAATTATATTTTTTCTATTGTGTAAGCCAAGATCATGGTAATGTAGGATTATTCTAAAATTATGCTAAGTTAAAAAAAAATAATACTGTTGTATGCAGACAATGATTTCATGATTACAAATCATCTGAAAAAGCGATAAACATCATTGTGTTTGTGGCATATTCAGATCTAAAGCATTCAATAACCTCACCATCATTTTCATATACAAAATCTTCTTCAACTTTGTTTACACAATCGAGTACATTACATATTTCTTCACTCCGGATTAAAATATTCACAATCGTCATTCATTTAAAATACCATTCACAAACTCAAAATACAATAATAAATTTGGATTCAACTCGAGCTAATATTATATAAACCTTCATAGCATTTGATTTATATAATAACCAACAATAAATTAGGGCAAAAAGGTGCTAAAATGGAACATTTCTTATGCTAGCAAATGCCAACACATTAAGGTACTAGATATTGTGGTTGTTGAGGAAACTAAAATAGTTCGCCAAATTGCCATTAGAATGTATGAGAAGTCGCATAATAAAAAAATTGGGGGTGCAAGTTTGTCTACCCTTGGGAAACAGACACCCATACTTGTTTGAGATCAAAAATGCTTACTTGCCAACAGGTAAAGATCCAATATACCCGGAAAAAAGGTGTAAATTCAGCTAGGATCCTTTGGAAATACCACACCAGTAGTCACTATAGTGACAGTGCCTAAGGGCATCTGAAAGTGATATTGTTAAACTTTTGATGAGTCTGTTGATTTATTCGGATATTGAAGGTTATAAACACAACAAACCAATTAAAATACAGTATATTAAGTATTATAGATTTTAAAGCCTATCATTATATTGAACAATAATTATTATTAAAAGGAGAAATAGCTATAATTATACATCTACAGTATTTCCAGACAATTAATATTTGTTTGTAATTTATTTATAAATAATTTAATTTAACTGTAACAGCAGTAACTACTTGTTGAAACTCCATAATAAGGATGAAATAAGCACTAGGCTATAGTTTCAAATGTATTTAATAACTTAATTAGCTACAATTGTTTCGCCTTGCGGCATCTGTTATTAGATGCCGCAAGGCGAAACAATTGTAGCTAATTAAGTTATTAAATACATTTGAAACTATAGCCTAGTGCTTATTTCATCCTTATAAATAATTTGTCGAACAAATTTTTGGTATTGACGAAAGTAGAGGTTTCTTCATAGATCTGTAAAATAATTTTAATAAAAAAAGATATTAACTTTGTAAATATAATCTGATTCAGTGTTTTTGAAATTTTTATGAAACATGATATACAATAACTTTACATATAAGACATAGTTACAGTGATTTAAAAAATATATATAAATTGCCAGACTCTATAACTATTAAGATATGTATAGGCTCAGTCTTCGATGTGTTAATAGTATATTAAACTGTTAATGGTTGTGTTATAAAATTAATGTGTTATTTTTTATAGAACAGCCGATGCACCATTTGTTAGGAATAGTCCAATCAAGGTACATTAAATAACACTTCAATGGTTCAGTTAACTATATGTTTTTAATATAATCATTCTTTGTCTCTATTAATACAATTTACTACGTACGTTTTAAATGCAATCGGTGATTCAATCACTTAAAATTAATAATAATGGTTTTAATTCATTTCTTATCTTCAATCCAGAGCAAAAATAACGTGTTATTTGTTATAGAACCGTCGATGGACCATTATTTGTTAGGAATAGACCGATCAGGGTTCATTAAATAACAATTCAATGGTTCAATTAACTAGATGCTTTTAATATAATCATTCTTTGTCTCTATTAATACAATTTATTAAATTTTTAATGCAATCAGTGATTCAATCATTTAAAATTAATAATAATGGTTTTATTTCTTATCTTAATCCAGAGCCAAAACAATGTTTCGACCAGATGTTCATTACATTCTATCAAGCTCTCTTCTTATATGCTAAACTAAACGAAGTTTATATGAAACACAAAATACAAACGAAACGTGCTCACCTCTGTTGCTGGAGCACAACTGTGTTCCTTCGTAGACCTGGTTTTCCCGAAACGTTCTCCTATGAACCCAACGATGCTGATTGATTCCTTTCGGCAACTCCAACTGCCAACAACTGAGTTATATCACTCTACCAAGTCTGATCTTGATTTCCTACCAACCTTAGAATTATATATCTTTCAGCAATGTGTGACGCATTTGAGAGTTACAAGCTCAGTGGTTTCCTAACTTTTTACATCTTGTCGCAACTATTGTTTATACTCTGGTAGTTTTTCTGGGATTCAGAATAAAACTTAACTTCTAATCTAATCCTAATATTTAATTCCTAACAGTTCCCACATATTTTAAGTTAGTCGATGTCTTTTTATAAATCCTCTGAACTCATTCTTAAACCATAACTTATCATATGTTACTGATAAAACAGTTTGTTTATAGTTTTCTTGAAGCCATATTTCATCACAGTGGAAACTCACTTGAAATGAACACACTTGTGGAAACTTCAATCACCAAAAAAAAAAGAAAGAAAACACAATATACATTTTATTTGTACAAATCAACGTTTCAATCACTAAGTCATCATCTTCAGTACAAAACTTCTTGACACTGAACTGCTATATGCAAGGCCAATGCTTCAACCAGACACCACCAGGGAAGCAATTTGGCCACACCTCCAAGTCCAATGCCACCACAATGCTATACAGTTCAAGATCAATAGTATTAAAATAAATTTCTTCAATGCCTTAATCAAATACATGCAACAATGATATATCTCTCGTTCTATTTAATGACTAATAAGAAACAAAATGGCAAAAACCTTAAACAAGACACCTTAGGTTTTTGCTTAGTTTTAGATATCTGTGATTATTTATTGTATATTTCTGCTAGAACTTATTTGTATTTATTTGCTTATTAATTATATTACATTTGAGTTTAATTCAAACTGGTTACATGTTAGTTCTTACAATGTAACCTATAACTATATACAACTTGTTCAGGTACAATATTACATTAAAGTTATTAAATAAGCAGCAAACAGTTATGTATTTATAAAATCCTCAATGGTGAAATATGTCTAATGCAACAGACAGGAGTCTATGCACATTTGTAAAAATTTGAATTTTTATAAAAATTGAATTTTTCTTAATATGTGTAGCTTCAGTAGTCCTAGTTGGTTTTTCAGGTTCTGGAGCTGTAGGATCTTATTACTAAATGTAAACTTCACTCAGTGATCTGTTTCAAACTACTTTCCTAACTTAGAATATTTAGCAATTATTGGAACTAATTTTATGAATTTAAATTTATAAAAAACTGGTATTGATGTTGTCACAGTATACTTCTCCAAAGTTGGTTGAAAAGGGGTAACTTTCAAAGTGCATAAAACCATAAATAAAATTAATTTTTAAAAATAATTCAAAACAAATTAATCAGTAAAGTTAAAACAGGGAAAAATATAAATAAAAATTAAATTTTAATTATTTTAGGGAGGGGAGATAAATTACATAATAAAGCAGATAAATAATTAAAATAAGGTAACAATAGAGTATATGTAGAAGGAAAATAGTATGTAGAAGAGAATAAGTGTTAAAAATCAGAAATTGTAATTAAATTAATCTTAAAAATTACGACTATAAAGAAGACAACAGTGCAGGTGCAAAAATCGTCGAAGTATGTTGCGAACAAGTTTCGTAGTGCAGCCATAAATTTTGTTAGAGACAATAGCCAAAATGAAGTGATGTTCAAAACCAAAACTATCAAGGTGTGACAATAAAATTACTAGAACAATGGGTTGTGACAAAAAATGAAATTTCTTGAGAACAAGAAATCTCACAGGAATCAATTGAAGTTCCAAAGATGCACCAAATCGCCAGGTATATGAAGAATGTTTCCTGGAAGAAATCCGATAATATTGAAGGAATATATGGGATTTTTCAGAAAAACAATAGCTAAGAAATATAGAAATAATCAAAGGGCATTGTAATGGCGCAGCAGATTCAGGCAGCTAAAAATGGCAGGGCTTGCAGTAGAGCCAACAATAACTATAACACACTAATAAGGCTAATTAACTGAATTAATTTTAAAAAAGACAAACAATCCTGAATAAAAATAAAGTAGAAACACTTAAATTAAATTAATAATCAATTTTGAAGCAATTCCAGACCAAAAATGGAGGAAAACAGGAAGAAATGGAAAAAATATTAGGTACCAAATGAAGCAGGGGAAAAGGGAAATTATTGGTAGCAGAATATGGTACTAAGAGGTAGAAAAGTTCAATAAAAAGGTTGTATGAAAAAAATCACGATTTTCTCTAGTCTTAAAAAATTGAAAGGTTGTAAGCGGTTTCGTTGTCCATTGATTTCTTGAAAAATGTCAAAAACCCACAAATAGTTAGATGGTTTCTACAGGGTAGAAGTTGAAAAATCAAGTCATCGAAAAAAACCACGGGTCTCCGGGAACTAAAAAAGTGCCGGGATGAACATTACTAATAAAAAAATTAATTAATTACAAAGTTAAAAATAAAATCGAAAAAGCATAAGAAAAATAGTCGAAAAAAACTATAAAGTCGTAGTCGTTTCAAGTTAAGAAAACCGAGACAGTAAAATGGGAAACCGAAATAGGAGCCGCTGAGATGAAATACTCGCTGTCGAAATCCTTTAGAAAGCAGATAACTAGGACCCTAGACTCTGCCAAAGTCAGAAACAGGACTCTGGACTCCGCCAAAGTCACCACAGGAACTGGAACCATTGAAGGAGACACCAGTCGCCCAGATACCTTCTACCAGGACCCCTCAACTCCACATAATCACAGGTGTAAACCAAAATTTCTACAAAAATTATATTAGAATTTCTGAGTTGGGTAGAAAGGGTCAATTTTAAATTAATCTTCTATTTATGAATAGGATTTGTTATTTTTACACTAAATTTCTTTCTATTAATACAATTTGTCAATTTAAAGTAATATCATTTTAGAAAAAAGTTACAAATTTTAAAATAATATTTTTAAAAAAGTTCCTAAATTTGAAAAAAAATTTTTTTGTTTTTCATTTAAAGTCTTCTTTGCTCTACACCTAAGTTTAAGAAATTTAAATTTTGTTTATTCAAGAAAAGTTATCAAGTGTGATTATTGTTATTACTTGTTTGTCATAAGATGTACGTTTCTGTTTGCAGAATTTTTGATATATTTTGTTAGTTATAAGTTTTTGATTTCAAATCAAATTTGTTTTCTTTTTTAAATCACACTTGTGTCGACTTCATCAATTTAACCTAAAAAGCAGAGAAAGTAGAAGCTTTGCATAAATAACATAAAGTCTCAAATCTCATAATAAATCAAATTTCATTAAAATCATTCATTCTGTTTTTGTTCTATTTTCTCTGTTTTATGTCGAAGTAATTTTTCGATAAATATATAAAATTTATATATAATAATATACTCGTGTTCTATTATTTCTGTTTTTACGTCAAAATAAATTAACATAAAAAATTTATTTTGACGTTAAAACAATATATATTTAATTCATCGTGAAGGTTCCAAGTCACATTGTATATGAATGTAAAAGTAATATAAAATAAAATAAAATATTACCTTAATATAACCGTCAATGACTTATTATCAATTCCTTTTGTTAATTCATTGACACATTTCTGGATGGCATCCCATCATCAGAAATCACAAATATGTTTGTCGATACTTCACATTGAAACAACACATACCACAAACACAAAGCACATCAGAAACGAATAAATTAAAACATTAATTTTTAATACAGTGCAGTCATTATATTCAATTGTTTAAATAATTCATTGCATGAGATTTGGATGAAAAACTGGTCATATCCGCATTACTTTCTTCTGGACCCTTAATACATTGTTTTCCAAAATTTAGAGACTCCCCATAAAATGATTCCATACTTCTTCAAAAGAGAGTGAAATTAACCACACTATATTGTAAGTTTGGTAACCAAAGCTTGTAATTTAAGACAGATAACTAATATTGTAACAACAATTTATAAGTATATTGAGTACAATTTTTAGTAATTTATAGACCTGTCAATAAAACTACTCCTGTACCCAACATGTCAACTTGTAAATAAAGTGACAAGGCTAAAAAATTATATATTTTGTTTTTACTATGATTTTGTTTCTCCTTGATTTTTATAAGTATATTTTTCTTGTGTCTGTGTTTAATTATTTTTAATTTCCTGTTTATGATGGTGTCAAACAATCTCTTATATTCCTTGTTTCTTTTCTTATTTTAATATGACACGTTTCGAGTTATTTATCTTTACTAATTTTCAATTATTAATTTTTATTAATTTGATATTACTTGATCACATACACATAGTAATAAAAAAAATTTTTTTAATGGTAAAAGTTTAGTAAGTCAATATATAGATTAATTTTAAAAATTTACCTAATTTGTTTACTAAAATACATTATTTTGAAAAAAAATTTAATTATATTTTAATGCGGAATTCACTTTTTAACTGAAAAATTGGTAATAGAAAAGTACCAAATTCACTTATGCATAGGTTATGTACACATCACAATCATAATTTGTAAGTTCAAAATTCACTTCTAAAATGATGGCTTCAAAAGCCTAATATAAAAGAAACTAATTATGCAACTGCGAAAATTCATTATGAAAGTAAAAAAGCAGCGGTTCCTAAACATGGATGATGATTCTTTATTTTTCCGCTATAATAAAATTATTATTTTTTAATTTCTAAGTGTAGTTTTTGTTTTTTAGTTTTATTTTTTATTAATGTTATTATTGTTTTTGTCAATACCCAATATTTGTAATGTTAGGTCTCTGTGTGTGCGTGCGTGTGCACACACACACACACACTATCTAACAACAGTATCTATATATACAAACGCACCCACTGAATCTATTGGCAACATAATCAAATGTATATTTAATGATGCTTTTTATATGTACTTAATATCTAGATTTAGTAGTTTAACTTGAGTGAAGAGTGTTGTATAATCTATGCACTTGGGCTTCCACAACCTGGCAACTTTAAAACTGACTTTGCCAATGAGGTTCCTAATTTTCCTTCTTTTTTTTCTACAATATATATAATATACACATTATATATAAAATTCATACAATATATATAATATACACATTATATATAAAATTTATACAATATATATAATATACACATTATATATAAAATTTATACAATATATATAATATACACATTATATATAAAATTTATACAATATATATATAATATACACATAATATATAAAATTCATACAATATATATAATATATACATTATATATAAAAATTTATACAAATTATATAAAACCGTGCATGCCCGCAATTAGTCTAATATATATTCAATACTAGTTGATAATTGTGTAATATCTAGTAGATCTCTTTCTGTAATTACTTCAGTCACAACAATTTACTAGATTTTACCTAGCCTGTTTTTATGAGAACTTGGTACTCTTCAATTTTTTCAATTAAAAAGTGAATTCCGTGTTACAACATTACTTTACATTTTCAAAATAAGGTATGTAGTAAATGAATTAAACAAATTTTTTAAACTAATCTGTATATAGACTTATAAACTTTTACCAGAAAAATATGATAGGTCAAAAATCGATGCTGAGTTTTTTGCAAATATATCTATTTTGAGATCTCGCGTGTTAAAAAAGTGATTTTTGGAATGATGTCTGCCTGTCTATGTACAGAGTTCTACAGCCTATAAACGCATCTCAATTCAAATTTAGTATATGGCCATATTTTGGGATTTTTTAAAATTTCATAATAACTCAAAATTTGGAGATAGTTGCTGTAAGAAAAATCTAAATTAAATTTTATAAACATTGACGTAACGATTATGATCATATTTTGCCCAACTGTAGCCTATGAGGATTCAAACTAAACATATTGGTCACCATCTCTCCAAAAATGTCCGGTTCGTACGGTATCAATAAAAACAACCATTCATAATATTATATAATATCTCATAATTAGCTCTACCGATTTCGTTCAAATTTTTGTGAAATGTCAAGATTTAATGACATAAGCCTGTGTGCAAAATCGCAATTGAAAAAATATTTTAGGAATAACTGACAAAAAATAAAAAATGCACCTTGTTTGTCGTCATTAAAACTCTGATTTTAATCAAATATAATTTACAAACAAAACGTGGTTACAGCATAGGTGAAGTAAGTTTAGAACCATATTTAAATATTTTTTCAAAGACCGTGGTTAATTTACACTTTTTACTGACAGTTACTTAGTCTTCATTATTTTTTATTTGGTTTTGAGGGAAGTGAGAAAGTTTGTGCAATGTTTTGCACCATTTATTTTCTTCAGTGTAAACTGATTTACAATTTTTTTTTGATGGTATACACACTCTACACCACGCTATTTATGTTATTTTTTTCGTACTTCTGTGAGCTCTAATCTCTCTCTAAATTAACAACGTTTTACTGTGGTTTTTTCCTGATCCCATGTAAAAATAATTAGATATTATTGCTAATTTAAATGTATATTATCAACAAATATTAGTATACATTTTTTAAGAACAAATTACCACAAACTACATTAGTTTACCATCATATTTTGATGAAAAAGTGGTTAAGATTACAGCTCCATGGATCTACTGTGTCATGGTATTGTAACCCTTAAGTAAATTTCTTTATTATTGCACTGTTCAACATTGTTCTCTTTCAAAATAAAAGTAAATCAAAATATTATCCATTAATAATCACTTGGCTGTGCTTAATATAAAATTATACAGCAATATGATTTTTAATAGGCAAAATTGATAATGGGTTATATAGGCGTTTCTAGTAAATATAATAAAATAGGTAAACAAGATTCATAATTCAATATTCAACTATGGGACTTGTTTCTAGAGCATGCATATCATACAGGAAAATGTGACAATCTACATAATATTTTGTTAGATTAAAAATCAAAACAAGTTGATGGGGCCATCATGGTACATATCCAACCCAACCATACAATGTAATACAACCAAATCCTCTAAATATAATGACCAAATGTAGGTCATGGGCCTTGAGGGAAATGTTAAATTGTATTGATACATCAAGGGGTTTTATCCAGTAGAGTAAATTTGTTTAAAATGGTTGTTACACAGGTTTGTCTGAATCTCGTAATTTGTGTATATCACTACTTTCTTGAGATCGACTAGGCCCTAACAAACCTAGTAGATGTGTATATATTTATATATCTCCACTCGTTTTGCTTATGTCGGTGACTCAGTACTGCCAGATCTCATAACTATACGAATAATTTACTATTTTAAGTTGAATAACACACGAGATATAAACAAAAAATTGTTTAAATGGCTATCATTTTGACATTTTCAATTAGATTTTTTCTAAATTTCAACATGGTTCTATAGTACACTGTAGTCCCCTATATCAAATTTCGGCAATTGTTATCTATTTGGACGTCATCTCAAAAACAAAATACAAAACGATCCGAAAAGTATATAGGTCAATACAGGAAGTTAAAAATAGTATCCGAAAAGTACGGAAAAAAAATTGAAACATATGAAGTAGACGTATGCACAGGTTATGTACACATAGTAATAGGAATTCGTAGATAGGTCTACTATATTTGATCATAGTCAAAAAATGATATAAACTGTGTATAAACTAGTATCGGTTATCGATGACACTAATTGTGCATTACAAATAGGTTTGGCTCTGTTATAACAATTGTTTATACTCTGGTGTCTATCGAGTGGATTTAGGATATGTATCTATTGTATTCCAGTTAACTTTAAATTCTAAATTAACCCTAAATCGTAACAACACCATCGTCCTCTAAAACAGCGTCCCGAAATTTGATAATGACATTTAATTGGTTTTCATTTAATTTAAAATTGAAGGTAATTTTAGTTTATGTTCATATTACATAAACTTTACTACTACATTTAACTTAATTACTAGATACATAATTATGAGACATAGGCTAGATATTTATATGACTAAAACTACTGTAAATTGTCGCCAATGCCTTTTGGAACTCGGTTTCTGTTGTCGCTCAATCATGCCCAGAAACCGCCTTGCACTTTGTATTGTCTGTTCTGAGCTAAAAGCTGTGTTGCCTTCACTGCTCATCATACTTGTTATTCTGAAAAAAACTTGTACAAAAATAAATTTTTGTTCAAAATTAACTGTTTCTGATCGTAGTGTTTTTGGAACTGAGCAAACTTCATGTGTATTATTTTTGTTTTTCACTCT
The DNA here is from genome assembly GCA_963513935.1 of Aphrophora alni. Lineage (NCBI taxonomy): Eukaryota > Metazoa > Arthropoda > Insecta > Hemiptera > Aphrophoridae > Aphrophora > Aphrophora alni. The sequence continues at coordinate 40,064,809 of OY740765.1, read as the reverse complement.
CAATAGGTTAATAAAATGCAGTATTTTAAAGGTAAAAAATCCTCACATTTTTATAATTGCTCTGGATTTTATAAAACAAATAATATACAATTTAAACATTTTACTTAACTAACATTTCTATAAATTCTTTTACTACTTTTCACTTTACTAATCACCACATTTAAATTAGACTTAAATAATACCTGTCTTGAATTATTTAAATTGTATTTAAACGGAATGAAACTTGCTTTTACAACATATAATAATTAATTATAATCTATACAATATTATATCTAATTGATTCCTTAAAATTACACAATAATCTCTTACATCTAAAATTCTACAATATATGTTTTTACAATTCTGAGTTTATTCGTAGTATTTTCGTAATTGTTTTGCTGTAGCAAAGTGCAATGTCCTAACTAATCGTGGAGCTCGGAGTCTAACGCATTGTCAGCAAGGTTATTTATATTTGTTGTTTCAACACATTTCCAATGCCATTAGGAACTGTTACTCGAAAAACGTTAACGCCACATCCTCCAAAATACATTGGGAAATGTATGATTTTCTTGACATCATCCTACTCATTCCCTAAAGTTATTCGCTCAACTTTACCATTATGACTACCTAGGTAAAACGCATACTGGAGTCCCTTCGGTTTTATTATTTTGTTTCCACAGAATTATGCTTTATCGTAATTATTAACCTCCTGGAAAGTTACATGTTTTTCACATAATGTCTCGTGTTCTTGTATGATACAATAGCCGTATTTTTTGATACAACTATCCTGGTTCATACCTGAATCTATTTCAAGTTTTATTAACTGGAAATGCAAATGTATATGTTCCCAAAATTCTAAATCTAACTCCCACCAAACCTTTGTCGAGTTTACTTTGATTAAATTCTTGATTTCAGTCAATGTCAAATTCATCAAGGCAAAATGAATTCAAAATATTAAAGTGACGTAATCAATATATTTGGAAATATCTAATACCTGTAGGTTACAGCTATGTTGTATGAAATTCTATGTGTCAGTGTTCATGCTACACACAAAGTAGAATTCTTTTGTCAGCATTCCTTGTGTTTGCTAATTTGTATGACCAAACCAAAGAATGACTTATGACATAACATTTGTTTACAATTGTCTTAGCTACTAAATTCACAAAAATCAAAAATAATCCTCCATTAAGCCTTTAAAAATTTCTTTCTGTGATGACTTTATTTTTATGAAGAAATGCAAGAAAAGCAAGAAAGAAAACAAATAAACAGACTCTATTTCCAAATTTCCCCTATGTATGTCACACATCACCCAAATATACATCACAATAGCTTGCAAAAATTTGTCATAAAAATAAGAAAAATGTTGTTTTAAACACTATATTACTTATAAATAAATATTGAGCATGACTTGTGAGATAATATTAGATAGAACAACTAAAGTTATTGTAGCTCATGTATCACTGAGGATGGTGACTTTGTCGTTGAAACGCGTTTGATTAAGTAAAAGTAATTTTTGTGATATCTTATGTTCGAGTTTTATTCTAACTATATTACTTAAAACTTAAAAATATATCATTATCAAATATAAAATCCATATGTTACCATGTAATTTTAAATAATGAAAACTATAATAAAAAAAGAGGATTTTCTTATATATGTATATGTGCATTAAATTTCTAGTAAAACTCATAAAAAATAAGTCACAAACTAACTTTTATACACAACTCAGAAAAACTTTAACAAAACTCAATACCAAACTTTTAAAATGAGAAAAAACACCAATTAATTATAGTAATATTTCTTCAACTAATTTACAAAATGGTTAAAAAGAAAACAATTAACTTGTTGGCAAAAAGTTTTAGTATTTTTCTTATTCATATAGTAATAAATTTTTAGTAAAAACTAAAAGCACGGTCAATGCACCATTTGTTAGAAGTCAAAGGGGGTTCTTGGAGTCGGGTTCTAATGAAATGAAAATGACTTAGGCAATCATTCATTCAGTGCTAAAAATGTTTGTATTGACAGTTTATTATTAGTAGTTATTCTAATATAGATAGATATTGACATTTAATAGCAAACTAATTTATGAGTTAAATATTCTATACTGTCGTTCCAGAGTTTTTTTCCAATTATTACGACAGTAGTTTTACAAAATTATATCACTGTTATGTCCATATCAAACTAATTTACATGTAATGGTGCATTCGAGTGTAAAATTGTGTCCGGTATACGGATGTCACCGAGCAACCATATATTAAAATATTTGTTCAAACACACCATTATATTCAACCGTAGATTTATAGTACAGGACCTAAACTCTCACAAAACATATTCAATTTGTCATACTATTTTTACAACCATGGCAGTACATAATATAAGTTGTGATGGAGTTCGTAATGATAGCAAATAATATACATTTTTTAGTTCTTGGTTATTCTCACAGAGAAAATTTTAACTTCCCAACACCTAATAGGCAAAGTTATTTGTTTTTGTCTAATAAAGGTGTTTGCAAAACTTTTTTTTAAATAACAATTTACCTGCCATTCAGAGAGATAAATAAGATTTACATTTTTTATTCCCAATAATGTGACAAATCAATTCCACTCGGTTTCAATCACACAACTTTTAGTCGGGAGGTTAAGTGACTTTTTTATTATTTATTTATTTTGGATGTACACCCTATTAAGTTTAGCACTTGATAACTAGAGGTTTTATCTACGTAGGTTTTATAAAATGTTAGGTAATGAAAATCAAGTTTTTAGGAAGGACAGCTGACCTTAATTATCTGCTTACAAATTCCATTCAATGTATCATAAGTTATTAATGATCAAAAATTGAAGGTCATATTTTCTAGTTGAAAGAACACAGTCAAAAGATCTATTATATTGTTTTCAACTTAGTATATCTGAACCGTTGTTTACTAGAATTTTATCAAATATAAATTAAGCCTAGGCCAGGCTTAGGGACGAGTTTATGCTACAAGTGAAGCAAATTTATGCTCTTTATATATAATATAAATATTTTGTATTTATAGTTATTTCACTGTTTGTAATTGTTTGATATAACTTTCACATGGTTAGGTTAGTAAAGTATTCGGTTTTGTGGATAGGTGTGAAAGGGATTTTTTCAATGCTTCTCGTGGAATTTCACTTTCTCACATATATGTAGTAAAAAGTGATATATGAAATGAGTATAATGTATAAAAATCAACCATTACAGTTAAAACAACTTCAGTAACTTTTCTAGGTTTAATCATTGACAGAATTTTGAATTGGAATTTACACGTGGATAAATTAGCTAAAAAGCTTAACTCTGTTTGTTTTAGTATGAACATTCTTAGTAAAGTATTGGACCTTGATGTAATGATGGCTGTATATTATGGCAATTTTTTCTTCTCTAATGAAATATGGCATAACTGTTTGGGAAAATTCATCTGGGGCAATTTCCATCTTTAGAATTCAAAAAAAGGTTGTAAGGATTATTGCTAATAAATAACCGAGAACACCATGTAGAAACTTTTTTAAGGTCCTAAATCTTATAACATCCTTATATATTTATGATATGCTATGTTTTATAAATAATAATAAAACCAAATATAATATAGGATCCACAATACAAGCACACAATACTAGACGAAGGGAACTGATCTATTATCCAGTACACCGGCTTAAGCTATTTGAGCAGAGCCCAGATTACATAAATATAATAAATGGTGAAATTTACTTTAAAAAACATAAAATGAAATGTATACATAAAAGTAGGAAATAAATATAAAATCACAATATAAGGTAAAGCTTTTTTATTTACATAATTAAATGTTGTTGTGCAGAATATCTATTGCACCACCGATACAAGTATCAAAGTTACTAAAATTAAATGATTTATTATTTTATTGAAACTAAGTCTTTGAACTTTGCTAGTTTGAATTTGGGATATATAGGTAATATGTTAAAAAAACTGTATGTATTATGTAATTAATATGGTACAGATACAAATTCACTCATGAACTAGATTATAAGTATGAAATGTGTGTAGAGATATAATTTCGATTTTTTAACAATTTACCTCTGAATTCAAACTAATAGACGTCAATAAGACATGTGTAGGTAGTAGACGACCTTTATTCTTTCGCTTGAATAGGCGTTTGTAACTTGATAACGTTCTTTGTTTGTAGCCGACTAGTGGTCAGTGGTCATGACCATTGTATTTAGTTAAATAAGTTGTATTTTAAACTATGAGGTAGCTGCCAAAGTCATTTGTGAAACTACTTACCTGTCAATAGTAAGAACCCCTCTATCACCAAACATTAACGAATCACAGTTATTCCCTTTGTTTTTACTTTACTTTTACTTATTGAGAAATAAGCTTTAAAATTGAGTAAAATGAGGATTTTTAAAATTACCAAACACGAACTTTTATATTCAGTCAAAGTCACACCAAACTCTTTTTATTATATTTACTACCAATGATAATATAAATCAGAATTCCTGAAGTTCATGAGTCTTTGTAAGCGTATTCCTAATTTTTTTTTTTTTTTTTTTTTTTTTTTTTTTTTTTTTTTTTTATATATATATTTTAACAATTAATAGCTATTTCAAATTACATTCAAACATATAACTTCACTCAAAATAAGAATTCTCATGTGTGTGTGTGTGTTACAATTTTATAATTTTTAAATTAAGATATTATGATAATACAAATATATTTTTGTTGAGTTTTTGAAGTTTTGAGCTCATATATGAACATATAAGGTTAATTTTTTTAAAGTTTTCTCATGGCATGTTTGTTACAGATTTTCCATATAAAAAAAATGATTAAAAACTTTAAAGTTTAATGTCTAATGACACCCTAAGTATGAACCAAATTGCTTAATAGATTGGAAATAAAAGTGTGGAAAAGCAATAATTCAAGAATGTGTGGTTCACATGTATAATCAATTAGAACATTGGGTTAGAGGGAGTAAATCCCATTAAATAGATACACATCAGTTGAAATCTTGTAAGGAGGGATATTAGATGGTTCCAAAAATATGATTAGTATTATTGGTTCGACTTCAATGAAACTCCTAATATTTAACTTTTGTGAACCATTAAGTTTAATGATAAACTAAGGTGTATTTAAGGTAATATTTAGTATTCAAATTTCAAAAATAAAAAATAAACTAAACATTTTTTTTAAATATCTTTTGACAGATGTCCATGAAACTAATAACTTAACTTAGGTTCATTTTAAATTCATTTTAAATTATAATTAAAATACTCATTTTCAAAGAAAAGACTTATCTTCCTTTTGCAGACATTTTTGTTTTTTTGTAGTCAAAAGTAATTGAAAATCATGTGCTAACTACATCTACCTAATCAACTCGTTTACCCTAGTTTCGAAATTATAAAATTTTCTGTTTTTAAAAAAACTTAGTTAAGATATCAGATAAAACACTAGACAAAGCTAAATATTTTAATCACATATGCTCTATTTTTCTATTTTAAATTGTAAGAGCTAAAACTATTTTCAATGTTGATTCTTGGAGCTTTTAATTAGTGAATAATGTTGGAATATTACTATTTTTACTTTCTTACATGTACCCAGTGTAGAGAAGGTTATATGATGGATCACAAAATCCATATCCAGTTTTTCACAGATATATCCATTATGAGTTTCTGGGTCCAAAAATGTTTTTTTTTTTTTTTTTTTTTTTTTTTTAATGATATATGTTTATCATCGGTGTTGTTATCTACAACCCAATCAATTTTAACAATTTCCACCAAGCATGTGGCATATTTACATCATAACTTTTTTGCATCTAAAAATTTGGAGTATCTTCAATATATATGTATATACACTAAATGACTTATTTGTCAAAATCTGCTTTAACAGTTTTGATTATATTTTGATAAATTTTAGTATCTACGAACACAAACAAAATGTATGTGCGAGTTATCTGTAAAAAAAAAAAAAAAAAAAAAAAATTGTCATGGCTTTGTGCAACCATGAGTCTGCCTAAGGTAGCAAACTTAGTCACAATTTATCGCAGGCTAGGATCCATGTTTAACATAAGCAATGCTATTAGCCCGTTCCCAATTTGAAGTCTAAATCACCTACTCTATTGCACCACAGATACCAGCTTTAAAGAGCTAAATTTATATAATATTTAATTACAGAACACCAAGCAATTAGTAAATAATTCACTCACAAAACACTGCCATTAGTTAAAATCATGCATGAGTTGGCAATTAGCCATTCTTAACTCATCTTGTTTAAAAAATTAATTTAACCAGTTTGAGGAATTAGACCTCCGAAAAATGCCAAACGCAGTCACCCACATTAATTAGCCAGCCATGGTGTAATTTTGAATACAGTTATATATTAAATTTAAATAAAACACAGACACTAAAACACCATGACTGCCTGTACCGGATTGAACTGCTTGCCTATCCTGCTCTCTCAAGACAAATATGGTTTTATATATATATCCTACATAGAAAACATGGAAGAACTATGATTCTTTATTTTGTGTATTCTTTCCTACTAAACCAATTTCCTTCGTCTTCCTCAACCCCTTTCTACATGTCTGTAGTGCTAACTAACAAATTACAAGAGGCACAAAATTATTGCATAAGTTTTATTTTTGATTTAAAATGCAAAACCATATTACTCATTATTATAATCTTCTAAAACTCAATGATTTACATTCTCGCCATATTTTAGTTCTGCTATATTCTGTCTTGCATACTGGAGTGCTTGGTAAAAAGATTGTGTATACCTCCAATATAAATGTAAAGTGCACTAGAGGGTCTACCTTACTCACCGTACCATTACACTAAACCTTAATGTTTAATAAATCATTTACTGTTTCTGCTTGCTGGGAATTGACTCCTGGACGAAATAAAGTCTACTGTTGCACAGTTTTCAAAATTGCAAAAAACATACCTTTTAATCAAAATAGATGATGGTTCCATATTTTTTAATGTGATTGAACAATGTTTTATTCAAGGGAATGGGTGCATGAATGTGTATGCAAAAATTAATGTAATTCTTGATTTATTTGTATTTGTTATGTGACAACAATTTTATTTAGTTTCATTTATAAGTGGCTTGTTTCTGGAAAGGCGCCAAGTGTGGAAGGTCCCACTAGAGGAAAGAATGCCGGTGAACTCGGAACTGAGATTTGAGAAGCTAGGGAGTCTAGAGTCGACCAACTCCAGAGAAGAAAAAAGGTAAGGAGATTATTTCTCTTTTTGTGTTACAGTTTTGTTTTGAGGGTAAAATCTAGAAAGTCAAATTCAGTGTTTAAATATTCTAAATTAGGAGAAGCATCAGATTCTTTTGGAAGTAAAATTGTAGACGATTTACTTAGTTTTTTTGGAATAACTTAAGCTCAGCTCTGTCATTTAATATCTTGTTTCTGTAAGTGATAATCTTTGTATATCCTATCCTAACTTATTGTAAAAATCAATTTCATAGTCACAATACTGACTGTATGATTAATTTAGTAATCTACACTCAGCTAAAATACTCACCACCATACTCCTGCATGATTGGAATCAAGCTGTGATACCTGCCACCAACAAATACATCCCCCGCATCTAAACTTGTTATATGTGCCATCTCTTCATCAAGTTTTGTCATACATTCTTCCTTATTAACAGCCTACAAATTAAAAAAATAAATATAAAATCCTCATTTATATTTGTATTAATTGGCAATGTTTCTAAAAATAAACAAATACTAATAACATAACTAAATCGTTCACAAACTTTCTTGCTATTACATAATAATAACAATAATACCTTAACTTGAAAGTCATTATTTTGTAAAAAAGAGCCATTAGGCTCATTTGTGGAATAAGGAAAGAAGAGTCCTGCCGAGATGCATTTTGGGACTTAGGATTTCTTACACTGCCTTGTATTTTTGTAAAACTCTTAATTATAAATAAAGACATTCATATGATACTCGTTAATAACTACTTTCACAAGAATAAGTATCATTTAACAGTGTTAAAAAGATGTCCCACACAATCTGCTATGAGATTTTTTAATTAGATCTCTAAATTTTTACAAAAAAATACAGATTTTTCCATATTCAAAAAAGCTTTTGTCACTATTTGGTGTCTGCTGCCAATAGGACCATCAGAACAGGAAACTCTTCCATTGAGTTTCCTGTTCTGGCAGTGTGACGTAGATTAGGTGTTGCGACTATGCTTTTTCTGTTTTATTGATTTTTTCTTGTTTAATCTATAAGTGTAATGTATGTTTATATAAGTGTTATTGTTATTGTAATGTATGTATGTGTATATATATATATATATATATATATATGCTGTGTTGTGACTTGTCTTATATAATGACTGTATTGTTTAAAAAGCAGAATAAATTAAATACACACACACATACACACACACACACACACACACACACAGATGCACAGACTCATGCGCGCACACACATCTGTTTACTGTTGGAAATGAGGAAACGTGCAGCGTACATGCATTGTCAACTTTTCTGTAATTCATAAAATATCTTAATAATATTTATTACCTATACTAATAAAATTACACCAAAACCAGTTATGACATTTTTTTTTCCAATAAAGGGTATTATTAAAACACAGTACATAAATTGTGAGCAAATGTAGCCATCCTCACAGGTACACTACTCTATGTAGGGTATATGTACAAGTAGTAAGTTTATTCCCAGGCATTTCCATTCGGTTTTCAACCGGAAATAATTATACAGGATGTTGACATTGTTCTTCAAACCTAAAAACACTTGCACCACTATCTTTGCAAAACACGAACATGTACGAAATAACATTGTTTTTTATACAGACATTAAACAAGTCAGTAAATATAGAACCTTTTTACAATGAAATGTACACCGATCCCATCACTTTATCTCTCGTCATAATTTAAAGTTAAATTTATATAGCTTATTATTATTGTTGAAGATAATTTACATGCTGACAATGCAAACTAGTAAATATACAAACCTTCTACTATGAAATGTGCACAAATCCTATCACTTACATCTCTCGTTATAAATTAAGGTTGAATTTATAAAGTTTATTTTTATTGATGAAGATTATTTACATTTCTGACAATTTAAAAAGTTTGTAAATATACACACCTTCTACAATTAAATGTGTACCGATCTTATCACTTACCACAATTTAAAGTTAAAGTTATATAGCGTATTATTATTGTTGAAGATAATTTACAATGCTGACAATTTTAACTAGTCTGTAAATATACAAACCCTCTACTATGAAATGTCCACCAATCTTATCACTTGCATCTCTCGTCATATTTTAAAGTTAAATTTATATAGCTTATTATTATTGTTGAAGATTATTTACATTGATGACAATGTAAACCAGTCTCTAACTATATAAACTATCTACTCTGAAATGTGCACCGATCCTATCACTTGCAACTCTGGTCATAATTTATCGTTATATTTATATAGCTTATTATTATTGTTGAAAATTATTTATATTGCTTACAATATAAACAAGTCTGTAAATATACAAAAACTCTACTACGAAATGTGTGCCGATCCATCACTTGCATCACTCTTAATAATTTCTAAAGGTTATTATTGTTCTTGAAGTTTATTTACATTGCTATTAAATTACACAAGCCGGTAAATATATTTTTTTTAATATGAAAGTTGCGTCAATCCTATCACGTATTTTGGTTTCCCGTTTTACTGTCTCAGTTTTCGTTACTGCAAACGACTACAACTTTAAAATTTTTTCGACTGTCTATGCGTTTTGGATTTTAATTTTAACTTTTTAATTAATTATTTTTTATTATTAATGTTCGGCCTGACACTATTTTACTTCCCAGAGATCCGTAGTTTTATTCGATGACTTGATTTTTTTAAACTTCTACCCTGTAGAAACCTTCTTACTATTTGCGGGCTTTTGAAATTTTTCAAGAAATCAAGCTTACAACCTTTCAAGACAAGTTCAATCAAGTTTTAAGACAAGAGAAGATCATGATATTTTCGTGCATCCTTCTTTATTGAACTTTTCTCCCTCATAGTACCATATTCTGGTACCAACAATTTCCCTTTTTCCCTGTTTCATTTGGTACTTAATTTTTTTCCATTTCTTCCTGTTTTCCTCCAATTTTGGTCTGGAATTGCTTCAATATTGATTATTAATTTAATTTAGGTGTTTCTACTTTATTTATTCAGGATTGTTTGTCTTTTTTAAATAAATTCAGTTATTTAGCCTTATTAGTGTGTTATGGTTATTGTTGGCTCTACTGCAAGCTCCACCATTTTTTAGCTGCCTGAATCCACTGCGCTGTAGCAATGCCCTTTGATTATTTCTATATTTGTTAGCTAATTTTTTTTCTGAATAATCCCATATCTTTCTTCAGGATTATCGGATTTCTTCCAGACAACGTTCTTCGTATTCCTGGTGATTTGGTGCATCTTTGGAACTGCGATTGATTCCTGTGAGACTTCTTGTTTCCGAGAAATTTTACTTTTTTTTTCACAACCCATTGTTCTAGTAATTTTATTTTCACACCTTGATAGTTTTAGTATTGAACGACTTCATTTTGGCTATTGTCTCTAACAAAGTTTATGTCCGCATCCGAAATTTGTACGTAACTCACTTTGACGATATTTGCACCTGCACTATAATCTTCTTTACACTCGCGATTTTTTAGATTAATTTAATTAAAATTTCTGAGTTTTAACATTTATTCTCTCCTACATACTATTTTCCTTCTACACTTACTTTATTGTTACCTTATTTAATTATTTTTCTGCTTTATTACGTAATTTATCTCCTCTCACAAAAAAAATAAAATTTATTTTTTATTAATATTTTTTCTTTCATTTGACTTTAAACTTTATTTTTACGTAACTTATGAACAAGACAAGATAGAAAGAACTTGTGAAAAAGCAATCAAAAGTACACTTTGAGAAGTATACTGTGACAACATCAAAACCAGTTTTTTCATAATTTTTAATTCAACAAATTAGTTCCAATAATTGCCAAATATTCTAAGTTAGGGAAGCAGTTTGAAACAGATCATTAAGTAAAAGTTACATTTAGTGATAAGTTCCTACAGCTCAGAACCTGAAAAAACTAACTTGGACTACTGAAGAAAAATTCAATTTTTACAAAAATTCGAATTTTTCCAAAATCTGCAGACTCCTGTCCGTTGCTGCAATTTGTATATAAAGAAATATTTATCTTTTTCTGAAGTTATTCTAATAATTACATCCTTTTATTAATCCCTACATATATTGCCATATACATATATTGGACATATTTAGCAATGTGCTATTTAAATATTGTCCTCCCTAGATAAAGTGACCTTACTGAACCATTGTTTCCAAACATCTCTTATTATGGAACAACTCGCTACAAAATGGAAGCCGTCTATACATTCCTTCAAATTACATTATATACAATTAAAATTTCCATCTTCTACCCACGGCCTATAATTCAAATACAGTCGGCTCGCAATCGATTGAGTCTTTTCTTGAGGAATCAAGTGATTATTTTATACAAACTGAGGAAATTAAATCGCCAAAAAATTTGATAGTGATTGGTGATATAAATATTAATATCTTAGTAGAATGTAAGGTTTCAAATAATTATAAAACATTAATGAGTAGTTTTGGCCAAGAATCGTTGGTGAATCAGCCTACCCAAATTGTAGAGGATTCAAAAACTGGTATTGACCATGTTTCTGTTAGAGTTTTTAAATAAGATTAGAATAAATGTGAAGGCACACATAATTGAATCACATGTTTCTGATCATTTCATGACATTGTTGACTTTGAGGGGTGGGAGTTGACTTCGTCCGGTAAACAGATAATCTCTTATCGCATCAATTACGAGTGTTTAAATAGTGCTCGTGATAGCATAGATTGGATCAATGTCTATCAACAACTTAATGCATCTCTTGCCTATTCTAAATTTATTGGAATATTATTAGACTTAATATCTAAAGCAACATATGTATGTTATAATAATAAGAAATTTACAAAATTAAAACCATGGATAACTGGTGATATTTGTAAGCACATTAAAAAAAGAGATTTAATTTAGTAGCAACCAATATGGATTAAGAGAAGGTATGAGTACAGAGGAAGCTCTTTCAAATTTATTGAGTTGTGTAAATGAAGGTATAAATTGTGGTAAATGTGTGAATGGGTTTTTCTTAGACATTAAAAAAGCTTTTGATACGGTTGGTCATTCAATATTGATTCAAAAACTTTCAAATTGTGGCATCAGAGGAGTTGTATTGAGTTGGTTTCAAAGCTATCTTGCTGGAAGGAAACAATGTGTTAGGATAAATGGTGTATTTAGTAAAATGGGTCAAATCAAGTATGGTGTACCCCAAGGGTCTGTTTTGGGTCCTATATTGTTTCATATATATATATATATATATATATATATATATATATATATAAATTAATGACATTTGTAATGGGATACTAAATGGCAGATTAACATCATTTGCGGATGATACTGCTCTATGTTATGCTGAACGTACATGGAGTGATGTTAAACATGCCATGAATAATGACTTAAAAGCCATTAGGCGGTGGTTTTCAAAAAATCGTATGGTCCTGAGTGTGGAAAAAATAAACTATGTTAATTTTATATTAACATAAATTTTTTTTTTTATTATAATAAAAATTTTATATTAACATAACATTAAGTAAGATATGACTTCTCGGAGGATATAATATATCATTGCTCAAATTATACGTGAAAGAATTTTTTGCAAAAAATACATCTTCAGTTGTAAGCAAGTAACTGTATAAAATATTTGGGTGTATTCTATATTATATTTTCTATTCAAGTGAATGTTTTTTTATACTTTTAGTTTAGATAAGCAAATGTTATAGTTATAAGCTATATATATATATATTAGTTTTATATATAGGTGTGTAAGTATGATAAGGCCTAAGTGTATAGTGTACACTTTATGTTTATTGTAGACTTTAAAAAATATATTTTGTTTGATTTTTTCTTTCTCTTTTTTCTCTCTCGCTGATTACTATTGTATAAAATAGCTGTAACAGATGTGTTATTATTTTGTATCTGTATTATTTCTGGAGAGAAATAAAATAATATATATATATATATATATATATATATATATATATATATATATATATAAATGTGGTGGCCAGCCGGGCCAGATAGCAAAATATCTGTATACGTTGGAGTTCAAGGTTAAGTGTTATCTATAAGGTTGACAACCTTCTAAACATCAACAATATTGCAGCTACAGTATTTATATTAAAGAAATATAGTAGTGTAATATCATATTCTAATTAAAATTGTAAACTATGTAGAGACATCAAATTTAATACTGTATATCTTTGTTGTTGAAATTTACATCTTTACAGTGTGTAAAAAACAGAAATGTAATTAATAAAAATATGTACTATACTTTTGTAAATAAATGTTAAACTTAATTAAAATTTCCTTATAAAATATTTTAAATGAAATGAAATTACGAATCTTAAAACAAATCTTTACAAACATAATGTAGTCTAGAAGTAAAACAAATTAAATGAACAGAAAAAAATACAGTAAATAAAATAAACATTGGTTTTCAATTTCATCTCAGTTATGAAAATTAATTTTTTTTTTAATAAAAAAAATGCCCATGACCACACTAATGATATAGAAGGGGTGAATCTTCTCCCATCCCCCAGATACACATCTAATGATATCGAGCATGTTAACTGTTTTTAACACAGTTTGACAGTCATCTTCATGTTGATGTTTTAAGTCTTGTGAGAAGGTCGCGGCGATACTTTTTCTTTAAAGCCTCTAGGATTCCCTGATCCGTTGGTACACAGACCAACGTAACGTTTGCTGGTAGAAACATTACCTTTATATGGCCATCTTGTAATTTATCAGTTACCAAATGAGAAGGCGCATTGTCGGGAATATAAGGATGGCTTTTCTCTGCGAATGATTTTTGGACAAATATTTCTCAACTTCTGGCACATACTCTTTGAAAAACCAAGTTTTAAAAATTTCGCTATTCATCCATGTATTTTTTTAACTTGTGTACCATAATGGTAAGGAGTCAGAATTATTAACTTCTTAAATGCTTAAATCAACATTAATCTAAATTTGTGATTTCCAGGTGTGTTACTGCACACTAAAATTTTTACATGTTCTTTGCTTTGCTATAACCAGATGTCACTTTTTCTTTTTTGATGCAAGAGTCTTTGATGATAAAATCTTGTAATTTAGATCCATCTCATCACAATTATGTAACTGATCTCCAGATATTCCTTCCTTATTTTAGCAAGCTAAAAAGACGAGCCTTGATTTCTGAAACAGAATTTCTATCTGCAGATAAAGCTTCACCATTAATTGTTTTTGTCAAATGTCAAAATGTTTCTTCCAACGGACCATCACCTGCCAAAAATATGGTATCTTCTCCTTCGATAGCAGTTTAGTTTTTTTTTTTTTTTTTTTTTTTTTTTAACTGAATGGCCTTTACCTGAAGTAATGGCCCAGAAATAATGAAGTAATGGCCCTTTCCCTCAGAAGCTCATACCACAGGTATAAAGCCTCTTCAATCGGTTTTTATTGTCTTTCTTATTTTAATGCCACTCCCAATTGCTTGATTAGCACACCACTTTTCAATTTCATTACGAATTTTTTCTAGTCACTGACCGTGCTTTTCCCCACTACCAACTCTATACAATCTTTTACACGGACTCGCCAGAATCCAATCTTTTAATAGCACAATGTCTTTAAGTTTTTCTTACAATGTCACCACAACTTTTCCGTTTCTCCGTCATAATTAAAATACAGTACTCTATAGAACTAAGTGTATATACAGATAATAAACGGAACACAAGTTAAATGGAGTACTCAAACCAAAATTAAGCCATGGCACAGTATGACTACACTAGACAGCTCTCCCACACAAACTAAGATCTAATGTCACTAATACTGTAGTTACATTAAACAGAGTTTCAGAATATGACACAAGAATGAATAAGATTGCGCACAAAAAAAGATGGTGTGAAGTGCCACATTTTTAAGACGGAAACGGCGGGAAACAGCTGATGTTATACACTATGAATGTAATAGCAACATAGCATGCGTCATTAACAACGCTTATGTACAGTAGTTACGTCTGGAACTTCAAATAGATGTGCAATATCTATCTAGTCACTTTTTAAAATTTATTTATTTAGTAATTTTAATTAATGAATTTTAATAAATAATAATTTTAAAATACATTAATTTTTATTTCATTTTTTGAAATCTGATTCAAAACAGATTCCAACAGAATAGATAAGACAGAGTCTGGATAGCCTCTATCCCAATTCTAAATCTAAACTCTTGTAAATATCATGATAACGAACAGTTCTTTGCGGCTTGTAAGTTATCTTGTTTATTGTTACTGTAGATAGCTTCTGCCAGGGCTTATCTACATTAGATAGTTGTTTACCAAAAGGCATCCCATATTTGTCTGGAATAAGTGAATACAGTAATACCCCGACTTATGTTACACCAACTTACGCGAATCCAGAGTTACAAGATTATTTAATCGGAAGATTCGATTCATCCTTGAGCACCGATGCGCCATGCATAACTTAATTTCCTAACTCCGCTTGTACTAGTGTTCAGTTTATGACATGGTGGGACGTGTTTCACGAGGAGTCAACGCATACAGTAGCTACAAATTATTACTGTACAGTATATTGTATTAGTTTATATTGTGTGTTCGATATATCTAGAGACTTGATAGATTCTACTATGTCATCCAAATGAAGTGGAACTGATTCTTTTACATCAAACAAGAAAAGAAAAATATTATCTTTGGAATGTAAAATTAACATTATCAAAGACTTTGATGCAAAAATTAAAATTTGTGAATTGGCAAAGAAGTTTAATCTACCGGAATCGACAGTCAGAACATTTATAAAAGGTAAAGAAAAAATTCTTAAAGCTGTAAAAAATGCTCAATCTCTGAATTCAAGCATCATTATATTATCGCTGATATGGTAACAATGTTAAAATTATGGTGTGATAATCAAATAAGCATGAAAAATTATCCTGTTGATCAGAACACAGTGTCCTCACAAACTTAACTGATTTTTGTGAAATTAAAAGAAGAATCTGGGGAAGTAGCTAAAAATGAAATGTTTAAAGCTAGTAACGGTTGGTTCAGCTGATTCAAAAATCGTTGTAATTGGCATAGCATTGATGAAAGTGGAAAGGCGACTAGCGCTGATAAAGAGGCTGCATCTCTTTATCCAGAGAAACTGAAAACTATGATAAAAGAAGGTGGCTACACCAGCCAAACCATATTCAACATGAATGAGACTGGCCTGTTCTGTAAGAAGATGCCTAAAAGAGCTTTCATCGTGCGTGAAGAAAAAACCTTTCCAGGTTTTAAAGTCGCCATAGAGAGATTGACAGTAATAGTTGGCGCGAAGGCAGCTGATGATTGTAAGTTAAAACCTCTCTTAGTTTATTGCTCAGAAAATCCAAGACCATTTAAAAATAAATCTAAAGCTGGCTTACCTGTGATTTGGAAGTCGAATCGTAAGGCTTGGATGACAGCTGCTCTTTTTGAGGACTGGTCATCACTTCATGCCTGAAGTCAAATTTTATTGCCAATCAACACAAATCCCATTTAAAGTGATACTATTAATCGACAATGCACCTGCTCATCCTTCCGCTACTTAACTAATTTTGATCCATGCATGAAAGTTGTATTTTTGCCACCAAATACAACCAGCTTGCTTCATCTGATGGACCAAGGAGTCATCAAAACATTCAAAGCTTATTACAAGAAATGATTGTTTGTGCATCTCCCTGAAGCTATGAGACAAAACAAAGAGCTCTCTGTTAAAGATTTTTGGAAACAATTCAATGTTTTAGATGCTGTGAGAATCATTGGACAATCTTGGAATGAAATTTCACAAAAAACTTTAAATGGAGTCTGAAACTCTATTTAATATTTCACCACTGAAACTCAGGTGGAATATGAGCCAGATACAATTAGTAATGTGATTGAAGAAGTTGTTGGTCCTGCCAGACAAATAAATTTTGAAGTGGGTAGTGAGGACATTCAAGAACTGCTGGAGTCACACAATCAGGAGCTGACAACTGATGAGCTCATAGAAATGTGTAAGCAAGATCTTGAAGAACCTGATTCTTTAGACCCAGTTCAATTAGAAGATCAAATGACAGTTGCAAACTTGACAGAAGGCCTCAGTTCAATTGAAAAAGGGTTACAAATTTTGGAAAATATAGACTCCAGCGAAGAGCACATTTCTGCTACTAAACAAGGAATAAAAATATTATTATTAGCGTACTGCAAGGAAATTTTGCATAAGAAAAAATCGTTGATCCGTTAGACGACTTTGTTAGATTTTATGAAGCCTTCTACATCAAAATAACTGTGGTTTACGTTTTTGCAATTCACAATATATAAATATAAATTGTTACATGTATAGTACTGTATTATCTAAGACTTTATTACACATTTTTCTTCCAAATTATTGTTTTCTTTAATCTCCAATTAAACATAATTTGTATGTATTTATATGCAAAATTGTAGCCTGACTTACGCGAATTTGAGTTACACGGTTATCGCTCGTTCCCACCTATCGCGTAAGTTCGGGGTATTACTGTACCTGCTATTACAACATTTTGTTATAGCTTTTGAAGTAATGCTGGGACATTATTAGAAGACATGTATATCTTGTATGTAAGTGAACAGGTTATAAAATATTGTAAGCTATATTTATTTAAACATAAATACACAGTATGTCCGTAAATTAATGACAGTGTTTTGAATATTTACAAAAGTATCTATTTAAAAAACATAAAATGACTTTTTGTCTTGTTCATCTGAATTCTATATGGGGTCCATAAATAGCTTTCCAAGTGTACAAGTGATATTCCTGCTATTGTTGCCACTGCTTTTGGAATTTGTTTACTCAAATGTTAGATGTTCTGAATGCTTTCACTGTAGACATTTTGTTTAACATACCTCATAAATAAAAATCCATGGGTGTAGATCTGGTGAGCACGGTGGCCAAGCATAACATCGATCTTTTCCAATCCAACGTTAAGGAAATTAAGAACATACTGGCAAAGTGAGGTGGTTTCCCATCTTGCTGAAAAATCAAGTTTTCAGCCTTGATTGGGAAGAGAATATTCTAACATGTCAAGGTAGACAATTTCACACAAGTTTTTACAAATTTTCAGCACAAAGAAGAGGGGGCCAATTTTCATCAATAGCCACACCTTTCATAATTATCTCCTGGGTGCAAAGTGCACAATAACTGAAGTAATGACCTGTATCTGAGCCGGTTTTCTTTTTAATATTTTGTGGATTGTTGTTTTTGAATTTTTTCTAATAATTTTGAGCATATTTTCTAATAACATTTGGATTTTGAAAAAAAAAAAAAATTTTGTATGTTTACAACAGTTTCATTGCATACTGATGGCTTACCTAAAAGTTTTTTATGTAATGAGCTGCCAGTTTCTTTCATACCATTTACGAATGTTATTTTTGTGTGGAGGTTCTTTATGAAACACATGACAACACTCATGTTGCATTAGAGTTACAGAATTGAATTTTACAACTCAGAAAACACATTTAACTCTTCTTTGCATATTGTCATGTTTATTTTGTCGATGAAAGGGACTGTATGAATGGCACAAAAAATAACAGCTGTTTCATCATGTATCTACAATGTTTCCTTAGCCAGCCATAACAATTTGAAACCCTACCATGACTTTATGGACACACTGTATAAATATTTAAACAATGATTCATACTAACTTGTATACAGTGAAGAGGAAGATAGTCACTTTGAAACTGCACACGATCTCTTAAAACAGCTTGTGAAAAAGTATTACATTTTTTCATTTCTTCAGCTGATATTGTACACCAAGTGATATTTTCTCCATCAGGTATAAGTTGGTTTTGCCCTATCAAACAAAAGATTCAAATTGTATAAGAAGACCAGACCAAGTTAATACAAATAATTATTAATTTCGTATATTTATTTATTTACTCTAACTGTCAGATACAAAACATTTTTTGTATATAGTAGCTATTCCTCTCAAAACCTAAACTAGGCTATATTTAACATGATTTATAATACAACATGATTTATAATAACAGAAAGACCTAACCTATGTTTATAACAAATTCACAATGCCACTAATTTCCAATATTGCACATTTAGGCTTAATTATAATTTAAATATTGATAACGGTTATCATAAAAGAAATTAAAAAAATTTGACCGTAATTCATTTATTACAAGCCTTATTTTGAAAAGGAAAAATAGTATTTTAGAGTACAGTTCACTTTTTCACTATAAATCTGAAAATGAAAAATACCAAATTCACAAATTATACATACCTTTATACGTATCGCAATGGAAATTCAAAAAATCCATATTCACTTCTAAAACACTGCCTATTTTAAAAGAAACTAATTTTGAACCATGAAATTCAACATAAAAATTACTGAAGAATATAATTTATAACTGTCAAATTTAAATATAAAATTACAAGGTGATTAATAAATGACACTTTCACTACATTTTTAACATTGACATAAGGTAAACACCAAATATCATTATAGTATGACCCATGAGCAATGAACTTGTGCAAGTCGTTCTATTAAAATATGAAGATTTTGATAGTAGTAAACAGTATTTCATCTAAATAAGATATTTGACTTGTATTAATATAATAAACCTTACTTAACTTGTTTGAAACAAGTTAGGTAGGGTTAATTATTTTATATTAATTTCAAACATTAAAAGAATAAACATGTAATATCAAACTTTACGCATTGTCATATATGCATATATCATACTATGATATATGCATATTGAATACCACTAGTCTGATCGATAATTGATAATGACTATATTGTATAAAATCCAGAATATCTGTAATTACTTCAACAACAGCACTATGTATATACATATATAATTGTATTTATTACTTTTCATTTTCAATTTTTACAGTCAAAGAGTGACCTGCACTCTAATATACTATTTTTCCTTTTCGCACGGAGGTTTGTACCTGCAGAGTATACATTTTTGCAGAGCGAATCTTGCATAAGTTAAAGTTCTAAGCTTGACATTACCAAAAGTAAAGGTAAACCCCTTAACAGTTTAGTACAAAAAAGTGACACTTCAACAGAAGATGATTTTCTTGGAGTGTGAAATTCAGTCGGTTAAAATAATTCGGGGGGTTTGGGATAACTGAAAATATTATTTTGTTATGTTTTACAGTATCAATATAAGGGATACATGGGATTATAGTGTTTATGGATGGGGTGGGGGGAGATGTTCTATGACAGGTTAAAATAGAATTAAGACAATTATAATGTATGTAAAATTTGAGAAAAATATGGAGTGATTGTTTGAACATTTAATGTAAATAGTTCACGATTTCATAATTTGTAATAATAAAATTTGATGATAATGTACAATAGATATTTATCCAATGACCATCATAACCTAAACACACCTGGAGTTCTTGTTTATAGAATTGTCATTTTCTACTAAACTAATGTGTTTTTGTATTTCAAAAGTGTCTTCCGACATGAAATATGATCTAATTCTTTCAAAATATGCATTGAAGCATATGTGTTAAATATTTGCTTCTATTTTTGTGAAATCGTTAAAATACATACCTTATTATGTACAATTCATATCTTATTGATTATGGCATTTGTCCCAACACCATTGCCAATGCACCAAATTAATTATTTATGTAAGAAAGCAAGAAATATGCAAGTATGAATTGTACTTTGCTGTAGTTAGTATAGGCCTGTGTTTGTATTTACATCACCTAATACATCGAAAATGAAGTTCCGTGGACATGCCTCCTAGATATCATGTTGTTTGACTGTACAATAACATTCAGTGTGTTTGGCAAAATCTAAATATTTTTAAACGAATTTGTTTTATTAGCTCAAGTCAGATAGGGTATATATATATATCTTACCTGACCTGACCTTCATATAAATATTAACTTTATATATTTTGTTTTATTAGGTAGCTTTGGTTATTATATAGCGTTGGTTATTTTGATATATATATATATATATATATATATATATATATACCTTACCTGACTTGACTTGATCTAATAAAACAATTTATATAAAGTTTATATTTACATGAAGGTCAGGTATTTACACCATTTTTTATACTAACACGGAGACACAGATATATGATTACAACATCAAGATGAAAGGCTCACCGACTCAGGTCATGCAAAGGTAATAGTTTATTGAATTAATTGCTAGTACAAACATAGCCAAAGCAGGATTCCCTTGTTTTAAATTGTTATTTTCTTAAATAAATAAAGTAATGGTGTTTGGACAAATGCCATAATCAATAAGATGTGAATCGTACATAATAAGGTACATACTTAACGATTTCACAAAAATAGAAGCAAATATGTAACACGTATGCTTCAATGCATATTTACCTCTTTCAAATTAAGGTAGGTACTAACAGATTTCATGATTTTTTTGCCATTAATTTCAACCTGCATTTACACTCTATAATTACAGAATATTTATCCTTTTAAAATGTTAAACTTATTATTAATCACAATAGGCCTGATTTTAAATTTAAAGATCAACAAATCTCTTATATTTTAAATAATTTACACATATTAAAAATTCAAATCTAATTATTTTATGATCGATAAAAGAATTGTTTAGCTTAAGAGGTTATGCTAATATTATGAGGAAAGTTTACTGTACCTGATGAATTTGGTATAAATAAAATTATATATAGACATAGTAAAACACTTTCGGCGATTACCACAGGCATGTTTACAAACACAAAGTTTATGAAATAGTATTGTGCTAAGAACCTCTTTACAAAAACCTAACGAAAAGAAACAACAAACAAACAGAGCATTATAGGCGTGCCGTGAACATCAATGATCAATTACACTTTAATCACAGCGTAAATACTATAATATTTACTAGGCTGTGGAGTTTATAGAACAGGTTCAAAAATTCCACCACGCATGCGCAGTTTTCAACGCCTTAACCTTATATGTTATAAGAATTTGCATTGATCAAGGTTAGAACGACGACTTGTAGAAAATCTTAAGTTTTGTCAAGTCCTGCAAAGGCTAGATTAATTTTTTTGTTGCAAAAACACTAAGAGCAGGCTAGGTTTTCTTAGGTTTGACTTCATATACATATTATAATTGAAGCCAACTAAAACTCAAGAGAAATATATGACTAACAGAAATAGACGACTGACAGTAAAGTAATATATACACTTGTAGAATGCTGACATAAATTTTTCATAGGACAAGAGATAGTACGTTAAATTAATTTACAACTTATAATAACCACACCCACTTTTTCCGTAGGTATCAAAAAGTGCACTGACTTCTGGCATTGGTGGTAATCAGTTGTATTGAATAGATTAGTTGTCAGAACGAGATTTACACATGTGCGCCAACTTTTAAATTTGTGCATTTTACAAATAAACCTAGCTTGAAGAATTTTTCTCAATTCAAATAATAAAGTTTCCTAACGACAAATTTAAAGAAGAATAAACCAATATAACTCTATTCTTGTTCATATTACTTTCAAAGAGGCTAAATCAGCGCCAACAAAGATATTGAAACAACAGAAACAAATGAAAGATTTCATGTACCGTAATAAGAAGTATGCAACAACTGTTCAATTACTGATGGGTCCATTTGTCTGTGCGCGCGGCTTGCTATGGCACGGCGGGGGAGAGGGGAGTGGTTATCGCTCATTTCCAAAAACATGTGGTGCCGCGCGGTGCGCCGGACGTAGATTATTCACCTGTCTTCAATGTAGCTTCGAGTTGTTTGTAAACATCATGTTTCTATATGCATTACAAATCTTGTAAACTGTAATTATGTGTCGCGAAAGGTAGACAAACATAGTTGGGTGAGCGAGCCCTACTTTTACAGAACGGCTAGTAGTGTCAGAGCCGCGCGCACAGACAAATGGTCCCATCAGTACAATAAGGTATAACGAAAATAGCACTACAACACCTAATCGGTGAATTACGTAAATTATAACCAAACGCACAGTTTGTAACATTCAAGCTCAGCGATAAGGGATGGTAGACATGGTTGGATCCTATGGGAGGGGATGGGTAAAGGCGAAAAAACAACTTTGTCATCATCACCTCTAGAGATGAGATAGAGGTCATTTGGTATGTAGTGGCGCTTGACCTTTATCAGGCAAACAGTTTTCGTCACTTTTTAGTAGTTAGGGAAGTGTTGGGGAGTTAGTGTTCCGCCGTCTTTTCGTCAGTGCGTTTCTAGACAGTGTATTACGAATAACCTCCCCACTTTAAGCGAGACTGCCCTCCCTCCAAGCGCCAGCACATAACAAATGAGCTATAAATGGTTACTATCTCAATTACAAGTTATTTTGTTTTTTGCTACTGGTCAAAAACTAGTTATTTAAATGATTACTCAGTAACGGTTATTGTAGTCTGGGATGACCGTATAACCTGAGTATTGTTATGAAATATTCCTATTGAAAAACTATGCTTTTTTGAATACAACGTATTACAAATAAATTTTCAATCATAAATATGTTTGAAAACCTACAATTTTATAGTGTTGTTTTGTGTTTTACTTTTGTAACAAATTGTTCAACTAAGTTCAATTTATCTTTCCCTCAACTATAAAAAAATTCAATACTCATGCCTTCTACTTGAAACAAAAGTATTTTATAATACAGGAATTATATTAATAATACTATTGAATTGTCAACAAAAAAAAACTCATAATCCAGCAATTAACCAAGGATATTGCATGTGGCAATAATTTAGAAACTATGAACATGAAGTCCCAACTGCAACTGTCAGTGATTTTTTAATGTAATAATAAAAGAAAGTCTTAACAGTTAGTCCTTCTCCAATAACAAAGCAACCAGTGTGTATGTGTGTGTGTGTATGTGTGTGTGGTGTGTGTTTGTGTATGTGTGTGATGTGTGTGTGTATGTGTGTGTGTGTTGAAACATATCTTAGCATTTTTAACACCCACGAATAAAAAACAAAACAATTTCTTTTCATTCATTATCACCAAGTAGAGAACAGAACTATATTTGTTGTATTATAATGACTAATATAACAATATTTCATTCATTAAGTACAATTAGTGTTTTGTTCTCCACACTCTGTCTGATAACACTTATCACAGTATAATGACTAATACTATATATATTACATGATGACCTTTGTTAAGTAGGTATTGTGTTCCTGTTGTGGTACTTTCGGGCATTGCGACACCAGAATTCTTGGGTGGGTCATGTTTTGGGTGGGACATGTGGTAATCGCCTTGCTCGAATGTTTAAACATGTGGATTTAATGTAGATCACTAAACTAATAACCTTTTCCGATCCATCTTTCCCAAATTACCTGACAGGCTTTTCTGACCCATCATACCCAAATTCATTGACAGGCTTTTCTGATCTATTTTATCCAGATTCACATATATACAGGCTTTTCTGATCCATTTTATCAAGATTACCTGACAGGCGTTTTTGAGTCAGTTTACCCAGATTAAGTTACAGGCCTTAAGGCTCCATTTTACCCAGATTAACTTATGAGCTTTTCTAATTCATTTTCTCCAGATTCACTGACATGTTTTTCTGTCCCATCTCTCTCAGATTATCAATTATCAATTATCAATTATCAATTTTATTAGTCCTTTCTTTACAAATATTACATCTGTATAAGACAAGTCATAACACAATGATAACCTACAAGCAGGTATGCAATACGATAAAGTACAATTATTATTGATAACACTAGCAATATAACAAAATTTATAAAATAGCAAATATTATAGTAAAATATACACATACAGTTTATTATCTACAAATAATTTTATTTTATTTTATTTAAATTCCAATTTGTTTACGTATGTAGAGCACAATTTATGTGAGATGCATCAGCAGAAAACTATTACCAACAAATTAACAGTATATTCTTCAAAAATACCATTATAAACATTTCAAAAGCATACACAACAAACTATCAAAGTAAGATTAAACCTATAAACAATTAAAAAGCACCATCAATATTAAAACTTTTAAAAATATGACTGTAAACAGTACACAACAAAATATTCATTTACAGGGTTTTCTGATCCATTTAATCAAGATTCCCTGACAGGCTTTTTTTATTCAGTTTACTCAGATTAAGTTAGAGGTTTTTCTGATCTATTTTACCCAGATTCATTTACAAGCTTTTCTAATTCATTTTCCCCAGATTCACTGGCAAGTTTTTCTGACACATCTTACCCAGATACTCTGACAGGCGTTCTAATCAATTTAAATGTTAATTTGTTGGGGCATTTTAGTCCAAAATATTTGTTCTGAGTGTCAATTCTTATACATAGAGCAAGTTTAATAAAAAATAACAATTTTGATTTTTTCTACACTCCAGTTTTTCCCAATGTATTTCTTATTGGAGAAACGTGGGTATATAATGGTCCCTTCTTACCACTTTTAATCTAATTCTTGTGAAATTTTCAAAACAACTATTGACTTTATTGGGAATTCTAGTGGCAAATATTTGTTCAGAATATGAATTTTTATACTTTGAACAAGTTTACTCAAAAATAATTAATTCCAAATTTTTCACATCTCATTTTTATCCCATGTGTTTCTTATGAGAAAAACATTGGTATAGAAGAAATTCATTTTCAGAGTAACAAAATATTTGTTCAGAGTATCAATTCATATACTTAGAGCAAGTTTAATAAAAATTTGTATACCCCGGATTCTCCTATGACATTTTCACCCATCTTTCCCAGATTCAATGACAGCCTTCTCGAATTCACTTTTCCCAAAATAACTTAAATGCTTTTCTTACCCATCTTACACAGATTGAATGACATGGTTTTTGGAACCACCTTACCCAGATCCACATACAGGTTTTCTTACCCATCATACTTACATTAAATGACAAGCTTTTCTAATCCGTCTTACCCTTATTCGCCAACATGCTTTTCTTCGACCCATATTCACTGACAGGCTTTTCTAATCCATTATACCTAGATAATGCCACAATTACTGGCAGGCTTTTCTAATAAGTTATAACCAGGATTAAATGTCAGGCTTCCCTGATCCATCTTACCCAGATTCACTATTAGGTTTTTCTTTTCCATATTCCCCACATTTACTGTCAGGCTTTTTGGGTTCTATTTTAACTAATTTGCCTGACACACCTTTCTGATATATCTTAACCAGATTAACTGACCAGCTTTTCTGTTTTATTTTACCTCGATTTCCTGACAGTAATCTCTAATCAATCTTACCCAGATCCACTCACATGTTTTTTTAATCCATATTACCCAGATTACTTAACATTGATTGGTTCTCTAACCCATCTTAACCAGAATCATATACAAGCATTTCTAATCATCTTTCCCATATTCACTAATATACTTTTCTGACCCTTCTCATCCAGATTCACTTAAAATTGTTTTGATTCATTTTCCTTACATTGAATGACATACATTTTTGATCCATCTATCCCAGATTCACTGACAAGTTTTCTTATCCATCATACCTATATGCAATGACAAGCTTTTCTAATATATTTTTACACTGAATAATGGGCAGGCTTTTCAGACCCATTTTAACCAGATTTACTGACAGGGTTTTCTGTTCTATTTTACACGGATTAACTGATAGCCTTTTCTGATCCAGTTTACCCAGAATAACTATTTACACTTCTTTGATCCATTTTTACCAAATTCGCTGACAGTGGTTTCTGATCCATTTTGCCCAGAATAACTGACAGGATTTTCTGATCTATTTTACCCAGATTTACTGACAGCTGAGCTCTTAGATCGTAATTTAATAATAATAATGTTAAATATGAACTTAAATTACTTCTTTAGTAATTACAATTCCTAAAGTATTTTAAACACCAAAAAATCTCCTACAGTATCGGTTAGTTACTTTTTATGAAATCTGTAAGACTTTGCCAATAACTGTAATTAGTTATGCATTACTAAATGAATTTATTACAAGTTATAAATAACTGATAACGATTTCTGAATATTTCCATGTATGCCACAAAGTTTTTCTTCCTTGGTGTTTAAAAGCGAAAAACCTTTCGGTCATCATCACCTAATAAAAAAGAAGAAGAAAAGAATATAAAATAAATACCCTTAGCCCTCGAACACTCTAAATAGCGTTAAGGTAGGAAGAGATCAAGAGTTTACTGGGAAAGGAAGAGTAGGAAAAATACTTTAGAATAAAACTTTTTGAAATAGTAAGTTTTCTTAAAAAGGAAAATAAATAGTTGTGAATAAACACATTACCTCATTGTGAAGTTTATTAAACCGCCATTAATTCTATAATATTAATCAACAAGATAATTTTTGTATGATTTAATTTGAACTCCCACCGTTAATTATACATATATTATTATGATTTAAATTTAAATAAATTTGTGTGTTTAAAGTGTAACTAGCCAATAGATACGGGACATAAACCAAAAGAAAATTATCAATATGGCCAAAAGGTCTAAGGCTTAATCATAAGTTTGGACTACAATTTTGGTCTCATCTGGATACTCTGGTAATAATAATACTCAGTTCTTACATGTGCACCCCCCCCCCCCCCCCCTACTGATTTGTAATGTAGTCTTATATTTGTTTTCCACAAATAAAATTACCTTTTTCCAAGTTAATTTTTTTTTTTTTAATTAAAAATTTTCATTTCAATATTGAAACACGGAAATCTACTTAAGTACGTTTGGAAATGTTAAAACTACACATGTCCACAATTGGTTAATGGAACTTATATAGTTTGTACAGTTTTCCAAAGTTGACCTAAAATTATATCATTATTTATAAAATCTTATAATATTAACAACGGCATCCCCTCCCTGTAAATGTATGGTCACTTACCAAATTAAACTAAATTCAGTCTAAATTTGGGCTCCACAGACAAAATACTGACTAAAAATAAATATTTAAAAAAAATCATTTTCTAATGCGCAGGAACCTCCAAAATGAAATATTGTTAACTCATATTTCTGAGTATACATGAGGAAGTACTGTAATAGAACACACAATTAATTTCGTTTATTTAAATAAAATCAGTTTTAACAAATTTATAACTGTCATCAGTTGTTAGAACAGAGTGTTCTAGACAGAGTGTCTTTTTTAGCTGCGCCACCATTGGGAGGTCTGAAACTATAATGTTTTCGAAAAACCTTACCTACTTTTACTTCTGTAATGAAATGGTGTATTTAATTTTTTTTTAATTCGACCACCATTTTCTAATATGTCGAAAAACTTTAAAATGTCTTATAAACAAATGTCTTACTTCATTTGACTTGGATTTTAAATAGGATTTTTAAAATTATTTTATTCTGGAATATATTTTTTTAATTTTCTTACTCGATTACGAGATCGAGATGTAAGCTCCGAAAGTTCGGCAAAGCTTCGTTTAAAATACTTGGGAATAAGAAGCAATTTCTAAATACTCTTTTATAAAAGTCAGTTATACATGTAATGGTTTTTGACTACTATTGAATTTGGGGTTTTATAGGAAGGAAATATTGATGAAGGAAACTTGACATCTTCTACGTAAATAGTTTTAATAGAAATCGGGCTTTTAATGCCGGTGGTTAGAGTTATTATTATTGTCATTATTATTATTTATTTATTTTTATTGTCAGACTGTTTCTGAACAGAATTTTTACTTGCGATTATGCACACTTCATAATTGACTAACACCTGGATGAAATCGGTACTTTTTTACAACAGCCCAGTTAGGGCCTGTGTTGTAGCTTTATTGTCGTTAACTCACGAACCAACATATTTGGAGAGATGTTTACTAAAACATTGTATTGAGGTCCTTCGTGGCTATACTGGAGGAAACTTTGATCAAAATCGTTTCACCTGATTTGACAAATCGTAATTTAGTATTTTTTCTACTTCGTATTTTTACCTTTAAATGTCGTATCTATACTTTTGATTTACGTTTATTTGATTATTATTAACATCCTACACAGTTGATCATATACTTTGAACTGTTGTAAGATCTCCAAGTGTATTTTACTTAGAGAAATGTGTAGTATTATAAAGTAAGTATTGTAAAACATAATTACAAAAATAACATTGCATTAACTTTCTCACGTACAATATCAAAGTCCTAAGTGATATTGATGATGATTTGAAAATCTTTCCTGAAACCAATATGACCAGCTACATGTAAAAACAAATTATAGTAACAAGTAAATTGAATACTCCAAATCAGATGTTTTTCTAGAAATACCAACTGATACGTTTTATTTAGGTCCTTAATGGATACACTTGAGCAAATTTTTATCAAAACCGTTGGAACCAAAAACACTGCACGTACTTTCTCACTTACCCATCCTCACAACTAACCAAACATATTCGTTAACAGAATTGTCAGTTTGCTATTTGACAGTAAAAGAGTGAAAATAAAATAAGGTTGCAGTCTTTGAACAAATATTTATGTATAAAAACTTGCTTAGCTCGTACGATTAACGACAATTAGGCCTATATTTTTTTACTTGCGATTTTACACAAGGTAATTAAAGTTTGGAAGTAATCTGTAGATATGATTTTGAAAAATAAGTTTTTTGTAATAGCCCTAACATATATTTTTATTTTTAAGAGATAACTCGTGAAATGGAATTTTGGAAAGATAACAACCAATATCTTTAGAGGTTAAATAGGTCTTTAGAAGTTAGACTTGAGCAAAACCGTTTTAAATCGATTTTTAGAGAATCGTAATTTTAGGTTTTTTTTCCTAAAAATTTGAGTTACCGAAAAAATAAAAGAAAACATTCCCAAAATATTGCACAAATAGGCCTACGCCCACATAATAAATTTTATTAAAATCGGTCGCCGCGTTTGGATTGTAGAACACTGTACAGACGACAAACCCTGTTGTATTTTGTATTAATCTTAGTGAATGAGATGTAAGATTGATAAAATAGTGAAACAAACCGTGCACAAACCATGCACAAAGTCTCTCTTTCATCTATCTCCAAAATCAAACCAAAATTATTCATCATCAAAAGTGACAGTTCGGTAGTTGTCTGTCAAAAAGTGAAAATAAATCATGAACGTCGTCTTTTTTTGCCTAAGCTTTTTCTCTCTTGTATCATGTGCGAAAATATTACTTGATTAAAAACGAGCTTTTTTTATTGATGAGGGTAAAGTTCATTTTAGTTATTTTCCCAGACTAAATAAATATTTATACTATATTGAAACACTCAAGGGCTCACTTATAGTGAATACCTGTGTGGCAAGCCCTAGGGTAGTCTTGGGTAGATTTGTTTTGTATTTTGTACAAGGTGTCTCTTTGACCAACTCTAGTTCTATTCCAACCCTAATACCATATTATATTAATACCATAAAGAGCTACGGCTCTTTATTTCATACCTTTTCTTTCTTTAAGGCGATGATAAACCGGAAGTTATTCATTTTAAAACAAAAAGAAGAAGAAAAAATAATACGCCGTTGGTTTATTATAATGCTACACCGTATAATCCAATACTGTGATCTATAGCTAAATCTACAGGGTGTTTTATTTAAAATAATGTGTAGTATTATAGGGTTACTATTATAAACCATAATTACAAAATAACATCGCACTAACTTTCTCATATACAAAATCAAAGGTCACCCTAATCATCTGCGCTTGTGTGATGTAGTGAAGTAGTGACTCTTCACTCACCTAGACTCCCACTTTGATAATAGTATAATATCCAAACTCCTCCAGAGACCCCTACTATTCAACACCATTAACGTCTATAGATCCCTAAAATTAAATCCTTATACCTTAAAAATAACACGATCTAGGACGAAAATATTGTTTTGGAGGGAAAATTCATAAAAACTTTAGAGATTATTTATTAAGGGAACCATCGATCGTAGTAAATACGTAATTAACTTATTCAAACTTATTTTAAAACAACATTTTCTATGAGAATTGCTTTCATTTAGGCTTTCAAGTAAACTTCACTTATTCCCAGAAAAGTAATACTTTTTTGTTCATTGGTTGGCAGGACAATAACTAAAAAGGTTTAGGAGCTTTTATTGTATATGGGGTGGCTTATTGTTTATACCCATTGAAGCATAAATGTTCGAGAGAGTTCTTTCAGTCCAGAAATATTTATTATTCCTATAGACAATTTATGGTATGCAGACAATTTTAAAAGTCTTACGATAAGAACTCTGATATGTTTAACATCTATAATTTACTATACAATTTTATGTTTGTTAGTTTGTGGGAGCTTAGTACAAGTATTTGGAAACATGTTTTGTTCAATAGTTTTGACAGTTATACCATTCGATAGGAAATTAAATGGGCTACATAAATTTACTCTTGAAGTGTTACATAAAAATTTACTGTTTTTGAGTCATTTTAAAAACTTTTAAATCACAGCCATTTTGAAAAGAATTGAATTCTTGGAACAATTTGATTATTTTTTTCAAACTAAGTCTTTACTTTGATGAGTACCGTCAAAAATTTCAACTCAATCGGTTTAGCCGTTCTAGAGATATAAATTATTTAGTAAAAAAGAGGTAGATGTTGATTTTTGAATATTTATGTTTATAAGAACTTTTTTCTTTATTATAAAGCATATAACCACCCCATAAATTATCTCCACGCATTACAGAAACACCCTGTATATAATCCAATTTTCATGGTTGTAGCACCTTTTTTCTATGTATGTACATATTATATGTTGATATGTCAATCAGTGATATTTCGTATATAGAGAGATTATTATTATTATTATTATGATTATTATATCTATTATTATTGTATACCCTTAAACACACACAATTTTTTAAAATAATATTTTAATTTATTCTTGGAAATAATAGGTAATATTTTAGAATGTGATTTGATTGTAGAGAATGTAAAATAAGTCCTGATACACTTGATGCTGTCCCTTTTTATACGGAAATAAAGGGTGGAAATTTTATATTTTTACGATGTCAAATCCCATTTTGTGATATATCATTGGAAAGGTATATGTAAGAGGAAAATAATGACACAGAAAACATCTCTCTTCACAACTTCTGTACCTAAAGTTAACTACTCACAAATTTAAAAAGTAAAGACATACAATCCTTACATATAAAATACAAACTGCTAAATCTCCACAATAGGCATTAAAACAATCTATATGATGTTTCAGCGTTTCAGCCGAGTAAATTACATATCAAACATTTCATCTTAAACGTCTTAAAAATAAACAATGCCGCCTAGCAAAAGGTTCAAACACACTACTAAACAAAACAATAGCTATACTCTTCTCTTAGTGATTCCTGGGAAATTAGATTTTTAATGTTTTCTTAAGTTTTTACATTACCAAACCACTCAAAGTCAACAATTCGAGCACTTTTACATCATTAAAGGTAAAACAGCACAATTACCTAATTTCAAAAATATGCACAAGTTTAGCTGTTGTGAGTATACTATAGAATTACTAGATTTTTATAATTATTTTTAATTCATTCGTGTTATAAGAAAAAGTATGAATTTACTCCTCCATTCAGTTACTGTATAAAGTAAAAAAAAAACATGATGAAAATGGTATTTTTACATTTTATTTTATTATTTTCATTCAGCTAAAATCGAACTTTCGATATAAAATTCAACTAAACATGTCTAAGCAGTAATAGTAATCTTATTTACACTTATTTCATGTAGTTAATGAGTTATTTGATGTTTAGTCAAATCCCCGACACTTTCGCTCCGTATTACTTCCCTTTTCAAACATAATCTCATATATCTCACGAACGGCTATAGATATCCTTTCAAACTAGATAGTGATTTACTCAGAACACTACCTTGCAAGATCTGTGAATATTAGAGGAATATATATATAAACAGTCGAGATATGTCATTAGACGGCAGACGAAAACAATTCAGTTTTGACTATTTTTAATATTCCGTCACATAGATAATTAATTCCAGGTAGGCCTACTTTATATTACAGATAGTTGTGATACTAACATTTTGTGAAAATTTCAATATAATCGGTTATAAAGATCTTTTTTATAATAGATAAGGTAGTCGCAAATATTGAAATTCTATTCTAAACTAATTTTACATTACACTACAGTCTATTACTCTAAAATATGTCAGTAATTCACAAAGTAGCTTTACATTACAAATGAGAAGGTGTTCGAAAATTATGAGACATGATAAATTCACATAACAAATTAAGCTACTATTTAAGGTTCAAAATACGTCTTTTCACTAAAATTGCTTCGGAGTTATTTCTGTATCGATAACGCTAACACTAGGGGTAGGCGGTACTTCCCTCTCAACACCCCACTATTAATTTTTTTTCTCCCACCACTTTTGCTGCTCCACTCATCAGCATCCGCTCTCTCCGTCTTTTCATCCCACTCTTCTTCGGTTTTAATTTCTTGTTTCGGAAAAAAACACTTTTCTGTAACTCTTTAATTTGTGGTGTGTATTTTTTAGTATATAAACGTTCCTCTTCGAACTCTCCGTACTTCAGTTGACTGTAATTAATTTATCTTTATAGGCTTGCGCACTCTCGCTATCTCCAGCGATATTTGCTCTCTCTCTTCTTAGACATCTTGTGGAATGGCATTTGTTGCAATTATCAAGCATTTAGTACCACCTTCTCAAAAATCTGTTACAATTCGGTCAAAACCAATTCGATATTTTCAATCCTCTGGTTCACTGGCTTTATCTATCACAACAACATGCGGACGCACAAATGTTCTTATAAGCACTAAACCCCATATCCGTGTTCACGTGATTATTGTAAATGTGCCTTAAATTGAGATCGTCCTACTTGAAAAAGATCAAGAGATTGGCATTTTCCCGAATCATTTGTTTGCGAATCCTGATCTACATCTGTCCTAAATAAAATGAATCTATATTATTGTAACGTCCCATGGTGAAAGAGTTACGTATATTGTTGTGTTTCTCACAAACTATGT
Organism: Aphrophora alni; assembly: GCA_963513935.1. NCBI lineage: Eukaryota > Metazoa > Arthropoda > Insecta > Hemiptera > Aphrophoridae > Aphrophora > Aphrophora alni. The sequence continues at coordinate 40,030,802 of OY740765.1, read as the reverse complement.
CGTCAAAAAATATTATTACTCTGCTTCACTAGGGCGGATCACAATTTCGTTGTCCGTGAATGTGTAGTAACCAATTTCATTGGTATTTCCCAATATACTTTCCAAAAATGTGTACTTTGGGCAGGGCCGGATTTCGCAATAGGCCCGATAGGCCCGGGCCTATGGGCGCAAGCTCCCAGGGGGCGCACGGCCGAGAGAAAAAGAATATTTAAAAAAATATCTAGAAATAAAAATAAATAGCCATAACTTAACATATTTTTTGAATTGATTACAAAAAAATCATTCTGATTTTGAAGTTCATTGGAACAAATAATTGTTGGTAAAGTTAAACTATTTTTCAACATTACGCATCAACTTCGTTACAACATTGTTACGCCCAGAACCAAGTAAATTACTCAAAAAAACTTGCAATGGTAAAATTGCATCGTGGAGTGGAGTTTAAGCAATTAACATATAGGCCTGATATAATTTTTAATAAAGGTTTTTGGGGAAGTAACTTTAACCAGACTAGGGGGCGGAAAAAAATTATTGGGCCTAGGGGCGCCAAAATGCTAAATCCGGCCCTGACTTTGGCTGCTGGAGGGATTTGGAATATACGTAGACGTTGGCTAATTTCAGCCCGTTGTGTACAAAATGACGAGTATAGAAAAACTCCGTGGAAACGTTTATACACAATTAAAGGCCCTAATAGAATATATATATTTCAGAGACGGCATCAATGGTTCATTTTTAATTTTTGACTGACTACTACCGAACTGAGATTTTGTTGACGAAAACTTTTAGTCGGTTTTTGGGAATGGGTATGTGAGAAAGTTTGTGCAATAATTTTCGCACAATGTTTTCATTTAACGTTCCTCGACTACCGCGTAACCTAAATAAAAGCATGACGACAAAGTATGTACAAAACTATCTTTGAGTCGGTTCCTTTCGGCAATTTCCGTTCGAACGATGTGTAAAGACTTAATGCGGCTCACAATGTCGTTTTAGTCTTGCTCGCAGAATAATAACGGATCGTTTGTCAGAGATTATCAGTATCTCTAGTGTAGTGTTTTTACGTACTGTTACAATTTAATAGACGTGTTTTAATTTAATTATAATAAAAAATAATACAGTGATTTTTTTAAATTATGTGACAGATTTTTTTTGTGTAGAACTTTCCAATTTTGTAGGTCGCCGTTAGATTTTCTTCCAAAATGTTATTCAATATTTCAATATCCTATAATGTGTTTTTATTACGCTACATTTATTTTTCAAAGTGTGAAGTGTAAAAGAGATTTGAAACAGATGTTAAATATAGAAAAGTGTTGAACTTAAACTAACCTAACAAATGTACTTAACCTAAAGATTTACAAATTTTAACCGATATTTCATGAAAGTTAGGAAAGGAATAATTTTACACGTGTTATATCGACCTTATAACGTATCGTTTTCAATTATTTCTATTGTTATTCTTCTCAGGGTTAATAGTTATGAGCAGTTATTTAATTTTCGTTTGTATTCAGTGCTTTTACGGGAATGTGGCGCCAACAATATTATCTAGTTATTGACCCAAATGCGGGCCCGTGCAGTGTTTCCGGATAAGATTTCACCGCAGATAAATCACCGCTAAATAAACAGATTTCTTAGTTTGTGTGTGTTTTTTAAAATTAAAAGACGATAATTTTTTAATACCGGTTGTACCGATGTGTTAAATTAAGCAGAATTTGACTAGTAAAATGCATCTTTTTATAACTGTGCAGTGTGCGTTTGAGTTTATTTAAAATTGTTTTATAACAGTTTTTTGTTTGTTTTTTTTGTAAATATGGCCAACGAAAGACCACCACTACCCGACACAGAACCGCCGCCCTTGGATGATGACGACAGCATCCCTACAATCGATGGTGAACGTACCCCCTTGAACAGTAAACCACAGCCACCGACTTTTCTTTCATACCTACCGCCGAAACCGAGACCTCATATCACTCTTAAAATTCCGAATCAAGTGACTTCGCCTGTCGGTTACCCTGGAAGACCGATGAGCTACTATTATGGATCTCCCATCGTCGCCATACCTATGACACCGACCACCGGATTGCCCAACAGTATGAGCATGAATGGTCCGCAGTTTAACATGGTTCAAGCTTATCCCACCAAAGCATCGGAGTTCATGTTCAAACAATTCGAAGGTGAGTTAAAATTTACAAGAATTCTGAAAAAAAAAAAAAAAAAAAACTTTACTATTGAAAACAAAAGCGCAGAATTTATTATAATCTCGAATGTTCCCAGAGACACAGCTGAGGAGGAACCTTTGCGTAAAATCTCGTTTCTTAAAATTAACGAAAAGAAGTCTGGTTGAGAAAAAATCTGTCTATAAAACAAAATAAATTTCTGAGAATGCATAATTGGATGGAAATAACTAACCTTATCAAATAAAAAGATAAAATCAATCATATAAATAGTAAAATTAATAATAAAATAATGATATTTGATATAAATCGTAATATATATCCATAAAATCATGAACAATGATATAAGTGGTAAAATATAATAATAAAATAAGGACCTCTGACATTAATCATAAAAAGTAAGCAAATAAACATGAACAATGATATAAAGAGTAAAATGTAATAATAAAATTATGATCTCTGATTTAAATGATAAAATATAAGCATAAAAACATGAATGCTGATATACATTGTAAAAGATAATAATAAAATTAATACCACTGATAAACATGGTAAAATATAATGATTAAACTATATCCCCTGTATTAATGGAGGATAATATATAATAATGACTAATATAGGAATTAACCCTGATATACATAGTAAAGTAAAATGATAAAAACAAAACCTCTGATAAGAATGGTAAAATATAATAATAAAATCATTACTGCTGATATAAATGGTAAAATATAATGAAAAAAAAGACCGCTGATATAAATTTGTAAAATGTATGAATAAAATAATTACCTCCAATATAAATGGTAAAATATAGAGATAAAATCGTGACCGCTGACACAAATACTAAAATATAGGGATAAAATCATGACCGTTGACTGACACATATGGTAAAATATAGGGATAAAATCATGACCGTTGACTGACACATATGGTAAAATATAGGGTTAAAATCATGACAGTTAACACAAAAATTGTAAAATATAGTACTAAAATCATGACAGTTGACACATTGGGTTAAATTCATGACCTTTGATAAAATAATAAAATATAGCAATAAAATCACAACCGCTGATACAAATGTTAAAATATAGAAATAAAATCTTGACCGTTGTTACAAAAGATAAAATATAAAAACATGACTGTTAATATTAGGTAAAATATGAAATAAAACAATGACTGCTGCTACAAGTGGTAAAATATAGGGATAAAATCATGATCGCTGCCACAAATGGTAAAATGTAAAATTGCGAATTACGAAAACAGCTACACTTGCAAATAACTTCACAAATGCTTAAAGTTTTGGTTAAGCTCGGAAAACTTGATTGGTAATTTCAAGAATTAGTTGATATAATTTTGTGAAATTTGGGAATATAATTTAGAGTTAAATGAGTTTTGGGGAATATAAATTTTTAATTTTGGAGATATGAGCTGCGAATAATAGTTAAAAACTCGTTTGGTTTATAGGTCCAATATAAATGAGCTTTAATAAGTTATGAGATTGGTATTCAGGTCATATTTATGTCCAGAATATGTCTAAACTCTAATCTATGGATGTGAAAATACGTCTTTCACGGCATTGCTGTGACAGTTTGACTTTGTATTGCTATTTTCATATTTCAGAAGGTGTTCTGACCTCTTCTTGCGTCGTGCCTGTATGTTTTGTTTCTGCTAGAACTTATATAATTACATTGAGTAGCATAATTCTGTCATTCTTAGCTACGTCTTACAAGACATTTGTATTTGAAACGTTTCGGAGAAATTCCAATTCAAAAAGTACTACCAACTTTTATTGACCACAAAATTAAATTTGTTTGGATGAATTTTCTACTCTCTCTCTCTCTCTCTCCCCATCTATCTCTTTTCTATCTATCACTTTCCTTCTCTTTCTCTCTTACTTTCTAATAATTTCTCTTCTCTCTCTCTCTCTCTCTCTCTCTCTCTCTCTCTCTCTCTCTCTTCTATTCTCTCTCTCTCCTCTCTACTCTCTTCCTTCTCTCTTCTCTCTCTCTCTCTCTCCTCTCTCTCTCTCTCTCTCTCTCTCTCTCTCTCTCTCTCTCTCTCTCTCTCTCTCTCTCTCTCTCTCTCTCTCTCTCTCTCTCTCTCTCTCTCTCTCTCTCTCTCTCTCTCTCTCTCTCTCTCTCTCTGTTTAAATAAAAAGGAAGAGAGGACCTGATGGTCCCAATTTCGAACACTCTTTCTCTTTAAGTAAAAGGGGTTAAATGGAGGAAAGTCCTGATAGTCCTAATTTCGAACCCTCTTTCTCTTTAAGTAAAAGGGGTTAAGTGGAATAGGAGGACACGACGGTCCTAATTTTGCCCCACAGTAAAGTCATTATTAATTTAGTCTCTCCACCTAACAAATCAACCCGTCGAGGATACCCGCCCCAGACGATACTCTGGTAGTTTGTAGAGGGTACTTTGTGTGATTTAAGAAACTATTAATGACATCAATGGTTCAATTTTTTTGTGAGTACGGATGCGGCAACCCCCAAGGGTCCCAGATAAATCTACACCTTTCTTCATGTAGTCTTGGGTTAGATCCCTCTCTTTCATCTTTCTTATTAAATATTTCTTGACCAAATCTTGTTCTCTTCCGACCCTTGTTATAGAGTATTTGAGGGCTAGTGGTCTTTATTTTATACTCTTTTCTTCTTCTTTTTTATGGTGTTGATAACCGAGTGGTTTTTCGCCTTTAACCAAGGGGAAAAATTTTAATGGCAGGAAAATTTTATTTACACAAAGAGGAATATTTAATTGTGTTATTACCTAACATTCCTCGACTAATATTATTTGTTTTTAGGCAAATGAAATTAAAACTGTTTTCGGGGGGTAAAAGCTATTAATTATAATTTAGAATAAGATAAAATTGAATAATGGTTCCCCATACATTGTGTTATAAACCCTTGATTCAAAACAAACTAAGATAGCGACCAGTATTGGGTTTATAACTTATTGTTATCTAATTTTAGGTTAGAATTCTGTTTCTTAACCTTGTATAGTAATTGTTGTAGATGGTAACTTGTGGATGTGTGTCATTGGATAATTACGGACAATGAACTAAAACAGGTAATTTTAAGGTCCGCATGTAAAGATTTAATTGTAAAATATTTTAAATGGAGACCAATTTTAAATTGGTAGAATACTTTTTGTCATTTTAGAATTAAAATTAATATGTTTCATTCAAATTGTATCTGTGGATTCCTGATGGTTCTAATTACGCCCCAAAGTAAAGTCATTATTATCTCTAACTAAAAAAGCATTGAGCACACTCACCCCAGAGACACTTTGTGTGATTTTGAAAATGTTAATCCTCTCAGGGGTTCAGTATAGGTGTGTAAATTCCGATTGTGGACCTACACCTTTCTTCATTTAGTCTTGGGTTAGATTATCACTTTCCTCTTTCTTATAAGATCTCTCTTGACCAATCTCTCTTGACCAATCTCTCTTGACCAACTCTTGTTCTCTTCCGACCATGAGGTTATTAGAGGGCTGGAGTCTTTATTTTAACTGTTTTCTTTATCTTTTATTTTAAGGCGATGATTAGCGAGAGGTTTTTTGCCTTTAGACAAAAAAACTAACAATTAATCCCAGGAAAAAGGTAGTTTTAAAAAAAAATTCTATTACATACAAATAATCAGCCAATTTTATCTTTCTAAAAATATTCCTCGCCCTCAAATACACTAACAGCTTTAGAGTCGAAAAATAGTTTCAGAGATACCGGATAGAAAATATGAAAGAGACGGATCTAACCCAAGAGTACATGAAAAAAGGTGTAGATCCAGCTAGGTTTCCTCAGGATTGCCAATCATGTACTCACTAAAGTAAGCCCCTGAGTGTATTTTAACCTTAGGAATGGCGGTTTGAAATCACGATTAAATTAAATTACATTCTTGTTTCCATTTATAGTATAAATCGAATTAATAACACGTTCCCTTAAGCTTAAAGTATGGAGATGTTGAGAAATGTGAACCCTTGAAAAAAAAAATTTTTTTTAGTATTCCCACAAAAGGAAGTCCAGTGGAGTCAAGTCAGTACTTATCAGAGGCCACTTTCATATGTGTTTATTGTCAACACACAATTGCAATGCAGCTGAATGATTCATACCACAAAAATAGCAGTCCATTCATCTTCAAACAACAAAAAGTTTTGTCATTAGTTAACCACAAAAACGTGTACTGGTAATCCTTCTCCACTCCATTGAAGATTATCCTTCTTCCTCTGCTCAGACTCTCAGAGATACTTTGTAGGATTTTAGAAACTATTAATCCCCTCGGGTTCTTATAATGAGTACGAATGTAGCGGTCACGAGGTTGTTTCTACAACTTTGTAATGAGCCCGATGAGGTCAGGCGCGGTTAAGATCGTACCAAGATTCTGTTTAGGAAAATAAATTATCAACAACTCAACAAGTTAGGTTTGGAAATGCCAAAAGATCTATTCATATTTTACTTACAAAATTCTATCATTTTTATAATGTTTTTAAGGCGCACACACCAAACACTGTCACTTCACTTTGGAACTTTATCCCTTACTCAAACATTATAAGACAATCGTATTTATACTTCTACATGAAGTTGAATTTCTTTAGAACAGACTCTAAAATTCAATACTCTCCAGAACTCTTCTGTACTCAACTTAGACTGAACTGAACTAATTCAACTGAGAGAGAGCTTGAAAAAGCCTAACGTAACGTCTTATACAGGTTCTCCTCCTTCCTAGGAGTTTACACCCATCTTTGGGATAATCAATCCACGTGGACTCTCTCTGGGTGTCTGTTGGTGGATTTCATATCAATTTAACGTTATTGGAGGATTTCCAACGAATCAGAAATTAACAGAGCAACGTGACAGTAACGTTGTCTGTACATCTCATGTTCACGTGTAGGAAATCCTGTTTTCTAAACAGAACGACAATTTTGTAGCAGTGGTCACTTTGTGGTTCTTACTAAGGAAAATCTATAAACTACGTTTTTTTACCACAAAGGCCTTCAAGAAAGATAACTCACAGCTTTTACTGTCAGAGCACTACAACTTCCTTAATGTAGTCTTGGGTTAGATCCCTCTCTTCCTCCTCTTTTATTAGATCTCTCTTGACCAACTCTAGTTATCTTCCGCCCCTGACATTATTAGAATATTCGAGAGCCAGGCGTCTTTACTTTATGCTCTGTTCTGCTTTATTTATAAGGTGATTATGACCAAGAGGTTTTTAACAAACAAACTAAATTTTACAAACTTTTTTAGATTTTAGTAACGTTGATGCTGAAAATTAATCATACATCCCTCCTAAAAACGTGATATACTCTACATCAACCCCCCCCCCCCACACTACACAGCCGATGATGTCCGGAAGGTTTTTCGCCTTTAAACAACAACAGGTTCTTTTCCTCGCATGTCTAGGCTTTGACATTTAGATTATATAGCCTAAAAATTGAAAGGACAGGGGCGAAAATAGCGATTGTAATAATTTATAGTAGTAGTATAGTAAGAACTGTTTACACATTGTAATCGCGCAAGCCGTAGACCTTTACAGTTTCAAGTTCAGTCCCCCACAGTGTCGCCAGTGTGTTTTAAGTTGTGTGTTGGTTGTTTCTTTACATTACAGTACTTTGTAAAACACTATGTCTATCACTGATTGTGAAATAGGCTTTGGGATTATATTTTTGAACGCAAATAAATTCGTCGTGACAGTAACAAAAATTATGTTTTCGTCATAATGCTGTTTTCAATACATGCATTGAGATGTTAGAGTTGTTCTTTCCAGTCCTAGGACCTAAAAACATCAGCTGAGGTTGAGGTCATCAGCTGTTACTTCGTTTATACGAATTAATTAACGATTGTAAAGCTTCTATAAAAACAACCGATATTCTCGATTGTAAATAACCGTTAAAACGGCTGTTACCATCGATTTGAAGGTAAATAGATTATAACATTTTAGTTTTTGTGAAATTGTTTTCTTATAATATTTGTAGTATAACGAAAAATATAGTTTATCACTTGGATCAAAAGAAACTTTTCGATCCTTGCTAATTTTCCAGTTTTCAAGTTAAACTTGAGCTTATATTGAAAAGCTTCACTTTTGGTTCTAGTGATGAAATATACTATTACAGAAGAAGAAAATTAAAAAAAAAAAGTTTTGGAGCTGCTCTGACTTTCTTAGTTCTGTGGTCGAAATGGTGATTACTTTTAAACCACATCGTGACCGGAGATGAAACTTGGATCTTTCGTTATATACTTGAGACAAAACGGTAGAATGGCATAATTCAATATCTTCGACAAATCCACAAATACTGACAGTCAGAGATCATGCCATAAACCTTTTTATTATTTTTTTTGATTTAGGGGACCTCTAAACGAATATATCCGAAAAACTCTACCTTTATTTGATTTATCACGTAATTTTCTCTATACTACGTATATGAGAAGTAAATAACAAAAATAAATCGAATAATGTAAAGTGTAACTTGTGGCTATGGCGGCAACAATCCGCTACCGTAGATCATTTAAGTTCAAGAATGTGTACAATATGAATAATGTTTTTGAATAACATCTACAGCCAAACATGTACAGCAGTGCTCTACGACCCAAACGATGATATGTGGAGATATTTTGATCACATGTCGGGAAGTATTGTTTTAGGTGAGTAACTGCCATAAGAAAAAAACTCAAAATTACGATTTTATAAAATCGGTTCTAACGGTTTTTATCAAATTTTGCTTATAGGTGGCCTCTAAGTATCGAAACAAAACGCATTGGTCGCCATCCCACCAAAAATCTCGATTCCTGAGTTATAGGTAAACATTTTTAAAATCGGCCAGAGATTTGTTATAAAATACCGAAGATTAATGACCCAAACCTGCATGCCAAATCACAAGTAGAAAAATATTACGGTTGGCAAAAAACAAAAATGAACTTTAACCACCTGTCATGAAAGCTTGATTTTAATAAAATTCGATTTACACGAGGATACATTCACTGCACAAATTAAGCACGTTTAAGCCCTATTTGAATTTATAAATATTTTTTGTTAAGACGGTATCCATTGTTCATTATCATTTCTTTTTGGAAATTCATAATTTATTACTGTCACAAAAAAATTCGTTCATAGTAAATATAAAAACTTCTAAGATGATTTAGGTGTTAGCAGTTACCAGAGTGAAAAGTGCCCACGATTTTACTTTTGGTCAAGTGTGTATGAATATTTTTGGCTATTGAAGATAAGTTTATTTCATGCTTTTCAGGGAATTTTTAAATAAATGAGTTTTTGTTTTAGTTTATGTGGTAATTTTTAATGTAATCGAAAAGACGTGATGGGCCAAATAAACTAGATTATATACACACAAGAACTCATATAAAGTATCTGATTTTCAGGATTTCGTGACTTCACCATGAGTACAGCGAAATCAGGACTTAGTGTAGGGGAGAAGTTCGCTTTTTGGGCGTACGGCAAGATCAGAACCTGGTCTCGAAATTGGTTCACACATATCTTCTTACTGGTAGTAGTTGCAGTTTATTCCATGGCTGGAGCCGCCATGTTTGTGGCCGTTGAAGGGGCTGCTGAAAAGAGGCATATGATTGAAATAAAAAGAGAAAGAGAAGAACTTCTATGCAGTCTTAAAAGTGTAAGTTTACATAGAATTACAGAGTTTAAGTTTTTACAGGTAGGTGTTGACTTGAGAAATTCCCTACTGTAGGCCTCCTCAAACTAGACAAATTCCTAGAGTTACCACATGTTTAAAATTTTAATAATCACTAGAGGGGATGTGTGAGAGAGAGAGAGAGAGAGAGAGAGAGAGAGAGAGAGAGAGAGAGAGAGAGAGAGAGAGAGAGAGAGAGAGAGAGAGAGAGAGAGAGAGAGAGAGAGAGAGAGAGAGAGAGAGAGAGAGAGAGAGAGAGAGAGAGAGAGAGAGAGAGAGAGAGAGAGAGAGAGAGAGAGAGAGCGAGAGAGGGGGTATGTGAAAAAGGACCTAATCTGGTAAATGTTTTTAACAAAAATTGAGTTTATAATTAATTAAGCAATTTTCTGCCACTTTTATCTTTTAAACCACCAAACTAGTTTGAAACTCAGAAATTAGAGGCTTTAGTGCTGCCGTTCAATAACGGCCCACCTCTAGGAATTTTAAGGACATCATACCGTATTGCATTATTGACTCTTCCCACACTAGCGCATTCTGAACCTGAACCCATAAAACTACAACTGTTCAACCCACATATTGAGCCTCACATTATCGTATGCTATGGGAATTATATATTTAGATATAAATTCAATGGTTATATGGAAAATAGTAAGCCAAGATTGCAGAACACTTCTTAAAATGTCTCAACTGTGGACTACCTTTAGGGTTTCGAAAATAGCGAGTATGGGCCTGACAATGCCTAGGTAACCTAGCTGGATCTACAGTTTTCAAGCAGTCTTGGGTTTGATCCCCCTCTCTTTCATTTTCCCTATCAGGTCTTTAATCGTTCTCTTCCGTCCCTGGTGCTATTAGAGTATTCAAAGCTAGGAGTCATTATTTTATGTTCTTTTCTTCCTATTATAAGGAGATGATGACCGATAGGGTTTTTGCCATTAAACAACAAGGAGTCAACTGTGGACTGTGAATCACAATTCTAAAATTTGTTGGCTGTCTCCCATCAATCTGCAGAAATATTTCCCGTGCTTTTAGGGGAAGAATCGCGCAATAGACGATCAGTGTAAACTATTTGGTCACATGCTTTATACGTCGTATTGTTATGTATGTATTATGTTAATTTTTGATTGCCGAAGTTATTGTTTCTTCAAAAAAGTTATTACTTAAGAATTATGTGTCAGCATCGGGTAAACCTCTTAGTGGGTAAGCTTGGGAAATTGTATTTAAAGAATATATATGAACATAATCTACAAATAAATATTACCGATGAAGTATCAAGAGTAGGAAAAACGTTTGTGAGAAAAAATAATTATGGAGAATGCGTTTCGACGTTAGCAACAAAATACAAAACTTGTATTTTCAACACCAATTCAGAACGTGGAGGAGGGGAATAGAAATCAATAAATTTACAAAAGCAACTAAACGGACAAGAATGTATCTGGTAAATGAAAAGTATTCACCACATTTTTCAAAAAATACAGTACAATAGAAGAGGCCTATATAATAAAATTTTAATTAAATTTATTTCTTGTAAATGAAATATAATTTCAAATTAATTACAATTTGCATACATTGAAATTTGAATAATTGATCATAGTAGAACTTATTGCAACCATAAAATAGCTCACTATGAAAACTTGTTAATCTCCGATTGGTTTTAGTTTGTTGGAAGGAAAGCTTTCTTCACATTAATAATTAGTCATGCATCCCCACTCATTCTAATTAGGTTATTTTCTAATTTACGATTTCCCAGTAACAACAACAATTTTGATTGAAAATCTTAAATGACTTATTCTATTAGCTTTTACACCAATACCTATATTCTACCAATGTAATTTCTTCAATACTTCTTCAAGTGAACAATTAAAAAGGGATGGAGAAACTGAGATCCATTAGCTTAGTTCCTTTCTGTATGCCGAAATAGAGTTTTTATTTCCAACATTGTCCTATCTTTGCGGTTATCATAAATATATTTCATTATATTAAATACATTCTTTAATACCATTTTGTGCTTCCAGAGCTTCGTAAAAAATTGATGTCGATAAATTGTAGCCAAACATTTCATTTTATTAATACATTCTTTAATACCATTTTGTGCTTCCAGAGCTTCGTAAAAAATTGATGTCGATAAATTGTAGCCAAACATTTCATTTTATTAATACATTCTTTAATACCATTTTGTGCTTCCAGAGCTTCGTAAAAAATTGATGTCGATAAATTGTAGCCAAACATTTCATTTTATTAATACATTCTTTAATACCATTTTATGCTTTCAGAGCTTCGTAAAAAATTGATGTCGATAAATTGTACCTAAACACTTCATTATATTAATACCATTTTATGCTTCCAGAGCTTCGTAAAAAATTGATGACGATAAATTGTAGACAATGACGATAAATTGTAACTACTGTTGATAGAACTGTTCAATATATATTCAAAATCAAACTTATTGTGTTCATCATAGTTTTATTACAGTTGGTAAACTGGTTCAATGAATGTATAAATAAAATACAGTGTTCATCGTGGTTCTATTACTATTGATAGAACTGTTCCATAAATATACATAGTCGATAAAACCAATGATTAATAGCTCTGGGCGAGTCTGCTGCATTGTTTCTTGTTGGTGTCTACTGGTGAAGTTTACAACCCATTATTAACTCTTAACTACTTACAAAGTGTTGATTTAACTTTATCGTCTGTTAATAATTTAGTTCCAGTTAAAGCTTTCAACGTCTTGAAATATTCATACTGTATATAAAATATAATCGTTGAAAATACAATTGGTCTCCAGTTTTTACTTTCTCACATATATGTAGTATATAAAAAGTTATGGGATGGGTCGAAAATATAACTTTTTTTCTGATATATTCGTTTTGTGGTCCCATGAGAGTCCAAAAGTGTTTTTGGGATGATGTCTGTCAGCCTATATGCCGTGTGTCGTATACACTGTGCACCGTGCATGAACGTGAAACAGATTGTTCAAATGTTTGGTAATTGATCATATTATCAGACATATTTCACTATCAACTAATATTAACTGTTGACAAATCAACATTAACTGCCTTTGGATTTGTTTTTTTTAATCCCATTTTCTTTTTGTCACAACTACCACTGAAAACGCAGATTCCCACCATATGACTTCGCAAGTGGAATTACGATTTCTGGAATTTTTCCATTTAGTTGTAAATATTCATCTTTTACTGATCAAATTCAGTTAGTTATGCTGCCAAATTTTGCCTTCAGTGTATTGTCACAAAGCAGCTGAATAACATTTTCTTCTTCGACAGAAGTAAATTCATAAACAGCTTCGACCCTGAATGTGTCTTGAATCCGTGCGAACTTGTTGGTATTATCTTTCTGAAATATATTTCACACTCTTCGGAAACAAATTTTATGTTTTTGTGTTTTCTTTTTTTCTCTTTGAAGGAAATACATAAACGGGCATAGTTTAAGGGCTTCCTAAAGTTTATTGACTATATTTGTTTATTGCAATATTATGTTTGCGGTGGAATAAACATTTATTATTATTATTATGATTGGTTTATAGATAGCGTTTTAGCCAATTTGTATTTGGTGCTAAAACCTCCATACAGAACGCTCTACGGTCTCCCTTCGTCATTGCGTTGACATAACGCCAAAATCCGATTCTAAAACTATTATTTCAGCGAAAATATTGGAATACTTTGCGGCACACCAAAGCGTCGTGGCGCACATTTTGGAAACCACTGGCTTATGGTCCGGTCTTTTTTCAGTGCAATGTTTATTTTTAATTTTTCACACATCCAAGAAGGTTTATTTGATCATGTTGCAGTTGATGAACGACAAATTTGATGTTATGGAAAGGAACTGTACTGACGAGTGGTTGGGGATCGCGGCGCAACGGATGAGGTCCTACGAACAGATAGTGATACAGCATTTTAAACAAGGACAGATCGACAGAGACAAGCCGGTATGGAGCTACTGGAGTGCTGTTTTCTACTGTGGAACTGTCTTCACTACAATAGGCAAGTTGTCGTTTTTTTTTTACATTTCATCAGTTTAATTTTAAGTCGACAAATTCCTCTGGCCACCAATGATGATGAGTTTAATCACCAACAAGATTAAAACTAGGCACAATACATTTTGAAAAAAAATATTGCATTGACTTTCTCACTCACCCGTCCCTCAAAACCAAATAAAAACAAACCAAAACATCACCAAAAATATCAGTTCGTTAGTTCTCAGTCAAAAAGTGAAAATAAACAATGGACTTTGTTTGAATTTTTTTTTTTTTTATATTTAAATAAACTTGATCCGCCTGTGCCATACACATGTCTACGGCGTAAATTGTATTCGATAATCGCTTTTAATGACGGTGGCCAAGATTCATTTATGTTTTTGCCAATTATTATTTCTGAACTTTACCTATAACCAATTATGTTTTTACTTACGAGTTTACACACGGGGAATCTTAACAATTCACTGGAACAAAATCGGGAAAGTCGATTTTGAGAAATTATTATTTTTGAAACCGCCCATTTGTATGGTTTTTTTTTTTTTTTTTTTTTTTTTTTACCAATAATGCAAGAATCGGGATTTATTTAGATGGCTACCAATACGTTTTATTTGGGCCCGTAGAGGTAAAATTTTATCAAATTCGTTGGAGATGATTTTGAGAAAAAAGTGTTTTTGTGTTTTAATGAGAACTATTCCGGTCAATGACTCCACCTTTCTTTGTATATGTTACCGGCAATGTGTTAAATCTGGCATTGTATACAATGCCTAAGCATTATATAAATTGCCTAAAGTTGTCAGGCGAAGTATAAAATTAACCATAGGCCTATTTCATACTTTGTGTAGCCATTCTATAGAATGCTCTCTGCACTTTAAGTATTCTATGGATTACGGGTTTTTCCATGACTTTCAAGTTAGATTAGATTACGCTAGGTTGAATTCATTTGCCTCAGTAAATATTTAGTAGGCACACATCCTATATTCTCCATTTCATATTTTTTATATTGTAAATCAATAATTTTCTGAGCATATCCGTTCATTTAATACTTTGCCTGAAGAACCGTAGGCATTATACACAATGTCTAGGCAAAGTGAGTAAATATCTAACAAAATTGCTTTATTTCATACTTTGCCAATGTAAAGAATGCCTGGTTTCTATACATTGTCGGTAACATATACATTGATGTACGTTTGTGATACTGTAATCGTCATCGACAGTTTTTTTTAAAGCGTATGTACATTTTAAGTGATTAATACTGCCATACCCTCAGGGGCTCATATAGTGAGTACGGGCTTGGTAATCCTGAAGGACCTATCCAAATCTACACTTTTCTTCATGTTTTCTTATATTAGATCCCACTTTTCAGTTTTCCTATCAGTTCTCTCTTGACCAACTCTTGTTCTCATATGACCCCTTTTCATTTTTTTTAATGTGATGATGACCGAGAGGTTTTTCACATTAAAAAAAATAAGGAAAAAGTTAAAAAGTCTATAATACCATTAAACATCTAGGTTATTGGGTAGTCTATTGTAATTGTAACTATTTTGCTACTTTGAATATAGTTATTCTCTATTATTATAGTGACATACGTTGTATATAGATGCACAGGGTGCCTTATATTTACGTCCATTATATCACAATATCTATATAACTATGTATTTTTCACGTATTTCGTAAATGGCGAGCTCTACCGTCACCAAACTCGGTTCTAGATTACCGTACAGACCGACGTGTATTGTGGGTTGCTTAATTTCGATTTTGTAGGCGAAAATTATTTAAAAAGTTTATTATCTTCATTACATACTTTTCGAATTCAATAAATTTTTTGGTGCATTTTTATTACAGTTCGTGGCTATCGAGTTACATATATTTGATTTTGCAGCCGTAACTTATTTGAAAAATCGATTCCTATTTCGTAATATCTCATCGATAATCGAAGGGGGAACATTACGGTTATCTACAAGAAGTTCCAAAAATGTCTAACTTGTATGGGTTGTATGTACTATATATATGAGTATTATAACAGTAAGAGACATTTCAATAGTATATAAGTAATAAGTCACATACAGAGGCTGTTTATACGCGAAGTTTCCATTGTCAAAGCGGCAGTTTGAGGACGAGAGTTGTCCTCAAAGAATGCTGGGTAAAACTCTTTTCTTGGAAAGAATCACTGTGATAGATCTGTGTTCGGTGAGAAAATCGAGATAAAGAGATTGTATGATAAATAATAATAAGGTTGTGCCTAAAATAAAAATATAGATTTATTTGAAAATAATTAAAGAAGTGGCTTTTATTATTTTTTTTTAATAATTTTTTTAAGGATATTTTTAAAGTGAGAGATTTTTCATATTACGATTTGGAAGAATGCATGTGGTTTTATTTTACTTATTTGTATATTTTATTTTTTACTTCTGAGTATCAAGAGAAAATGGCCATGATTTTCTCAGGTGAAATTATTGACTTTTATTTGTGGCGGTGAGCTCGAGGGACCTAGCTGTATCTACACTGTTTTTCATGTAGTCTCGGGTTGGAGTCTCTTTTGACCAACACAGACGCTATTAGAACAATCGTGGACTAGGAGTTCTTATTTTATGTTCTTTTTTTTTTTATGATGACCGATAGGTTTTTTCGCTTTTAAATAACAAGAAAAAATTCATGCTTGCTAGCTTTAACTGTGACTAGAGTCTAAGAAATGTCTCCGTCCCTACAAAAGTTGTGTAACTGCAACCAATCTATTTTCTTTGTATTCAGGCTTCAATAGACGACACCAACACTTATTTCTCTGCCGGTGAACTGCGATTGTATGAACATCAGTCAGCTTGTCTTAAACGAGCATGAGGTTAGTTTTGAACTCTTATCCTATACGACCTTGCACCAACACTCTAACATGATTTTTAAGTCTCGAATAAAACTGAGACCGAATGACACATTCAGTTGTCAAAAATCTAATGAAATTTATGATTTTTTTCTTGTTGTTTTTCGTTGTTTAAAATAAATACCCCTAGCCCTCGAATACTCTAATAGCGTCAGGGTTGGAAAAGAACAAGAGTTGGTCAAGAGAGACTGATAGGAAAGGCGAAAGAGAGGGATTTAACTTATGACTACATAAAAAAGGTGTAGATCCAGGTAGTTCCCTCGGGATTGCCAAGTCCGGACACTAAAGTGAGCTCCTGAGGTAACCTAATGATAATTCGCGTACGGGACCCTCTTGATCTGACATGTTGATTATAAATGACGGGAATGATAGATAAAGTAATTAATACTTTTTTAATTAATTAATTAATTAATTAATTAACTAGTGAGAAGTTCAAAAATGCATGTTTGTCCAATGAGTCATAATTACCTTTACATGAACAGAGCATGAAAACCCTCGTTTTTACTTGCAAATACAAGCACAGTTAAGTGTAACAGGTAGGAAGCTTGTTTTATAAAATCTACAAACATAGAAGATAATATAATGAAATTAAAATGTTGTTGACATTAATAAATAAATTATAGCAGCAATAAATAAATCATAAAATATCAATTCATATTTAAGAGAGTACATTTTTACAGTTTGTCACAAAAATCGTATAAATGAAAAATTACACACAAATATATATAGACAATAGAAACATGAATTTTGAATTAACGGTGCAAAGACATTGCACAAACTCTCTCATTCACCCATCCACAAAACCAAATAAAACGAAACAAAACTAATCATCGTCAAAAATCTAAGTTCTGCAGTTGTCAATTAAAAAGGGAAAACAAACCATAGACGCCGTTAAAAAATATATATATATATATATATTGAATAGTTCTATAAGACAAACAATTTTTTTTTTAAATACATTTTACGAATTTTCGGGACCTAATTTTTGGCTCACTCTGTAGATAGAGTAGACTGATTTCTAAAAAATTTAGTTTTTTCATTCTCTATCTAAATTAAAACCAGAGATATTAAGCCGTTTTTAAACATTAAGTATATTATATTTATATTTACACAATTTCGTTTATGACTACGCGTCAACAATAATTCCGAGACTTACCACCTCCCCTGGCTCCGTGAGATACCTCAGGGAAGTTGATGACGCAACATTACTCTACCCACGTGGACTTGGAATAGTCCGTGACGGAACAACCTGACTCATTATCTTATTTATTGCAGCTTATTAATAACTCGGTGATGCTGCAAACTTCTATGTTTATGTAGGTAGACACTAAACAAATATAATCAATTTAAATAAATGGTGGGTGCTCGTGCACGCACGCAGACACTAACATAAAAATTTAGTAATACTATAAAAAGAAAATATTGTGGCGAGGAAACGTCGCTTTTTTATCGATCGTTTTTGTCTCTGAATTAAATAAATGGTGCAAAAACATTGCACAAACTTTCTCAGTCACCCAAAACTAAAAGTTAAATGAACCTTCTTTGAAGGGCTTAAATTTGTTTCGCTTTAGCCACAACACGTCCTCGACGCAAATCGTATTTGTTTACAATTATTGAACTTTTGATTATTATTGGGATCATGGAAGATTTTTGGGTTTTTTACCGATAGCTCACGAACAGGCATTTTGAAAGAGCAACAGTTTTGTTTAGGCCTTGGGCGAAATTTGATCAAAATCATAATTTAGTATTTTTTGTGGCAGCTACTTGATAATTGTGAGTTATAAAAAAATGAAATACTGTATCGTCTCTAGTTATGGCCAAGATATGCTCACATAGAAAATTAGATTTAAAACTGTTTACGGTGTAGGAGCACTGCAACTTACAAAATACGGGCAGACATAATTCTTAAAACCACTTTTTTTTGCACTCAAAATAGATATATCCATAAAAAACTCATCACAACATTAACCCATCACATATCTTTATCTATACGTAATATAAGTAAAATGAAAAAAAGACGCTACGATAACGGTAGAAAGTCGCTGAAGTAAGCAAGAAACACACTTCGAAAATAACAAAGACCTTTCTATAAAATAAGTCCCATCAAAGTCATGAAAAGTATTAAAATACATTATTTGTGCTGTCAATATCAACTACTTCCAGACTTAGTGAAGTGATATTGTATAAAGGATTTAATGAAAAGATATTCTAAACCATGAAATAAGTCAATTTGTATTTATTATATAACCTGTTTGTCTTTCACGAATTACATATATTTTACCTTTATTTGTTGAAAATCTTTGAGTTTCTTGACTTTTTTTTAAATATGTTCTGGGTTTGTTTAAATATCTAAATTTAAATATGTAACAACTTACGTTTGAATATTTTACGCTTAATCCTCAATCGATTCTTTTGAAACTTTACATAATTTTAAAAAAAGATACCAAAAATGTTGTCAAAATTTCATCACACTGGTGTTTATAGAAACAAAACGGCGGCAACACAAAAAACAGTCGTTGAAATAAAGTACCGCTTTTGTTACGTTTGGAAAAAAAAATTATTGCTACAAACGTAATTAGATAGAAACACAATTTTCTTTAAAACTAACTAAAAACTAATTACCGTATTTGTTTTAAAACCCAATGAAATTAAGATTAAAAAATTGATTTATTCACTGAAACCCATCCGCAGCAATACATTGATGATAGCAAAGCCTAACAAATGACTCGTACACGTAAAGTAAGTATGTGGGTTTCGAAGAAGTTCTTCTATGATAACGCTCTTCAAAACCTCATCATTGTTTAAACTATGTGTGTACTTTTGCTTCTTTAACTCAGTTAAATCGGGGGTTGCCAATCTAAAAACTGACTTCGACGACCAATCCAAATATGAAGATTGCTATTGAAATTTTAAAATATGAAAATTTTGAAGATTGTTATTAGTAATTGTTTGACTGAATTTGCATAGTAGGGCGAAGCACCATCTTATTGAAAAATAGCTTGGCTCATTTCCGGAACCATAAAATGGGACAGTACTTGTTGATTTAAAACTTGTCCATATCTATTTCCAGTCACGCAGCTGTCTGAAATGCCATAAGACTGTGCCATTAGCAGTCACTACCGCCCAGAGAGTAATTCCTTTTCATTTAAAATGTTTCTGATCAACAACGTGAGGGTTTTGGGTGTTGTAATGATTAGAGTTGTATCTATTTACAACACCATTGCGGTAGAAAGTCAACTCAACTGAGAAAACAATACGAGTATGCCAATCAGGATCACGGAAGCTTATTACAAGGGGAAGTTTTTGATACAATTTGATGATTGTTATGCCTAACAACAATCCGATAAGAGTGTTTTGTAGGTGTTGTATATTTTATAGCGTTTGCTAATGTCAGTAAACAAATATTAAAAACATAACTATTTTAGTGGTAAATTTTCAATAGAAAGGGATAAAAAACAAACTGACCACTTATCAATTAATTTTACTACATTTTGTACGTACTTATATCAGATTTAAGTATAACCTTCCCATCAAGATATTCAATATTGATTCTTATTTACTTTGTCTCTGATTAATCTTACATTATTAAACTTGATGATTTTAACGTAGAGTTACAATTTTTGGAAATAAAATAGTTTTCCTCGATCTTCCCCGTACTAACTATAAAAGATGCATATTTTATAAATCGATTGAAAACATTACACTCCGAAAGTAAACAATTTAAAAGTAATGCATAATTGTTTAGAAAAATTAATTTATCTTTGGAAGTTCTTCATAATTTAAATATCATTTATATTACGAGTTGTGGGCCTTGCTATTTCTAGGAAGCGGTCGTGTTCTATATTGGTGACATGTTGTTGATCAACAGACTGCAGCTGGTCTGTTTACTCGAAGCTATATATTTGTATAGACTTCATTAAGTTACTCAGTTTCGTATACAAAATATTAGACTGATTCGTAAACTATCATTTCTATACAGAGTGTACCAAAAGTCTCATGCATTCTAAATTTTTTACGGGTGAAAGAAAAACGCGATTTATTAAAACTTACGGTCCGAGACTGAAAAGGTTTTTTTAAATTCTCTCATTCGTTTTGTGTGTCCTCCAGTGCACACAGATACACAGAAATAAGACGATTGGGACGTCTATCGCATATCCCTCCAAACAACCGATAGATCTGGAAGCTGAAAGCCTCGTGTACGTAAGTCATAGGTTTATTGTGCTTTCCTTATACCTAGCCAAACTGAATCAATTGCCGTACGTTTTAATTAGTTCAAGAATTTCGTCACTTTAACTAGTGTAATTTTTATCCCACGGCTCCTCAAGTCCAGTGACTCCCAATCCGTGAGGACGTTTTTTGGAGATTCATTTACCCACCTATAAGATCGACAGTTTTGGTCTCCGTGAAAGAGGCCTATTTTCGTTGCGTGTTCCGTGAATAAAAGAAAAAAAAAGACAATAAATCTTCCGTTATGAAAGCAAATGCCTACGAAGTATTTCGTTTAGCCTGGCCAGAGACTCTGTGAGATAAAATTTGTCCCTTGCACATTATCCTGCCAGAAGAGTGCAATCTTCGATGTTGTTCTTTCCTGACCCATCCGCCATTCAACTGTGTACGCACTCTACGCAGCTGCTGAATGCTTGATACCACACATCGGGGGAGGGGAGGTGTCATTACTTCATATTTAGCAAGTAGTCCTAGGGTTAGTACTCGTTAGGCCTATGTTACAAACACAGTAATAAGTGTCAATAGATCGCACATATATAACTTGAGAATATTTTAAAATTTAATTTCCAAACCTTACACTATTATCAGAACAGTTTCTTTCCTACCTCGTGTAATCAAATTTAAATTTTTAAATGTTCAACATGGAGTTGAAACCATGGACAGAACTCATGACATTCTCTCACATGGAATAAGTTAAATGTAAGATTATAATTTGTTAGAATAGTGATTAAACAAGTTTAGTAAAACCAAGTGCATAGTGAGAAATCGCGCATTTTTGAGATATTTGTAAGAACATTATGATCACCAAAATGTTATAAATAATAGGCTACACGACCAAAAAATCCACACAAAATTCAGTTTGTCTGTGATTCGTTCTACATTATGATCTTTATCATTTTGTTTTAGTATTATAATATTTTTGAAATTTACATCAAAACATAAAATTTGTTACGCCCTTACTTGTCTTCCAAGTTCTTGTTATACAAAACAATCAGTGTCAAGTCTTTCAGTTGTACAAAGAACTAGCGGCTTATTTATGTTTTCTTCTTTGTAAACAAACGTTATTTCAAATAAATCATTGTAGTGCAACTGTGTGTTTGCTTTTTACTTTCTCACATATAGAGAAAGTTAAGTGCTGGGCCAGACAGTTGATTTGTCTGTCTGGCTACCATCGTAGTATATGCGCAGTGGTCTAGACTCCAAACGCGTAGCCCGATTTTAATCAAATTCGGTGTGCGAGCATATTGTGACATATCTCGGGACTTTTCCTCATTTTTTTTTGACGTAGCTGTTATAAAAAACACAAAATTAGGATTTTCTAAAAATCGGAAAATCTTTACATAATATAGAGAAAGTTATGTGATGGGTGAACAAGGCGATGTAGTATTTTTTGGTCATATAGGTTCTTCTTGATCCAAGATGTAGTTTTTTGAATGACGTCTGTTGGCGGCTGTCTGTGGTATGTATCCCTACGGTCCTAACTCGTGGACTGATTTTAATCAAATTTAGTATTTGCTGATATTTTAACCATATATCGGGGTGTTTTATTCATTTTTTTGTTAACTCAAAATTTGGGGGAAGTTGCATTAAGAAAAATAAAGATTTTTGATTAATTTTTCTCATGTGTAGCCCTTAAGGACCCAAACAAAACGTATTGGTTGCCATTTCTATAAAAATTCCGGTTCGTGTATTGAGAAAAACCAACCAAAAAATCTGTCATGGGCTGTTATATAAGACGTAATTTCTCACACAGGCTCTACCGATTTCATTCAAATTTTAGTGAAATATGAATAATTACATCCAAACACGAGTGTAAAATAATAAATTCAAATGGCAAATGAAGGACAACTGACGTTTTTGGTGACAAATAGTTAGGTGGATTATTTTTTTTTTTTGTTTTTGGTGATGCGTTAGTGGGTTTTTGCAAAGTTCATCTTTTAATTTGATGATTTTTAATTAATTTTAGAAATCTCCATGTGAAACGCCCTTAAAATTATGTATATATATTAAAGCTTTGTACTTTAACACTTCAATTAAAAACTGAACGGTCGCCCACAAAAAAGTGTAAAAAATATCCCAAGCAAAACAGAAGTCTGGAATTAAAACTATTAAACACCTGCATACAAATATTTTCAAGAGATATTTACAGCGGGAAAATAAGCTGTCGAAATTCCAGTATTCTTCAAATTCGACATAAACACAGATTTTTTACAATAAGTAGGGAGAGTTCGTCGCTCAAAATCATGGTAAAAAAATTTCAAAGTGGCGGCAGTTGGAAATATATTTTAATTAATAAAGTGTATAATCTCGACCATAGCGTAATGGTGCAGTTTGAAAAAAATCTGTATCCAATGTAAATGTGTTTAAATAGAAAAATTAAAATAGTTACGCTAAAAGATAACGTACTTCTAACACCATAATTTTAAAATAAATAACTAATAGTACTGTAGTGGGACTTTTGAACGGATTTCAGTCAAATTTGGTAGTCAAGTTCAATTTTACTATTTGCTTAGTAAGTTATATTTATTATTAAAATCATTAAAATAGCGTTCTCAGAGTACCAATACTGTTAATAATGCAAACGTTTTTTAAAATATTGTTGTGGTATAGTATAGGATTTTAGTTTTTTCTAAACCAAAGAAATTGGAGGATGTAGATCAAACTTCATGAAAAATAGAAAAAAATAATGTTTATGAAGTTATAATGTATTTGTAAGCGTTGGTAATCTTTGGAAATCCAAACATTCAGAGTCCAAGGATTTTCTTACTACGCTTATATAGTATACTAATAATAATCAATAGCCTTTAGGGGTTCATTTACAATGATATGGGCACGGCAATTACGAGGAACCCTAATTTGCACATTTTCCATGTAGCCTTGTGTTAGATATTCCTTTATCGTCTTTCCTATCGTGTGGTCTCTTGACCAAATTTTTGGTTTAAATTATACTTAAAAATAATACTTTAATAATACTTGTGGTTATTGGTTTTAATTGGTGTTAATTGTTTTTATCATAGTTTATCATTATTAAGTTATTGCAGGGCCTTTTTACAACCTTGTAATATTGGTTTTAATTGTTTTTATTATAATTTATCATTGTTAACTTGTTGTAGGGTCTTTTCACAGCTCAGTAATATTGGTTTTAATTGTTTTTATCATAATTTATGTTTTTAACTTGTTTTAGGGCCTTTTTACAACCTTGTAATACTGGTTTCAACTATTTTAATCATAGTTTATCATTAACTTGTTGGAGGACCTCTTTACAGCCTTGTACCATGTTATGTTGTTGTTTATTTACAATTTTTTAATAGTTTTAGTCTTGTTAATGTGTTTCAAAATTTATGTTATTGTTTTTACTTTTATTTGTCGAATTTTAATTTGAAACATCATTCAAACTTTGTGAAGGCGATGGTGACTGTAATGGTTTTCGCCTAAACACCACACACAGAGAAATAAACAACTTTCTCTATACTATTTATATGTGAGGCAGTAAAAAAAGCATAATAATAATATACATACATAAAAATAAATTGTTGCCATCTAGCAAATACAAATAACCAAGAACATAAACAACATGCGATAACTTTCGCGCACACAATTATACAACCATTCACACAAATCTTTAACTAAAGCAAATTTTGAAGACATTTTTTAAAAAGGAATTACTTCAGTAATTTTGAAAACTCGGCAAGGCAATCAACATATTTCATCGCGTTTAGGAGCGAATTTCACGAGTAGCAAGCGGGTACAGTGGGTACCAGTTGGTCTGTCTATCCGGTGGTGCGGGTTACTACATGAATCTGAGTCAATCAGCTAATTTTCAGCTTCCAGCACACATCACGCTATCATTGTTTTGGTTTAGGGACAAAGTTACACCCTAGGGCCAAAGTAACCCACTTTTACGGTAAATTATTTGTTAAACATTACTATTTGGTGTAGCGGTATAGCGAGCAATGTAGGCCCTCTGATAGTGCTCTTTGTGCATATATTGGAGGTATATACAACGTTTTTGTCAGGTGTAGAACAGAATGTAGCATTTACTAAAATAGGGTAAGAACGTAAATTATTGAGTTTTAGAAGACTTATATGAAATACAGTTTAAGATATAGCGCGATCTTTGTCATTCAGATGCGCAGTTGTCTCTGCGCCGGTTGATATAGTGGGGGGAAACACTCTGCTCAGTCTTGCAGTGAGATTAGTACTGTAAATTTCATAGTTAGGCGAGCATTTCAAAAACATTGGTTCGTTGTATTGTCATGGAAGGTGAAAACGTCAAGAAGAAAGTTGGCATTAATGTTTTGAATTAATAATTTGAAACTTAGCTCTTGCTGAGACTATTTCTAGTTAGTTCTTCCAAATAATGTACAATGTTTGTTTTTGTGTTTTTTTATGTATTAAAATAGTGGTTTGACAATGATCTGTGATATTAAAACCGCCGTAACCGAAAAAGTCATAAATTTTAATTAATAGTCTAATTTGAAATTTATGTAATGCTTTTTCTGGTTAAAAACTTTGTCTAATTTTAAATATGAGCTTAAATACCAAATTTAATAAAAATCGAACCTGGTCTACTAGTAAAAAGTTTTAAAAAACTAAACTTTTTTGGAAATTTGCCACAATTTTCAAATTTATATAATGTTTTTTCTTGTTAGCATGTTTGTCCAATTGTTTGTAAACCAATCTAAACATAAATGCTAAATTTAAACAAAATAAAAAACTATTCGTTTTTTAAAAAATAACCAGCAATTTTGAAATTTACATAACGTATTTTCTTGTTAGAAAGTTTGTCCAATTGTTTGTAAACAAAACAATGGCAACAAACAGACGATAAGATAAAACGGTAACATGACAAACGTTGACAACTGAATGGAGCTGAGTCAATGTCTTTATCAGCAGTGGTAGTATGACATCACTTCTCCACTCGCCTGCAACTTCCGCCTAACACGCATTATGAAAGTCCAGGCTACACCTTGCGGACTGTAATATGGACATCGACTATTAAATCAAAGATAAAGTGTATGAAATCATGTCCTTCGCTATAATTTGTTACCCAGCACTACAACCATGTCATTGATTACGGTTTCGCAATAAGTCTTTACTTATTAAACCAAAGACAATATTAAGGAGTTTATAAAAAGCATTCTAATTTTAAACGCCAAGAAAACTTACAGTGATCAGTGTATCATAGAAGCTTAAGCGTAACAACTTCAACGAAACCTCATTTTGCCAAGTGAAATGAGAGGAGCATACACATCAGGTTTCGGCACAACTCCCTCGAGCTTGATTTGGTCTCAAATACCCGACAACTAAAGTGTTTCGAAAGTTACCTCATCTTTTAGGTAACATTGTAGCGTAACTGTTACAAACGCTTACTTTTTTACAACGTAGCAGGTTGATACTTTAAGACACGTCTCTAGTTGAAAGTAACATTTTAGAAACACAAGTAACCTACAGTGATACAGAAAGAAATTGATAAACGCGCTTTTCGCGTGACCGGTATATCATATAATGGAAAAGCTTGGGAGTAACAACATCAACGAAACGCTGTGCTGAGTCAGCCGAATGAAGTTGGACATCATTTTTTAGCACAACTCACTCAAGATTGATTACTTTATTGTGTTAAACATTTCAAGTACCTGGCAAAGACGTTTACCTGTTACAAAGTATCAGGTTATACTTAACCTACCGGTACGTCTTAAGTTGAAAGTAACATTTTAGAAACATAAGTAACCTATAGAAAAGGATTGATAAATGTATTTTGTGCACGACTGATGCATCATGTAATGAAACAGGTTGAAAGTAACAACTTCTTTCAGAGTTATGGGCTAGCGTGCTTTGCACGCTATAAACAATTTAAGAGTAAAAACTTCTCTCAGAGCTAGGGAGAAGCGTGTCATGCACCTAACCGTTACATTACATACTGGAACAACTTAAGAGTAAAAACGTCTTTTAGAGTTAGGTGGAAGTGTGCTTCCTTATGACCGGTGTTATATAATGGAGCAGATTGAGAGTAAGAACTTCACTTACGGTTAGGGACAAGCGTGCTTTCTGCTAAGCCGTTGTATTATATACTGGAAAAGCTTGAGAGTAAAAACTTCTGTCGGAGTGATGTACAATGTACATGAGTGCTTTGCGCATGACCGGTGGGTCATATAATGTAACAGGTTCAAAGTAATAATTTCTCTCATGATTCGGGACAAGCGTGTTTACGACGGTATGTGGGTATGTTGCGTCCTTTGTCGGTGTCGCTGTGATTTGCGTCGGTGTGTGTTGCAATTTGCTTGAAACTAAGAACTTGAATAAAATCCAGGGCTGATTGCTGGGTGTGGCCAAGAGAGAGGTAAGAAAACTAGAAGCGTACATATCAGTTTTTGGATTGGGGATCTAGTACCTGGCAGCTAAAGCGTTTAAAAATGTACCTCATACTTTGAATAGGTAGCATTTTAGCTTACCTGTTCAGGTTGATACTGAAAGACACATCTCTAGTGGCTAGTTTTGCATCTTTGAACTCTCGACTGTCTGATTTCAAAGAATTTATTTGTGCTTTAAATCGGATTCCACGTTCAATTTATTTATAAATTTTAAGTATGATCAAGGGCCAAAAAATTAGTCTCTGAAAAGTAAGTTGCCGTGAAGGGCAGGAAGTAAATTATATCTATTTTAGAAACCAAGGGATATAATGTATGAATGAGGCCGAAAATGACATTGGAGGATATATCTTCTACATGGACGATTCACAAGATAGTATTTTTTTAAATATATTTATTCATTCCATAGACCTATTATGAATTGTCAACAGGCAACAAAACCTTCACCAAATAACAATAAAACACAACACAAACATAGATAAAAACACAAAGAGAGGTCAATAACCACAAATAATAAGAAAACATCAAATAAGATACATCGTACTGACATAGTATACAATCAATCTCGAAGAAACTCTCTAACAAGCTTTTCCTACAAAACAAAAACAGTTTCAATATCTTTTTAGAGAATTTAAAATTGTTACAAATATTCATTTAAATTTTCTGGCAAACTATATAAAAGCCTTATTAATGTAAAGCCTAATTAATTAAAGTTCTCATGTAATTAGCTCACTGCTCATACTTAGATAAGGCATGTGTTGGTAAAATATATTTATGTCTTTGTCTAGTGTTGTATCGATAGTCGACATTCTGAATGTTGGTCTTCTCAATAAGCAATTCATTTTTACTATCGACAGGGGAATTTTTATCTATTTGATTTTACTTTTTCATGTATACTTTGACTTACTCGGATCTCGTAGGGGACGTAGGGCGGCAACAAACAAGACTTCCACTTCACTCGATTTTTGACCATCTCCTTTATTTCCCTCCAGTTAATTTCTTTCTCTACCAGTGTCCTCCACATTATTTTCATTTTTCCTCTTTCCCTGCTTCCTTGGAGGTACCAATCTACTCTCGGTTCTACGTTTACCTTTCAATACGGAAGTCCATAAGCAATGTAAATCAAATAAGAGTTTCAGAGCATCATTTGTGATGCTAGTCATCATGGAGATAGCATCACGACCATAGTTTCACCCGATTGCATTTCTCTGTTCTTCTCGGTTTTTTTTAATACTTGTGTTTATTTCAAATGATCCAGATAATATTTTTAAAATATCACATTAATTAATTAATCTTTTTTATTTTTGCACAACCCAAAGCCAAATTTATAGTTTCACAAATAAGTTTTACTTCATTTTGATTACTTATTTATAATTTAATTTTATATGTTTCAAACAAACATTAGATTTGATTTTGTTTTTACGTAGCCTAACTTTAAATATAGCGCGTTCACTGTCACAACTGTTGTTTATTTTGTAAATCATTAAAAAGAAAAGAAACAGAAAAATAGAATATTATAATTCTTATCATTAAAATTGCAAACCATAGAACATGGGCAGACTATTTTAAATTATATTAGCTCCTTATTTCTGTAAATATTATAAATTGAAAAAAAAAACTGAATTTAATTTGAAAATATGACATTATGATTTCCCCCATCAACTTTGGTTTCTCTTTAATTCGCACGAAGCTCATTCATGCCAGAAGTAGAGGATGAGGTGTGTGAACAAATTCACGAATTGTATTTTTCTCATGTAATCCATTCTAACTTTACCAGTATTTGTAATATCTTGCAACGGAGTTGAAAGTAAAAGGATAAAAAATTTGAGGATTATAAATTTAAAATGACAATGCTTCCTCTCTACCCTACTAAGAATTATAAACCATAAAAGTGAAGTTTTAAGACTTCAAAAATATATTGTAAATTATTTCTTGTAGTTGTAAAACAAACATAATAATGCAAAATGTATACATGATTGAAAACATGTAAGTGTATGTATTATCAATGTACATAACTGAAGAGAGTAAATTTTGTTTGTAACTTTTAAAACATTATTTTTTTTAGTCACTACAACTATTATACACGAATGATTGAAGAAGGTTGAATACAATACAGTTTACAATACACCTGTATCCGCAGTGGCGGCGATAGCGGGGCCGCAGGGCCCGCGAGCCTTGACCGTTATTTTTCGGGAAATTTTACCGGGACCTGGACCGCGACGGGCCCTGCCGCACAGCCCCCCCCCTATCATAACAATATTTTTATGAGTATTGTCAAGAAATGACTAAAATAAGGTAAAATGTCTTCAGACAAGATTGTACATCGTGCATCCAAAACGGCAATAACCATTATTTTTAGAGAGCAGTATTTATTATTTAATGTCATGATACGAAGTATGTGTATTGTTTACCGTTGGCCGATAAGTAATGCAGCTATCGCTACGTCGCGCATCGCGGTGACTCGCCGGCGCCGGCCGGCGAAAAGATAAACATCCGGGAAAAGATTATTGGGAGAGGGGGGGCCCGATGAACAAATTTGCGGGGGGCCCGCGGTTTCTTATCGCCGCCACTGTGTATCCGATATTCCTAACCATAATGTAAAAAGTATATTTCAAATATATTCGGACCGTAAAGGATCGCCAGTAGACCGTAAATCCTAAGTTGAAATTCTTCATCAGATCCAAGGACATAACGACTGAGAACAATAGCCTTCCTCTAGCTATTGGGCCACGAGGCGCCAATGTGATAGACTCAAATAGCGATACTAGAGTCATGAAAAGCGTCAATACACTAAAGGAAGTTCACGTTACTTTAAAACAAGAATTTTGGCAGAGAACGCAGGTAAAATTCCTGGCCCTTTTACAAATACTTTGGCGTGCTTCCAAAATAATGAAACTAAGCTATGTGTTAAGAGTTGTCTACACGTTACAGCAGATAATATATTCATCAAAAGGAAAAGCGACTGTATACAAGAGGTCGAAGCTCTCTCTCCGTGTTTTGTCCGTTTGTCTGTCTATTTGGAATCAAATATTAAGGAATACAAATTAGAATTTTAAGATTTACATCCCTTACCCAATATACAAAGTATCTTCAAAAAATTCGACCTTTGTTTTTTACTGATCATGGCCTCACGAAACCGAAAAAGTGATTTTAATCATGTCAGGTACAGTTGTCGTCTGTACATAAGAACGAAAACGACTACAAAAGTTAAGACAGGAACATGAAATTTTGTATAGGGGATAATAGTATGATCATGTAGAACACTATTGATAGTCAGAAAAATCTAAATAAAAATGTCAAAATGGCTGCCGTTTTGAACAGTTTTTTGTTCATATCTTTTGTGTTATTTAACATAGAATTTTCAGATTTCAATTCTGCATGTAATGGTACCAACCCCACCTCTCTACAATGACAAATAGAGAATTTATTGTCAAAAATGTAATTTCAATCCCTGACTTTCCAATAAAATGTAATATTCGTATAATTACGAGATCCTGCATGGCTGAAATGCCGACAAGAGCGTAGCGAGTGTAAACATTTTAATACAATACATCGACGAGGCCTGGTAGGATCTATCCGAGTGAAGAAAATGGTGATATACACAATTATGAGGTTCATAAAACCTGTGGTAACTGTTTGAACAAATTTACCGTATACTAGGTAAGGTAAGACCCCTTGATCTACCAAAAGAATTTAACATTTCCTGCAAGGTCTAACAAACCAACTTTTGAGCATTATATTTAAAGGATCTGCTTGTACTATATTTTACTATGGCGCTGGGTAAGTAAAATTCTTTAGTGTCCAAGTTACTTTATGAAATAAGAATAAAGTCTTAGTTACCTTGTTTATCTCGTAAAACCATTAAAATTTAAATCGTAAAACACATTCAAAGAATTTAATACAGTGTAAAGTAAATAACATTAAGAATTATTAGGTAAAAAATTCGACAAATCGTTAGAACACTGGAATATAGGAATTAGTATGCGATTAATGTAACAAATTTTGTATAAACCAAATAGGAATGGTGTTCCATCAAAGATTTACAGAACATCTGTTTATCGAAGGCGATAAGTCAAATTATGCACGCCAATTAAACGACGAAATCCACGGCCACACAGATTTAAAACAGCTACGCATATTCAAGAATGGATGATATATTGCCGTCATAAAGTTGTTAACATACTTTATGATACAGCTACAATAGCCTACCGAAGATAGGGGCGCAGTTCCAATCTCGAGGATCTACTCCTTACTTAATGTAGTCTTGGATTAAATCCCCCTCTTTCATCTTTCCTATTTCATCTCTTCACCAACTCTTGTTCTCTTCCGACCCTGAGGCTATTACAGTATTCGAGGGCTATTACACATTTATCTTATATTCTTTTCTTCTTCTTTCTAAATGCGATGATTATATTTTGCCTATAAATAACAAGAGAAAAATCTATAATATTATTAAACATCTAGGTATCTAGGTATTTTATCTCCTTTTTTTATAAGGCGATGATGACCGAGAAGATTTTCGCCTAAACAACAAGAACAAAAACAAACTACTCCCTATATACAAAAATGGGGGGGCGGGGTAACCATTATATTATTAACATGTGTCCATCAAAGGCGCTCGACGGAAGTGTACCCGGCAAGAGTTTAAATAAACTGCAGTACTTGGCAAGAACACAGATGCAGACTGCAGACACCTTTACTGCGATGTTAACTAATAATAAATAAACCTTGCACACACAAATATATAAAACCAAATAAAACAAACAAAAAGTATTCCTTGTCTCTTCCCAAAAATGAAAGTTCCAGATATAACCACTAGAAAGTGAGAACATGGGCCCCGTTTTAGAAAGTAGAACGTCTCAAATAACAATCGAATATATCTTGATAGAACGTGAAGATAGGCTATATGGCTTATACCAATACGTAAAATAAAACTAGTTGATTGGCGACATCGTGGTACTTACTCAGTCCCATCATAGAATCTAATACAAGATGCTCTAAATTTAATCCCCAAAAGTTGGTTTCTTGTGTCTGGTCACTTGGCTTAGTAGGATATTAATAAACTCTATTGGTAGATCTAACACAGTACAGGGTAAATTTGTTTAATACAGTTGTTACACGTGTTTTTTGAACCTCGTAATAGTGGATAACACTACTTTAATGATGTCGGCTAGGTACTAACGTGGATCGCAGATATTTACTTCGCTCTTTTCACTCCTCTCAGATTCTGAGCCCTAGCGGGCATCGAACTGTAGGGCCTATATTGGAAAAAGCTTCGTGTTGATGACTCGGCTTGTCAGATCTCGTTACTATAAGAATATCACAATTTCTTGGAAGATCAGGTTTCGAAATTACATTTTAAACAATAACTTCCTTATTTGTCATCGTAGAGTTGTAGAGAGGTTGGTACCATTACATCCAAAATAGAAAGTAATTTAGTGTGTCGAATAACACATGAGGTAAGAACAAAAAACTGTTTAAAATGGCAGATGTTTTAACATTTTTAAACGGAGTTAGAATTGTTGCTGCTTCTGTCGTGCTTACGTACAGACGACGACGACTAACATATCGAAAAACAATTTTCCAATTTCGTAAATACCTTGTTATTGAATTTATTGGAGGAGCTACAAGCTACATCTTCTTCTGCTGCCTACTCGATACTGAAATAAGCGTGCAAGATTAGACTGCATGCAACTGCATCCTGGTGGCGACAGCTTGGCTCATGCCGCTGCGGTGCACCCTTTGGTCTGAAACTGAGCTAGAAAGCAAAGAGGTGAAATTTAAGTATGTAGTAGGCTATGCATGGCTTTATAGGCCCAAACGAGAGATCAAGGTCGGTCGTGCGAATAAGGACAGCGGCTGTCTGTGTTTGTCAAATGTTGTGTCGTATGTACCTAGTGAAGAGATTAGCGTTGATGTTGGGTGTGCATGTGCCCCCTTGTAGAGATTAGCTGATAATCGTTGAATGTGTTGTTTGATGAATGGCACATTTAAGTCTTTATGTAAGGAACTAACTCTGGTGCACATTGGTGCTTTAGTGATTATTCTCAAAACCTTGTTTTGGAATATCTGTAGCCTGCGCATGTGTGTGTCCCCAGACGGGCGCTGCATAGGTGATGACGCTTCTGAGTATAGATAAATAGATTGTGGTGGCTGTTCTCAATTCAAGAGAACTTGTATAATTGAGCAATGTATATAGTTGTGACAGTGTCATGTTTGCTCTTTTAATTGTGTCGGATATGTGGGCAGACCGAGTCAGTTTCCTATCTAGGATGACCCTGAGGTACTTGACCTGACCATGCCAGTGTATGTCTTCGTTGAATAAGCGTAAAGGAGTATTAATGGTGTGTGAGTTTCTTTTAGAGAGCAAAAGCGCCTGGCACTTGGACACATATACCTTTACTCACCAGGCTCTAAGCCATTGCTCTATATTGTTTAGTGAAGTTTGTAACCTACTGTAGATCATACATGGTTGCCATGACTGTGCGGATATAGCGGTGTCATCAGCATATATTGGTGTGATCAAGTGTTGGAATGTCGTTGATGTAGATATTGAACAATACGGGCCCGATGAGCGAACACAGATAACGTATGTGTGTTGAACAGTTGTAGTTTTGTGAGTTAAAGTTCAGAATGCGATAGTGTGAAGTTGGAGCGTGTACTAGAAGTTTTCCTTGAAGTTAACAGAAATGGGCCTTTAGATGACAACACTAGAGTTTATAATTTATGAGCTTCATTTCTTATCTTTAAATGGGGAACACCTCTCGGTCATCAACGCCTTATTAAAAAAGGAACAAAGGACTAAAACAAGGACACCTAACCTTTGATTTTTTTTTTTGGTTGGAGTTTTAAGGCGAAAAACCATTTCGGTCATTATCGCCTCACCTAGTCCTCGAATATTCTAATATCATCAGAATCGGAAAAGAACAAGAATTGGTCAAGAGACATGCTATAAGAAAGATGAAAGTGTTTCCTCGGGATTGCCAAGCCTGTACGCACTATAGTGAGCCCCTTAGTGTTTTCTGAGCTTCATATCATACCATGAAGATGGTTTATTTATTTAGTATAAAACACTTGACTTTTCAAAACCGACTCAATGGATTTCGTTCAAATTTTAGTGAAATGTGAAGATTAATGACTCAAATCTATGTACCAAATAAATATCTATGTAATGAAATATTACGGTTCAGAAATAAAACAAGAACTTTCACCACCGTCGTTTGAGTTTATGGCACAAGCGAAACAAGTTTAGGTTCTTTTTTGACAACAAAAATGACATTCTTGTTGACGAATATTTTTTATATTTGGTTTTGGGGATGAGTGAGTGAGAAAGTTTGTGCAATGTTTTTGTACAGTTTATTTTGTATTAGGTTAGATTGTTTTTATTTACGTTTCTAATCTGGGAGACAACCTCCGGGTCGGCATGAAGTGTGGTTGTAAAAAGTTTACATTTTAATTCATTCATTTTTGTTTATTTTAAAAAATTTTGCTTTACTTTTCAAATTATTTTTGTACTCACATTTTATTTACGTAAAACCATTTTGTATAATAAACATATTCTAGTTCGTACGTTTTTTATCAGGAGATATGCTAATTGATCTCGTAACGGTCTGCTATATTATTCCAATAGACATTTTCGATCTCTATAGCGAGTACTTGCGTAGGAATCCCGAGAGAAACCACCTGGATCAACAGTTTTTATCATGTAGTTTTGAGTTAGATCCCTCTCTTTCATATTTCCAATCAGGTTTCTCTTTGACCAACCTTTCGCCTTTAAACAACTATTAATATTTTTAAAAAA
The DNA here is from genome assembly GCA_963513935.1 of Aphrophora alni. NCBI lineage: Eukaryota > Metazoa > Arthropoda > Insecta > Hemiptera > Aphrophoridae > Aphrophora > Aphrophora alni. Next base: position 39,995,750 of record OY740765.1, on the reverse strand, counting down.
TCAATGCAATGATACCATTATTACATTAAAATAGCAGTTAACGCTAAGAAATGAAATTTTCAACGTAACCTACAATAAAATTTAAATGACAATAAGTTGTAAATTCTTATGTAGTTACAATTGTATAGGCTTCATAATATGGCCGAGCTTATGGAAGCATTATGTCCATTTCATTGGCAGCTGTGATTAGGATTTCTTCCATGGAATGCAGTGTGGATGCTATAAACTCCCACACTTCTAGACAATGGCAGTTATTCTTTTCTAAGCCAACAATAATAAGTAGGCCTATTTATTGTTTAACAAATATTGAGTTCAACTAAACGCAAATAGAGATCGCTCACAAATAAATGATTTTTTTTTTTTTTACTTGCCCACATCGTATAGAAGGGTGAAGAAATGGTGTAGAATTTGTTGAGGATATATCTGTTTTGAGGTTCGTTGAGTCAATGACACCAGTCGTATATAGAAACGCGTATCTGTCTCTAACAGCCCAAACCTGTGGACCGATTTTTATCAAATTTAGTGTGTGGGTTATTTTGAATATCCCTTTCACTTTTTTTTTTCACAACCCAATTTTAGGGTAGTGCAGTAATTAAGATTTTCAAAACACTTGGCCCGATTTTCATCAAATTAAGCAAAAGTGTCAAATTGTCCTCTCTAAGGACAAAAAATCTGTAAAATATATATACAGAGTACACACTACAGGAAGTAGAAACTCACTTTTGAAATATGTTCTCTCAATTTTCCTTGGAACTATTAATAATTGTTTACTGTTCTTTTTTTCTTTCAAAAATATCGTGAGATATCGACGAAACGTTCAATTTCCTCAACTTTTCTGCAACCAATTATTACTTTTGGTAGTTTTTCTGAAAGTGGATAAAATTTGTGTACAACCATTTTAAAAAGTGGTAATGTTAGTGTTTTTTTTTACTTTGAAACTAACAAAATAGGTGTTTTCGGAAAACCCTGAAATATTCAAAACACTATTGTCACAACAATTGTCAAAATATATCAAAAACTTCCCCTTGTATAAGCTTTCATTTGATGTAAGATACTTCAGTTTATTCTTTTAAATTGTAAGAGAAAAATGGGCAAAATAAATTAAAAAGTTTTGAGGAATAGTCACGCGGAAAGGAAAATGCAGCATTTTTCATGTATAGGAACGTTTTTAGTCCAGTAAAAAATGTTATTGCTACAGAGAGAAAAAATCAAGAATAAACGCGAAATTTAATTTAAAAATGAATTTCATTCTCAAATTACCTGCCACGTTTTTTACATAGGCGCCTTGCTCGCTACCGCTGTCTGTTTCCCTTAAGTTTTGCAGCTTTTATTCTTTATTTGAGTTCCCCTTGTGAATTTACAGCTGTAGAGTAAACTTCCTGTTTCGAAATTTCATACAAAAAGTCCATAGTGGATAGGCCAGGAGACTTGACCGGCTATACTATCGACCTTCTGCGCCCTACATACGTTGGATGTAGCGTACTTTATTACTAAAGTTCTGATGAGCGCTGTCCTGCTGGAAAATGATGCTCTGCCTTCGAATGAGTCCAAGGCCATCTAGAAGAAATGCAAGTTGTGTTGAAGAAAATATAAATAGTTTTCTCCATTTAAAATTTCTTAAAAAAATGTGTGGTCTATTCTTTTATCCCCTACAACACCGGCCCAAATGCATAAACGTCTTTGGAATGAATTTTTCATTGTATCGAGTTATGTTAGACCTAGTGGTGGATTTTGTGGTTGTTAAATATTCCCGCTCTGATAAATAATGACTCATTGCTCCACAGGATTATTCTTCAGAAAGTTGTATTCTTCAATATCGCTTTTGAGTAACCAGTGGAAAAATTGAACTCTGGGTGCGAAATCAGTAGTACAGATGAAATTTGTTTTTAGGTAAAATGTCTAAAACCTTCTACTGCGACACATCGACCTCACTAGCAACGTCTCTAGAACGTAGCCATAGGATGTCTGTATACCGTGCCCCACTCCACTAGAAAATCTATGAAAACAATCTGCGTTTTACCGTTAGGAAAACCGTAAACTAGTGCATCTCTGTGTTATGAACTCCGTGATAGATTTTACTTCACTTATTTGGTCAGTAAAATGTATACTGTATGTAGGCTTTCGTGATTGAAATGTTTCACTTTGTAAAAGATATGAAATGGACCTTGAACGGGTTAAAACTTTTAGGATAAAGTGATGAAGTGAATGATAAGAATACTGCAAATATTGTGAATATGAATATTTTGGAATTTTCTTCATGTTATTCAGTAAATAAATAAAGGTAACATCCCCTCTCAAATTATAAATTTCCTCAACTATTTCCCTTAAGTACAGTGGTCTGTTAAGTTCCGTGTGAAAACAGTTAATTACAAAATGTATTTTAACAACATATTTTTAGATTTAAGCTGATTTTCTCTTTCAATTTAAAAGAATAAACTAAAGTTTCTCATAACAAGTGGAACTTGATACAAGGGTAAGATTTTGATACAATTGTTACGCTTCCGAAAATAGTGTTTTGAATTTTTCAGGTTTTTCCGAAAACACCTATTATCTTTATTTCAAACTAAATCAATACACTAACATTATTACTTTTAAAAAAAATAAAAATGGTAGAGTATACTCACAATTTTATTCGCTTTCAGAAAATAATACCAAAAGTAACAATTGATGGCAGGACAGTTGAGAAAATTGATATTTTCGTCTATGAGTCGCGATATTTTTGAAAAATACTTTAAAAAGTACAGAATTCCAAGGCAAATTGAGAGAAAAAGTTTTCAAGACTGAGTTTATACATCTTATAGTGTGTAATTTTAGCCCAAAAATGTTTTGACACTAAGTGCCAATCACCATGTATACAGGATGTTTCCGTTCTCTCTTCTTGGATAAAAAGAAGTCAAAAATGTAATACAATCAAGGATGTTGTTTGTCTGAGCATCCGTACATGTTTTAAACTAAAAAAAAAAAATCTTCTCGACTCAACCATGAAAAGAAGTTACCAGATTGGTACATTAAAAACATTTCCTGAATCCTTGTCCTACGCGATAGAGATACGAAGGTGGTTTTTAGTAAGCAGTATTGGGAAGATCGGATATCTCCTTTTGTTTTTTGAAGATTTCACACCTCTTCTAGGAAATTACAAAAACAGCCTAATTTACGATTTGTAATGACCTGATAACAACCAACTACACTGTACTGATGTCCACCAGGCCCAACTTACAAAAGTATAGATTTAAAAAGCATGTATTATTTATTTAGAGAACTCATTTAAAATAGTTCGTGAAACAACCGTTTGAAGACGCCGCCTGTTGCCGCGAGAGCAAGATAGTTTTGTAATTCGTACACAAATGACACTCGTACAGGAATTTGTGCCGGACTTACAGGGCTTGTATGTGTTCATGTTTCATGTGTTTAGCACTTAGTAGAACGGAACGCTACCCTGTTCCATAATATAATACTGTATTCACTAGCTCCGCTCGTGTCGAATCTAAATTGAATCAATTCTCGTTTATGCTCATTCGCCTCATTCTAATTTATTTGAAATTGAACTTTTAGTGAGGCGGCCAAGATTCATTTTTATTTCTTTGCCAATTACTCTCAAACCGAAAATTATCTTTTACTTATACGATTCAACATTTTTTACCAAAATTTATTGAATTTGGTTTTTAGTGACGAGATTTTTTATAAGGATGTTTACCGACAATCCTTGAATGAAGATTTTTTACAGATAATTATCACGTTTGACTGAAATTGTATTAGTAGGCTATCATTAAAGCTAATTTTGAGAAAATATAAAATTTTATTTGGTCCTGCGTCAGGTATTCTTAAATTGTAAATTTGTATGATTATACTTTCCATACATAATTATTTATAAGAATAAACGTTGAAAAACATTGCACAAACTTTCAAACTCACCCTTTCAATACCAAATAAAAAAGAAAAAAAGTCACTTGAGAAAAATAACAGTGGAGACGGTCTTTGAAAATATCCAAATATATTTAAATAAAGGCTTTACTTATTTCGTTTGTGCCATAAACACGTCCTCTGCGATTTTGTACACGTGTTGGAGTTATTAATCTTCATATTTCACTAAAATTTGAACGAAATCCGAATAGCCGATTTTGAAAAATCAAAAGCATCTTTTATTACAGCCTTCATGGCTGATTTTTTGGTTTTATACCGATAACTCATAAACCGGGATTTTTGACATTCTGATATACAGTGTAAACAACTACATTCTGATCCGGGCCACAGAGGCATAGCAGAATTTGATGAAAATCCGTTAGAACCGATTACGATAAAAAGTTAATTTCACATTTTTTTAAATGTCACCTATCCTAAATTTTGATTTATGAAACAAGATTTAAATAAAATCGAGATATGACCACATAATAAATTTTATTCAAATCGGGCAACGCGTTTGGCGTAGAGCACTGCACATAAGACAGACCCCAGAGAGACACAGACGTAATTCCAATATCCACTGTTTTGGATTCAAGTGACTTCAAAACGGATGTATCCGCAAAACATAGATTTTTCACCCATCACATAATGGGACATGGATTGTCAAGCTTGCTTGAGCGTCTGTAGCCGCAGTGACACACTTTTTGATGAATCAAATTTTGTATTGTTTGTACCCAGCAAAGCTGAGTATTCCAAAAATATTTAAAAGAAAATAATTATTGTTAATCAATCCATAGAAATTACTTTCTAAAACCACACATATATATGAAACTAATGTGAATCCCTTTAGTGAGAGTATCGAATTATAAATGTTTTTTTCTCAAAATTTGAATATTAATTTTACTAGAATTCATTATACATGTACACATAGACATAAATTTACAATAAAAAATTATAAATACTATAAAATGTGTGTTAATTTTTATTGTTATAATTAAATAATCGTAAAAATGTACCACACGATCTACAACCCTATCTAGCGGCAAATTTGTGCAACATTTGGAAACCAGCTATTTATCTTGTCCCACTACAGTACATGTTTATTAGAGCTAATGTACTAATAACTTACGTTTTTATCTGTTAATAGTAAAGTTCAATAAGAACTTAAATTACTTCCGTAGTAATTACAAGAAAATTATAAGGTCTACGGCATTTTAAACCGCAAAATGTCTTTTAGGGAACCGTACAGGTTATTTTTACTCTCTATGAAATATGTAAAACTTTGCCGGTAACTCTAATTAATTTTACAGTAAAACATGTTTGTTAAACATATAAAGTCTTGTTCGTTCTGCAATTTAAACGTAAATTAGACTGAATTTAGTTTCGTAGCAGTGTTTGGTTTAAAAAAAAGAACGCTATCTTAATCGAAATGAAATTGTATTTGAATGGCAAGGTTGGCGAAGTCTTACAAAATATATGAGAGGCGTGGAAATAGAGATCATCACTGAACTTAGAAAATAATATTTATTAGGAGGGGGGGGGGGAATTTAATAATAATAAATATTGGTTTCTAAATTGATCAGTTTAAAAAAGATAAATTTGTAAATATTACAAAATTGTTGATAGGTAGAATTAATTTGGTAGAATTTAATCTTTAGTTTGAAGGAGAGGGGAAGGGAGAGTGTGAAATATGGAATTTAAACTAATAATTAATAATAGTTAAAATGACGATTTATATATGAAAGAAGCTTTGATATAAATGTTTTCATAGTTTTGAAGTGTTTATGATTTTCATGCTTTTTAATTGCATTCACTTTATTCAGAAATTTCTTTGTTTTAATCTATTGCTGTATCCTTTAAAAACGTTTAAAATGAAGATTAATATTAACTTTAGTGCCAACTTGTCTGACGGTCTCTACGCCATTTTATGATAAACTTTCGAATCTATGAAACTTTGAAAATTTATTATTTACCCTGTCTTTGGTAAGAGTTTTAAATTAATATATCTTATTAAATTATTTCACTAAATACTTAGTAAACATTAAATTTCCAATCGTACATAGGCATCAGATTCTCAACGGTTGGTTTATAAAGAATTGTACAATAATAAAAATAATTTATCAACAATTGTATTTCTTAGTGTTTCAATAAGTTACGAAACAACATAAAAATCTGTAGTAACGTTAAACATTATATATATTTATGAGACTTATCGTACTTCACTCATGTTAGATGTAGAGGTTCAAAAGGTTCCCCGACTAAGCCGCAACCCTCTTTCCTTTATCTAGGTACTATTTGGATTTTGTGCGCCAGAGACATGGCTGACTCTCGTATGCACGTATAAAATCTTCAAATGTGTTGTTCAAGCTTGCTTGGGTAACGTGATTGATGAGATATGATTGTCAAACAGTCTCATTTACGTTTAAATTGCAGAACGAACAAGACTTTATATGTTTAACAAACATGTTTTACTGTAAAATTAATTAGAGTTACCGGCAAAGTTTTACATATTTCATAGAAAGTAAAAATAACCTGTACGGTTCCCTAAAAGACATTTTGCGGTTTAAAATGCCGTAGACCTTATAATTTTCTTGTAATTACTACGGAAGTAATTTAAGTTCTTATTGAACTTTACTATTAACAGATAAAAACCTAAGCTATTAGTCCATCAGCTCTAATAAACATGTACTGTAGTAAGACAAGATAAATAGCTGGTTTCCAAACGTTGCACAAAGTTGCCGCTAGATAGGGTTGTAGATCGTGTCGTACGTTTTTAGGATGATTTAATTATAACAATAAAAATTAACACACTTTTTATAGTATTTATAATTTTTTTATAGTAAATTTATGTATATGTATACATGTATAATGAATTCTAGCAAAAATAATATTTAAATTTTGAGAAAAAAAAATTATAATTCGATACTCTCACTAAAGTGATTCACATTAGTTTCATATATATGTGTGGTTTTAGAAACTAATTATTAAGCATTAAATCACAATTTTTTCTTATTATTTTTGGAATACTCAGCATTGCTGGGTACAAACAATCTAATAGCGGCTACAGACACTCAAGCAAGCTTGACAATCATATCTCATCAATCACGTTACCCAAGCAAGCTTGAACAACACATTTGAAGATATTATACGTGCATACGAGAGTCAGCCATGTCTCTGGCGCACAAAATCCAAAGAGTACCAAGATAAAGGAAAGAGGGATGCGGCTTAGTCGGGGAACCTTTAGAACCTCTACATCTAACATGAGTGAAGTACGATAAGTCTCATAAATATATATAATGTTTAACGTTACTACAGATTTTTATGTTGTTTCGTAACTTATTGAAACACTAAGAAATACAATTGTTGATAAAACATTTTTATTATTGTACAATTCTTTATAAACCAACCGTTGAGAATCTGATGCCTATGTACGATTGGAAATTTAATGTTTACTAAGTATTTAGTGAAATAATTTAATAAGATATATTAATTTAAAACTCTTACCAAAAGACAGGGTAAATAATAAATTTTCAAAGTTTCATAGATTCGAAAGTTTATCATAAAATGGCGTAGAGACCGTCAGACAAGTTGGCACTAAAGTTAATATTAATCTTCATTTTAAACGTTTTTAAAGGATACAGCAATAGATTAAAACAAAGAAATTTCTGAATAAAGTGAATGCAATTAAAAAGCATGAAAATCATAAACACTTCAAAACTATGAAAACATTTATATCAAAGCTTCTTTCATATATAAATCGTCATTTTAACTATTATTAATTATTAGTTTAAATTCCATATTTCACACTCTCCCTTCCCCTCTCCTTCAAACTAAAGATTAAATTCTACTAAATTAATTCTACCTATCAACAATTTTGTAATATTTACAAATTTATCTTTTTTATGTGATCAATTTAGAAACCAATATTTATTATTATTTCACTCCCCCCCCACCTAATAAATATTATTTTCTAAGTTCAGTGATGATCTCTATTTCCACGCCTCTCATATATTTTACAAAACTTCGCCAACCTTGCCATTCAAATACAATTTCATTTCGATTAAGATAGCGTTCTTTTTTTTAAACCAAACACTGCTACGAAACTAAATTCAGTCTAATTTACGTTTAAATTGCAGAACGAACAAGACTTTATATGTTTAACAAACATGTTTTACTGTAAAATTAATTAGAGTTACCGGCAAAGTTTTACATATTTCATAGAGAGTAAAAATAACCTGTACGGTTCCCTAAAAGACATTTTGCGGTTTAAAATGCCGTAGACCTTATAATTTTCTTGTAATTACTACGGAAGTAATTTAAGTTCTTATTGAACTTTACTATTAACAGATAAAAACCTAAGCTATTAGTCCATCAGCTCTAATAAACATGTACTGTAGTGGGACAAGATTTTTTTTTTTTTTTTTTTTTTAATTTCGCAGGATAGGTGGAAAATCTTCAAAAGACAAAGGGAGAAATCCGCTCTTCCCAATAGTGTGAGATTCTTACTCACTAAAAACCACCTTCCTTCCTGTTAGTACCCCTATCGCGTGGGACAAGGAAACAGGAAAGGTTTTCCATGTACCAAGCTGAGAAGCTCTTTCCATGGGCGTATCGAGATTGTAAATGTGGAAGAAAGCAGAACTTTATGTATCCGCGCGAAGGACGAGGTAAAGACCTGACTTGACAGAGTCCAGTCAGGTAAAACCTCGCGACAGATCATGCAGGAGCCCAGGTTTGGTAGATGTGGCGTGCAAGGTGAAGGATGGGAGTTACCTTACAAATACCTTGTTAGTGAATTTATTGGAGGAGATACATACAAGCTACATCTTCTTCTGCTGCCTACTCGATTACTGAAATAAGCGTGCAAGATTAGACTGCATGCAACTGCATCCTGGTGGCGACAGCTTGGCTCATGCCGCTGCGGTGCACCCTTTGATCTGAAACAGAGCTAGAAAGCAAAGAGGTGAAATTTAGGTATGAAGTAGGCTATGCATGGCTTTATAGGCCCAAACGAGAGATCAAGGTCGGTCGTGCGAATAAGGACAGCGGCCGTCTGTGTTTGTCAAATGTTGTGTCGTATGTACCTAGTGAAGAGATTAGTGTTGATGTTGGGTGTGCATGTGCCCCCTTGTAGAGATTAGCAGATAATTGTTGAATGTGTTGTTTGATGAACGGCACATTTAAGTCTTTATGTAAGGTCCTAACTCTGGTGCACATTGGTGCTTTAGTGATTATTCTCAAAACCTTGTTTTGGAATATCTGTAGCCTGCGCATTTGTGTGTCCCCAGACGGGCGCTGCATAGGTAATGACGCTTCTAAGTATAGATAAATAGATTATGGTGGCTGTTCTCAATTCAAGAGAACTTGTTTTATTGAGCAATGGATATAGTTGTGACAGTGTCATGTTTGCTCTTTTAATTGTGTCGGATATGTGGGCAGACCAAGTCAGTTTCCTATCTAGGATGACCCCGAGGTACTTGACCTGGCCATGCCAGTGTATATCTTCATTGAATAAGCGTAAAGGAGTATTAATGGTGTGTGAGTTTCTTTTAGAGAGCAAAAGCGCCTGGCACTTGGACACATTTACCTTTACTCTCCAGGCTCTAAGCCATGGCTCTATATTGTTTAGTGAAGTTTGTAGCCTACTGTAGATCATACATGGTTGCCATGACTGTGCGGATATCGCGGTGTCGTCAGCATATATAGCCACATTGGTGTTATCAAGTGTTGGAATGTCGTTGATGTAGATATTGAACAATACTGGCCCGATGAGCGAACCTTGAGGCACGCCAGCTTGTATTGTCCTCTGTGTGGATGTTGTTTGGTCTACATTAACCCTGAACTTGCGGTCTGCTAGGTAAGACCTAATGAGGTGTATCAGCCCGTCTGGGAAGTTGTATTGCCTAAGTTTGTCTATTAGACCACTGTGCCAAACCCTATCAAAGGCCTTTTCAATATCCAGGAAGACTGACCCGGTCGACTGATTACCATTGAAACCCCTGGTAGCGTATTCAACAACTCTCAGCAGTTGAAGTGTTGTGGAGTGTTTGGTTCTGAAACCGAATTGCTCCGGCCTCAAGATGTTGTGTGTGTGTATATGTTTGTTGATACGTTTGAGCAGGATCTTCTCAAAGACCTTGCTCATTGTATTCAGCAAACTAATGGGTCTGTAGGATTCGGGCCTATGCTTGTCCTTCCCCAGCTTGGGAAAAACTAATATTTTAGCTTCTTTCCAAGCAGCAGGGAAATGTTGAGTGCGGAGAATTGCATTACATATGTTTGTAAAGAACCTGAGCGCTTTCTCCGATAAGTTTTTGAGTGTTGTATTTCCAATAGTGTCTGGCCCAGGAGCTTTCCTGGCCTTTGTGTGTGAAATCGCCCACTTAATTTCTGTGAGGGTTGTTTTGTGTATAGAGTGTTGGTGAGGAGAGTAGGCGAATTGTAAAGTGTTGTTTTCAACAGTGTCAGTGAAAACTGGGTCAGAGGGCTGAGTATTTGGTTGAAACGCTTGTTCCAGGGTGTCAGCAAATAGATTTACCTTATCATCCGGGTCCCCCACCTGTCCATGAGGGCCTATTAGTGGGGGATAGCACATAGGTGAACGTGTAAAGTGTTTTACAAGTGGCCATACGGGTTTCTCACTGACATCTAGACTGACCAATTCGGCTTGGAAGCCTTCAGCTCGAAATTGAGTTAGTTCAATCTTAATTCGTCTCTTGAGACGGTTTAGTTGTGTACGTGGTGTACATCTATTTACTCCCTGCTGTAATGCCCTTCTTAGCCTATTGCGACGCTTGATGAGCGCAAGTATGTGTCGTGGTATGAACGTGTGATGCCGAGGCTGGCATTTAATCGGGACTGCGGCTTTCGTCGCGTCCTGTATGGCTGCTGTTAGTTTGTAAACAGCATTATCAATGTCCTGAGGAGACAGAACCTCATCAGAGTTAGGTAATGAGCCATCCACTTGCTGGCGGAACATCTCCCAGTCAGCAAGTCGGTAGTTCAGCACCTCTCTTGGCTCCTTGCTAATAGGATTGCCAGCCACCGCCATTACGACAGGATAGTGATCTGAATTCAAATCCCTATCTACGTGCAGCTGCGGTGATACCGTCAAGCCCTTAGCAATAGCCAAGTCGAGGATGTCTTCTGTGTTGTGAGTGCTAAGGTGTGTTGGTTCAGTGGGAGCCAGTAGAATGGCATTGTTTGATTCGATGTAGCGGTAAAGGATTCCCCCACTTGAGTTTGTATGTCTGCAGCCCCAGCGTGTATGTTTTGAATTTAAGTCCCCGGCGATGACAACTTTGTTAGAAGTTAACAGGAGTTTATCTATATCACGGGTGTCTATATTACCCGGGGGATTGTACGCTGAAATGAGTGTAGTGTGGCTGCCATTGAGCTCAAGCTTGATAGCAGTAGCTTCAATGCGTGTTAGTGTGGGCAACAAAATTTCAACATGTTTTATATGCTTATGTATTATTACAGCCGTACCACCTCCGGCTCTGTTTGTTCTGTCGGTGCGGTATATTTTAAAATTTGAAAGAGTAAATTTATTGTGTGGCTTTAAATGTGTTTCTGAAATTAAAGCTATTTTATAGTTATTTCTTTGCATATAGCGAAGAAATTCTAATTTTTTGTTTTTAATGCCTTGAGCGTTCCAAAAAAGTACAGGTAGTCTATTGTCCATTATTATTTACGGATTTAATGGTGTTGAGGAGGGAGGTCAGGAAGGACGAAAAGGTAGTGTTGGGGGTAGTCATTAGGGATAATAGGAGTTGTAGGAAAGCAGGAAGAAATGCGTCCCAGGTGAAAGCTGGGTTTAACAATCTTAGGACGGATTCAATGGAGTTTTGGAATGAATCCGTGTTGGAGTCGGATGTGCCTGAATTGGGATGTGTTGTGTTGTTCTGGGCTAGAGTGGTTTTGGATGTGGGTGTCTGTGGTTGTGACACCTCAGCTTGCTTTTCAGCACATGGAGTGGTACGGGACCTGGTGCGCCGGGTCCTCCGCTCCCTAGGTGCAGGCTTTGGCTGCTCTTTAAGAACAGGAATTGCCTTTTCCTTTAGAGAAACCTGAGCCCTCTCCTTCGGGGCTATGGGGACTGTCGACACAGCGGGTACCGTGGTCTCCATTGGAACTGTCGCTGGTGCCTGTGGTGTTGAAGCAGCCTTCTGAATCGATGCTTGCGCATACGAAACATTTGGCCTTGTATGTCGGGGGGTGGAAGAGGGCCTGGTGCGTGGAGTTGGCTTGGCGGAGTCAACATTCGCCTTTTCCTTCCTGGCATTGATGTCTCGTGCTGCCTGTTTATGGGCATCGCATCCACGATAGCTCGCGGTGTGCGACTTCCCACAAAGGACGCACTTGAAGTTCTCCCTCGAAGCTTCACATTCTTTTGAGTCATGCTCCTGCCCACATTTTACGCACCTGGGCTTTGCCTTACAACAGCTTGTCGTATGGCCAAACCTTTGGCACCTAAAACACTGGGTAGGTGTATTGGGGTGCTTATAGGCCTCTGCGCGTACCTTCATACAGAGTACCTCCTTCAGTTCTAAAACAGAGCTGGCAATCTTATCAGAAGGCAGCTCTACCAGAAACATTGGGAGGGGCTTCCTGTTGTAGTGCCCACGCATTTGAGATACCTTAAGTACCTCAATACCCCGGCTCTCCAGATCGGCTTTCACCTCAGATGGGTATGTCTCCTCATCAATTCCGCGAAGGACAACCTTGTACGTCCGTTCATTCGACAGACGATATATATGGTGAGGGACTTTGTGTTCGTCCAAGAACCTCGGTAGGTTTATATAATCCTTGTAGGTCGAGGTTTGGAGTCGCACTCCATCCTTCACCTTTACCGCCATATAGAAATATGGGTCGTACTTGGCTTTAAATTGACGGTTGATTTCCGCCAGCCTGGTGTTGTCTGGGTATATTGTAATGGGAGGAATCTTGACAGATGCCCCAGTACGTCCAGTGGGAGCGTCCTGATTAGGCGCTATGGCATTTGCAAAAGGCTGTGGAGCCTTAAAGGTTCCAGAGTCCGTTGCACGCTTAGTCGCCTTACTGGACCTGTCTGAGTCTGAAATTGACTCCTTCTTCCTCTTCCTTCGAACGACCTTAAAAGGCCGTTCGTTGGTAGAGGCAGACGGATCCGTTGTGTCAATCTCATAGTGGTCGGTGTCAGTTTCGCTACCCGACATCGAGCTGTCGTTTGGGCATTTAGATTCCTCTAGTGAGGAGCAGTGACCTTTTAAAGCATCAGGACTGGGTGGACATTGAAGAATGCCCACCTTAGGCTGGCCCTGCAAAGGTCCCTTTTCTCCCTTCACTAGATTGTCCATTATACTTATTTGTTAATTAAATGCTAATATCTAATAATTAAGCAAGAATAAGAAACAAACATAAATTACACAATATTTAAATTTAGTGTCCTGTCACTAACACAATAAATAGCTTTTTGTATAAAAATTAATAAACAATTAGTCAATATAATTTACATGATTTTTTGTACTTACTCTCTAGAAGAATATCTAAGTGTATTTATGAAAACTAGAAAAGTTTTCTAACAAAAGTGAAAGTGTTGGGACAAGATAAATAGCTGGTTTCCAAACGTTGCACAAAGTTGCCGCTAGAATGGGCTGTAGATCGTGTCGTACGTTTTTAAGATTATTTAATTATAACAATAAAAATTAACACACTTTTTATAGTATTTATAATTTTTTTAATGTAAATTTATGTATATGTATACATGTATAATGAATTCTAGCAAAAATAATATTTAAATTTTGAGAAAAAAAATTATAATTCGATACTCTCACTAAAGTGATTCACATTAGTTTCATATATATGTGTGGTTTTAGAAACTAATTATTAAGCATTAAATCACAATTTTTTCTTAATATTTTTGGAATACTCAGCATTGCTGGGTACAAACAATCTAATAGTGGCTACAGACACTCAAGCAAGCTTGACAATCATATCTCATCAATCACGTTACCCAAGCAAGCTTGAACAACACATTTGAAGATATTATACGTGCATACGAGAGTCAGCCATGTCTCTGGCGCACAAAATCCAAAGAGTACCAAGATAAAGGAAAGAGGGATGCGGCTTAGTCGGGGAACCTTTAGAACCTCTACATCTAACATGAGTGAAGTACGATAAGTCTCATAAATATATATAATGTTTAACGTTACTACAGATTTTTATGTTGTTTCGTAACTTATTGAAACACTAAGAAATACAATTGTTGATAAAACATTTTTATTATTGTACAATTCTTTATAAACCAACCGTTGAGAATCTGATGCCTATGTACGATTGGAAATTTAATGTTTACTAAGTATTTAGTGAAATAATTTAATAAGATATATTAATTTAAAACTCTTACCAAAGACAGGGTAAATAATAAATTTTCAAAGTTTCATAGATTCGAAAGTTTATCATAAAATGGCGTAGAGACCGTCAGACAAGTTGGCACTAAAGTTAATATTAATCTTCATTTTAAACGTTTTTAAAGGATACAGCAATAGATTAAAACAAAGAAATTTCTGAATAAAGTGAATGCAATTAAAAAGCATGAAAATCATAAACACTTCAAAACTATGAAAACATTTATATCAAAGCTTCTTTCATATATAAATCGTCATTTTAACTATTATTAATTATTAGTTTAAATTCCATATTTCACACTCTCCCTTCCCCTCTCCTTCAAACTAAAGATTAAATTCTACCAAATTAATTCTACCTATCAACAATTTTGTAATATTTACAAATTTATCTTTGTTAATAAGGTTAATAAGGTTAGTCGTAGACAGAAATTTGCTTTGAGTGAATTTAAAGTGGAAGGAGTATTCATGGCAATTAATAGTCTCAGTAATAGCAAATGTCTTGATGTGTTTGGCATAAATGCTTCCATGCTGAAGTTGGCTTCGGTATATATTTGTGATGTTTTAACCTTTCTCTTTAATGAATGTATAAAACATGGAATTTTTCCTGACAAACTAAAATTAAGTAAAGTAATACCTGTACATAAAAAGGGCAAGAAGACCATATGTTCTAACTACCGACCTATCTCAATTGTGCCCACGGTGTCGAAGGTATTGGAACGGCTAGTTCATACTCAAATTGTTAAATATCTTGAAACCTGTAATTTACTGTCCAACAGTCAGTTTGGTTTTAGGCCAAACCATAGTACGATTGAAGCAGTTTTGGCTCTGTTGTCTGGTATTTTTGAGGGATTGGAAACTAATAATAGTGTCTTCTTTAGGTCTTTTGACATGTCCAAGGCCTTTGACACTGTGTCTCATGAAATATTAGTAGATAAGTTATTATTTTATATGTTTGATGATACTTTGGTTGATTTTCTGAATTCCTACCTAAGTAACAGATGGCAGACTGTTTTCTTGAATGGCTCATTCTCTAAAAAGCGGATGGTAAAATATGGAGTGCCGCAAGGCTCCATCTTGGGGCCGACTCTTTTTATATTGTATATCAACGATTTGCCTTTTAACTTGGATGATATGAATACCCAATGTTTTTTATTTGCTGACGATTTGGGTCTATGTATCCAAAAGGAAGACATTAGTTTAACTAAAAACCTTGTTGATGTCAAATCTAGCCTAATACAAGATTGGTGTAATGCCAACAAATTAAAGTTAAATTATGACAAGGTACAAGACTTGTCTGTATGTCTTAGCAATGTACAGCACAATGTGAGTTCCTTGAGGTTCCTGGGAATTATGTTGCAATCCAAACTAAAATGGCAAGATCATATTGAACTTGTTGCTTCACGTATATCAAGGGGCCTTTTTTTGCTTAGATCTATGAAAGGTTATGTGAGTCCCAATGTTTTGTTGGTTATTTACCATGCTCATGTGCATAGTCATATGGCCTATGGTACATTGCTATGGGCTAACTCAAACAATGCCAATAAAATATTTACTTTACAGAAAAGAGCAATCAGAATAATTAGTGGTGTCCCATGTAGAACTCCATGTAAACCACTGTTTATTAAGCTGGGTGTCTTGTCTCTACCCTCTTTGTATGTCCTCCAAGTGTTGTTATACATTAAGCATAGCCTACCTACCTTATTGCGAAACAATACTATACACAACTATTCTACTAGAACAAGTAACAACCTAGTCATAAATAGATGCAAATATAGTTGTACACAAAATAGTGCTATGCAGCAGGGTATTAGACTTTTCAATGCTTTACCCTGCCTAATTCGTGAGGAACCTTTAGCTAAATTTAAAAAAATTCTAAAACATTTTCTAATAAAAGAATGTTTGTATAAGGTGGATGAATTCTTTGTGTGCGCATGCAGGCTGGGTTGAGTATTGTGTGAATATTTTGATGTTGTCATGCATGTTGTACATAAAAATGGTACTAGGTAGGTTTTTGCATTTGTTTTTGATGGTATGTGAAATTGAATGTTGAATTGTATGTATTAGTTATTAATGTTAAATGTTGCATTGAATGAAGTTATTAGTTAAAAATGTTGAACATTTTCTTGGTAATAGTGTTCTGTTGACTTGTCTGGGTGCAATGTGGAATTGTCAAAAAGACTAATAAAATTGTAATATAATGTAAAATTGACAAAAAGACTAGTTTTGTTGTTATTTACAATGATATATTTTAATTATTTTGTTGTGTACTGTTTACAGTCATATTTTTAAAAGTTTTAATATTGATGGTGCTTTTTAATTGTTTATAGGTTTAATCTTACTTTGATAGTTTGTTGTGTATGCTTTTGAAATGTTTATAATGGTATTTTTGAAGAATATACTGTTAATTTGTTGGTAATAGTTTTCTGCTGATGCATCTCACATAAATTGTGCTCTACATACGTAAACAAATTGGAATTTAAATAAAATAAAATAAAATTATTTGTAGATAATAAATTGTATGTGTATATTTTACTATAATATTTGCTATTTTATAAATTTTGTTATATTGCTAGTGTTATCAATAATAATTGTACTTTATCGTATTGCATACCTGCTTGTAGGTTATCATTGTGTTATACAGACTTGTCTTATACAGATGTAATATTTGTCAAGAAAGGACTAATAAAAATTGAAATGTGATCAATTTAGAAACCAATATTTATTATTATTTCACTCCCCCCCCACCTAATAAATATTATTTTCTAAGTTCAGTGATGATCTCTATTTCCACGCCTCTCATATATTTTGTAAGACTTCGCCAACCTTGCCATTCAAATACAATTTCATTTCGATTAAGATAGCGTTCTTTTTTTTAAACCAAACACTGCTACGAAACTAAATTCAGTCTAATTTACGTTTAAATTGCAGAACGAACAAGACTTTATATGTTTAACAAACATGTTTTACTGTAAAATTAATTAGAGTTACCGGCAAAGTTTTACATATTTCATAGAGAGTAAAAATAACCTGTACGGTTCCCTAAAAGACATTTTGCGGTTTAAAATGCCGTAGACCTTATAATTTTCTTGTAATTACTACGGAAGTAATTTAAGTTCTTATTGAACTTTACTATTAACAGATAAAAACCTAAGCTATTAGTCCATCAGCTCTAATAAACATGTACTGTAGTGGGACAAGATAAATAGCTGGTTTCCAAACGTTGCACAAAGTTGCCGCTAGATAGGGCTGTAGATCGTGTCGTACGTTTTTAAGATTATTTAATTATAACAATAAAAATTAACACACTTTTTATAGTATTTATAATTTTTTTAATGTAAATTTATGTATATGTATACATGTATAATGAATTCTAGCAAAAATAATATTTAAATTTTGAGAAAAAAAATTATAATTCGATACTCTCACTAAAGTGATTCACATTAGTTTCATATATATGTGTGGTTTTAGAAACTAATTATTAAGCATTAAATCACAATTTTTTCTTAATATTTTTGGAATACTCAGCATTGCTGGGTACAAACAATCTAATAGCGGCTACAGACACTCAAGCAAGCTTGACAATCATATCTCATCAATCACGTTACCCAAGCAAGCTTGAACAACACATTTGAAGATATTATACGTGCATACGAGAGTCAGCCATGTCTCTGGCGCACAAAATCCAAAGAGTACCAAGATAAAGGAAAGAGGGATGCGGCTTAGTCGGGGAACCTTTAGAACCTCTACATCTAACATGAGTGAAGTACGATAAGTCTCATAAATATATATAATGTTTAACGTTACTACAGATTTTTATGTTGTTTCATAACTTATTGAAACACTAAGAAATACAATTGTTGATAAAACATTTTTATTATTGTACAATTCTTTATAAACCAACCGTTGAGAATCTGATGCCTATGTACGATTGGAAATTTAATGTTTACTAAGTATTTAGTGAAATAATTTAATAAGATATATTAATTTAAAACTCTTACCAAAGACAGGGTAAATAATAAATTTTCAAAGTTTCATAGATTCGAAAGTTTATCATAAAATGGCGTAGAGACCGTCAGACAAGTTGGCACTAAAGTTAATATTAATCTTCATTTTAAACGTTTTTAAAGGATACAGCAATAGATTAAAACAAAGAAATTTCTGAATAAAGTGAATGCAATTAAAAAGCATGAAAATCATAAACACTTCAAAACTATGAAAACATTTATATCAAAGCTTCTTTCATATATAAATCGTCATTTTAACTATTATTAATTATTAGTTTAAATTCCATATTTCACACTCTCCCTTCCCCTCTCCTTCAAACTAAAGATTAAATTCTACCAAATTAATTCTACCTATCAACAATTTTGTAATATTTACAAATTTATCTTTTTTAAACTGATCAATTTAGAAACCAATATTTATTATTATTAAATTCCCCCCCCCCTCCTAATAAATATTATTTTCTAAGTTCAGTGATGATCTCTATTTCCACGCCTCTCATATATTTTGTAAGACTTCGCCAACCTTGCCATTCAAATACAATTTCATTTCGATTAAGATAGCGTTCTTTTTTTTAAACCAAACACTGCTACGAAACTAAATTCAGTCTAATTTACGTTTAAATTGCAGAACGAACAAGACTTTATATGTTTAACAAACATGTTTTACTGTAAAATTAATTAGAGTTACCGGCAAAGTTTTACATATTTCATAGAGAGTAAAAATAACCTGTACGGTTCCCTAAAAGACATTTTGCGGTTTAAAATGCCGTAGACCTTATAATTTTCTTGTAATTACTACGGAAGTAATTTAAGTTCTTATTGAACTTTACTATTAACAGATAAAAACCTAAGCTATTAGTCCATCAGCTCTAATAAACATGTACTGTAGTGGGACAAGATAAATAGCTGGTTTCCAAACGTTGCACAAAGTTGCCGCTAGATAGGGTTGTAGATCGTGTCGTACGTTTTTAAGATGATTTAATTATAACAATAAAAATTAACACACTTTTTATAGTATTTATAATTTTTTTAATGTAAATTTATGTATATGTATACATGTATAATGAATTCTAGCAAAAATAATATTTAAATTTTGAGAAAAAAAAAATTATAATTCGATACTCTCACTAAAGTGATTCACATTAGTTTCATATATATGTGTGGTTTTAGAAACTAATTATTAAGCATTAAATCACAATTTTTTCTTATTATTTTTGGAATACTCAGCATTGCTGGGTACAAACAATCTAATAGCGGCTACAGACACTCAAGCAAGCTTGACAATCATATCTCATCAATCACGTTACCCAAGTAAGCTTCAACAACACATTTGAAGATTTTATATGTGCATACGAGAGTCGGGTACGTCCAAGATGCACGCCGGTTTTCTGAGTCAGACAGTCGGCGCCGATTGTCGGCGAGTCGGCTTGCATAAAATTCTTTAAGGGTACGTCCAAGATGCACGCAGGTAGTCAGATTCAGATCCTCAGGGCCGACTGACTGACTCCGATCGGCAGATAGGTGTGGCCATATTGAAAGCTGGTAGTCGGCGCCGATAGAGCTGTCACCAAAACAGATCAGTGTAACATGGAACTTACAAGAGAACAGGCTGCAGTTCTATTGCTGCTTAGTGACAATGTTAAAATTAAATTAAAACCAACTAGAAGTGAAAAACATCCAATTAATAAATTACGATCAATTTAAGGGGAGTACAAACACCTTTTCCGCAATTACTTGCCGACGAAAATAGATTTTTCGAATACTTCAGGATGAGTTCGGATACTTTTTTTTTTATTTTGTCAAAAATTTAACACAAGCTTACCAAGAACTCCATCTGAAGAAGATTTTGAGAGAATAGCTAAGGATTTTGCAGAATTTTGGAATTTCCCACATGTGATAGGATGTCTTGATGGCAAACATGTGAGAATAAAGTGTCCGGATGATTCGGGTTCAATGTATTTCAATGCGGAACTTTTCTTGTATCGCATTTGCACGAACTCATTGAATCTGGGGATATAACATTTCCAGAACCGAAAATGTTGTTTTATACCATTATCCAAGCTCCTTTTTTCATGTTGGCTGATGAAGCATAACCGCTTCTTCCTCATTTGATGACACTTTACAAGAGAAAAACATTGAACTCCAGGAAAAGGAATTTTAACAGTAGGCTATCTAGAGCTAGAAAATCAGTTGAATGTGCGTTCGGAATTCTATACGAAAAATGGAGAATACTATCAAAAGAACTAGAAACGGAAGTCGAATTGACAGAAATAATTGTAAATTGTGTATGCATACTTCACAATGCTGTAATAGAACGAGAAGGCATAGAAAGACACATGACTGAAGTTGAGGTGCAAGGAATTAGTGAATCAGTGGTGTGGCGGATAGAAGGCAGACAACAGAATACAGCAAAACAAGTTAGGGACACATTAGCCATGTTCATGGAAAAATACCCACTCTCATACGAAAGTAATTAAGTGAATTGAGGATTTAGTATCAATGGAAATGCCCTTTTTCTAATATAAATCCTACAAAATTATAATATTTGTGTGTGATTATTAAAGGCTAAAAGCAGAAAAATTCCAATGAAAATGCACAATTCAAAACATTTTATGAATAAAATATTTTTTTAAAATAATTATTTAATATTATTATATATATTACTGAGATATTATGGTTGTTTGATATAAAAATTAAATGATAATCTATTATAAAAAATTTCAATTGCATTTACCATCAATCTTGATTTCTGAGGAAATCTTTCTCCAACAGCCGTCGACGATGTTCCTATTTGAATAATCTTTTATTCGCTTATCCCATATCGGAGGATTAAGTTGTACTTTGGATATCAAATCCTCGATGTCCATCATAAAAATAAAACCTGGAATACTGAAAGAAAAATTACCAGTCCGAGCGGCAGGTTGTCTGAAACCAGAATGAACAAATCATTCCGATAAACGTCTGTCAGACTACCAGTACGCAGGCAGTCTGCGCGCAGGTGCATTATGGACAGTCCCATTGAAGAATAAAGAATTTTATGCAAGCCGACTCGCCGGCAATCGGCGCCGACTGTCTGACTCAGAAAACCGGCGTGCATCTTGGACGTACCCGACTCTCGTATGCACATATAAAATCTTCAAATGTGTTGTTCAAGCTTGCTTGGTTAACGTGATTGATGAGATATGATTGTCAAGCTTGCTTGAGTGTCTGTAGCCGCTATTAGATTGTTTGTACCCAGCAATGCTGAGTATTCCAAAAATATTAAGAAAAAATTGTGATTTAATGCTTAATAATTAGTTTCTAAAACCACACATATATATGAAACTAATGTGAATCACTTTAGTGAGAGTATCGAATTATAATTTTTTTTTCTCAAAATTTAAATATTATTTTTGCTAGAATTCATTATACATGTATACATATACATAAATTTACATTAAAAAAATTATAAATACTATAAAAAGTGTGTTAATTTTTATTGTTATAATTAAATAATCTTAAAAACGTACGACACGATCTACAACCCTATCTAGCGGCAACTTTGTGCAACGTTTGGAAACCAGCTATTTATCTTGTCCCACTACAGTACATGTTTATTAGAGCTGATGGACTAATAGCTTAGGTTTTTATCTGTTAATAGTAAAGTTAAAAAAATAAGAACTTAAATTACTTTTGTAGTAATTACAAGAAAATTATAAGGTCTACGGTATTTTAAGCAGAAATATTTCTTATACGATACCGGTTATTTTTATTGTCTTTGAAATCTGTAAAACTTTGTGACTAATCATAATTAATTATACAGTAAGACATGTTTGTTAACCATAAATGGTCTTGTTTGCTCTGCAATTTAAACGAAAATGAAACCGTATTTTATTTCGAAGCCGCAAATTCACAAATAAAAATTAATAAAAAATAAAAAAAGCCATTTTAATCAAAACGTAATTAGATTTAACGTATTTGAATGACAAGGATTGGTAAAATATACGAGAGGTGATTTAAGTACAGATGGTCACTGATCATAGAAAATAACTTTTATTATGGGGGGGGGATAATAATAATAATAATAAATAATGATTTCTAACGTACATTAGATTAAAACACTAATATTTTAATATTTTAAAAATTATAGCATATAAAATAAAAAAATAAATTTGTATATATTGAAAAATGTTAAGACAGCTCAAATTAATTTTGTAGAATTTAATTTTAGTTTGAAGGAGGGGGAGAGATGTGGAGTTCAACAAATAATAATAATAGTTAAAAAATTTCCTTTTTTAGAAAAAATGAATGTAAAATTATTTAACTTTACTGAATGAAAATAACTATTAAAGATAATTTTCTGGGAATGTGCAAAATCAAAAAATTTCATAACCTCTCCTTGATGAAATCCATACAACATAGTCTTATATTTTACCTATTTATTTTGTTTTTAGTTTACAAATTCAGTTTACAAATTTTTGGAGTGTTCGGTCATTGCCGGACAACAAACATTAACCTTTTATATTTAAACAATATTATGACCCTCATCTCTGTGTTCACATTATTGAACTTGGGTGTGGTTATCCCATGGGAGCTTTGGCTGAATATGGAGTTTTAGTTTTGCACTAACATCTGCACTTAGTGTGAGACCGATTTATTGATATTTTATTATTTTATCTTTCTGTTTGCCTGGTACGACTGTCTGGGTGATGATGTAGTTTTACTCTATTAATTTCTTGATTTTGGTTATGGGTGATTGTAGTCACATAACCAATATTCCCCTTTTGGTTATGGGTTATAACCATCCAAATGGGACATATATTTTTCATAAAATAAATATTCAATTCGTTTATGTATACTGTAATTTTTAAATAGTACTTTACAATATATGTAAAGTACTATTTAAAAAGGATACATAATTGTTTTTAGAATTTGCAAATGCATATTATGATTGAAAGAAACATTTTAAAATAAGAATAGAATTGTACTGAAATATATTTAGATAAAACAAAAACCTTAGATAAGTAATACAGTACCGGTACCTTAAAAAATTTCATAATAGATTTTAATATAAGTATGAATGCATGTGCGAAAGTTTTTATAAATAAGATGTAATGCATGTCATTTACATAAGTAAAGAATAAGTTTAAAATGCAAATTTATAGCGGTATTGATTATCCCTTATTCAATTTGGAAATACACCTCAAACACAGTCAAGCTAGAAATATTAATTTTAAGGATTTCCTATTTTCAAAAGTGATGAAATCATAAAGTTCATATGAACCAAAATTAAACCTTACAAAGTACTGCCAAAGTCTTACACATTTGTAATGGATCAAAAAATAAGTGTCGTTTTTTGCTAATATGTCACTTTTTTAGGCCCCCCAAGTCCAAAAAAACCGGGTTTTTGGAATGATGCACTACCCTCGCAACAAGAAAGCGTGGTCAGATTTTTATCAAATTTGGTAAGTGGGCATATTTTGCATATCTCGGGACTTATTTTCATAACACAAGTTGGGGGTATCTGCGTATAAAAAAAAATAATAAAAAAATACAATATAACAATTTTCTTAAAATCTGCTGTAACGCCAATAATCGAGAAAGCAAACAAAACGTATTTGGTTGCAATCTCTTCGTAAATGCCTGTTTGTAAGTTATTGGTAGAAAAATCAAATATTTGGCCATTTTGCTGTTATAAAATACGTAATTTCTCTAAATCAGCTTTACCGATTTCGTTTAAATTTTAGCGAAATTGTTGAGATTAATGACCTAAACTCATGTGCAAAAATATTACTGTTCAGTAATAATTGTCAAAAACAAAATGAACCTTAACCTGTGTTTATAAAGGCTCGATTTTAATTCAATACGTGTTACGGTGAAGACTCTTTATGGTAAAAGTTTAGAGATTATTTATTTTCAAACACGGCGTCAATTTTCTCTTTTGTACTGAAAACTACCGAACTGACAGGATAAATTTTGGTTCTTTATAATTTGGTTTTGGGGATGGGTGAGTGAAAAAGTTTGTGCACCGATTGTTTCTCCTGGTTAAGAGTTAGTAACTAGAGAACACAAATTATTGTAATGGCATGATGAGTAATGTAAAATATTTTTGTATGTGTGTGCGCGCGCATGACCCTTTAGTTTCTATGTAGGCCTACGTCACTATTTAAATAAATTTTTGAGCGTGTGCAGTGTAATGTAAATATAATAGGTAAATAATAGTATATTTCATCACTAGGACCAAAAGTGAAGCTTTTTGATACAAGCTGAAGTTTATCGAAAAATGAGCGAGGATCGAAAAGCTTCTTTGGGTCCAAGTGATGAACTATATGTTTCGTTATACTACAAGCGATATAAAAAAAATCAATTTCACAAAAAACTAAAATGATATAACCTATTTATCTTCAAATCGATGGCAACAGCTGTTTTAACGGTTAATTACAATCGAGAGTGTGGGTTGTTTTTATAGATTCATTACAAACGTTAATTAAAGGACTAAAAAGAACAACTTTAGCATTTCAATGCATGTTTTGAAAACAGCTGTTTTTGAAGCAGTATAAAGAAAACATTATTTTAGTCTGGGTTAAAATTAATTTAATTATCAACGAATTAAAATACGTAAGATTTGCTTATTTTATTTTTAGTGAAATTGTTTTTTATAAATTAATATTATATAATATATTTTGTAAAGCCAACAATGTTATTGCAGATGAGTTTTGAGAGATTATATGGTATGGTGTTGCATTTTTTTCTGTCGGCCTTTGCATTTTTTTCTTTAATGGAGCATACGTTATTACAATCTTTTAAACAATTTCCTTTATCTAAAACAAGAACATAACGTGGGATGTTATTTTTACTCTAATTAATAATTATAATAAAACAAAACATCGTATTAATTTTAGTTTAAGTACATTTTACTTTCTCACATAAATGTAATATAGACAAAGTTATGTGATGGGTCAAAAATTCGATGTTGTATTTTTTGTGGGTATATCCGTTTTGAATTCCCCGAGATCAATCTGGAGTGATGTTTTGTTCGTCGTCTCAACAGCCTTAACAGGTGAACCGATTTAAATCGAGTTTAGTTTTGATTCGTTGTTATTTGGTTTTAAGGAAGAAAAAGTTTGTGCTCGTGCATTTTTTGTTCTATACAAAGGTTCGTGTTAAAATGTTTATAATATTAAGGGTAACAATATTAACACGTTGACGTCAAAGATTTAATTATTTACAATTCATTTGGTTACTCCTAGAAAGAAACTAACGATACCTAGTACAAGTAGTTTTATTCTCGTACTCCGGGATAGAATCGATAGTCATGCAGTCGCAATGCGCACATCGTCACGTCGATAGGTCGCTCTCGAATAGTATTTTTAGAGACGTAGGAAGGGATGTAGTTTGAGGTGTTTTGGTTCGGCTAAAAATACACACAAGCCAAACGTGCAGTACGGTTTTAAATGTCGGCATGGAAAATAACGCTACCGAGGAATCAACTCCGAAAGAAATTCTTCCGGCCGGTGGTGTATCGAAAAGTAGACGAAATGTATCCGGTGCGGGTAGGTTTGACGCGAGACGGAGTCCGACTACTGGGCATCGTACGAGAAGAAATAAAACACCAGATCCTCAAATGACGAAAGAAAGTTCCGATGAAATTAAATTAGACGCTTCGGTTAAAAGAAGCCTTTCATCTCCGGGTGATATCCGTGACAGTATTCAAAGAAGAATATCACTTTCCGATGAAGATGACGTAGAAAACGAAGAGACGTTAAAACAAAATACTAAAAAAGATCAACCGAAGAGATGGTCGAATATATCGACCGAATCCGGTTTTAGTACCGATGATTCCGATGTTCCGAAACAGATTTTAAGGAACAGAAGTAAATCCGGAGAGAATCGGGAATCGAATTTATTCGAAGATAAAGACAACAGATCTTGGTGGAAATCTTGGCCTAACTGGGGACAAGGAGCCAGAAACAGGATGAAGTCACTAGAACGTGATCCTGGGAGGACGCCTCCTAAGACGACACCCAGGAAAAGGAACCGTAGTCTGGAACGACCG
The DNA here is from genome assembly GCA_963513935.1 of Aphrophora alni. Taxonomy (NCBI): domain Eukaryota; kingdom Metazoa; phylum Arthropoda; class Insecta; order Hemiptera; family Aphrophoridae; genus Aphrophora; species Aphrophora alni. The sequence goes on along the minus strand of OY740765.1, from coordinate 39,969,423 downwards.
CCTGCGTTGGATAAAATTAAAACGGAAGAACCAAAAAGGACACCTATAGCGAAAAAACGAAACAAATCGAAAACACGATCGAAATCACAAGAAAGCAGGAAACTCAGTATAGAAGATAGTAGTGATGATTTTTGGAAATCTCCAAACGAATTGAGGATAAGGAAAGTCCATAAAGAAAAAACGGACGTGGAAAAGGACGATTTCACAAAAATTGAAACTCCGTTAAAGGAAATTATGCGAATAATTCAAAAAGAAGACGAGACTGATAAAAAAATTAAATTTTTAAAAAGTTCTAGCGTAGAAAAAAGTATCGAAGAAACGAAAGAAAAATCCATTTCTTTGTTTTCTCTTCTAGCAGAATCGAAAACGGAATGGAAACTTTTCATTCGAGAACATCCGGATGAAATAGGTAAAATTATAAATATACGCAATCGTTGCGTTTCTTCTTTTGTTATTATTCTGATATATTGTGGTTTGGGCGGAATGGTGTTCCGTTTTACTGAAGGTGCTTTTGAATCGTTTTACAAGTGCGGTGTTAAGCGAGTGAAACGGGATTTTGTCGACGCTTTGTGGACCGAGAGTCATCGTCTACGTGAGGATGAGTGGAAATCATTGACCAGGGGGAAGTTAATGGAATTCGAGAATCAGCTACACAATGCTTACGAAGCGGGAATGACGTCTTACAGTGGCCAGAGAGCATGGAGTTTCATAAATTCAGTAATTTATTGTCTTACTGTGATCACAACAATAGGTGAGTTCATTAGATATAGTTTACATTTTAGTGAGTACAGGTCTTTCCTATCAGGTCTCTCTTGACCAACTCTTGCTCTCTCCTGACACTGAAGCTATTAGAGTACTCGCGGGCTAGAATCTTTATTTTGTTTTTTTCTTGCTGTTTTCATAACAGAAAATGAATAGTGGACCCCGTTAAAAAAAAAAAAAAATCTAAGGGGCTGAATCTAGTACACTTGTTCAATTACCCACAGGGGCTCATTGTAGTAAGTCAGGGTATGGAAATCCCGAGATATCCTAGCTGGAACTACACCTTTTTTCATGTAATCTTGAGTTAGATCGCTCTATTTAATCTTTTCTATCAGGTCTCTCTTGACCAACTCTTGCTCACTCCCGATACTGAAGCTATTAGAGTACTCGAGGGCTAGGATCTTTATTTCATGTTTTTCCTGCTGTTTATATTGGACTATGATGAGTAAGAGATTTTATGTCTTAAAAAAAAATTAATGTACAAACATTCCCCTCCTATGTGGTACAGTATATGAACTGAGGTGAGGTGGCCTTTAATGATTCTTTTTGTTTACTAAAAACATAATTTTAATTTCTGTCTTCATAATTTAACAAATGTTTACCTCAGTTTTCAATCTGAAAACAGTGATGAGATTGTAAAATACAAATTTACGTAATGTTAATTTATAGCTATTGTAATTGTCCTCATAATAAATATAAATTATGCTAAAGCATTGCACAAACTTTTTCACTAAACCCATCCCCAAAACCAAACATAAATAGCCACCAAAAATGTCAGTTCGGTATTTGGAAAGAGAGAATGAATAGTGAACTCCATTTTTGAAAACTATTTATCTAAGGGGCTAAACATACTAAACTTGTTCAATTACCCACAGGGGCTCATTGTAGTAAGTCAGGGTATGGAAATCCCGAGTTTTGTAAAATACAAATTTACGTAATGTCAATTTTAAGTTATTGCTACTGCCCTCAAAATCAAAGGTTGAAAAAACATTGCACAAACTTTCTCACTTTCCGTATAAAATACCATAATAAAAACGAATCAAAATTAAATCGTCACCAAAAAAGTTGTCCAATAAAAGTAAAATTGAACCGTCTTTGAAAAAAAAAAAAAATTTATAAGAAGCTAAACTTGCTTAACTTGGGATAAACAAGTCTTTCGCGTATTTGATTAAAATCGAGTTTATAAAATTGATAGCTGTTAAAGTTGATTTTTGTTTTTTAACAATTATTCCAGAACCGTAATATTTTTGTACTTGTGATCTTGCACACATGTTTGGGCCATTAATTTTCACATTTCACTAAAAACCAAACGAAATTGGTAGAGACGATTTTGAGAAATTACGTATTTTATAACTGATTCTTTGGTTTTTCATTGATCCAAAATTTTTTGGAGGGATGGGGACCAATAAGTTTTATTAGGCTCCTGAGCCGATTTTGAGAAAATAGTAATTTTTTTCTCATAGCAACTACCCCTAAATTTTATGTTATAAAAAATGTTTCGAGATATAGTAACATTTAAGCATGTTATATGCAAACTTTGACCAATTATCGGGTGTAGCAGCTGCAATTTTTCACCCAATTAAAACGAAAATCACTCCATTTAAGAATGTGTAGGAAATACATTTATATACAAATTTTTTTTATAGCGGAAATTATTTTAACGTCTATTTTTCCGATCTTTCAATTTCAGTGTACGAAACGTTGGTATTTTCAGTTTTAAATTGAAATGGACAAACAATTTGACACTTATTACGTTCCGAGACAGTATGGAAAATGTGAATTAGAAACTAAGGAAATTAGCATTAATGCAGATAAAACAGTAAGCTGCGTGATTATTTTTGATCTTTCTATTTTTCATTTTACTGTCACTAAATATTTTGATTGTTAAAGGGAAGGAAGAGTTAGGAGGATACGTCTATCCCAGGCTACAGTACTTGGATATAATTAGTAGGGGGAACTCTGCCCTGTTCTTAAAATGAGCTTAGATTCCCCGGGCACTTATGGACAGTCAATCAACTTCTGCTCACCTAGCAACTCGGTCTTTGTGAACTATGTACTTGCATCTGAATCGCTCTTGTCGGTAACTCCGCCTTTATGGACAATGAAGTTACACTTGTGTCGTCAAATTCAGCCCTTGTATACCAAGTAGTTGCACTTTTATCGCTTGTGATGGCAACTCAGATCTTATGAACCAAGTCGTTGCACTTCTATTGCTCGTGATGGTAACTTGGCCTTTGTAACACAAGTACTTGCACTTGTATCACTCGTAATGGGACCTTGTGAACCAAATAGTTGCACTTGTATCACTCGTGATGGAAACTTGTATCGTTCGTGATGACAACTCGGACCTTGTGAACCAAGTAGTTGCACTTGTATCACTCGTGATGGAAACTTGTATTGTTCGTGATGACAACTCGGACTTTGTGAACCAAGTAGTTGCACTTGCTAGATATTTCGTCTTGGGATTCATTCCATATAATTTGTTGTTGTTTTTTCTTGTTGTTTAAAAGCAAAAAACTTTTATTATCAATAATGTTGTTTTGTCAAAAGTATTAAATTTATAATAAAATTAAAGCAAAAACACACACATGCACATACAAGTGCTTTCCTTGTTTCTTAAAGGCAAAAAACCTCATGATCGCCTTGTAAAAAAATGAAAGAAAAGAGCATCAAATAATGACCCCTAGCCCTTGAATACTCTAGAAGTCGGAAAAGAACAAAAGTTGGTCAAAAGAGACCTGATAGAAAAGATGAAAAAGACAAAAAATATTTAGGTAGTCACTTCAAATCTTAAAAAAACAGTAGTTTTGTGATACCATTAAAAAATTACTTCACCCCCAAAAACCCAAAACCTGTAGAAGAACAAAATAACATGTGACAAATTAAACATAGGCCATACTGGGAGAGTGTTGAAAGAACACTTAAAAAAAAGTTCATTTCCTGTAACAAATCCAATTATATGCACCACTTAATAGACGAAATCCACAGTTACACGAACTTTGGTAGAAGCTTTGAACCAATTAAAATTTGCAGCAAAGGCAGCTGTTGAAGAGTTTGAAATTAAAAAGACATTTAAAATAAAAAGTGAAAACAAGGAACATCAACTACTGAATGACCAACTAAACATCGACACACCCTATACGACACAGCGATAAGTAGCCAGCAGTAAATACAAGCTTTTTATAGCTTAAAGGCGAAAAACCTCTCGGTTATTATCGCCTTACAAAAAAGAAAATAAGTAAAGACCCCCAGCCCCACAATACTCTAAATAGCATCATGGTCTGAAAACAACAAGAGTTGGACAAGAGAGATTTGATAGGAAAAATTAAAAAGAGAATGACTAAACCGACTATATGACAAAAGATATAGATCGATCTAGGTTTCCTCAGAATTACCAGCTAGGCTTCAACGTGAGGGGTGGTTTAATATATTTGTTTCTTTTAGATATTGTATATCAAAATTTAACTTTTTTCACTATACAATTAAATTTTCATCAGCTTCATTAGGAAGGATATTTATTAAAATAGTAAGTAATTAATTGAAGCAAACATTGTTAATATTATACAACGTCCAGGGGATAGTTTCGTGGAGTTCAGATGTCTCCTTTTGTCTTTTGAAAATTTTACACCTCTCCTACGAAAAAAAGTTGAAGAAATACTAAATACATTACTTAATAACTAAGCATTTTCAGTCCCTATAATAATCATATTTTAGATTAGGCCTACTTTCCGAATGTTTTCTGTTGGCTGTCCATCTTTCAATTTGTAAGAATTTTGTTACGCATTTTCTCAAGGATGGGTGCACTAATTAACGAAAAAAGTGAGGTGTTTGTTCTGTGAATAATTGGATTTTTGCTTTAATCGCTACCGGTTTGGTCCAGATGACAGTTTGAATTTGTTACTGTACAGGATAAATCATAGAATGATTTTGATTATTTTCAATGTTTGCTTAAAGTGTAGAGCTTCAGATTAAATTTTTGAATTAACGTTCCCCGTTAGTGAAATTCATTATTTTCTAAAGCTGAGTTTGAATTTAACATTGGTTTGAACGTAATTGATATCGGGGCTGTAAAAAAAAAAAATCAAATTACGATCTCAAAATTTTAAGAAAAAACGTTATTTATCGATGTTGATGTTATAACATTTATGACTTTGAATGCTCCGAGTTCAAATTCAACTTGGGTTTTTGATGAAATTTAGCAATTATAAAACCAAGTGCTACTTTGTTAGCACTAACAGATTTTCTAACCAACGGCTTTATTAGTAGAAAAATGAGTGTACGAATTCTAAAACAAAAATCTATTTTGAGCTTTAGAAAATAAGGTTAGTCTATTTTTAATCTTTGCTTCGCTGGATCCCAAATGGCTGAATCGATTTTGATCAAATTTTTCTGTAAGAATGCCCGTAAAATATGATTATTCTAAGTTAAACCCTAAGGTGCTGAAGGTAGTGTCGTATTATAGGCCTACCGGATAGAAAGAAACCTGCGCAGAACTGTCATCTCGAGAGTGGTTCGCGCACGCATGTAGGGGCGATGGCAGAGAGAGGACTGGAGTGGTGGATAAATTGTTACATTTTTTTCCATAATATAAAAGAATTTAAAACCTGTAATTTAATGTCTCTTTACGTCTTTTACTTTGTAAAATATTTAAATTTACTAATTTTAGTTGTCAGGAGCACAAACGATATACATTCACAGTTTTTTAACGCTGTAGTAGGTTTGAAAAAGAAAATATTAAGCCCTACGCAATGAAGCAGAGGGTGGATATGTCTGGCCTAACTCTGGCTCTCCCTCTCCCACCACAGTTCTACCTGCGCGAGGTTCTTTTCCAAGCGGCACCCCTATACCAGCTCTCCTATAACTAAATGTAACATTAAAAGATTAGTAGAATGAAATTATTTCTTATATTTTTAAATTTTATCAATGAAAAACACTAAGATTTTAACATCAATAGTTCATTTTACACCTGAATTACATGTTTATAATACGTTACTGACGTCACACTATCTAGCAGCTATATTGTCAAGTGTTAGGAATTCTTTCTTGCTGGTAAAGCAGACCTATTTCTTTCATGTAAACATTACTGTTCATAAATAAATATAATATATAGACTATATGTTAAATAGAAGGAATTAAATTCAAAAAAATACTCAAAATAACTTTAATTGTTTGGAGTTATAACTTGTAATAATATTAATTAAAAATATAAACATAATGCTGTTGAAAAGTTATATGTCCAATAAAAAGCGTTATTTCTTGACTGGGAGTCATGGCGTACTCCGTAATCCAGCTACTCTGGAGGTCGAGTGTTGTGGATGATTTGAGAGGTCAGGGGTTCTGTTATTCAGTGACTTAGGTTGTCTGGATGTCCGCACTAACCTTGCCATAAACATGGTTACTCCGTAGGAGTCCGGGATGTCCAGGTTGGTTAAGGAAGGGCGAACCGGGTCAGAGAGGACACTAAGCCGCCAAAACTCCCCGTGGTAAGCAGTAGTGAGATATCGCCTGGGAGTGAGAGCTGAGTGACAACCTGACCAATACAGTTAGACCATCACCTTTTGCTTTTAAAATTTAAATTCGATCAATAAATCCTATTATAGTTTGTCTAATACACATTGATCCTATTTTAATTAATTAATTTTATCTGGTTTGTTGTGGGATCATAGTGTGCAGTGACTTATCAATTGAACGACAGAATATCTAACATTTAATGTGGGTGGGGGTGTGTGTAATACTGGAAAATAAAAAATCCACCTTTCTATTTAAAAATTTTGAATTCCCACCAACTCCAACCGGTTAATCTCCCCAGTCATAAACAATATTCTCTCTATACATACAGTTTATAAAACGCTGAATTTTAATATAGTTGTATAAAAAAGGATTATCATAGTATTTTATTGAAGTTTTCAGCTTTAATCAGCCGCCATCTTGTGTTGAGAGCATGAGTAAAAAAGGACTTATAATTTATAACTATTAATTGTTTATCTTCAATTAGATTTTGAAATGAGATGAGGTGCGTCACAACTCAAAACTGCCATTTCTATTTCAAAACTGTGATATATGAAACGCAACTCATAGTCTGTCTAAGTTTATAACTAAAGGACTGTTGTTCTGATTTTCATGCAGTTTTCCTTTCTATTTAGGTACGTTATTTGGTTAGGTTTTAATTTACGTTCGATTAAAATTGGTTCAATAGTTCCCATGTAATACCAATGTATGTCTGCAAGGATACTATGAAAATCAAGATTTTCGACATATATTAAGCATTTTCTTAAAAATTTCAGTGATAGTGTATATTTTTTCAGTATTAGATATAGTATATGATTTGAGTGATAATTTGAACTGAAAACTAGATTGTTAGCATAGTTTTCTAGTTATAACTATGTTTTGCTACTGAAAATGTAGGAATTTTTTAAAAAATCTGTGGAATAATTTCCAATTACCAATTTTTTACTATCGATAAAGAGGATCTCTATTCTTCCGTAATTTTTCGACATTTCAGCAACAATATATATTTCGCTAACTACTATAATTTGTAAAACGAAAGCTACCTGGTTAGTGGAAGGGTCGCTTCACTAGCACACACACAAACACAGGGGATTAATCTGGCCCTTGGCGGTCAGAGCGATTCACCTACTGGACTCAACTTATTGGAAAATCTATTTTATTTATCGTGGAAGTTAAAGACAATTTTTTTTTTTATTCTGCGCAAAATTGTTAGAAAAATTATATAAAACAACAACCAAATTCAAGCAATCGCTGTCCTTTACTTGTCTTCTAAGGATGATTACACTGCTGTCGTCAACCTCATTAGTTAAACTGTCACATAGTCCAAATTCGAGTCCACATTATGTTACATTCGTGATTAATACATCAATATGTGAGTGAAGAATTGAAAAAGTAAATAGTATCACACCATATTATATAAAATCATGTTATTCCCAATGGACTAGTGTTAGGAGTTAGGATAGTTTTAGTTAGAAATATAGTCTAAGTTCTTTTTTAAGAAGCCAGAATAACAACAATTATTGTGACAGACCTGGAAATTGATGAAATTGCTTACCTTGCAACAAGATTAACGTAATTGATGCTGCAATGATATATAAACCCTTGTGTGGGAGGAAATGTGGTCAGTGGGTCAAGATTGATTAAGGGAAGGTGTGCAGGAATTCTTGAAGATAGCCAGACGGACTTGGTGAGTAAGAGCTTCCTGGAAGAATAATTCTTGAAGATAGCCAGACGGACTTGGCGAATAAGAGCTACCTGGGAGAATAATTCTTGAAGGTAGTCAGACGGACTTGACGAGTAAGAGTTTCTTGGGAGACTAATTCTTGAAGATAATCAAACGGACTTGGCGAGTAAGAGCTTCCTAGGAGAAGTGAGACTTCAGACGAGCATCCACAAGAATTGCAAACAGGGTGAGCGAACTTCGTGTATTAAGAAACTTGTAATTATTTGAGAGTCAAATAATTAAACTATAACGTAGAATCAGATCTGTGAGCCACAACAATTAGAGTCATTCTGGAAAAATAATATGAGGTGTTATGTGAGCTATAGGGTAGCTTCATTTGTTACAGATACGTAAATAGATAGAACAAACACAATTTTATTTTAGTAAAAGCGAAAACTATGAATTTTAAGTATTTCATTTCTTTGGAAATATGACTACGAATTTTTATCTTTTTTATGTTTTATTTACGTCTCATATGATTATTTATAGATAGGAATCTATTCGTGGAAGACTCTATGTATGTATGATCGTAAAGTCAAGATCTGACATTTGTGAAATTTGACTTTTAACTTTCTCGCATTAACGTAATATAGACAAAGTTTTGTGATGGATCTTAGGTCCCCTGATTCAAAAAAGTAGTTTTTTTAATGATGGTTATGTGTCTGTCCGACTGCCTAACTATCATCTGTGCAGTTCTCTACAATTCAAACGTGTGGACCAATTTTGATCAATTTACTACATGGATAGTTTTTAAACATATCTTGACACATTTTATTCATTTTTATGCTAATTCAAAATGTAGTTACATTAAAAAAATGTATATAATTATAATTTTCTTCAAAATGGGCTTTTATGATTAAGAACTAATTTTACTGGTCAATGTTTCTTGAAAATATTCGGTTTATGACTTATTCATAAAAAACCTAACAATCCATCCTGGGGCCTAAAAATGTTTAACAAAAACGGCTCTACAGATTTCGTTCAAATTTTGGTGAAAAGTGAAGATTAATTACCCGAACCAGTGTGCAAAATCCAAGTACAATAGAAATACAAAAACAAAAATGAAAGGCGTCATTATAAACTCGATTTCAATCAAATACGATTTAAGCTTGTAACAAGTTTATGCCTCAAGCAAAAGTTTAAAGTCTATTTTAATACCGGTATATAAATATTTTAAAATTATTTTTTAATAAATCTAATATTTCCATGATTTCACTTTTTGATTGACAACTATAGTTTTTCCATTTTAGTTTTGTTTTATTAGTGCTTGGCTTTGTGGATGGGTGTGTGAGAAAGTTTGTGCAACGTTTATTTTAACTGTTTATTTTAAATAGTGTCAATTAGTTTAAAATGTTAAATGTGCCTTTGGCAGTATTTAGATAAAGTTGAGTTTCAGGTAGTTTTACATGAATAGTTAGAGATAGGAGACATATTGAAAAGTTGATGGATAATCTATCAGGTACCTACCCAGTCCCATAATACAGTGTAATACAAGGAGATCTTTTAAATGTAATGTCCAAAAATTTGTCTTCCAGGTTTCGGTGGAATTGTTAAATTGTATTGGTAGATCAAGGGGTCTTACCCCATATACATATTATAGGGTAATTTTGTTTTAAAACAGTTGTTATACAGGTTTTCTGAACCTCCTAATTGTGTATATAATTACTTTTTAGAAGTGAGCTAAATGTGTAAAATAAAACAGTCGCCACTTGCTTTGATCGTGTTAGTGTCTTGGTCCTGGTGGGCCTCGTAGCTATATATATGTGAAGAAGCCTCCACTCATTACGCTCATCTCGGTGACTTAACCCTGCCAGATCTTGTAACTATACAAATATCATATTTTGGTGGAGGGGAGGAAATTACATTTTTGACAATTACATCATTATTTGTCATCGTAGATAGGTGTTGGTTCGTACCAATACATGCAGATTTGAAATTTGAAATTTTTTATTTAATTTAGTCGATTAATAGTAATAATAAGACTATTGTAGCATTGTAATAAGATATGAGTTGATTATTCTGGTTAATAATTGTTAAATTAATACTGAACCATTCGATTATATTGAAAAAGACAAGATGACATAAATATATTTCTTCTTTTGTATGTGTGCGTGTTGAGATGCTTTGGGATAATACCCAAACTACCCAAGTCTCAATTATATCAAAAAAAAAAAAAAAAAAAAAAAATGGAAGATTTTGTAAAGATACGTTTTTCACTAAGTTAAATAACCAGGTTGGCCAAGCCTATACAATTCTATTCAAGGGTGAGAATGTTCAATGATGAGTCATCTGCAACCACCTGTAGACTTGTTAACTAACCTGTCTATAAAGGAGAAATGAATCATTCGACTAAATAAGATAACATAGTAAAATTATTTTTGAAAATTTTAAAATTATTTTGGATTATAAATGTTAAGATTACCTAAATATAGTTAACTGTATTTACCAAACTGATGATGAAAATAAAATAAAAAGGGTTAATTTGGTTAAATCAAAAAGGGTAATTAAGAAATAGTTTGGAGAAAATAGATCGACAAATAGATGAAGGAAGCTTAATACATCATCCTACTGTGAAGAAAGGGTTGAAAACGAATCAAAACAACGGGAAAAAACATTAAAATCGAAAAGGGAAGAAAAAGAGAAAATTAGAGGGAATGTGACAATTTTGGAAGAACCGAGGTTACTCCGTTGAGAGTGGAGAAAATTAAGGTATTCTAACTTCATCATCGGACCTAGTAGGTCAAATTCTGACTTCATCATCGGACCTAGTAGGTCAATTTCTGGATTCTACAGCGGACCAAGTTGGTCATAATTCTGCTACTCAACTATGCTCAAGATATAAGGACTTTAGACAATTTTCGTCGAACATATATTAGACTTAGAAGTTAAATTTTTTTTTTCGACTTTATAAGAAGACATGTTATAGCTTCGTGAAAAAATAGGACAGTCTTAGCTTTGAAGAACACGAGCTACCAAAGGAAATGAACATTTAAAACTTTGGATTGAACTATCGCTGATTTGATTCAAGAAACTTTGTAAAGCACAAAATTCATCACAAGATACTACTTCGGACCGAGATGGGAGTTCCTGCGCTAGAAGAACAAGAGAACGAGGCATCGAGACAAAATATTCACCGACACTACTCCTACTTTCAGGATCGTCTACCTGCCTTGACCAACTTGAAATCATTGAGGAATGGGACTGACACAGCTGAGTGAAGCGTGAGCTCATTGCAGTATGTAGGCCTATGTATATTCCTTTGGTACTTTTACATGGTTTATATATATGTGCATATGCTTGTGTGTAGGTTTGGGGTTGGGGGGTTACCAGTTCTGTCTATTGGACTTGGAGACATGGCCAAACTGGCTCCTAATGTTATTCTGTGTGTAGCTTCAGCCTTACTAGTCGCAGTCTAGTGTCAGAAGAGTTTGTGTGCAAGTAACAACTGAGGATAATGACTTGGTAATTGAAACATGTAAAAATAATTTTATTGTGGGAAAATGTGTTTTAATTCATTTGGCGATTGAAGTTGTATTCAACTTCAATTTTGCTAGTAAATTTAACTATGTATTTAAATCATATATCAGTGATTTTAATTTCAACATTTTTCAAAATTTTTGAAATCTATGAAAATCATGGAGAAATATTGGATGGATAAAGTCAAATTGATGGTACAGGATCAGATTTTGCAATTTCCACTTATTTCAACGCCATCAGTTCTGCCTTCATATTGAAACTTACAAAACCTACATATTAAACTTACAAAATTTTGTTATTTAAAATGTTCGAAACAGATGTAAGAAGTATCTACATTGATCGAGTCCTTTTTACTATATTTTTCTGTTTTGGGTATTTTAAAGTATGAAACAACAATCACCTATTTTGGTTTTTTTTTCTGTATAGACAAACAGCAACAACAGAGTAAATCCAGTCTATGCTTATTAAATTAAAGTGTTTTTATTATTAAAATCTGTTTCGATAACACACTTACCCTAAAATATTCAACTCAGTGAAATAAATAAACCAGTCACTGTATTCAACTAAAAAAGAACAACTATGAACACAAGAACACACAACAATGGTGACAAGAGTTAATTTCAAGAACTACACAACAAGCTAGAATGTCTGAACCTGAGCCAACCCTTTCTTGTGACAGGCATGTGATAATGTCACATCTTGCTCTTTTTCACTTAAACAGCAATAATTTTTAACCCAAATTAATGTCATAAATTTGTTTAAAACCTTTTAAGAACTAAGGGGTAGCGGCCCCACATGTTCATAGGTGCTTCCACCACAGTACAAAACAGTTGATAAAGTCACCAGTAGTCTTCCCCTTTACCAAGTAGTAAATAAATTTCTATTCAAACATGAACAAATGCGAAGCATGCACCAATTTGTGTATAAAAACGTAGTAAATGGATCCTCAAGTTATGACTGCTCATATTTGTGTGTGTGTGTGTGTGTGTGTGTGTGTGTGTGTGTGTGTGTGTGTGTGTGTGTATGTGTGTGGGTGGGTGTATGTATTTATTTATAAGTACCGGTATATATAATATAGGAACATTGTGTACCATTTATTTATGTTGTATTTATAGATATTTGATATTCTCTGAACATCACATGTTGTTTTTTTGCATAAATTATGGCAAATGTTCGGAAGAACAAGATTAATAATATGTATAGGTCATCATTAATAAAACACTTATATATATTCTTGTTTATTTATCTTTAGGTTATGGCCATATTTCTCCATCTACCACAACTGGAAGAGCAATTACAATAGTCTATGCAATATTTGGGATTCCATTATTTTTAATTCTATTGGCTGATTTTGGTAAACTTTTCACAAGAGGAATCAAGTTTGTATGGGCGTTTGTCCGAAGAGTGTACTACACAGGTAGCTGCAAGAAAGTTAGAAGAACTGGTCCTGTACAGGTTAGTGTCTAATAACGTTACATACCAGCACCACCACAGTCGAAGTGTATCTTTTCTCAATTATGATGTTTTCCTATCCTAATTAACCTTCAGGGTATAATAAATGGACATTACAGAGATGATGATCTCATGAACTTCACTGGTTTCATAGTAAGTCTGTGTAGAATATGGGGTGAATTTAGGCGAGTCACCTTCCACAATAGATCCATAAGGGTTGCAGTGGACTCCTCCTGCCTAAACACCATGGATGCCATTTTAAAAGGCCAAATTACTCAGAATCGGTCTGAAGAATAAGATTTTTATGTAGTCTATGAAGATATCGTAAGCATAGAAGAAAAATATATTAAGTCCATTTTTTAGAATTAAAAATAAAGTTTGAACTAATGTATTTAATTATTTACATTTTTTATTATTGTTTTTGTATTGTAAATGTTTAAAATAATAATAACAAGTAAACTTACATATAATAAAACTTATAATAAAAATTATAATTACATGATTTTTCATTGGAATATAAAAATAAAAATTGATGTCCTGAAAAATTATGATTTGTGGAGTTAGTGTATTTTTCTTATATGACCACAATATATTATCCAAATTATTGTACCAAGCAGCATGTAAAATAAAAATTTAGATCCACGTTAACATTACCTTACCCTGAGGCATTACAGCTCATAGTGAGCCTTGGCCTCTATTACAGTTCATCTTCTATCCAACACAGCCCATCTCTAATTCCAAGTACTCATCACTCTTATCTCCCTCAACATCCTGTAACCATCTCATTCTTAATCTAACCCTTCTTCTTTGTTCAATACTGTCACCTTCCATTATTTCGTTCAGTATTCCTTCATCCTCCATTCAAGTGTCATGCCCCAACCATCTCAACCTCAGCGATTTCACAAAACTCGCTATGTCCTCCCTCTCATTCAAGTCTTCTGTCTCCCTGATGTGGTGAATTTGCCACACATCTCACTCCTTCTTAGAACCATTAGTGGGTGAATTGGAAAAACAAAATGAACTCAATGGCACTCTGGGTCCATTTTGTTTTTCTCCAATTTAATCGCTAATTTCTTTTAATTCTTTTAAATTATTTTAATGAGTCTAACCACGCTAGTTTGAATCTCAAACCTTCACATTTTATGAATATTTGATCGAAATAGCTTGTGTTGGTTTCGAAATGTTTGATGGTCTAAGATTGCATACATTTCACTTTATATTTAAAACTCTTGAACAGTCTTTTTTAAAGAGGCTGACCAGTACCTTTTAGGGACTATAAAAATTTGATCAAAATCATTAGAACCAATTTTAAGAAAATAGAAGTTTTGTTTTATGGTAAGTCATTGTAGCTGTAAAAAACAAATTGTTTTACACCTAGTGATAAGACCAAAATATGCTCACATTTGGACTGTCACACACTAAGAAATAGACAGACATAATTCTAAAAATCACTTTTTGGACACAGAGGACCTCTAAACTGATATTTTTTGTTAAAAAAAAAAAAAAAAAAAAAAAACTCAACATCAGTTTGTTAGTCCCTTACAAAACTTTCTGCAAGTATATCTGAGAAGGTTTTAAACAATATACAAAAAATGTATATTTATATTTTTGTATATTTCTGTGAATATTAACGCATATGAATATTTTAATTTATTTGTAATTACATGTAATTTTTTATAGGAGGTGATGAAAGGAGTTCAAATGGTGTACGACATAGCAACCTTTAGAAGACCTAGTCAACTTCCTCCAGGAGTGGAAATAGACGAGACTTTACCACCTCCTTTACCTCCACGAGTACCGTTTACTCCTGGAGAACAACCCGGTACTCCAGCACCAAGCAACTTTGCTATTGATGATGAATTTAACCTTCCCATATCTCTTGCGATCACTATCCTTCTTATCTATATCTTCTGTGGAGCGACAGTGTTTTATGTATGGGAACAGTGGGGTTTCTTTGAATCTTTTTACTTTGTCTTCATCTCCATGTCAACTATTGGTTTTGGAGATTTTGTACCACAGGTTAGTACAATTTATTACTTTCTCAAAATATTACATGAAATTTGAGAGAAATATTATGTATATACAGCTTGTGAGTCTTTACAATCGATTCGGATGGAATTTTGAAACGAACATTGTTAAAGGTTACTAACGTAACCATACAAATTTCAGCTTTTTTCTTATATACAGCCAAATTAGTAGGATTTTCAATTAAAAATAAATAATTAAAAAATGTATTAAACAGCGTAATAATTATTACTTAAACAATAACACTTATGAAGTGGTCGCCCAAAGTTATTGTTCAAAATAATTAAGTTATATATAGATATGTACTCAACTAAAATTTATTACAATTACAAATTGTAACTACCACTTCACAAATGATGTATAAGCATGAATGAAAAAATCCTTGGGATTTAAAGAATTTCCTCATCGATGACATTCTACATATCCTGGTCAGTATTAAGTTTATGGGAGTGCACTTGTTTCTTTAATTAGACCTGTAAAACATTGTTATGAACCGTCAGATTTGACAATCATGGTGACCAGTCCAAAAATTTACTACAACATTCTATCCAAGGGCTGGGCATTTCATGATATATATTTCAATTTAGAAAGAGGGGTTTGGAGGATTGTGATCCCAGCACCTCAACTTCTTAAATTTTATTTTGTAATTAAGCCAAGAGCTCTAATCTAGAAGATTAATCCCCTACAATGAGTTTTAATAATCCACTGATTACATCTTGTGAAACTTCAGTAGGTACTATTGTTCTCCAAAGAACCTAAGACTTGCCTGTAAGAGCCTGTACAATCATAGGTTATGTGAAATTTTTCCTGATGTTGAGATGTTTTCCATTTCTAACCTGATTAGTCATAGGATGTCCTAGTTCATTTGATGACCAGTCTTTGTTCAAAGCACTGAAAGTAGAATTATCTACCTCAACATGTTGCAATTACATGCTCTTCCCAAAATTGAGGAAGAAAACTTGATTTTTCAGCAAGAGGAGGTACGGTCTCACTATACTGGTGATGTTTGTGATTTCCTTGATGAGAAATTTCCTCAACATTTGATTGGAAGTGGTGAATGGAAGGATTGGCTACCTCACTTACCTGACCTTACACTCTTGTGACTTGATATTTCACTTGGTCTTGGTCGTAACAAGCTGTGCTTATGTTGGAATGGAGTTATATTTATCATTTAAGTGGAATAGATTTAATTAAGAAAACTAGTATTTCAAATATTTGATTATATATAAAAAGGTAAAAAAAGTATATCTAAAACTACATTTTCTTTTGGACTAAAATGTGTGTTAAATTTTGGATTTAGAAAATGATAGTTAGTTTAAAGAAAAACGAATAAAAATTAGGCTATCAGAAAAATATTTTTCAATAAAAAAATCCCAAGCCTGGAGGATTTAATCATAGACAAAGGAATTTTGTTGTGCAGTTGAAAAAGGAGAAATCTGAAACACAAAAGTCAACTAAGAGACAAACTTTGTGGCAATGTGTTAGTTGTAATATAGACTTATGTTCTACGAAATGTTTCAGGATGGACCAAAAGAGAAAGAATTCCACATACATTTTGTTTATTTCATTGGTTTCCTTTTTAATTATGAGTTATTTTTAATCAAATATGTAATTACTCTTTAATCTTTTAAAAATAATAATATGAAGCATAATGAACACATAAAAATAATTTTAAAATTTATTTCAAAACCAAAAATTCTAATATTTTAGTCTAATTACAAAAAAAAAAAAAATTGAACTATAATATTGTTAAAATGTTAAGAGCATTGTATCAGTTTTAAATAAAAAGATAAAGAACAGTTATATCGATAATGTGTGTTTTGTAACAAGTGATTAAATAATCCAAAATTTAGCGAATTGTAAAGTATTGCCAATGCAAAATCACGCGGCAATCAAAGTGTTAAAAAAAAGTAAAAAATTGTAATACTTACGGTCATTTAATGTACAAAAATCAATATAAATACATTATTATAAAATTTTGTTCATATCTTGCTGTATTTAATTTTTAACTGCACTTGTATTCTGTGTCTCATGTCATCACAATTACCTGAACACAAAATCAATCCCAGTAGTAAACAAATTCTTACACATTCATAAATTTGTTATAGAATCAAATGTACATGATGGCATCTATTGTGTACCTGGTGTTTGGATTGGCATTGACTTCTATGTGCATCAACGTAGTACAGGTAAATTATCAGTTTCATTTCATTATTAAGGTTCCTGGACCATTGATTTCATTTTGATTATTTCATTATAAGTAAATTAATTTTTTTTTATCAGAACTTCAGAAAAGATGTATAACAATGTTAACATATGTCAAGCTTAGACCTATTTTATTGTCTTTCAACGAGATACATATTTACTATAAGTAATAAATCTAATTAACCCCTTAACAGATGATTAAAATTTACCTAAAATTACCTACAAATCCTGATTTTTTTTTTTAATGCAAATTGTCGGTAATCATGTTAAAAATCCAAAAACATTCGTAACATTTTTTTTTTTTTTTAATTTTTTATTATATATAAGAGGTTAGGGTTAGGTTAGGTTATGTGTACCGAAAATGTGTAAACATGGCGAATTTATATGTGGTTTGCATAATTTATTTATATGCAATTATAAATTATTTATATGCAATTAATTCTGTGGCGAATCACAAAAATAGTAAAAAACTAGTAGAAAAAAATCTAAAAATCGGTTTCAATCAATTATTTATTTTTTTACAAAACATAAACATAAAACATTAGCATAAAAACATAAATGTCAAAAAAAACAACAAAAAAACAGAGAAAGTAATTTTACGTACGGAAACGTTACATAGGCTAGAAGTTTTTTTAGTATGAAAGTCTTTGAAGCAAGGGGCTGCACAAAGTCCAACATCACAGCTGACACACATATAGCGTGACTCTCTTCTGATCTTCTTGCTGGCGCACACAACACACTTTCTTGTGGCATTGGCTTTCATCTCCGAAGCAGGCACCTACTCAGGAAAATGTCTTTCCTTGAGGCGAAGAGGGTCGTTTTCCAAAGATGGGTGACCTCGTTTTGAGTGGACATTTTCACCAAAATGTGATGCTCGATTAGTGATTCCACCAAAGACTGCCTAAACTCGTGGGAATTTTATTTCCCTCCGTTGTTTGTATAAAGTACATGAGCATTGAAAATACACATGTTGAGAAGGTGTCTAAATTCTTTCTTGTACCACCGTTTTTGTCGCTTTCTTTCAACTGGATAGGCAGAAAGCATTTGATCTACCCGGTCGACTCCACCCATCAATTTATTATAGTCATTCACTATTGTTGGTATTAAAGCCTTTTCCCCTTTACGTGTGACTTCAATACAGTCAATTTCGTGAACTGAGCTCAAACAAATTACTTCACGTTTGTCCATCCACTTGATGCAAGTCATCTTCCCCTTTTCTTCATACCTAACACTCAATTATTTTCAATTTCATTTTCACAAGATCTTTTGGAAGGTTTATCTCCTCCAGGTTAATATGAAGGAGATCCCTACAGGTTACTATGCCCCTTGAGTAGTTGAAGGATCGATGGGGTTCCACCGATACCTTGACTTGGTCAAAGAATAAAGTCACTTTGAGTAGAGACAAACTTTACTTATTGCTGTTTTTCTCTACTAAATTACTTCCATTCTGCAGTTTTCTAATAGAACCTATAGGACCTGCTCTACCAGTAATGGCCTTGTTAATTATGTAGAGAGAAACCTTAGTCTTTCTCTTCCTCCTGCAACGGATAGGAGTTTATGCAGATTTGGATCTAGTAGTTTTTTTCAGGTTCTGAGCTGTAGGAACTTATCAAAAATGTGACCTTCACTCAGTGATCTATTTCAAACTGCTTCCCTAACATAGAATAATAGTTGACGAATGTTAATAATAAAAAATAATTAAAATTAAAATCAAAAAGCATAAGACAGTCGAAAAAATTTAAAAGTCGTAGTCATTTCAAGTAAAGGAAACCGAGACAGTAAAACAGGAAACCGAAATACAAGCCGTGGAGATGATATACTCGCCGCCAAAATCATCTAGAATGCAGATAACTAGGACCCTGAACTCCACCCAATTTTCTTTCTATGAATACAATTTGTCAATTTCAAAGTAATATCGTTTTGAGAAAAAAGTTGCAAATTTTAAAATATATATATTTTTTAAAAAGATTCCTCAATTTTAAAGAAATTTGTATTGTTTTTATATTTGAAGTCTGCTTTGCTCTGCGCCTAAGTTTAAGAAATTAAAATTTTGTTCATTCAAGAAAAGTTATCGAGTGTGATTAATTTATTATTTGTTTGTTATAACATTATGTTTTCGGTTTGCAGGATTTTTGATTTATTTTGTTAGTTTTTGAGTTCAAATAAATTTGTTTTCTTTTTTTAAATCACACCTGTGTTCACTTCATCAATTTAACGTAAAAAGCAGAGAAAGTAGAAGCTTTGCATAAATAACGTAAGTCTCAAATTTCATAATAAATAAAATTTCATTAAAATCACTCGATCGGTTTTTGAAATATAATTTTGTTATTAAATCTCATTTAAGTAAACTGTAGATAAGTTCGGTATAAGATCCTACGCTCCAGGTTACTAATAGTACAAACTTAATAGTAATTTAGAGTTGGAGCTAATCGGTTACTTGTAAAGTATTTGATTAAATAGGGGGGGGGGATACCATAGAGTTTGGGCTGCTGAACTCGGTGAAGGGAACGCTCAGACCAGGCCAGACAATTATTCAGCCTAGACTTCCAGTGGTCTGGGTTGTTCTTTCCGCAATGCATAAGCTCCCTGATCAGGTTAAAAGTTTACAAAGCTAATTAAATTTTAAAAATCAGACGAGTATCAAAGTATTCTAAATTCCATTCCAAAATAGCTGAACTTAACCTGAATGGGAAATACTCAACTCAACTCGATAAGAGCGAAGCGAGCGAGAGTATGATGAGAAAATAAACTACAAGCTAAAGTAATGTGAAGTTGTACGTTGTACTCCGTTTTCATAAACACTAAAAATTTAGGAGCTGGCAACTCAACGGGTTAAGAAGACACTCCCTTAGTCTTCACTGTTTCTGAATCGTAAATAGACTTCCCAGACAAATCTGAACAAAATCTCTTAGCACTATTCATACTGTTCAATTTGGCATTTGAATTTAAAGTTTCCATAAGTGTTTTTGTCCAGCACTTCGTAGATGAAGAATCACACATACGATAATCGGGCATGCCCAGCATAGCGAGTAGCCCAGGCAGCTCGAACTAAAGCGAGTTCCAAATTAAAGGGGGACCAAAATGCATGTCTTCAACACAGAGGAATTATTTTTTCTAAGACCTAATTTTGCATTTCAAATGAAATTTCTCTAGATAAGGCCTATGTACAATTTGTTATATTTATATGAGTTTATATACCATTTTTTATAATGAAAGTTATTTATTTCACTGTCAGTTTGCTCATCTCTATTTCTGTAAGTACTGGGTACTGTGTTTTTGACAAAGTTGATTCTGATGAATTCCGTTATAGTTCTGACCAATTCTCTTGGTCAACTGATGAGCAAAGCCTTCGGCTGTCATTGATGGTCCTTTCAATAATGACTGACCAATGCACTTGGTTAATCGGCGAGCAGAGCCTCTGGCTAACACTGTTCAGTTATGACTGGCCCTCTTTTTAGGTCATGGTGGGTATATATATATATATATATATATATATATATATATATATATACTTTGCCAGGTTAACGAACTAGGTATTTTGTCTAGAATCAGCTATTGTAACACTTTCTGATATATTTTACAATAATAGGTTGCCTTCTGTCTATTGTATTGGGACTTAGAATAAAAATTACATTTCATAGTTTTTACAATTTTACTCCTAACAGCACCCCCCCCCCTCCCTAACATAGAGGTGAGTTCTGCTACAAAGTTAAGGTTCCTCACCCCCAGGGTACTCATGGAAAATTATTGACTCAGTATGACTGCATTATTTATGGGTTCCCACCCTCATTAAACCAATGTCCACTTGCTTGACGGACACAGCTAGGTGGCCGGTTCCTGAACTCGAACTGTTAATATCCTCGTCAGTGCAAAGCACACATCAGGGTCCATGCATTCTGCTAAGGCAATTAAATGTGTATCACCACTCCCAGATGTAACAGACACAAGTACAGGATACTTTCTTTCTCATAGCTATAAATGGTTTTAACATCTGGAAAGAATACCAGAGTCGCATCACTTGGTTACCAAGTAAGGAAACTCTGCATAAGAAAGAGATGTATACCACAAGTAAAAGCCCTAAGAGAAGGTAAAAGTGTAAGTAATTATGTAATGAAGAAACTGTATGTAAATGACTTTATATATATGTGGCAGTTTATGTGTATTATATGAGTGTTTGAATGGGGACCTCGAGGGATGCCAACCCCCCTCTTAATTGGTGCAGCTAGTCTGCAACATCTGTGGAGGCCTTTCTAGCAAGTCTTTTCTTCTTTGTTAGGTGCTTTTTGGACTTAATATAATGTGTCCTGCAGAAGCTTGTTATTTTTCATTTCTCTTTTTCCACGAGCAACTAGGGAAAAGATGGCCCATCCGGCTAAAGATCCACTTGGCTAAATATTGTGAGAGGTCACCACAGGCTCCATATGCTACACCTTTTGCCGGTACCATTCACAGCTGTGTTGATGGGGATCAGCACAGGTAGTATTTCTCTTTAGGGTTGGGTTGAAAATAGAAGAAGGGGGGGGAAGGTTAAGGTGAAAAGGGGCTGACTGAATAGATCAAGAAAAATACACATGGACAGGAGTGGAAAGTATTGTAGGCCACAAGGTCACAGGAAAGACGTCAGCACAACATGATGAATAGGGATTTGTGGAGGCTATTTACTGTGTATACACACTGTGAAATGGGTTCGCCAACCTCTAAGTCAAAATATGAAGGAGTCAGAAGTTTATAAGATGTTTGTGTACAATTTATTAACATTAATTGCTCCAAGTGTTTCACCAACTATTCTGAAATAAAACTAATAACATTCAAGTAAATGATACAATCACATTTTCTTTTTCAGGAAAAACTTTCGGATTCTTTCCGCCAGGCCAGTGCTAAAATTGGGGCAACGATTGGTCTGCGAATTGCAGAAGAAGATGGAACTATAACACCAGTACCACCTATTCCAGTAGAAGTTGCAGAAGTTCATGGCTTTGGTTTTAAAAAACCACCAGCACCATCGCCTTCAGCTTCCTAACCATCTCTTATATGTATTTAACCTACAAACATTTCAAAATATGCTCAGTGAAATTAAAGCACAATATTCTGTTATTGCTCTTACCACGTTAAAAGTATTGCATTTAAATATGAACTAGCAAACATAACATCAATAATATTTGCGCTTAATATTGTAAACAAAGATATTATTATAAACAATTTGTATCGAAATCAGTGCACTTAATTTGAAAGATTTCAACTTTAACGATGGGGCTATAGGTTCTATTTTTGAAGATAGTGACATATAATTTGTTAATGGTATTGAAGGAGTATGATTAGGCAAAGTTTGGCCACAATCATTACAGTTGATTTGTTTTAAACTGCATTTTTTGAGTTTTGAGTTTCCTTAATCCTTAAATTTTTAATTTTAAAATACTTATTTTCAATCATATTTTAGCGACATTCTCTTGTACAAGAAAAAAGAAATAACATGAAAAATTTGGCAAATTGGTTTTGCCATTGTCTGTAGAGTCTTTTATAGATGAAGTCTAAAGTGGCATATTCCTTGAATAATATCTTGATGTTTTTAGGAAGGTGACCAATAGTCTGTGTTCTTTGAGCTTTGTTCAAATTTAATGAAAATATATATATTTTTAAATACATATAACAGGGACCTGTAATGTAGAGTTATTATAACTGAGAGTTGTATTTTAAGGGTAGACCTGTAATTTTAAACTTAAAAATCCCTATGTACCAAATTTCAAGTCGGTCACTTATACAGTCTTTTTTAACAGCATCACTGGCGAATTTTCAGTTTTTTGTCAATTTACCCACAATTCAAATGTTTGTGGTGATAATGACCAATAAGTTTTCCTTGGGTCTTAAGGTGCTACAAATTTAATAAATATCATTAGAGCCAATTTTGAGAAAAATGTTCTTTTTTCACTTTTTTTAAGCCGAGTATCGCAAAAATTGGAGATATGTTAGTTACATTTCTACGAATGCAGTGAAAAAATGAAGAAATCATTTTTTTGTACAAAAAGTCTGAGCAACTAGGCCAATATACAAACCAATTTTTGCAAGTTTTAAGAAAGATTTTCACTTTTGATTTAGATTTTTAAAGCATGGTAATTTTCATTACTACCAACACCACATTTTTTCCCTTCAATTGTTAATATCTTGATAAGAATTGGTCTTACAATAATGTTGATTTTTCTACTTATAGGTAATAAAATTGTAAATTGTTCTTAAAATTAACAAATAATTTTAATTTAATTTAACCAATTTTATTTAATACAATTTTGCTAATAATAATGGAATAAACAGTTGAAGTACACTTTTCTGTCTATTTATTGTGTTAAACAATTTTTAACAATATAATTCCTATTTATATATTTTTAATAAAAACAAACATGGATTCTACAAATGTTTTAAAATTTGTATAAACCATATATAAAATCTTTATGTGTTCACAGACTTACATGTAGTTTAAAAACTAAACTCTGTCTTGCGACAGACCATGAAGACCCTAAACCTGGTAGACTGCTTTTCAGTTAAGTAATGTGTAGTTAACACATAGAAATTCCTGTAGCCATTGTCCTAGCTTTCTCAACTAGAGTTTCTTACCTATAGTAGCTTCACAATTTCCCCATGGTCAACTCTATAAACCCCCATGGGGGTAGAATTTGAAACATATCATTGTTAAGCGAGAATGCTAATCCCAGCCTATGGCTTTCATATGGAGTTTACATATCTAATTATTAATCTAAAAGATATGTTTTTGTTTAGTTGTTGTTCAAAGGCATAAAACTTTGTGTTCATCATCACCTTAAAAAAATAAGAAAAGAGCATAAAATAATTACCTCTAGCCATCGAATACTTTAATAGCGTCAAGGTTGGAAAAGAATAAGAGTTGATCAAGATGAAAATGGTAGGAAAGATGAAAGATAGGGATCTAACCCAAGGCTATATATGATTTCTACAACCAGACTCACTACAAGTAAGTCCCAGAGAGAAATATTTTTTAATTTCTATTCACCAAATTGTTCTGTAATTAAACTTTCTTACTTTTAGAGAGAGATTAAAATTTCCAATTGTTAAAATATTACACCGGGTGCGGGAAAACATGTTTTATCTTATGAGCTGTATCAAATTTGAAACTGTGGTTTATTACAATAAGATACTCTTCTACTTAGCCATCTAAATCATATTTTTGTTAACTCAAAAATTTGTTGGGGTCTCCCTAAGACTAAAATTGAGATTTTACAAATGACATAGTATACCTTATGCATATCATTTCAAGGGTTAATTGTCTTTTGAACACAATGGTCGAAACTTTTTTTTGTGATATCTTGTTTTGCTTTATGAGCCTTTATTTTAAGCAAATTACACTAAAAATTATGGAATTTATTATTTTTCTCCTAGACAAAGTTGGATTTTCCCTGTGGACCTACCTGCTAAAAAAACTTTTCTCCACATCTGCTACCTCCTCTTGCGGAACCGCCTCTGGGAATTACTTCATAAGATGGCAGATTTTGGTTTAATTAAGGCCTTCCTACTTTCTTTTTTAAAATACTAGTGATATATATCTCACTTTTGTTTTGTCTCCAACATATGCTGGACTATGTTACTGCTATTTGTCTCGGAGCTGATTCTTAATCTCAGAACTTGTCTTTTTTGCACCTACTTATTGCAGATGAAGAAGGTGTGACACTTGATGTCTGCAATAAATATACACAATGATGTATTCACAATTTTAACAGTTCCAAATATGCTCCAAAACATCCATAGCTGAATAATGTCCGAGTGAGATAGTAGTTCACTCCTCCATGCTTCCTTCTTAACAAGACCTGATATCTGAAACCAGGTGGAAGCTCCATTTTCCCTTTCTACCACTATTCCAAAGCTCCTACCATTTATCAGTAACCTGCTCCCTATCAGCCAACTACACTCTATTCTTTTCCTCTCTTCTATTCTTTGCTGAAGATCATTCAAATAAATATCTCTTTTTCCCTACGCCAATACGTCCAGTGGTGAAACAATACCCAGAACTAGAGCCACAGTTTCCGATATCGTTCTGTATGAGCAGATATAATCCTTAACACCATACATCTATTCACCGATGATAATTTTATCCTTGTTACACCACCCGTTCGTGTTGAAATGTCTAAAGGTATGTTGTTGTAATTTATTGAGAAACTAGTATTGTCCTATTGTTTATATTTGTTGACACATTTCGGAGCCCCTCCATTCTCAAGATCTACTTCTTCGCTAAAGCGAAACACTTTTCGACATATTATGTATGTCTTATCTACTATTGTGAAAAATTTCCAAAAAAAGTTTCCATGATATCACATATTTTCTACTGATTCAGATTAAAAAACACATAACTATGACGTTATTTTTTTTTAACACACAATATTTTTGCATAATTCCAACAATAACATAGATATGTCAAAAAAGTTCTTATTGAGTAATTTTGTCAGGAGAAAAAAAAAGTGAAGTGAACTTGATATGGCCATATCAGGAATAGGCAAGCTTTCAAGAAAACCGTTTGATTATGAACAACTCATATAAGATCCGACATCGACACCATTCGAAAGAG
The DNA here is from genome assembly GCA_963513935.1 of Aphrophora alni. Taxonomy (NCBI): domain Eukaryota; kingdom Metazoa; phylum Arthropoda; class Insecta; order Hemiptera; family Aphrophoridae; genus Aphrophora; species Aphrophora alni. Next base: position 39,943,687 of record OY740765.1, on the reverse strand, counting down.
GATTAAAAACTGAATAGGACAAATGGTTTTCATGAAAAAAGTCTTTAAAAAAAAACAAAGGAGACTTACCAAAGGAATACAAAAAGAGGTCACATGAAAAACACAAAACCGGTGACACACTAGGATGGCTCCTTACTGGATGCTGATGCCATCTAGCAGATTTTTTGGTTAGCTAACTCACAATAGGGAAGTGGCCATAACAAGAGCACCTACCTTACATGTATCTTATGATAGGTGCCGTTATCGTACTGGTGTACACATGTTTAATCACTACAGCATGGTTTGAATGTGCACTAGCGATATCGATCTTAGAAGATAATTATTGTGTATCGCTTATGAACTTAAGATGTGTATCATTCTAGAGTGCAGCTGGCCTTAAAACTTGTGGTGATACTCGTCCATTCAAAATGTCCAAAGGTCCAAAAATATAATGCAAAAAAAGCTGCCAGATTTGCAGGTCTACAAAAATTGGAATTTTACAAAGGGACTTTCAAGGAATTGGGGATACTCACACTCCCCTGTATGTATATCTTTCAAACAATTTGTTACCTAAAATTCAAGTGTACTAAGCTATTGAATATAGATGTACATAATTATAATACCAGGCATGAAAGTGACTCACAGGCTTAGGAAGCATAGACTTAACAAGTTTAAAAACTACCCTCTAAAGCGGGAGTTAGACTTATTAACAGACTCCCACTAATAATTAAAATTATTCAAGACCAGAAATACTTTAGGAGGGGTCATCGACAACTCTTGTTGTCGAACGCCTTTTACTCGGTAAGAGATTTCCTCAGCCACGGGTGGTGAGTTAGGTCGTACTTCTTCAATGATATTAATTCGGATACATATCTGGGTGCTTCTTGGAGTGATTATTTAATTCGGTTATAATATTGATTATTCAGGTTTTAATTTGTTTGTATTATTAATTATCATAAACCGTAATTTCATATATTTTAAATTTCAAGTGTTTGGTTGAACTAAATGTATTGATAATTTTGATTGTTATATTAAGTTTAATATTATTGTACACATGCTATACAATGTGTAATTGTCCACAGTAAAAGGAATAAATATAGAAATAAATAAATAAAATTTCATAAGTAAGGATAATTCCAACACTATTGATGAAAGAAAGAGAATTATAACAGAATGTACAACAATAAGTTAAAGTTCTAAGACCGGCCACACTCTAGAACGATTAAATATATATCTTAAGTTCGTAAGTGATACGCAATAATTATCTTACAAGATTGATATTGCTAATGCACGTTCCAACAATGTCGTAGTGGCTAAACATGTGTACACCAGTGCGATAACAACACCTATTGTAAGACACATGTAAGGTGGGTGCTCCTGTTATGGCCATCCTCATAGCTTAAATATATCATAAAATAATCCCATATTGAACATAATCATGATTCATTAAATCATTAAACAGCCACTATTCCCAATATTTATACACATTTCCCTCATTCATAACTCTTTCCTCATACACTTACAAGTTGAAAACGAATTGGCAAGACAAAAATTTGTTGCGTTCAAAAATTTAATCACAGAGGTATTCAGAATCAATAGAGGATTGGTGATCGACATAGACTGTAACATAAACAAATAACATTGTGGAGATATGTAGAGAGCACCTGATGTTAGAACTTCTATGGCTTGTGCTGTTCCATTGCGTAAACAATTCTTACCTACAAAGTGACCATTGTACATTTATAGTTTTTGAATTTGAATAAACCACTATATTGTTCTGGAAGTTCCAAAACATGTCCCAGGTCAAACTGCCAATATCAAATGTTGTGCCCAAAATTTAAATGAACTCCTTGAAGTAGTCATTTGGCCATGGGAATGGGCACACCAACATTATCTACTTATAGATTTGTTGATTATTTTATAAATAAAAGTGTTTGATTGTATAATTATGCATTTAAAATGGTCAGAATTAATTGATATGGGTAGTACAAATTCATAAAGACTGATAGGAAAATACTTGCAAGAAATGGTAAGTTATCGACATTGGCAAACACTTATTATCAGATGCATATGAACAATTCCATATACAAAATTTGATTTATAATATCAATACACCGTTTTATAAACCACCAACTATTGGAGACGTAGGGGAGTGTCATCAGCTTCAAATTTTTGAAAAAGGCTAGAAACTTGAGAATTAAGGAATTAGAAATCATACTTGAGAAATTAAAATAACTGCTCTTTAGTTACAATTTATGAACTTTCCGTACTGAGACTAGTGAAAATAATTTTTCAACATCACATCTGAACTAGGTATTGTGAAGAAATTGTAATTTTAGATTTACAAAAAGGGGTTAGAGGAATTGTGACCTCTATTGTGGCCTATAAGAGTCGTACAAAGATTATGTGGCCAGTAGTTTAATTATTTTTTGATGATGTTGAGATTTTTAAGTTAGATCACTCTTTCATCTTTCTTATCAGGTCTTTCTTGTTCTCTTCCAAGAGAACTAGAGATCTCTACTTTATGCTTTATTATTATTATTTTTTAAGATGATTACGACCACGAGGAAAAGAAAAGAAAAAGTTAAGCACCATGTTTCAGATCCATACTACATGTCTGATTACTGTTTTACTTCATATAATAGAACAACTGGGAGAAAAAAACTTCTCTGCGTTTGGGAACAAGCATGCTTTGGGCATGACGGATGTATCATATAAACAGGGCCGGATTTAGCATTTTGGCGCCCCTAGGCCCAATAATGTTTTCCGTCCCCTAGTCTGGTTAAAGTTACTTCCCCAAAAACCTTTATTAAAAAATTATACCAGGCCTATATGTTAATTGCTTAAACACCACTCCACGATGCAATTTTACCATTGCAAGTATTTTGAGTAATTTACTTGGTTCGCCCCTAATCACTCCGAGCAGTAGCGCCGAGCCAGCACAGTGGTAGTGGCAATACGATGCGTACCTCTCGACGACATCCCTACAGCCAGTTCTCCCGTGTTTGAGATCAATGTTGTAACGAAGTTGATGCGTAATGTTGAAAAATAGTTTAACTTTACCAACAATTATTTGTTCCAATGAACTTCAAAATCAGAATGATTTTTTTGTAATCAATTCAAAAAAATATGTTAAGTTATGGCTATTTATTTTTATTTCTAGATATTTTTTAAAATATTTTCTTTTCTCTCGGCCGTGCGCCTCCTGGGAGCTTGCGCTCATAGGCCCGGGCCTATTGGGAAATCCAGCCCTGCATATAAAAAAACAGATGGGAAGAAACAACTCTCAGAGTTAGAGAACAAGGTTTTTTGTGCATGACCAGTGGGAATAGCTAGAGAGTAACAAATGAAAGCCAGTACTGGCTGCCGAGTTAGCCGAGAGAGGTGAGAGAACTAGGAACATCCTCATAAACTTTTGGTGCAACTTACTCAGGCTCGATTGGGGCTCTCATACCTGGCAGCTAAAGTGTTTTAAAATGTACCTCATACTTTATCTAGGTAACATTTAGCTTATCTGTTATATAGATGCTTACCTGTTACAAAGTGTTAGGTTGATATTTAAAGATACAGATTTTATACTTTACACATTTGCTACCATATACCTCCATATAGCATTACAAGAATCTTCCATATATACCCATATAAGATAGAAACAATAGTTCTTACTTTAAATAAATAAACAAGTATAAAACTAAAATTTACATAACATTATGGCAAAGAGAACAACAAATAAAATCAACATTTTTGTTATGCTGTGAAACAACTGCAAAATTTAATGAGTAATAAAAACAGTTATTTGGTTACACAATGAATCATATTATATATACTTTATAGTGCTAAATACATTAGAAGCAATAACATGTATAACAAAAGCTACATGTGGTAACAAAAATATAAATCACTTTTATAAGGCTTGTACTATAACGATGTGAATTATACCTAGACTTAAATAAAATAAATACACTAAAAATATATACTATAATACGTTGTTTTGTAAAATTATTTTTCCTTTTAACAGATTTTGTTTTAATATATAAAAATGAAATATTAACTTTCATGACACTATAGTTGAAATTTTCTTTGACATATGTTGAGTATTTGGGTTTTACTACTGTTTAGTTATATTATTATTTTTTAAATCACAAGTGGAAAATCAAAAGGTTGTAAAAATGTAATATGAAGCTAAGAAAAGGACAGTCAAAATAAAGTAACAAGTGTTTTAGGCATATAAAATGAATCGACATACGATTGCAGAAATTGTAAGATTAATTTCTCATCATGGAGCTTATTAATGAGCTTATCTCATCATGGAGCTTCTATCGTTCATCTATATAGCCAATGATTACCACTAATAACTTTCAATAAAGTAAAAATCATCAAAATTATATATAAATAAATAAATATAAAATAAATAAAATATATATAGTGTACGAAAAATACTAGGTTGGTAGAATATCTCAAAAGTATGAGGTTTTAAGAAAATATGTTTTAGTCAAAAGTTTTAAGGCATAAAAAGAGACAAGATCTTGGGACCAAATTTAGGGGTCATTTGAAGGTAATTTTGATTTTTTTTTAAATGTGAACCTTCCAATTTTATACCTCAGAAGATAAAAACAATGTCTATTAAATAGGGCAAAATAACCCTTAGGAGCCATCTCAAGGTCAAATAGATATACACAAAATTATAATAAAAAAACTTCTAGCGAAAATAATTCAGTGAAAATTATATGGATTTAAATTGTGTTTATAGATATAACAGAAACTTGACTCTACACGTTAACTTTACCGATTCATAGATGCAAATCATTTTAAGGTCTAACTTAATTTGAAAAGGGATATGCTATGACATGCTGGACAATTCTATTTTGCCTTCATTTACAAAGTGCATAACTAAAGAGTTTAATTTTGTTGGAAAAAAATGATTTGACCTTGAAATGACTTCAGAAACGTACTTCATCCCATAGCATAGGATAAAAATATCAAGTTGACCTTCAAACGACCCCTAAATTTGGTCCCAAGTTCAAGATCAAAGTTACCAATATAGTGCCCCCTTTTTTGCTGTACAACTTATGTCTAAAACATTTTTTCTTAAAACTTCATCCTTTTTAGATATTCTGTTTCACAGTATTTTTTGTACACTGTATATGCGGGGTGTCCCTGAACTCTCTGATAACCTTTTTAGGTATTTTTCTTGAGCCTAAGACAAATCAAAATATCATATATAAAATGTCCAAAACATCTTTATTATTCTTACAGCCCCCATTTTGTTTGTATCACTTAAACATTTTTATTTTAAAACGAGTTGTTATATTAAATTGAAATTTCATATAAAATTTTATAATTTAAAGACTTTATTAAATTTTTTTTTTTTCAATGACCGTTTTCAAAATGACGGCCATTTAATAACTTTTTTACCTTAAATAACTTTAAAATGGGATATCGTAAAAAAGTTACTACAAATAGCTTTTAATTAGGTAATATAATTACAAACACAATAATGTAATTTTTTTTTAATCGGATAAATAATAACGAAATAAAGTCAATTTATATGAAACAATGTATTAAAAAATATCTCCAGTCATGTGGCGTCACTACTGCTAGTAAGCCCCAGCAATCAGCTGTTTTAATTTTAGGTTGCAATCAGCTGAGTAAATGTTACATTGTTGTTCTATGACAATAACAATCATATTGCAATTGTATTTAGATAACCTGTATCCATAGTTTCCAGCTTAGTTTAATGGCTAATTTCAATAGTGCAGAATATTGTGATTTACATTTCTTTTATAAAACTGCTTTTGGAAATTCCAGTGAGGCAAGAAAGTTGTATGCTGAGAATTTTCCACACAGTCGATGCCCCAGTATTAATACCTTTGCTGCTGTACACAACCATCTTCGTGAAACTGGAACGTTTAATGTAAGTATGGCAGACATGGATTGAGGAAAGTCGGTATATTCTGTTCCATTTGAGGATGATGTACTTTAGATGTTTGAAGAAACCTCTCATATAAGTACTCAAGCTTTGGGTAATATAATGAATGTAAGCAGAAACTATGTATAGAGGGTACTACATGAAGAAGGAATGCACCCATTTCATTTGCAAGAAATCCATGCTCTTTGAACCTTGCTACTATCCATGGTTGAACCTTGCTACTATCACGGGTTTCTACACAAATTGGCGGACAACCCAGATTTTTAAAAACATATACTTTTTATTGATGAAGCTTTAATCGAGATGGAATATTCAACTCCAAAAACAGCTGTGTGTGGGCTCTGGAAAATCCACATGGAATTGTCATCAGGGGTCACCAGGATTGCTTTTCAGTAAATGTTTGGGCTGGGGTTCTAGGGGACATTTTAGTTGATCCTTACATTCTGCCAAACAGGTTAAATTCACCTACATATCTTGTGTTTTGAAAAGATATAATCCCCGAGTTGTTGGAGAATATTTCTTTGGAGGACAGATTAAGCATGTGGTTTCAACATGATGGTGGTTCCACACACTTTGGAGATATTGTACGTGAACATTTCAATGTAACATTTAGCCAACACTGGATTGGACACAGAGGACCATTACTGTGGGACCGAGGTTTGCTGATATGACACCCTTGAATTTTTAAGTATGAAATGGACTTAGTTGGTAGAGTTGTGGCAGCCGCTGCCATAATCCAAGAAAAAAATGAATTTGACTTGTCTGCCAATCTTTTGCAAACCGTTTAACAATGTGCAATCAAATCGGATTGAGGTATGTTGAGAAAAATTTGTAACTGAAAATGTCATATTACTGAATTGTTCTTTCTAACTTATAGTTAAAACCTTTGTTTGCAATCTGGTGTGTAATAGTAAAATTTATTCATTTATTTGTTTATATATATATATGCACATGAAGTTATAAAATCAAATCTACATATTCATTTAATTTAATTTTGTTACTTAAAATAAAGGTTATCTAAATACGGCTACAATATGAATGTAATTGTCACAGTTCAATGTAACATTTACTCAGCTGATTAGTGCAACCAAAAATTAAAACAACTGATTGCTGTAGTTGAATAGCAGTGGTGATGCCGCATGACTGGAGATATTTTTTAATACATTGCTTCATATAAATAGACTTTTCTCCATTATTATTTATCCGATAAAAAAAAAAAATTACATTGTTGTGTTTGTAATTAAATTACATAAAAAATGGTATTTGTAGTCGTTTTTGATTTGCCGTTTTAAAGTTAAAAATTTTAATGGCCACCATTTTGAAAATAGTAATTGAATTTTTTTATAAATTTAAGGCTTTAAATTATAAAGCTCCATACCAAATTTCAATTCACTACAACCTGTTGTTAGTTAAAATAAAAATGTTTAAGTGAAACAAACAAAATGGCGGCTGTAAGGATAAGGAAGGAGTTTTGGACATTTTAAATATGATATTCAGATTTGTCTTTGACTCAGGAAAAATACCTAAAAAGGTTATCAGAAAGTTCAGAGGCACCCCGTATATATATATATATATATATAAAACTTTTATTCTACATGAGGCATTCCAACATAATATGCATCTCCAAGATCAGCGCATATTCTGTGCACATTAAAACAAAAAAATATTGTTTCTTTGCTTCAGTGGAAAATTACACAATTTTGTACTTCTTTCAAGTTATTAACACTTATATAATATCAATAAAAATAAGACATAATGAAATAATTAAAATTATTAATAAAAAAAATATATATATAATTTAAATTTTTTGCTTTGTACCTTTGAATGTTTATAAATTTAATATATGTTTAATAAATATATGTTAGTTTTATTTTTAATCTGATTAGTGTTTTCATAATTTCTACATAATAGATGAACAAGAAATTTATTTTTATTAAATGTTTTTTGTTTAACACCTACAAACATCCTGGCTAGGCAAATTAAAACAAGAAACCTTCATATGACAGAGAAAGAAATACAGGAAATGGAGCACGATCCCATGGCCAGCATATCTAAGACAGATCCATGGCTTAACACTCTTGACTGTTACTCCATTTCAAGCACATTAAATAAGCACATAAAATTAATAATGGATCCCACCAAAATTTGTCAAGCACATAAATAAATAAAATATATTATAAATGAAAGTGATTTAAAATTTCAAAACGTTTGGTGATATTTCGTTATTATTAAGCATGATTTTATTACATATGACTTGAGAAAGGATTTCTTTGTATCTGTTGGTCATTAATACCAATAGAAGCCAGTACTGTTACAAATGTGTGATGCTATTATTATTGGTTATAAGTAGTTGATATAGTTCCATTAAAATTATTTAATATTTTGAGTATTTTTAAACAATGATACCAATACAGGCCCGCATTGTTACAAATATCTGATACTTTTAGTATTTGTTAAAGTAGTTGATATATCTAGTTTCCATTAAAAGTTTCTATTGACCATATATTAACATAGATAACCTATAGGCCAGTATAATTAAAAATATCTGATACTTTTAGTATCTGTTACAAGCAGCTGATATATTTAGTATCCATTAAAAGTATCTGATACTTTAAAGTATCTATTACAAATTATTTTTGATGCTTCATTAAGCACTTCTAAATAGCTCTGTTGTGTCAAGTCCACTTTTAATTCACAGAAACAAAATATTCAGTCTAATAACAATGACGATAGCTTACATGGCACAAGTCTGCCAAGGAACAAGCAGGACTGTAAGATTAACAATGAGGTTACTTGATATGAGCGTGAGGAGTATAAGTGTATCTACGATAGATACACTGCCACAGTTGCAATGATAATGCCACTAGCTAATAACGGTAACAACCTTACATAGCCAAATTGACACTAAAATTTTTTCCACTTTCACTCTATGCTCTCTTAATGTGTTTGTTACAAACATGAATCAGATAATGATATATCACAACACATTTCTAGCTTTAATACTAATCTTGATTTAGTTAAATAGACTTTAAACAAAATATTACACAGCACAATTAAAAAAAAAAATTTAGCAATACATAGATTTGCTTGATTGATAAGAGCATCCCTGCATTTAACCATTAATATCAACAAGTACACATTAGTATCAAACATCCACAGCTTTTTCATTTACAACACACCCTTAAGAATTACAAGTGCAACTCCTTCAAACTATCTTGTAGGCTTTGAAAAAATATCCCTTTTATTTAACAAACTTGTTTTAAAACTATATGAAACAAAAACTAAATTTCTAAGAACATAATATTCTTCATCAGTATCAAGAAAAGTGTTGTGGAAGATTTGTTTGATTTACGATTTTGAGATCAATATCCATGAAGTATCAAATTACCAATATAAACAACTAGGCCTATTTTTCACACAACTATGCTTTTTTCTATTTGATGTACCTTCTCGTCTGTTGTTTTCATCCTTCATAGTTTGTGATGTTTGATGATTTAGTTTTATTTATAACCATGAATAATATATTCTTTATATTTTACTTATTTATTCGTCAAATGCTGTAATATGTGTTTCATTGGTAATGTCTGTGCAAAAAAATTTAAGTTTTCCTTCAATAGTGTGGACGATTACACACAAAACGTTAAACAAAATTTAAATCTTATTTGATTGTATTATGTACAATCATAGAAATTTAAACTAGTGATAAGTTTGTTGAAACATGGAGGAAGTTCCGTGACATAATCCGGTAGTGAAAGTGTTAAGTTTATGCTTTTCTATTTAATCATAAAACATTTTTTAAACACTAGGCCTACCAAAACAATTGATATTTATTTTTAATATTAAAATTTAACTTTATATACTTAATTAATATCGATGCATTGCTTGAATAAATAAATAATCACAATAAGATAAAAACTGGTGTAATCATAAAATCAAATGAATAAATTGTTTGCATTTGTGGACGTATAAATTTCACAACCCAAACAACCATTTTAAAAACTATGACCAGCTTCAAAATAACCTGATAAATATTGTATACTTAGCAAAGTTGTACAGCATAGAATATATATTAAATATTCAACAAAAATAGTTAACAAATTAACCATGATTAATTGCTTATAGTAAATATTTTATAATTTTGTACAATTTATCCTAAGCGTAGAGTATATTCATGCTACAATCCCAAATTCAAAGGCGCTTTTAAGTGAGGTCGTTTTGGTGGTGGAGTGGGAGGTAGACCGGAGTCAAAAGGCTCAGGTGGTGGTGGAGGCTGGAACAAAATAATAACAATTATAAAGTAAAAGCATGCATATATACACAACTGTCATAAACACTAATAAACAGAGCAATAACTTTCTCAGTCTGACACATCCATATACAAAACCAAAGCCTCACTACTTCCATGAAAGTTCAAAGTAATGAATAATCGGTCAAACAACGTACATCACAGACTGTCCAATCAATAGCATTGAGAATCAGTCTTGGTAGCTACAAAACTTCTCTTATTGCCACGATTCTCTTATTGGAACCACTGGAGCTGTATATTCAAAGGCAAGCCTGTAATATACATTTGAAAATTTAAACATTATCAAAAAGTCATCCGCTCGTCTTTTTAAACCAGACAAACATTAAACTGTCTTTCTCTTACACAACAGCAATGACGTCCCAAAACATTTGTAAAAGTTCCTGAACCCAATCAAAGTATTACTTTGAACTACTTTGGTGGAGCCAATTTACATGACAAAAGCAGATTCAACAGCCACCCTCAAATAGTAAGCTCTAGAGATGATAATAAAATCCAAGTATAAGAACTTTGTAAAATCTATACAGATAGATTGGTGGACCAAAATCAATCTAAGCAGGTGGAGGGTATTATCATCAAAAGACCAGCGAGAACTACTATGTTCTGTCTAACTCATGTCTAACATAGATGCTGAATTGTTGGCTTCAAATGCAGTTCTGGTGTTTTACCTGTATTTTCACCGATTCTAAATCTGCTATGTTAGCAGTAAAAAAAAAAAAAAAAAAACTGAACCTGGTGATTATTCATTCCGAATTCAAGATCTGAAGGCAATGATATCAAGACTGATGAGAGATGGAGAAGCATTGTGTATCAATGGATTTCAGTTCACTGTGAGGTGAAAGAAAATAAACAGATGATATTGTTAAACTGATGTTGCTATAAGTCTGATTCAATTCTGTTTTAAAGATGTAATAAGTCAGCACCTGGAGTAGTAAGAAGTGAATGGGTAGAAAAGTGGGACATGAAGCACAGGCAAATCACTTTATAAATTACTGCATGTATCTTAAGATCTAACACTACACAGAAGTATCATAAACAGGTATGTTTCTTGTGGGGCTATAATGGGTAATATTGTTACTATTAGTTTTTTAGTTACTGCCAGTTTTTGGACTGATACTACCAGAGTGATTTACCAACTCACATAGATTGTCATTTGAAGGAGGAGATGCTGGAGCATGTATTGTTCAGTTGCTCATCCACAAACAATGCTAGAGAATCTTTGAGAAATTTGGTTGGGAGGGGGGGGGGGGTGAGTGGAGACTGGGTGAAATCATGAAGAATAAAATAAACTAGGCATAATTAATTTTTATATATGGTTTGGCACAGCAATTTCAACTATAAGATTTCACGTCACCATACTTTTATCAATATTATTTGTGATCATTTTGATATTTGACTTTATATGATGTTTTTAGCTATGGGATTCTTTATGAGTGTGAAAGGCAACAAAATTTTATGCATCAGCTTTATCTCCATAACTAAGTTGTTATCCTTAGTTGAACAAACTCAAAGATATTGAATGTCTCAGGATAAAATAGGCTGGTTTATTACTTACCTAACAATGGAGTGTATGGTAAGAGTATGGGGGTCATTTTGTTACAAATAGCAGATTTTTCCCCCCTCGTTATTCTATCACCACTAATAAACCACATGTAATGTAAATGTGGCATTGCAAGAAATCTACTAGACAGTTATCTATGTTAATTTATGTGAAGGCATGAAATGAAAAAAAGTACAAAAAAAGAAGTCTTTTCAAGCTATACTTAAAGATATTGCAAGCTTTTGGCCAACAATCAAACGGTTTTTCCTTCATTATAATATATATTTTACTTTGTATTTCTCATTAAAATTACTATTACGCCAAGAAATGGTCGTTTACTTTAATATAAATAAAACTAACCTAACCTAAACTACATATCATGGGAGAATAATGGAAAGTAGTTAAAATGAGTGCAGTGGGTAACAGAAAAGAACCCAAAAAATACTATTAATGAAAAATATTTTATCTGACAATACATATTACAACATTTATTTATTTATCTACATAATCACCATGGAGATCTAAATATTTGTTGAAATGTGGCAGAAGTTGGCTAATCCTAAGTGTGTTTATGACATAACTGGCATGACATTTTTTTTAATACTTCTTCATCCCTAACATATTCTCATTTATGGCTATGTTTTGATAACAGATAAAGTCATTCTTAAATGAATCATTCAGTGGGTTCCGCAGTTTTATAATGTTCAGGCAGTGTATATATAATGTAATATTGTATACAAACTATGGAGTTACTGTGATTTATTTTAAATAATATAAATGATATATCAGCTGAAAGATTGTGTTCTATGCTTACAATCTGTGAAAAGTTGCAGACGATAACACCAACAGTAGTCATAATACAAACTAAGAGATCGGTCATTTAATGACTGATAATACAACAGTAAAATCAGAGTTGGTCATAAAATGGATCAGCAGTTCTAAGGTTAACTGTTCTGGGTTAACAAATTAAAGTCAAGCATCATCACATACCCAATAGCTATATATTACCTTGTTACAAAGAGACGTCCGAGGCACTGTTGGAGTGCTAGGTAAGTTTGTACTCTCGTCTGGTAGATTGCAATAATCTGCTTCTCTTAACTTGACTGGAAGTGGAGGAGGTATGATATCTTCTTCACTGTTGGTAGAATCTGTAGTACCTAGAATTTCGTTAACTTTTCAATGAGTTTTAAAATTATATTACTATACAGATTGTTTAATAAGTTGTTTGATAAGATGCTTCTGGACATCAAAATAAAGAAAAAAAATTTAATAAACAGAAGTCTATCCATCTGTTTGATTTTTTTTAAACAACAAGATATATTTTCAGAAATGATTTAGATATTGCTACTAGGTTAGAGTTTAATAGGGCACATACATATTATGTTTAGATTTTATAAGGATATGAGATACAGCCTTACCTTGGAAAGTGGTCCATGATATTACCTGATCTGTGTTGAGTATTGAACCAAAGACGAATGTTTTATTATTATTTTTGTTATTATTCAAATTTCTAAATTAATTATATTAATATTAAGTTAGCCTGTTGGGAGAGTAAATAGGACAAACAATGATTTATCTAAGATTAAGGTTAAGGGGTTCTCTAGATTTTGATGAGACATTGATATAAATAAGATCCATTGATGAGACAGTTCCTTCTTCTTAGTTCTGAGGGGTTGCATTATGGAGGGAGTGATTTTATAATTTTTGCTGTGAAGCAGTCATTAAAAGTGGCAAAATTGTGGGTTGCTGCATGTTGTGCAGTTGGTTTCTCTCTATACATGATTTTTATATCATGTATGTGCCCATTCATCCTGGTTCATTCATCCTTAGGTTGTCTATGGTTAGGCCAATACATTGAGCTGGACAAAACCTTCACTGTGGTTGGTAGATAAAATTTTTTGTTGTACATGTGTGATGACCTTAAATTTTTAATTCTTTTTCACTGGAGGAACTATTGAAGTTGTTGGAGGGAAGATGTATTTTGCATCTTGGCCTATTACATGGAAAAGAACGGTGGGGAAGGCTAGGTTGTTTAGGTGAGTTGGGATCTGGAAGCTTGGGGATGAACTAACATTATTTCAGATTTGTGGGCTGTTTAAATAAGACTGGAAGGTTCTGTGAGAAGATTATTGGTATGGTTGAAAACTTGTAGAATTTTGAAACCTTCCTTCAGTATGTTGTTTAATTTCTGTAGGCAGCAGGATCTATTCAGGTGGGTCGCCGGATGACTTTTAAAATATCTTACCGACAGCAAAAAAACATGAAAAGGTATTTCGAGAGGAAAGTTTTATAATCAGAAAAGTTAAGTACAAAATCTGTTATAAACAAGACACCAATGTGGCTAATAACGTACTCAGGGTGAATGACAACAGCACAGATGTAGGATTCAATCGTAATTGTGATATGGCAATGCTGCGTCCCCTTCCCCTTGCGACAAGTGTCAGATGAGTAATCTTTAGACTGTGGGATCGTGTGTTGCTTGTTGTTTAGTGTGTAGATTATAGTAGTGGTTTGTTTTATTTTATACTATATTTCTATTTTCAATTTATTTCACTATGGATGCTTGAATTCACTAAGACTGGATTGTGCCGTAAAATACAGATTTCAGCTAATTATGACGAAGATTCCACATCCGGTACCAGTGCTTCATGAAATACTCCTAAAGGTTACAGTGTTAGCGAACTGAACTTCTGTTATAATAGGCCATATATCTATCAAATGGCAATGCAAGGAATGGAGGAAGGCAAACCCTGATTTTGTAAATACAGCACTGACTATTTGGAGTATGGGTTTGTGTTTTCTGGCGCAGAGAAGACGAGCCGCCTCCTAAGTGTGTTGTGTGTTTTGAAGTACTTGCTAATGAAAGTAAGAAACCCTCAAAACTGGAAAGACGTTTATCAAGAAAACATGCAGAATATGTAAATAAAGCAATCGATTTTTTCCAGAATAAAAATCCAGAATTTATTAAGTCAAAATCAATGATGATAAAATCGACTTCTGGTGAACAAAATAAGCAAACTACAATCGCTTTATATCGACTATCCTTATTGATAGTAAAAGGGGCCAGCTCACACCGTAGGAGAGGATATTATTTTACCAGCGGCCAAAATAATATCTGATGGTTTATTTAGCCAAAACCAAACAAAACTAATTGGTAAAATATTCTTATCAAACACAACAGTAAAGAGAATAATCGATGAAATGTCAAATTTTGTGAAACAGTTTATGATCACAATTTTAAAGCAAACTTTTTACTTCAGCTTGATGATAGCACAGATGTAGCTGGCCAGGAGGATAGAATTTGATGGGAGGATAGAAGAAGAAATGCTTTTTTGTAAGTGTTTTTCATTGACAGTAACGGGAAAAGAAATTTTTAAATGTCTTGATGGCTTTATACTAGAAAATGAAATAGAATGGTCAAAATATGTTGGACTGATGACTGATGGTGCCCGTGCTATGTCTGACATATGCTCAGGTTTGATTGTCAAAGTTAGGGCAGTTGCCCCTTCAGTTCAGAGGACTCACTGTACCCTGTACTGAGAGGGACTTGTAGTTAGTTGAAGGTCTGGCCGAAAGCCTAAAAAAAAATCCTTAATGATGTAGTGAAAATTGTGTATTTAATTAAATCAAGACCTAAAACTTCAAGAATGTTTGCCATTCTTTTTTGTATTATAATATATAATATTTTTACAAAATTTAAATTCATTATAATATTTAATTTATGAAAATAATACTTTTAGAAATTCTAATAATATATATAAATCAAATTTGTATTTTTAATAATGAAAATTAAAATGAATTTTATTAATTTAAATAGAACGTTTATAGGAGAAAACCGTATACAAGCTATTGTATTTCATTGGCAGATACATTTTCATTTAAAAAGTAAAACTGAAAACGTTCTATTACTAGTTACTTGTTGATTTGAAGAACATATGTTGTATAAAAAGGTTTACAAATGACAATTCAAAAGATTAAAATTGTTGGAATAAAAACGAGTTTAAATATTGTGTGGTTAATGTACAAAATCAAGGCCACACAGTATCTGTATATAATGTTGCCATTGTTTTATCACTGATTATATACGATTAAATAACTAAACTAACTTAAACACTTTTCCTAACACAAATGGCACATGTAATAGTGCACAGCAACATATAAAATGATAAGAAAAGAGTGATTTGGAAAGATGTTAAATTGAATAGATTGTTTGACAGGCAGTAGGCCTATCCTGCTTATGTGGCAGGTCTGAAAATCAACGCTCAACGATCAATGTATTAAAACACACAAAATATTATTAATATTACCAGTTGTGCTAGGTTAAATTATGATCAGTTATTAATCTTTCAAAATCGACTATAGAACCAATGCTGTTCACTATTTAAAGTATATTTTCTTCTACATTTCTTCTGAATTGTCATTTATAAACCTTTTTATACAACATATGTGAAAATGAAAAAAAATTGGTGAAGGGGTGAATTGTAAACAATTACCCTTCTTATCTAAATCATGTTCAGAACATCATTCATCAACAAACTGAGACACTGACTTCATCTTCCTGTTGTCAGCCAGCCATTTTCGTAGAATGACATAAGCTGTGGTAACACAACTTAACTTCCAGTTGCAATAAAAATTCTCACTTTACTATCGAGATGTCTCTTTTTCCTATTTCATGAAGTCTACTAATATTTAAATTATACGATTAAATAAAGCGATAAAGAAATAACGAGTTGCCTGAAGATGCCGCAAGGCGAAACAATTGTAGTTTATTTATATTATTAAATTTTTTATAAAAACTTTAGCTTTATTTAATCCTATTATATGGAGTTTCAACAAGAAATATCTGCTGTTACATTCAATAATATTTAAATTATTCGTAATTCTTCTAGTTTTTTTCTAAAACTTATATTTGCCGCTTTGATACAAGGTCTAATAAAAGAATACCATAAATGGTGTCATTATATATAATTGCTATTACAGTACAACCTCGTTTATCCGGACTTATTGGGACCGGAAGTGATCCGGTTAATCAAACATCCGGATAATCCAAAATTATAGAAAGATAAATAAAACAAAATATAAAATGATAATTTACCATTTATAAGTCATTAAAAAACACAATATTTACACAGTCATTTAATTTACATAATACACGAAATTACACAATGTACTGTAAATGACGAAAAACATTTTATTTACACACCTGAATTATTTACACATGCTTTTAATTTACACAGGGTTTAGTTGTTATTTACAAAAAAGTCATTTATCTTCCTCTGTTTTAATTTGGTGTGACGTTTCAATGCGGCCCTGTCTATACGATTCAATGCGTCTAACTTTTGGGCCATTGTAAGCACATTACGTTTTCGTTTCGTCGCCATTTCCACGCACAAACGCTAACACACGAATATAAATAAATAGCAGTAACAACGCCCACCTCTAAATACTATGCCGATTCTCATTCACGTCCTCGATACTCCCGACTGGGGATGTGATGTGCCAACTGCCAAAAAAAGAACGGGGGTTCCCAAAGCTGGCGGCACCGCTTTAAGATGTGACAAAATGTTCACATTTACTGATTTACACCCTTGAGTCTTAGCAACCCGACAACAAATAAAGTTGTAAAAATGACATGATGGTTTATGATGCATTGTAAACATGCACCTGGTTTGTATTTATTTCATACTGTCATGCCGCATCGGGGTAGGGGGATGGTGACGCAGAGGTCATTGCTCCTCCACTTTCTATTCCCAGTGCATCAACAACCCGCCCTAATACCTCGAGGCGACACTGTAGTGTTGAGGAAATCACGTTTTTATCAACATTAATGTAATAGCAGATATTTCTTGTTGAAACTCCATATTCAAGGATAAAATAAAGCAAGAGCTTAAAGTTTCAAAATATTATAAATATTATTCAAAATACAGTAATTATTAAAATATTTTGAAACTTTAAGCTTTTGCTTTATAATATCCTTGATTAAATTTTTTAATTTTTGTACCGGATAATCCTGACATCCGGTTGAATGAGGTCCAGATAAACGAGGTAGTACTGTATCTAATTTAAATAACAGAAAGGCACTTCTTTGTCTTCAGCAATCATCAAAACCCTGAGAAATCATGCTGCAGACTTCAAAATCCCTCAACGACGTATAGAATAATGTAAGGTAAATTAAACAAAAGGTAAAAACTGCTTTCTAATGCTGGCAGCACACAAGACACAACTGATTGGTGACAAAATAAAACAAAAACGTTTTGTCTTGTTTCTTTGCCCATAAGACAATGGCAACAAGGATCATTTTAAAATATTACATTTTTTAAGCTGTGATCAATATTTAATTTCGTCCATATTTAAAACAAACAAAGTACCGTACACCCCAACACTGATTTTGTTGGCACTAGGCGCATGCGTAATTTCAAATGTCTTCGAATAAATTAAAATATAAAGACTTACATTTCAATACACCATAACAATAGATTTTTTTTCAATACTAACTACAAGGCTGTTGATATAAATATTAAATTAAGAGAGTTTGCTTTTTTCAACAGTCAAGCTAATTGGATCATGGATGAAAGCACTATTATTTTATGCGGGCAATGTTTGTCTGGTGTTACAGGACTGAATCATCACCCAGAAATATACCAAATGAATAAATATGATATTTTAGCCTTTATGAGCTTCATTGTAAAAAAATTACACTGTGTATTTTTTACCAAAATCCTAACTTTAATCTTCCCAGGAAAAAATTCCTGACGACTGGCAAAATTCAAGCATAATTGAAGAATTTTTCCTGACACAAATAATTCAAGTATAATTCCTGATTTTCAAATAATTGGTCATTTAGTAATTAGCAGTCAACATAACTATTTTAAAAGTTGACTGCTAGTTCAGCATTAAAAGGGCTAAGTATTTTATATCGCTTGGACGTTTGGAGATCTACCCAAGGGTCCTACACAGAAGTTTTTTCACGTTTCTGAAATGTATACTTTTGCAAATATATTTATTCAAAACCTCACTATGAATGCATTTTATGTAGGCCTACCCTAACTTCATGACTTACCTACTGAGTCTCTGCTTGAACCATTAAACGTTAGCCTGTTATGGTTTGGAAAGGCAAATTGTCCACTAACAGGCCTGCTTAACCGTTTTTCCTTTTCCATTTCTGAACGGAGAGGCCTCTTTGGTGTTAACTGAAACAAAATGTTGTTTACGTTAAAAATTATAAAATTAATTCACTACTTAAATTGTGTTCATTTTATAAGACAAGAGCTTATTCCATTAATTTTATTATAACCAGTTACAGATGTTAAACAATTATATCTACTGTACATCGATAGTTTTATTCTGAATGGATTATATGCTTATATCAACAACACCATTTATGTACTGTAATTGATGTAATAGAGTTTGAACAGCATAATCTAGATATATTCTTTAGAATAAGTAGTTGAAACTACTCTAACTAGTTTTAGTTCTTTCCCCCAGCCAACAAGGCGGAACTTGACAGAGTTGGTTGGAATTAACTGTGCAGAAAATACTCTTTTATTATATTATAAAATTTATCTTAATCTTTTCCTACATATCTTCACTGTCTATCCTGATTCGGTTTTAGACTACTTTTTGCCTAGAATATCCGATTCTAGTATTACATTGAAGATACACTAAAACTAGTGTGATTTTTCGGATATAGTGATTATTGAAAATATTAATATTCAAAATGGACCTAAATATATGTAAATAGACATAATTATGATTTTTTTTCCATCTAATTCACTATTGAAGGGACTGACATGAAAGTACTGATTTCTTTTTTGGAACGTTTAATTGGAATAATTTTTTCATACAATTGGAAATAATTGAGCAAGAGAAAAGGTCACTAATGAAATATTTTGATTTAGGTAAATCAAATATTCCCATAACTATTACAATATCCAAAACAAGCTTTTATTTCTTCAGTATTAGTAGGCTTCTGTTTGTCATTCATTTTATCAGCTTTATTTTATTTTGCACTTAGAAACTTGATAGTATTTTCCAATAATATATTTTTTTAAATGGTCTCGCATTATAAAAGGCGAAAATATAATTCCAATCATCATACCCCTAAATCATATTTAGGTTGCAACATTCCACATATTTTGGGTTTAATGTAGGGTTGTTACCTTGCTCAGTAGGTGAGGTATGCTTATGTCATACAGGTGTTGCAATTGCGAATCGTAATGAGGTATAGACGGACAGACAGGTTTTGAAAATTTGTTAATGTTGCAAAACGAGTGATTGTAATAGTATGTTAGGTTAATGTATGTTAAAAATGAAATATTCATAAAAGAATAATGTCCCTAAATATGAAAAATCAGTAGTGTTCAGTGCACCGACAACTCCAGTCAGATTTGGCAATTAGCGATTGTAATTGCCTACAATATTCAACCAATACCAATACTTTGAGACTGGAGGGGTTTAGTCCACTTTTTGGGAACAACACTTGCTCTTGATCTTATGGTGAGAGAAGTCACATTTGACTCTCTCTCCGTCCATCAGGAACTTCTCATCAAAAAAAGACAGTTTTTAATTTGAATTTCAGTAAATTCAGTGCTGGCGTTCTTGGTATGCCTTGGAATATATATAAGTTAGGTAAAGAATAGTTGTGTGGTGTGCTGGAATTAATGATGAATGGATAGTTAAATAATCATGTCACCGTTTAAATTGTGTTAGGGAACAAGCTTTGTTTTAGCCAGAGTTATACGAGGTTTCTCTCCATAAACATCAATGTAAATGAGTGTTTTGTAAATTTTGTTATACAGTAGAACCCCTCTAATCCGTCACCTTCGGGACTGGGGGCATGGTCGGAACGCAAAAAAGGTCGGATTATCTGAAAAAAAGTCAATATTTATTACATATTATATAAAGAGATTTTTTTAAGTGAAATAAGTGATATATAAACTTTTAAAAGTCAATATAATAAAGTCTATATATAAACTTTGCAAGTACTGTAGCAAATCAATAGAAACAACACGAGAGATGACACAGCACTGAAGCGGGATGACACAGCCCTGAAACGGGAAAGCGATAACAAACCGGAAAGAATGGTGACAGACGGGCCGTGAGTCATCGACAAGTCGGCACAATATCGCAAGTTCGAGCACGGTCGGATTAACCGGAGTAACGGACCACCCGAGGGCGGATTAGAGGGGTTCTATTGTAATTAAGTTTAAAAGTATATTAAATAAAGTTGTAAAAAATTTTATTGTTATTTTTAAAAAAGCAATTTCCTCCAACGAAAAACTTATATAATATATATATATATATAACACTGTAATATATTCAGTTTGAAATAATATACTCACTGGATAAACTTTTACATTGAATATTATTAAAGACATGTTAATTTGAGAAATTTGCAATATTTCAGGAAGTTCTTCCATAATTTGGAAAATTATGTTGGTTCATAAGAATTTCATGTATCAATGTATTTCAGAGGATAGATGTGTCAATATCTACAAATGATGTAGATATTCTGTAGTTTTGTTTATAATTGAGTACATTTTCCTAGAGTCCACGATCCCAGATTTTGTTTGAAAAAAAAAGTGTCTGTGCTTACACACAGAATGCGCCCATAAAATCATTAAAAATAATAGTTAAAATCAATTAAATAAAAATAATTAAAGTAGTCGCAAGAGATAAAAGTTACACTTGGCTTGCCAACGTGGGGCTAGGTTGAATTTAAATATAAAATTTTGCATTCAAAATCGAAAAAAATTATAAACAAACTGTAAATAATAAGGTACGTGTCTTTATTATTAAAAAAAATTTAAGTTTAAATAAAAAAAGTATTGTTAAGACTGGCAGGAAGTTCAGTTAGAACTAATTGTGTTAAAATATATTTGTTTGAAAATTTTTTAATTAAAAATGGAAACATTAAAGTAGAGAAAGATCAAATTATGGAGAATAAGGAACCAGAGTTAAGTCTTAGGGACATCATCCATTTTTTTAATGTTAAATGTGACCAAATGGAGTCAAAATTAAATAATAGATATGATAAATTTGAACAATTTAATTTAGAAATAAAGGAATCTCTAGTAAAAATTTAACAAGAATTACAATAAGTATATTAAAGAAGAGTAGGATATAAGTTAGAAGTATGTAGAAGGAAAAGAAAACCTATAAACAAAAGTAGGCAAATGTTTTTTCAATACAGTATGGTTAGAAAAGAACTGAGACAATGTGACAACAAAATTGGTAGTAGAGTATTTGTATAGGAAACCACCCGCATGTAATTTCAAATTTGTTAGGAAGCAATAAATAAAAGGGAAATTCGTGTCATAAAAACTACAAACAGAGTAGGTGTAAGTGTAAATTCAAAAGGAAAAAATTGTATAAATAAGTCATGGTTTAAATAATAATTTTAAAAGAAAATGAATAAATATATATAAAATAATTATATATAAAATAAATAAATAAAGTTTAAAAATTGATAATTGATTGAAAAAACTAAGCATAGCAGACAAGATTGGAAAAAGTTTGCTATGCAGACAACATTGTGTAGCTAGACGGGATGTAATGGACTTTAGTTCGAACTGAGTAGAGCTAGTGCATAACTGTTGCATGTAAGAAGGTTGCACTATTTACTTTAATGGGAGAGTCTAACAAGTGACCAGAATGGCACAAATAATTCAAAAAAATAGTTGACAAAAAGTGTCAAATTGAGGGCTTAGCAGGTTATGTAAAGGACAAAAATCGACGAGTTTCAAATAATTAATGAAATAGGCTACAGACTATAATGAAGTGAAATTAAGTTGATCAGTTTAAAATTTAATGATAATATTAAAATAGTTAGTACCTAAATTTTTAAAGTAAGTTGTGAGATTTTTTTCATAAGGTTTTAAATTTGATGATGAAGAAAATTATAATTTTTAAAATTTTGAAACAGATGAAGGGTGTAGTTGTCAGTGATGTTTTAACTAAATTTGAATTATTCTTAGGTCAAAATATTGTTATTACTAAGAATTGATTAAAAAAAATAATAAATGAAGATTTTTGTTGTTGTTGTTAATGAAGAAATAGTGAGTTTGAAGTTAAAAAAAGAGATTTGAAATTTTTGTAATACCTAATATGTTTAAAATCAAAGTACTTGTTGAATGTAAAAAAAAGAAAAGAAAAATTATTTGCAGGAAATTAGTTAGGGATTCATGTTGAAGGGGTTATAGTATTTAAATTAAGGAGAAGGTTTTTAAGGTTTTTTGTAGGATGAAATGATAAGTTTTTAAGTTATCGAGTGTTAAGGATAAAGGAAAATTCAACTATATTTATGCAGGTTTTGAAGGAGGAATTGGTGATTTTGGAAGATTTGTAGGGTTTTCTGCGACTACAGAAATGAATTTTTATGACGAAATGGTTTTTTTACAACAAAACCATGTTTTGTGATTATTGGTTTTTCACGATGAAATAATAGTGATTATGACTGCTTTTATAACAAATTTTACGAAAGTTCTAAAAGTGTAATTCTATGATGGAGACACTTTAAATTGATAGTTTGAGTAGTCTACAAGTTACATTTTAGCCCACAAATAATTTCTGTCGAAATAATTTAGTTTATTTTGTATTTTGGAAATATTTATAATTATTGAAATCTGATAAAATAAATAAATAAATTTAGTGACCTAGCAATGAACTAAATAATTTTAAAAAAAAGTAAGAATTAAAAATGATGTTTTTTAAGAGAAAGTAATTTTGAAATTATAGTGGGGTTAGTAGTATACAAATAAATAAATAAAAATTATATAAATATATTATGTTAAATAAAAAATCTTACATACAACTTAATCACAAAAAATATGTAAGTTATAAATATATGATATACCATTACATGTTTGGCTAGGATTTAGTTCAGTATTTAAGTTAGCAATGAATGTGTGCGTACTATGTGAATGTGAAACAAGGGGATTGAGAGATTCCTCAAGGAATTAGATTTAGTAGAGCCGAGAGATTCAGTCTTTGTTTGCCTGGCTGGAAATTGATAGAAAGTTGTTTATAAAATAGATATGCAGCAACAGTATGGCACCCAGATAAAAAGTTTAGAACCAATGATCATTATAAAAGTTGCAGCTGTGGTAAACAATTTCTAAAGACTTCCTTTCACTATAGATGGCAGGAAATAACTTCGTGATAGGTTTGAGTTTTGATTTCAGCAACTATGATAAACAATATCAAGAAATATTCCAACTATGCTTGCTTGGTAATCATATTGTGTAGCAGGTTGAATAATAATATAGTAGGTACAGTGAAGGATGGACCTGTAACATTGTGAACTATTGGGTAATTACTTATAATAAAATAATTCTACGACAATTAATAAAACAAAATAGTTCTACGATGAGATATTGTGACGAAGATAAAAAATTCTATGATTAAATAAATGTACGACGATTAATAAAACCACATGGTTTTATAATGAGATATACTACAGCAACGATTGTACAATTTTACGTTGACATATACTATGATGACGACTATACAATTCTATGAGTAAATATATGATGATTAATAAAAAAAATTCTACGAAAACATACATGGAGACGAAAAAGGGTTATTTCAAAAGTAATTATCCAATTAGTGACTAAGTAATCACTATATAAACTAACAAATAAAAAAATAAAATAAAACTGGCGTATTGTGGGAAGGATTTTTAAATACCTGTCAGTTTTAATAAATTTCAATGAACTGATCAATATTTTTCTATATTTATAAAAAAATTAATTTTCAGTTAAGTTCAAGAAATCTTAATTTTATTGAAAAACTATACAAATACTTTTCTAACTTTGTTTAAGATGTCTATATTATTTCTGAAACTTGATGCAGCTACAGTGATACAAATCTTTAGTTCTTCTCGAGTGTTAATGTGTGCAGAATATAGTAAACTCTTCATCGTTCTTCAAAGGTAATAATAGTCTAATGGTGTAAGTTCCGGAGATCATGAAGGCCATTTTATGAGTCCTGCTCAACCTATCCACTATGAATATTTAAGTAATATGTTACAGAACGAATAAAGTGAACTGACGGCACATCATGCATAAACTACATTCCTGCTCAATATTGAGGAGAAACATCTTCCAAAAGTTCATACAGACTTGATTAAAAAATTTAAGTACCGGTACTCTCCTCAATTGAGCCAAGGAGGTAAGAAAAACGGCCCCATTAAATTGTTAGCAAGAATTCTAGACCACACATTAAATGAAAATGTGTGTTGAAAATGAGTTGTACGGATGTTCGAAAAATATTAAAGCGATGAGACAGTCTTCTAATGCTTGTTATAGGAGACATGTGAACTGCATCAAGTAATTCTTCTTTTAAATTCACATATCCTGCTTCATGTGTCTTACAGTCTGGTATTCGTAGTGTAGCATATTTTTCACAGTATCCTAGAACCTCAGCTGCGCTATTACAATTAACTTTAATAATGTTTATTAAAATCAGCTATTACTCGGAAGCTCCATTATTGCTATCACCAACTTATGAAATAGGAAAAAATAAAATTGTGAAAATTTCTTCCACAATTTATCACAGTTATTTTTCTATTTTAATAAATCAGTTAACTGTATTTAACCCTTAAAAGACCAGGCAAAAAAAAACCCATTTTACTCCAGTCATTTAATAGCACTTGTGTGCCAAAAAGGCCAGACAAAAAATGCCAGTTTTGTTATGGTATTGTTAGGAATAAGTTAATATTAGGTTAATATTAGGCTAGATTAGAAAGGAATCACATTCACAAAACTCAGAATGATCCAACTATTGTGAAACAATTAAAAAAATGTTGAAATGCTTGACTTGCATAGAAACTAGAGCAACCAAGACTCCCAAAGGTATATAAACGATCAGCAGAATTTGGGTGGGGGTCTTTTGTCTTTTGGAAGATACACGGCTGTGTCACTAGCCGTGGTGCTGGAACTCTACTCCGGGAAACCTATTGGCTCAGGAACTCTGCTCGACAGACAGTAAGCAAGCATTTTTGTATTTGTATGTAAAGTCACCCGTTAGAGGATTTGTAATTTCTTTAATTTAAAATATAATGATAGTTGGAACACTTTTGAGTTTTGAAATATTGATTTGTGTAATTTATTTTTGAGTAATTGATTTATGTAATTCATTTGAATAATTGATTTGTGTAAGTTGTTTGAGTAATTGATTTAAATAATTTATTTGAGTAATTGATTTATATAATTTGTTTGAGTAATTAATATTTCGATTGAATTATCAGTTTGAGTAAATATTTCAATTAGTTTCTAATTATTGTTTGCATAATAATGTTGCATTGATGTATTAATAAATCACTGAACCACTAATTTTGATATTTAATTAATAAATAAGAACCCAATCCTAACAGTATTATACAAATTTTTTTAAACAATCTAAAAAATAATACTAGAGGTCTACTGTTTACATATTTTCTCCTAATAATATGTACTACATATACAGGGTGAGTCAGACCACCCGTGCAGTACTTATATCTGTCTTACAAACTTACTTTAACACGTTTTCATTCTCATTTCCCCCTAATTTGGCTCCACTGAATCCAATGAAATTAATTTCAATTTTGAAAAATGTCCCAAAAGGGCCCTTTTTGGGAGGTAGGGGTGCTTTTTGAGGAATTTTCAAATGTAAACATGGGTTGTGTGATACATCATTTTAAAGGTCTAATTACCTTGAACATTTTGGCTCAATCAAAAGTTAATTATCTTTAACCGTATGTACAGGGTGTACCAAAACGTATTGAAATTGGACTTTAAAATAAAATACCGTGTTATCCTAACTACAATACGGAACAGCACCAGATTTTTTTCCAAGCTTATTATTGAGCTATTCTTTAAGAAAACGTATGGTACGGGCATTTTTCACTGGATTTTGAATATTTTAAAAATGCTCAAAATTGAAGAATTTAAAAAAGCCTAAAACTCAAAATTCTTAAATAGCAACTTATAGCAAATGTTATATCAAGTAAAAGGTCTTTTAAAAACCAACATTTTTTGTATTTTATTTTTTTATCTATCTCTTACTGTTAAAAAATGGCAGCCAAAAAACTTAATTATGCCCGTTTACAAAATGTAACAAATTACTTTTATTTGAACAAAAAGGTGTTTATGATTAAATAAACAGCCTCTGTTATGTAATAAGAACAAAATTCAACTTGTTTTTATTTTTCAATGTGGCTCAATACTTTGGTAGTAGTTGTCCATGTTTATCTTTAAAACATTGAAAAATAAAAACAAGTTGAATTTTGTTCTTATTACATAACAGAGACTGTTTATTTAATCATAAACACCTTTTTGTTCAAATAAAAGTAATTTGTTACATTTTGTAAACTGGCATAATTAAGTTTTTTGGCTGCCATTTTTTAACAGTAAGAGATAGATAAAAAAATAAAATACAAAAAATGTTTGTTTTTAAAAGACCTTTTACTTGATATAACATTTGCTATAAGTTGCTATTTAAGAATTTTGAGTTTTAGGCTTTTTTTAATTCTTCAATTTTGAGCATTTTTAAAATATTCAAAATCCAGTGAAAAATGCCCGTACCATACGTTTTCTTAAAGAATAGCTCAATAATAAGCTTGGACAAAAATCTGGTGCTGTTCCGTATTGTAGTTAGGATAACACGGTATTTTATTTTAAAGTCCAATTTCAATACGTTTTGGTACACCCTGTACATACGGTTAAAGATAATTAACTTTTGATTGCGCCAAAATGTTCAAGGTAATTAGACCTTTAAAATGATGTATCACACAACCCATGTTTACATTTGAAAATTCCTCAAAAAGCACCCCTACCCCCCAAAAAGGGCCCTTTTGGGGCATTTTTCAAAATTGAAATTAATTTCATTGGATTCAGTGGAGGCAAATTAGGGGGAAATGAGAATGAAAAAGTGTTAAAGTAAGTTTGTAAGACAGCTATAAGTACTGCACGGGTGGTCTGACTCACCCCGTATAAATAAAAATAAAACTATAAGCAAATTTTTATATTATTTATTTTTGGGGTTAATTTAAAAATTTTGGATTCAAATAGGTATACGTAAAAAATATTTTAGATTTTATATGGTTATTTTCTAATACATTACTGTATTTTGCACAAACACTGCAATTTTCAAGAGAATAGATTGGCAACTATTATTTCTAGGCTACCTAATGAAAAATTGCCCCATAAGTTAGATCAACTGTACATAATAATTAAGATTTAATAAATTAATTCTTTACTAACCCCTATTTTGTTTTATTAGAACTTCTTTTAACATGAAACATAATTTTTCAGTTGTTCAGTTTTAATTTACTTTGTTATAGTATATAAAACACATAAAAACTACAAAATTCGCAATTATAGGAACATATAAAATTAACACTATTTAGGCCTACACGGCATTCACAACGTATCCAATTCATATCTTTATACACACTTGTGCTTACTAAAACACTCTACATGAATAACTTGGTTGCTTTTAGGCAAAATGTTCTTGATCTTCTTCTTTTGTGCTACACACAATACAGTTCTTTTCTTTTTTATCGAGAAGTTTGCGCAAATCCAAAATTGCCAACTGGAACATCTTCTCCACCCAAATGTTCTGGAATATCTTTAGTTGACAGCCATTCTTCAGCTAAACTTTCAATAATGGCAACAATAAATGTATACCTACATATTATTTTTGTATTGTTGTTTAAAAAAAAAATTTATAGAGAATATATGCATTCAGGACGTAATGTTAAAAAAATATTAAACACAACTTTTTGCCAGTATTTAACAGTGCGGCGATCATCTAAGTATGAATAAAGCACTTGGTCAGTAGTCTATAGTTCCTATATTTTGATTATACTGGTCTATCATTTTTGGCTTCTACTTTATGATCATATGTTTACGTCTTATTTTAGATTTTTTGACAGATCATGTTGACAGATTCTGCTTTGGAGTAGGTGGATATCAATATCACCTGCGATTTTTGAGAAGCCCTCTCTCTATAAGCAATGTTTAGAATTTCAGCACTTCTTATATATATTCTCTTTTCTTTTCTTTTTTTTCTTTCTTAGTCTTTTAAACAAAGCGGTCAAACGTGCTGTACTTGCTTCTTTAATTTTCATTACTGTTGAGACCGATGGTTCTTGGTGGAATTCCATGTTTAAAGATAATAAAACACAATTATCTGTAATACAGCCTCGTCAATGCCTTAGCAGGCGAAACCATTGGTCGGCTAGACTAATAAAAAGTGGATATTACAAAATAAAAAATTGTGTTTTATTATCTTTAAACTTCTTATATATTTTTCATCTCTGACTTTAAATTTGCCTAGGAGTTCATCAGGAATTCCTACCCTATTTTTTTTTAATAGTACTGGTCAAAAAAGTTAATTTAAAATATAAATATTCTGTTAGAGAAATATTTGTAAAATAATTATCAACAAACAAATGATATCCTTTATTTAAATAATTCCCCATTTCCAAAAGTTTAATAAATACTGTGAGAGCTAAGCCTTTTTCCTTCATTTCTTTTTGCTCTTCAGAGTCTTTAGTTCCTTTTAACAATGAAAGCCAAAACAATAATTTGTTATGGAATCACAGAGTACCCACAACTTGATACTTCACTTATGGTGTTTTTCTAGGCATATATTGTAATAATTGGGTATGGTTCTTGGTCCCAATAAGTGATTTATCAATAGACAGGTTCTGATGTGGAATGTAGTGGTGGCGAAATACTTTATTTACATGGTTTGTAAGTGGCTGAAAATTACTGCCAGGATCATATTCGGTTGTTCAATGTTTCATAAGGTTGTTCACAATATGGAAAAATCTCAAAATGGTTTCAAACCTACTTCTGGTGAACATTTTTGGAAACCAATGAGTTAACTGGGACAATGTAATAGACCAATCTATCTATAGTGAATTTTTCACCAAACCCATATTTATAATAGGAGATATAAACACTTTCATTTCTGCAACTTTTACCTTTTTACAAAATACAGTCTGGTTTATGAGACAAAAGATATTCTTCTGCGTACCAGTTGGTTTCCTTGCTATTGTATTTAACAGATTTGTGGTAAAAAAAAAGAGGGAAGAAATAAGCTATTGGTGGTGCTTCAGGGGGTGGACAATGTTTCGGTCCCAGCATCTTATGGAAATCAAATTTGTGTGTATAGCCCGCATCATGACTCTCTTCAACAGTTACCCATGTTCTTGGAGATTTATCTGGTTAATTTATTACTTTTTCTTACTGTGGTTCTACCTTTTGGTCTACCTCTAGGCCTATTCATTGGTGTAGAGTCTGTAAGTGTTGTAGTATTGTAGTTATTTTCCTAGTCACTATCTTAAGTTTTATTACTGTCAGCTGGCTCAACTAACATATTTCTGAAAGTTATAGGACCTCGAATGTCCCAATTATTAGGGTCAAAAGTTGGATTTTCATCCGAGTCATCTATTATATCTGATTCAGAATCACTTTCGGATCTTTATTTAATATCATTTGCAACTAGCTCATTCACTTCATCAACAACATTCACTTTTAATACCTGAACTTGTCTGAACAATGTATCTTCACTAATAGGAGAAACACAATGCCGTATATTACCCATATTGAATAAAAACAAATACTACCTATCAAAAACTATAAAAACAAACAATAATGCACTACAAACACAAATAACATAACCATAAATGGTTGCTTAAAGATATAAACAATACATAACTGATTGTATAATGACTCTACAACTCTCAGGTATCAAACGAAGGCCTGATTTCATCAAAGATAAATATATTTTAAAGCAAAATAAATCAAATTTTTCGCGTTTAGAACACTAGTAACAAGCACTGTGAATTTTTCTGTTTAATTACAAGCAAATTTTAATTAAATAATTAAAAAATAAGTTTGTTAATTATGAAAAGTAAAACAAGCTGATATGTCGGCTCATGGCTGTTTTCGCTTAGTAATTGCTGAGCCGATATATCGGGTCTTGGCTGTTTTCGGAGTTATTGTCGTAAACCATAAAAGGGTTGACAGGCAAATGATATGTTTGCTTTTTGCGATTTATTATAAAATTAAAAGTATTAAGTACATTTTAAAAGTCATTAAAAGTAATAAAATGGAAATGAAATGTTATTCCATTGAACAAATTGTAACATTTAACTACCGCTTTTTGCATCGTATTTAGTGACAAAATATTTTCATTTTTTAACGACAAACAAACAAATTTTTTTAAATTGTTTCTGTATCTAAAAGATAACAGTTATCAACAAAACCCTAAAAAATTAATTTCTTTGTAACTGTCTACAAACCCAAGAATAGACTATAAACAAAAAAAATTTTAATTCCGATAAATTGATCTACAAATCTTTTTTGTTTTAGACCATAAGAATCAATGATTATTTTAAAATTCCTATTTGGATTGTATTTGTTTATTATTCGCTTTATTCACATCAATTAACTTAGAATTAAAATTTTTAAAATATTTTTGGGATTTTACAATTATTTTCTCAAAAACTACAAAAGATACAGTTCGGGGACTTATTTTGTACAATTTTCAGGTCATAAAATGTATAGGACCACCAAATTTGCACCATAATATATGTTCTGTGACATTCAATATGACCGCATATTACCGGTGGGTTAGAAATACGGGTGAAATCTTTCGCTAGCCATAACTCGCTAAAGAAACGTTTTTGGGCCTATGTTTTTTGTGAACTTTTTACCTTATTTTAACTATAGAATCATTTCCCGAAAGATTAATGTGCAGTTCCGAATCACACTGTATTATAAAACCACTCCTTTACGGGATGGTTTTGTGAAAGTGGTATGTAAATTTGTTTTGAAAATAGAGTTAATCTGAAAGTGTCAGTAAAAATTAGGACAATACTGATTCAAAATTTTTGCATAGTAGTGGCAGAAGAATATACTCAAAGCAGAAATATAAATTGTCAAAATAATTTGAATATGAAGTAAAAAAAAAATCAATAGAAATGAATTGCACCAATTTCCACTATCAGCAAACACAGCAACAAGGTGACATTTCAATGAATGTTATTACTCACTGATAATGGTACAAGGTTTATGCTCTACAAAACTACAACAAACAAAAGAACAGTGTGGGAAATGGAGGGGAAAATACTTTCCCCCCCTACCACACATGACAAGCAGAGCAGTATGAAAGGACAGGTAGGAGAAATACGGCAACGTAACAAAAAAGAATGGGGAGGAGGTCGGTCTTTCATTTTTGTAGATCTATAGTAACAATTGAGTATAATGACTTAGCCATTTAAACATAGCTTTGTTCGTTGTAGAAATTAGAGTATTTCATTTCTATTGATTAGAGTTTTGTTCAATAAAAATGAAAAACAAAATTGTAAAATTTCCATATGGCAGATGTTTGAAATAGTTTTTTATTAGTTCCTTCTTTATCTAGGATTTCTATAAGCCTTTAATAGCTCATATTGTCCAGCTTGATGATCTGTAAGAGATTGGTCAACGAAAGGATACACAAAAAAATCAAATGTTATCATGTCAAGTAATATTATGATGGTGTATCTTACCTCTTGTCGAAGTTCAAAGACTGCTGCTGATGAAGGTACAATACAACTTATATCTTCAGTAATTTCTGGAGTAGTATACCATTGACTAGAACTTGAAGACTCTCTATCTACTAATTTTGTACTGCTTTGTCTTGTAGGGCGTCTTTTCTTCTCTTTCTTACTAGGAGAGGTCATAGAATGACTAGGCCTGGGATTAGGTAAAAAAACAAACAAAAAACACTCAAAGCAAATAAAATGTCAAAAAATCAAAACAAAGTAGGAATAGGTGTGAAATTAAATAATAAATTTAATAAACATAAAGATTAATAATATTAGATGAGGAGTGATCATTCCAGGGTTGCATCATGCTATGATTATTTTAACCTGACGTGTTCAAGTTAGTTATTTTTACTAGATTGAGCAAAATTTGGAAATTCAAATCGAACTCAGTATATTTCATTCGGTCAAAATTAGATTCGGTTGTAACAATATTTTCAAATTCATAAAAGTTTAAGTATCAATCGACAGCTCAACATCTTTGGTGAATCATTAATTATCGGTTCTGTTAAAAGTAGTTATAATTTTTAATTTTAGAAAATCTAATTCCATCCGAATGAGCTCAACAATTTTTTAACTTGGCTAAAAAGATTTATTGATATATAAGTAAATAAAATGCAAGGGGCCTGATAATTGTTTTTTAATTCTGGAAACAAGAATTCAAAAAAAAACTTCATTCATAAAAATGGTTTGACTGTAGATTATTTGTTTTGTTGTTTATGCAAATTATGATTATTTTCTTACCAATAGTTTCAAGTAAATCTGTCAAAAAGAAAATGTTTGACAGCGTTTGAAAGTTGAGAAGTTTATGTTCCTTTGCTGCAATGGAAAAAAGTTAATTTCGTATGCACTACTACTTAATTTTGTGTGATAAAGCAGTACTTTTTGTGAAAAATAACCATTCATGAAACTGAAGAAAAGCTAAAGTAGTATTATGGGGACTGCTTCATCACATGAAATTGTTCACTGAATTTCATTGTGGTCGTATAAACACAAATGATGGTGACAGATGAAGGTCACAACAGAGGTGGTCAATAAATCCATGATAATGTGTTGGAATGATCGCTGAGTGAAGATGATAAAAATCTCACATGAATATGTTTTTAATATCCTTCATGTACATTAGAGTAAGAAAGCTATCACCAAGATGGGTGCCACATTTGCTTATGATATGGTCAAAACGGAATAATGTTTTGAAGCAGTTTGGACATGTTCGAGCTTAATCCAAACTGTTAAGAGTAAGTTTTGGAAGCAATATGTAACCGTTGTAGTTGAAACATGGATGCATTACTACATTCAAGTAATGAAAGAGTAACCATTGATTTATCCTGGTGAACATGATCCAAAAAAGTCAAAAAACAGTTAAACCAACCAAAAAGGTCACGGCCATAATATTCTGGCATTCGTATAACATAACCTTCTGCAATTATTGTCCCTCATCCACTCTATTCTTCAGATTGTGATTTCTTTCTCTTTGCAAACAGAAAAAAATGACTCAGTTGAAAAAAATTGCATTGAACACGGTCATTGTTGAAATAAATGCCCATTTTGCAAAGATTGCTTCTTTTGGAAGGTTTAAAGAAGTTGGCAAACTGTTAGACAGATTGTATCAAGGTAAAAGGATACTATGTTGAAAAATAAATTAAATTTAGGAAAAAAGTTTCATTTCAAATTGACCAACTTAACTAAAGAGCCATTGTATAAAGAAAGTAAGGAAAAATAAATCAAGGGAACTGATATCTGTTTCATCAAACGGGAATCAAGAATTATTGAAAGACCCGATGATTAAAATGGTTTGGCTGTAGAGTATGTGTTATGTTTTGATGTTCATGTAATTTAGGATTTATTTTGTTATTAATTTTACGAAAAAAATATATTACACAGAGTTGCTTATTGGCATAGGTCCAAAAACGTTTAAGTGGTTGTAAATATTTTAGTAATCGAGCACTACAGTTATAAAGTTCATTTTAAAAGTTAAGATTCAGTTTGTGTTCAGTTTCTACTTTATAAGTTTAGTTTTACAAATTTATCTTCGATTCGTTTTTAAAAATTATGGTTCAAGTTCACACACACACACACACACACACACACACACACACACACACACATACACACATATATAACGCTTCTCTAATTATTTTATTATGTACCTACTATAGCTCCATTGTTTTCAACATCCACCATTTTGCTTAGCTAAATTTAAGTACAGTAGGCACACAACTATTTGGCCTAATGAGGTGGTCGACCGGGCCGGATATTAAAATCAATTTCTTTGCAATCAACACTAAAATTTGTGTTCACAGAATTTCATGAAAAAATTAATGTTAATCTGACTTAATTATGAAATGAAAGTTAAATGATAAAATCGGTCTCAACAGTAATGAAAATTAAATAAAATGATAAAAATTTTTATAAAATTTAAACATTTATTTAAAGAACGTAACAAAGATTACATAGATCGGACAATATATTTCTTGCTTTTGTCACTCACATTTAAGGAACATTTATAAAATTGAATAACCGATCATAAAACAAAATAAGAAACCACTAATAAAAATTGAACGGTATTAAAGTTGAATGGCATGACTGAACCACCAATAAATAACCGATCATGTTAAGATCTTCTATCGAGTACTATAAAAGAGAGCAGTAATTTTCATGTACGCATGAAAAAAGTTACACGTATCGCTCACACAGCTACAGTATATCCTTGTCAA
The DNA here is from genome assembly GCA_963513935.1 of Aphrophora alni. NCBI lineage: Eukaryota > Metazoa > Arthropoda > Insecta > Hemiptera > Aphrophoridae > Aphrophora > Aphrophora alni. The sequence continues at coordinate 39,908,638 of OY740765.1, read as the reverse complement.
TAAAGTAATTCCAAAGGCAAACCTATAATTACTTGGGATATAAAAACTACACGACAAACATGAAATGTGGGGTATAAGTGTATACTTCATATGATAAAGTAAATTTGTGGACCCTAATTAATATTATTTATACCACAGTCCAGACTGGATAGTTGAGAGCCCACTGTATGGGTTATTAACTGTTAACCTTATTTTGTTATAATACATACAAAGTTCATGCACAAAAGCATTCATATTCCTAAAATGTAACAATCATGCTCAATGACAGTTTTTAATATAAAGCTTTGCCTTGGTTTAACTTATGAGGTCCAAGGTGTATTGTGTACTGGTTTATTTTAGATAGTTCCAATATTTATCACTCAACACAAATTTATTATAATTTTTATACATGCAGGATTTATGTAATTCTCATATATATCATTTTTATTTATGTGTATGCATATAGCAAAGTATATACATTTGTGATTTTTTTGTCGTGACCTGTTCTTGACAATAAAAGTATCAGGTACTGACAAGTAACAGTATCTATCATGTTGTATCAGACACAGACAAATCCTGTTACAAACCACCACAAATTGGAACTAGTGGTGAATAAAGAGAAACTACTAGTGTAAAGGGTTCAATTGAATATTGCTTTTATTTGCAAAAATATTAAAAACACAAACAAAAAGGCACAAATATTCCACAATACAATATAGAGATGTCAAAATGGGTCAGTGTACACACATTCCACCATTACTGTTTTGTACAGATGGGCAGTATTAAACGTAAAAGGATAAATAACAGCATTCCAAAGATATGCCTGTTACTGAAATAACATCTTATCCCAGTAACCCTGTTATTTTTGGAACGTCATAAGTCATAGTGTTTGTTTAACTTTGCTTTAAAATGGACGAGTTACTAGAAATGTGGATGTACTTGTACGAGTTTTGCTGGTTACATGGGTGCAATACTGGCCAGCACTGGTCGACAATAGATTAAAATAGGATATCAGGAGCACAGTTCTGTGTGGTAGTTAAATCTATGACACAGTTACATCGTTAAAATATCACAATCAAGTGTAAACATGAAAAAATTGTCGTCATGACTGTTACTAAAAACGAGTGTATACAAAATTTTGATCTAAATTTGACTCAACTATTTCCTGAGTACTTAGAAACTTCCCTGATATTTCCAGAAAAGCAAAAGCAAAATTCCTGGTTTTCCAGAGTGGTAGACATCCTGCCTGTATTTTAATACCTTACAAAATATAAAGTAAATTATACATTTTTTTATATTTCCTCTCACCTGATGAGCGTACTCGTTGCTGTAAAGTTCACAAAACTTTTTAATCCTGCAACTTGCGACTTAGTAAGACTGGAAACTCGAGAACCACTGCCCCTATGCCACAAACATGCACTATGCAAACAGTACCATACAATACAAGACAAAATTTGCTGCTGTTATCAATAGTTAGTCAACATATACAGGAAACAAAGAATTTAATAAAAGCATTTGCAATAGTTTTCGAAACCCAGGTTTCAGTAAATCAAAGTTGGGGAATGGAGTTTTTGTGTATTTGTTGTTTTTATTTTCATACATTTAGATAATATAGAGAACATTATATGATGTATAAAAAAATAGATGTTGAGTTTTTTTCACAAATATAAATTTCTGAAGTATCACTCGAGTTTTAACTTCTTTTACAAAAATGTGAAAGAAGGATTTTGGAATGTCATCATTGCATTGTCCTACATCCCAAACTAGTAGCCTGACTTTATCAAATTTGGTATGTAGGCATAATTTAGCTATAAGGAATTTTCTTCCAATTTTAAAAATAAATTTGGGAATACCAGTCAAATCACAATATTGTCTCAAATAATTTTGATCAAATTTAGCACTTCTTTGAAATAAAGCATGTATAAAATGTAATTTTATTTCCAGAAACACCATTTGTTTATGCTATTTAAAATAAAAAATAGAGTTCTCAACACCCCCTCCTCATGAAATTATTTAACCCATATTTTGTTGTAAATTATCCTGAAATTATATTCACAACTTTTAAAACATTACTGATAACATTTTTCTGGTCAGCATGTTTTGTGAGACTATTGGTATAGTTTATTATAACATTTTGCCCATTATGTGTGTGTGTGTGTGTGTGTAAAATTAATACACAACATTTCTAGAATATAGATCAACTTACGTTATCAAGAGATAAACCTAGAGCATTAGACGTTACCAACATTACCACGTTGGAAACTAAAACTATTAATCTAAGAAAGGAACCTAAGATTAAGGATAGGTCTGAGCATTCAAAATAACAAAGACTAAATATAAACATGATCAGGAAAACTATAAGTCATCAGTAATATGGAATTAATAGACAACATCAAAAGTTGAGCTAAGATAATATGTTGGTGAACTGAGCAAACAGGAGTTGTGTATGCCAACGACATAGTAATTTAATGCTTTGTTATAATTGAGTTATAAAATTGAAAATGGAGACTTTGATGTTGAAACACGTTTGAATAAATAAACATACTATTTGTGAGAATTTGTGTTCAAGTTTTATTCTATCTATCAAGTATAATATCTCACAAGTGAAGCTCAATATTTATTTGTATCATGTTCTAGGTTTAACACTTGATAACGGAAATGTTTCCACACTCTAGATATGTTGTCTATTCATTTTATATAAAAAAAAAAAAAATTATAGTAAATGTCCAAATAAACTATATCAATAATATGAACAATCTTTCGTTAGCTATCAACTTTAAAACCCTATATACAATTTGATTTGTATAAATGAATTACTCATATTTTATTATTATTAGAGAGCATTGTCATATTTAAACATGCAAATCAATATATTTAATCATCAAAATCACATGAGCAATAAAGGCCAAAATTGTACAAAGTAACAGAAAATGAAGAATACTAAACAACATTTAAAAAAATGAAAACAATAAAAAAACATACACATAGAATGTTGTAAAATCCATTAAGGCATTTAAGCAGACTAAGGCATACAGTCAAAGAAGAAAAAGACTATGAACCAAATATTTAAAAAAAATTCATTTATGTATTCCTGCCCCGGACAATATACTACTTTCTGTATGGCATAATTCACAACAACAATAAAAAGCTACAATGAAAGTGTTAAGAATAAGTTAAAAATGACAGTTATAGTAATAATATAAATAAACACCAAGGATGAGCCGGTGAGCATACCAATTAATCGAGTCAGCATTGCTGCAAGAAAAGGGTTATAAAGGTAGCGTTTTCATATGAGAACATATTTTAGTGAAAAAAAAAAACAAAAAAAAAAAACAATCCATTATAATGTTTTTAAATATAAAAAAAATGTAGATATTACTTAAAAACTTATAATTTACTAATTTTAAAACAAATCAAAAATAAGTAGTTCTGTAATTTTACGGTTATAATATCATGATAATTTCATTGCTCATGCACGAGAGGCCAGAATACAACTGTATCAGATTACAATGCAAATGACTGTGGACTTTTTAAAATTCAGTTTTATAACTGAATAATAAATGGATAACAAAACCTATTTATTTGTGTTTTTGGATTCAAAATAAAAATAAAAACAAAAAAAAATTAGTTAGGTAAGGTTTTGAATTATTACAAAAGATGCCTACTTTCCGCACATGCGCAATACTTTGGGGAATGCAATCACGAATATTGATCCATACATCTACTTAATATTTTATTGAAAGTAAAACTGGTGAAGCTAGACATCCTTCAAAGTTAAGTAATTGTATCTTTTGTATAATTTCTTAGACTGCTAAATTATAACGTAAGGTTTTAAATGAGATTTGAGGAAACGTGAATCAAAAGATTTTATAAAATTGCAATCACATCTACAAATGTAACCTGACATATAATTTTGTTTGTTTCATTCCGTTGAACAAAAACCTGTTGAGGCTACACAATAAGGGAATCTTAAATGACCGTCATTTGCTATGCAAGTTTCCTACTTGATATAATTAAAGAAACATTCGTAGAATTAGATAGTAGAAACTGTATCTGCTTCTAAGTACTTTCTGTAAATTTAATGTGACAAGTCATCATTATATTTTATATCAATATGTATTTTAAAGACATGACCTTTATATACTATAAGGTTCTTATATCCAAAATTATGAATCCAGAGGTGTTTTAGGCCTACGGATTCTCCCCCCGAGTTAAAACTGTATCTGCTTGTTACATATAATCTGTAAATTTGATGTGACTAATCTCTATTATATTTTACAATAAATATTCTAAATACACGTACTTTACAAGTTATAAGGTGTAAGCATGGGACATTCTCCAACCAATAAATATTTTTTTTAAAATGAATAAACGTATTAATGATAATTAGTCACATAAATAATTAATTAAGAAAGTAGTAAATATATATCATTCAAAATCATAAATTGTAAAAACTTTGGACAAAACAAATTTTAAAAAGAATTAATAAATAAATAAAATTAAACATAGAAAATTGAACAAACCAAAAAGAGCACGGGTTGTGCTTAAAAAAGTGTTACGATGCCAATTGAAACGGAATCAATAGACATAGTGACGTCAGATGTGAGAAAGGCAAACTCTCATTGGTCCATAATATGAAAATGGTGGGAGTCGAATTAAAAAATTCCGTTTGCTAAGTTGCATAGCGTCACTTTTGGGAGACGACGCCAAGGTTCATGATGTGGAGTGGGTGAAAAGAAAGAGTGTCTGGCATAGTGAGAAGTTTCTTTTCCATAAAAAATGTGTTTGAACAGAAAAGGTTAAACTCAGTATGATATATGTGAACCATCATGTTAACCCATTCAGGTAGTAGTTATTCTGGGCCATGCAGGACTAGCTGCAGCAATTAATTTTGTCGAAATTGCATGCGTTTCATTTGAGCCTTATAAAAACACAATGGTTAAAGATAAATCAATGAAATTTTCACAGTTTTTTTACTAAATTAGTATTCTTTGAATGTATATAGAATACTTTCTTTTAAACAGTTACCATTTTATTTTAATTTGTTGTTAATTTAACATTTTTAGTTTAAAAAATTTGTAAAATTGAAAGTAATCGACTATAAATTATATTTAGTGGCATCTCACTTGACTTTTTTTCTTTTTTTTTTTAAGTTTTGAATATTTTTTACACAAATTAAAAAAAGTAGGATCATATCTTTACTTAACCAAGAGATATAGCAGATAATGTTAGTGACTTACCGATTCATTTTTTCAGCGTTTTCCCCAAATGACACAATCTTCTATTTCCATAGTAACAATTTAGTATATTTACATTATTACACTAAACACTAAACACTGAACACTAAACACTAAACATTTTTCACATTATTACACTATTTACAAAATGCACATTTCATTCTTAGTAATTTACTAAAGTGTGAAAAGACTTATAACAATTTTCAAGATGTAGTGGAACTTGGCACTTTTCACACATCCATCTAGTTTCAGACCGTTTTTTGTGTGCTGTACATACTTTACAAGCTCTTGTTGGGAATTGTTTGCATGTTGTTGGTGGTATTTGGATAGGAAAGTGAGCCCATTGCTTTCCTTGGAGCCTAAGGGGTGAAGGTGCAAGTGCAGCTCTACCTGGTGTTGTTCTTGTAGGTAGCACTACTTCTTCCAGAATAAGATCAACAAGATTTAGCCTAAAATCTGTATATTGCATATTTTTTGTTTTATTTACTTTTTTAAAAACAACAAATGAATTAAAAATAGTCATGTCCATCAAATAAAATTTTTTTTTCTTATATGCTTTGACTGTGCGCCTCATGATAGGGAATGATGACAAGACCTGATCTTGTCGGTCGACACCAAGCATACCCTTGTTGTAATCTATTACACACTGTGGTTTCTTTATTTCTTCTTCTTTATTCCCTTTCTTCACTGTTTTTGATACTTTCATGTCAATATCATTGTGCACAGTTGATAGCATATGCACATCTTTCCTATCGGACCATTTTATAGCAAGAATACCACGCCCAGATCTTTTTATGACTTCTCCTTTTTTAAATTTTGTCTCTTTAAAAACTTGTGGCATACACTTTCTGTTTTGTACAACAGTGCCTACTGCATGAACATTTTTTTCTAATAATTTAGTGTACAAAAGAGGTGAAGAATACCAATTATCGAGATAAACGGTAAAACCAGTTTCAAAAAAGGGTTGCATAAGGTCTAATACTACTGCCTCACTTGCCATCAACTCACTAGTTTTATCATCTCCAACATAAATTTTAAAAACACTACAATACCCAGATGAAGACTCACATACTTTGTAAATTTTAACTCCAAATCTAGCCCTCTTCTTTGGATTATATTGTATTATTGAAAGCCGAGCCCTCATTTTCAAAAGCGTCTCATCCAAAGCAAGATCTTTTTCTGGTTCTAACATTTTTAAAAACTTAGCTTCTAAGTATCTAAGTACAGGCCTTATTTTTATCAATTTATCTACACCTTTAGCGATTTCTACGTCTTTGTCATAAAAATGTAAAAATCTAGAGATTGATGAAAACCTTTCGTAAGACATAGTGTCTGAATATATGGGTGTTTCAATTATTTTTCTCTTAGACCAATACATTTTAATATCAGGCTTCTTTACTTGTCCCATATTTATATATAATGCAAAATATGCTTTTAATTCATCAATGGTAATATCACACCATTTACTGTCAGTTTTTAATTTTTTTCTACCGGGAGTGTTTAGCTGTTTTTTAGCATAATCATTACTTTCTATGCAAATCATTTCCCAAAACTCATTGCCAATGAATTGATTGAAACAATCTAATTCATTTGGATTTTGTCCCAGACTACGCAAAGTATGTACATTTACACCAGAAACACCTTGAAAATTAATTTGTTTTGGATCATTTGGTTTATCTACCCATGGCCAATCATTGTCGCAAAACTTATTATTAGAGGATAATTTTCTTTTTTTACTTAGGCCTACAAAACTAGCATTTGCAGTATTCATTATTTTATTTCTAATTGGTAAAATAGGACTAACACTACTGGAATCTGAATCAATAGGTTCAACATTCTTGTCAACATTAGGCCTGAGCATAAGATCAATTTTTAGGTTATTTACAGGAGGGCTATCAACTAAATTTGACTCCTCATCTAATCTGGGCTCTAAAACTAAAGGTTTATCAAATTTACCTACTTCATTAGCTAGATTAGGAATATCGTTCGAACTATTTTCCGAAGAAAACATAAAAAAACCGCCTTCCTGTTCTTCAAGGTTCATTTCAGAGTTATTTACAATCAAGTTATTAAAATTTTTATGGGAATGGGGTATTATAATGTCTTCTACACTTTCATCACTATCACTTATATCTGAATCACTTTCACAGTCACTAAATAAATAGTTATCTACTTCTGAATCACGCAATAATTCACGCTCCATTTTCACTTGAAACAGAAACAAAACACTGTCAAAAGAAGGAATATTCGAGGTTAGTAGATGACACTCAACGTATGTTTTTGCTTTAAAATCAGGCTGGCAAACCACGAAAACTTAATATTTTGTTTCTAAAAGACTAGCTGAGGCAATACAAGCAATATCTATTGGATTTATACGGAACTACGACGACAGTAATACAATAAACATAGAACACGAGACTATCTCGTGGTTCAGCGTTTGGTCCAGCGTATGCGACCACGAGTGTAGCTCGTGAGTCTACCTCAATGGGTTAAGGTAAAGAGTTGTTGTTTTGTTTAGAAATAAGTAATGAAGAAATGATCTGATCATAAACACTTTCTTTAGACTCAAATTCATAATACAAAAATGGTTGTGTAATAATATTTTTGTATAAGTTAATATGTTTTGTTTAACAACACATTGTGTTGTTAATTCGACAACTTTCCCACTGTGGAAGTGGCACTGACAAGTAAATACGCCTTACATTCCATTCTACTTTTCATCCACTAAAAATCGTCTAATCTCTATAAAATTGGTGTGAATGGAAAGCTAAAGATCTAAACTTGAATTTTCATGTAACCAAAAGACTAAAATATGTAATATGTGATATGATGTAATTGGATGAAGTTAGTGTTACACGCTGGTCAACTTGATTAGCATTGGCGATTTGTCATTTTGTCTCAAACATACGTCACTTTTGTTTATTTTTCACAAGTCCATATTTTTGTTTAGTCTAACTAAACCTTGACACTGTCTTATAGATAAATGCTTCCTTTTTCGATCTGTGATTTTTAAAATCTTGTTATTTATGCTAGGACGAAATACACAGTTTTCTGTTAAAGCACATTTTCCGAAAATTTTGCAGAAGTTTTACAACACTCCACGAATCGTGAAATAATGATTTCCAAAAATACACAGATCTAATGATCTGTGTATTTTTAGAAGATTTTTGTACAGTAATATAGTATAGATTCTGATCTGTCTGTCTTATATATTATAGGTTTCTTGAGTAAGAAGCCAGTAAATTATCACGTGAAAATCCACTTTCGAGTTCCGATTTCACAGCTTTAGCCATTGTGTGAGCGAGATTCGATGTGCCTGTTCTTATTTTGTAAGTGTAATTATGTGAATATATTTAGTAAATTCAACTCGATATATATTTATATATTTTTGTGAAAATATATAGTAAATTCAATTTATAATACATAGTTTATTGTTTCAAGTGCTTTGCTTTGTGCCTAGCCTATCATTTTGATTCATCGGCTAACAGCGTGTAAATAAACTGATTTTTACTAATAACAATTTGATAATTGAAAAATTTCTTTACAGAGTCTTATTGACAACTAAACAGTAAAACTTTTTTATATCTCGAGAAAAATTTAAAAAATGTATTTGCACGATAGGCCTATAGCCTAATATGGCGTTTATATCGAAATTTCACCTTGGCTAACAGCAACTTTTTTGATTCCTGACATACTATCTCCACAAATTTTATAAAAAACATTTTTTTCATAACATATATGCATTCCATACATCATTCTGGAAAAAAAAAAAAAAAAAAAAAAAAAAAAAAAAAAAAAAAAAAAAAAAAAAAAAAAAAAAAAAAAGGTATTTTATAAGTTTATTAACAACTAAATGATAAAACTTTTTCACATTTATGGGAAAAATTACAATTGTATGAAATATATAGGAGTTTATGTAGAAAATATAGCTCGGGTAACACCAACTTTTTGATTCCTGACATACTGCCTTCACAAATTGTACAAAGAACTTTTTTTTCCATAACATGTATGCATTCTATACATCTTCTTGAAAAAAAAAAAAAAAAAAAAAAAAAAAAAAAAAAAAAAAAAAAAATATTTTATAAGTTGAGTTTCAGATAAGATTACTATTTTTTGTGAATTTAAAAAAAAGTGTAAAAAATATGCTATTACAATATATGGAAAAATACAAATTTCTATAAATTGTATTTGAAAAGTCTCCACAATCTCTTCTATCATTTGATATTTTACGATCATATATTTTAAACGTTACAAAGGTATTATACTCAAAATTGATAATTTATAATTGTTTCATGCCCTTAGCATCTTCTGCTAGTTGAAACAGTATGTGGCAAAATTCAATGTTTCTATAAATTGTATACGAAATGTCTCGATACTCTCTTATATCATATTATATTCTACATAGATTTACAATTTAAACGTTACAATTGTATTATACCAAAAATTTGTATTATATAATGGTGTCATGCCCTTACCACCTTCTGTTAGTTGAAACAGTATAATATGTCAAATTAAATTATTTAATAAATTGTATTTAGTATGCCTCCATTATCTCTTATATCATTTTAAACATTACATGCACTTTAAACATTACAAGGGTGTTATACTGAAAATTAGTATTGTGTAGTTGATTTTGACTCATAGCATTACTCGCGAATTGAAACGGTATACGTTAAAATAAAATTGTCTATACATTGTATTAGTCATCACAATCACTTATATCATTAAAAATTTTAAATGGTGTTTTACCAAAAGTTAGTACTGTATAGGTGGTTCAGGCTGTTAGTATCTCCCGCTGTTCGAAATGGTAGACGAAAAATTAAAATGTTCCATACATTGTATTTAAAGAGTTTTGATAATCTATTTTATCATTTAATATTCTATGTAGGTGTATTTTAAATGTTACAAGGATGTTATACCAAAAAAATTTTACTGTATAGGTGTTTTAGGCCGTTATTATCTCCCATTATTTGAAATGGTATTCACATAACTAAAATTTTCTATATGTTTAATTTGACGAATCTCCATAATCTCTTATATCATTAAATATGTTATGTATATGTACTTTAATATTACATGGGTGTTCTAACAAAAAGCATGATTGTTTCTAAATTTTAGGTACTTACACATCCCGCGAGTTGAAACGGTATATGGTTACATACAATTTTCTATAAATTGTATTTGACAGATCTTTACAATCTCATACATTCATAAAATCGTAGTTCCAAGCACTTTAAATGTTTCAAGGGTTGAATAACAAAAAAAGTAGAATTTTAGAGTTATGTTAGGTTGTTAGCATCACCCACGAGTAGAAACGGTAAATGCCAAATTAAATTTTGATAAATTATATTTGATGTCTCTTTACAATCTCATACATCACTAAATATTCTATGTACATCTATTTTAAATGGTTCAATGGTGTTATACCAAAAATTAGGATAGTAGAGGTGATTTAGGAATTGATTCTCCTATGAGTTGTAAAGGTATATGCTTATTTAAAATTGTTTATAAATTGTATTTGAAATGTCTCCATCAACTCTTATATCATAAAATATTCTATGTACATTTATATTTTAAATTGTTAAAAGGATGTTATACCAAACATTAGTATTGTTGATAATATTTTTTGGCCCTTAGCATCTCCCGCGATTTGAAACGGTTTGTGTTATCTAAAATTTTCTATAAATTTTATTTGATGAGTCTCTATAATGTCTTATATACAAAAATATTCTATGTACAAGTACTTTAAATGTTACAAGGGTGTTATATCAAAAAATAGTATTGCATAGGTGTTTTAGGCCCTTAGCATTTGCCGTGAGTTGAAATGTTATATGTCAAAATAAAATTTTCTATACATTGTATTTGAAGTCACCATAATAATCTCATATATCATTAAATATTCTATGTTCATGTACTTTAAATATTACAAGAGTGTTATATCAAAAATTAGTATTGTATAAGTGTTTTAGGCCTTTAGCATCTTCTGCGAGATGAAACGGTATATGCCAAATTAAAATTTTCTATACATTGTATTTGAAGAGTCTCCATAATCTCTTATATCAATAAATATTCTATGTAAATATACTTTTAATGTTAAAAGGGTGTTCCTGTTATACAAAAAAATAGTATTGTATAGGTGTTTTAGGCCATTAGCATCTACCACGAGTTGAAACAGTATTTACCAAATTACACTCTTCTATAAATTGTATTTGAAGAGTCTCTACAATCTCTTATATCACTTATTATTGTGTATATATGTACTTTGTATGGTACAAGCGTTTTATACCAACAATTAGGAATGTAGAGGTGTTTTAGGCCTTTTGCTTCCCCCCAGAGTTGAAGCGGTATATGCCTACTTCAAATATTGTATAAATTGAATTTGATAATTCTCCATAATCTCTTATATCTATAAGTATTCTATGTACAAGTAGTTTAAATATTGCAAGGGTGTAATAACAAAATGTAATATTTTATTGGTGTTTTACGTCATTAGCATCTCCTGCGAGTTGAAACATTACATGTCAGATTAAAATTTTTGATAGATTTTATTTGAAGAGTCTCTATAATAATGTACATCAATAAATATTCTATGTACATGTACTTTAAATATTATAACGGTTTTATACTAAAAATTAGTAATGTAGAGGTGTTTTAAGTCTTATATGTTATTATCAGCTAGAAGTTATTTAATTCAAAAAAGTAATTATTTTCACTTTAGAGTATTAACATTGAAAGTTTTAACTAATAATGTTTACTTTGCAAAAATGTATATACTGATAAATTTCCATCAAGTATATCTTTTTATGAGCTATAACTTATTTCATTTAAAAAAAAAGTACAGACATTCATGTTATAGTGGTTAAAACATTTACCAATCAAAGTTTTAATCATAAATCTTAATTTTGAAAAAGGGTATGTCGTGAAAAATTGCCATCACGTATAACTTGTTATGAGCTAGATTTTTTTATTGAAAAAAGTAATTATGATCGTGTTATAAAGTTAAACATTTAATATTAACAATTTCCATTAAATGTGTTAACTTTGAAAAAGGGTATATACTGGAAAATTCACATCACCTATACCTCATCCTCAGCTTAACTTATTTCATAAATAAATAATGATATTTATGTTAGAGTGGTAAAAACATTTAATATTAAAGGGTAAATGAAAAATGTTAACTTTGGAAAAGGTTGTATACTGGAAGATTGCCATCAAGTATAACTTGTCATGATGTATAATGTTTTTCATTCAAAAACTTACTTTATTTTTAAAAAGTACTTATATTCACATTATAATGATGAAAATATTTAACAAATTTCAGTGTTAGTTTCGTAACAGAGGAATAAAATTAACTTTAAAAGTTATATCAGCATCAATAAAATGTTAAAACAATAAAATGACTATCAGACTAATACAAAGCATATGATTGTAATTATTCTAGATTTCAACACTCATTTCGAATTAGAGTAGAAAACTTGCCAAATTATTCTTTTTATAAAAAAGTATAGAAACAACAAAATTTTCAATAATAAAAAATAATTTAATCCTCCTCCAAAAGTTCATATTTGCCTGATATTATATTACAATTTGACTAATACTAATATTGTTCATAAATGTTTACAAATAGTGACAATCTAGAAGCCTAGTAAGTTTCATCTATATAAATTCATCCTTTTAGGACGTTTGAAAACCATGTACAACTTTGAAAACTCTGAAACGATCCCAATAATTCTGTTTTCCTAAGCAAAGTTATAATTATTTAGTCACTTTTGTATTGGTAAAATGTATGTTGTTGCTGAAATGTCAAAAAATATACAGGACATGGATTTTTTTTAATCACTACCAAAACATCGTTAAGAAATGAGACTTTTAAAAAAGAAAAAATCAGTTTCAATTTGTGTTTAACACGTTAAGTGCCATGGGGGGGGGGATCGGTACGACAGCTAGCTCATAGTTAAAGTCACGTGTCGGCCGATCGGTACGACACTGCCGTTAATGCAAGATTTTATTTTAGATTCTTTTATCAGGAAGTGTTGCAACCTAGCGGAAAACACATCCACTAAGTGAAAAGTAGAAGACTGTAGCTAATAACCGTAGATATTTCATTTTATTATCTTTAACTAGTGTTGCGTAACAACCAAATAAAATACCTCAACAATATGTTAATTTCGTCGTACCGAACGGTACGGCAGCGAAATTTTCAGTTGATATTATGGATTAATGCATTAAAACAAGTAATCAGTTAGAATATTCTACAGTTGTTATATTTTTTAAAAATAAACGTATAAAAGTTAACTATTACGGTAAGCAAAATAATAAATTTTGCATATTTTTGTATAAAACATTGAACAATTACAAAATTGGAAAGCAATTTTTAAAACTGTTTAACAATATTATTTATTTACAATTAACTTTTTTTAAATAATTTATTTATATTATTACTGTGTAAACTGTAAGATAAAAGCATTTTGAAAGCAAAATGAAAGCATTTAAAATCTGTTATTGACAAGTATTGGTGTTGCGGTCGTGGTCCTACATTGCTTTTGTAAGCGAGCCAAGCATTTACAATGTAGGTGCCAAATAGTAAATGTATGTACTGCAACTTTATGATACCATCTTAGTGTCTTTCGTAATGCTGAGTTGTACGACGACATTTGATAAGCAACATCGATGCCGGGTTTTTGCTCATTGTACTCTGTTATCGCAAGAGGCTTGAAAATGACATTTCCTCTTCGATCCCGCTTTCCAGTTTGAACCATGTCGACTTGATGTTTACGTGCAATTACTCAACGCGTTTCCCACCACTGAGTCATGTGTTACCAACATCACAGACCTAAATTATCCTAAGAAATCGATCAAAAGTGCAGTCGGCCAATCGGCCGACACGTCAAATTCCAAACAAAATATGGTATTCAAAATGACATGCCGGGCCGATCGGCCGATCATTTTTTTGAATGTTTTGTAAAACAATTTCTCAAAAAATCAGTTCTCCATATAACCATAAGACCATATATATGTACAGGTTATGTTATTAAAATTGTTTATTTAAGTTGGCACTGTATGATAAAAGTGGCACAACTGGCTTGGCACTTAACGTGTTAAATCATATCCAAACCCTCCCATTGAAAAGAGATAATATGTTGTCACTGAAATATAAAGGAAGTCCATGAAGTTTTCGAAAAATCTATATTTCATTATTTTCTGCAGACAAAAATAATTATAACTCAGGAACTACTGCATAAATGTGAAAAGAGTTTTCAGTTAAAATTAGCATTCAAATCGTTTAAGAATTGTGGTATTAAAAAAATACCTGTTGTCACTGAAAATTTTAAGAATATACGTTAAATATATTGAAAAAAAAGAGAGCTTACAATAGCCTTTGCTAACAATTTCTGTTATAACTTGGGAACTATTGAATGAATTTAAATTAAAGACTAAAACCAGGTTGATTATTGTTGTATCTACGTAGAAAAACACACACATGAATATCAGATCAGTAGTTTTTAAGTTATGTACAAGGAGACGTCACAAAGAATCTTGGTCCTGAAACAGTCTCTAATGTGAACGATTAATTTATATTCCATGGTACGAAATGTTTAGAATCACGGCTCTTTAAGGACTCGGATCAAGGTCCTAGGAATACCCCACCTAGTCTGGTCCCAAAACAGCCGCCAAGATGTATATATATATATATATATATATATATAGATGTATAATGAGACATCATTCATTATTCCAATCACAGTGAATGCCTTAATATCACAGAATCTCGTAAAACTAACCCCAGATTCTTTTTAGCAACTTAATCTATACAAAAAATAAACATGACCTTGAACATTTATCAAATAAAAAATAAATTAGTTATTCTTTCGCCTCTTTAAAAATACATAAATGTTGTACTTGAACCATTTTGTTCTAAAATGTTTGATTTTTGAAATGTTATGATATGCCAACACCTGTTTCATCTGGTAAGTATATAAATGTAAGTATTCAATGTAAAAAAGTTTATATGTTGATACCAGTTGAGTTACAGAGGCAGACATTTAACTAATTAACGGTTATTGAGGAATAAATTATATATAGAAGTATAATTACAATTTGTAGTTAAGAAAAACTTACTCGGAGGAGCCAAAACTTGTACCAGAGAGTCTATTGGAAGCATCTACGGATGATGTAGTCGTAATGCTTAACTGACGTCGCAAAGTTACTGGTTCAAACTTGATATCACAAGTCTAAAACAAGCAAAATAAACTTTTTACAAATTATGATAGTAACATGATCTTGTAGGTACATTGTAGGTACATATTTCGGAAGAAAGGAAATTGGTACTCTCTGGCTCTACAGATTTCATTCAAATTTTAGTGAAATGTGAAGATTAATGAACTCAGCCCTTGTGTAATATCGCAAGTAAAAAATATTACAGTGTAATAGGGTACATTTTTGGTTATATAGATTGGTCTGTCAAGAGAAATAGTTTGACTCAAGGCAGTAAATAAGGAATGTATTCTGTTATAGAATAGAATAATAATAATAATGGGTAGAGTTAAATAAAAATACAAATAAATAAAGAAGGTAATTAGTACTATATGGTCAGAGAGATTTGTTAAAAGTATGTTAATTAAAAACGTATATACTGTAATATAAGATATAAGGGAAATATGGCAACAGTGTAGATGTGCATAAAACTTTGAGAAATGTGACGTGTATTGTGTGTAGAGGAGGGGACAGGAATAACCTGAAAAAATTAGACAATAAGTTGTTTTCTTAGTAATCGGATGTGAAATTGAACAAGTTACATTTGAGGAAATAAAATGTAATTTCAATAAGTTATTTTTGAATAAATGAGAAATCAGACAATAAGTTGTTTTCTTAGTGATAGGATGTGAAATTGAACAAGTTACTTTTGAGGAAATAAGATGTAATTTCAATAAGTTATTTTTGAATAGATGAGAAATCGGGCAATAAGTGATTTTCTCGGAGATAAGACGTAAAATTGAATAAGTTATTTTTTAGAGAAATGGGACGTTTTCAATAAGTTATTTTTTAATAGATGAAATGTGAATTCAAAAGACAACATGCGAGTTGAACAATGAAATAATTTGAGTTGAGTGCAAATTTTAAGAATTTTGCAGACTTTAGCATCAGTGTTAGCATGCTTGGTATGATATGCTCAAATTATTTTTCATAAAGACCTAAACATAAAAATAGCTGGAATTTCAGTTTATTAATACATTTTGGATACAATGTTTGCAGAGATGGATAGAATGTTTGCATGGTTTGAAATAAGAGGATAATGTGTTTTAAAAAAAATAATGATAATAAACTTTAATAAAAAACATTCATGAGTTTATTATATTAGATTGGATTAAAAAAATAATAAGTGATTAATAAAAGAAATTTGGTCATATAAGAATATTGCAAATTTTGAGTATATTACAGATTTATGTATGAAAGATTTTTATTTTTGAATTAGGTTGCAACCACAAAATTAATTTTAAATTGAGTATGTGTGAATTATAAAATATGATGTATAAAAATTTAATGATTTTTTTTTTTTTTCCAGAAAATATTTGAACTTGTATTCAATATATAATATTGTTTTAAAAATAATTAAATGTACATTTCAGAAATTGGATTCTGTATTTTTTATTTGAAATTCTCCAGAGTACACTGTTTAAAGAAGTCATGACCCAATTAGAAATTTTCCATGCTCTTTTCAAGAATATTTTTTAAAATTATTTTACTTTATATTTTATTTTTATAATAAATATTACAAAATAGTGCCCAACTTTAAAAAAATTACAAATAGCACAAAAACATATTCATTAAAATTACAACGGTTCAGGAAAAATTTAAGGAAAAAAAAGAACCATGACTGCTTTAAAAACTCAATTTCAATCAAATACGATTTATGGGCTCTATATATATATATTCAAAGTTCATTTTCACTTATTGATTGACAACTATTGAATTTACAATTCTGATGTTTATTAAATTTCCCCATACTTGATTTACAATCTTTGATTACACTCTACCAATCCAATTGAACCTAAAAGACTCAAAAGACCAACTTTTGGACATTACATTTAGATGATCTGCTTGTATTACATTGTAAGTACCACAATAGAACCTAATAACTAGTAACTTATTTATATTTCTTACCTATTGTGTGTTTATATTTTTATGACCAAAACTTATGTGAAAAATCGCAGTATACAAATACTACAGTTCAGGAGTAATTGAAAAAAATAAAATACAATAAATTTTTACCGCCATCATTATAAGCTAGATTTTAATCAAATACAATTTATGTTGAGGACGTATTTATAACACAAGCAAAGTAAGTTTAAACCCATATTTAATTATTTCTCCAATAGTCCATGGTTCATTTTTACTCTTTTCATTGACAACTTACACAACTGATATTTTTAGTGATGATTAGTTTTGGATCGTTTTCATTTTTGGGGATAGGTGAGTGAGAGAATTTGTGCAGTCTTTTTTGCACCATTTATTTTTGATTGATTGCGATGATGACCATAAGGCTTTCGCCTTAAAAAAATATTATGCAGAGTGTTAACAATTGTTTTTATAAAATTTTTACCTGGCGAAACAGCAGAATAAATAAAAATAAAATAAATATATGATTACATTCTATTTATTTGCACAGAATATAAACAATACCTTCTTCCCATACTTTGCTTCAACATGGGTTCGCATATCTACAAAACAGGCTTCCAATCGTTGATGAAACGGGCTGAGTGACGGTGGTGCTCTACCACTATGAAGCTTAATACCAACATCTAGAAGAGGTATTTGACATGCTATCAACTCTTGTAACCTCTGTATAAGGGCGTGATCTTCTGGATGACGACTGATGTAATCATCACTAAAAAATGCCTAAACATAGGTACAAGCATTATGAATATGGTCAGGAAAAGAATACGATATAATAATTAATACTTTATTTTTTGTTTGAATTAATACTACTTAATTATAGTGAAAGTTATGTGATGGGTTAAAAACGCAATGTAAAGTTTTTTATGGGCATATCCGTTTTTAGGGTCTCAAAAAAGTGGTTGTAGAATGATGTCTGCCATATGTACAATCCCTAGAGTTCAAATGGATGAACCGATTTTAATTTAAATTGGTATACAGTGTAATGTGAAGCATTATATATATATATATATATATATATATATATATATATATATAAATATATTAAGAATCACATTGGGCATCATTTTTTAACATGAAGTATTACAAAAAATAATAAAATTTATTTGTTTTAATTTAATTTAAGTTCAAACACTTTTATGAAAAAAAATTTCGAGTAGTGAATTCTTACCTAACTCTACTGTTCAACATTCACAAACTCTGATAACTCCAACAAAATAGGTGTTCTTAAATAATTTGTTAAGAATTTATTTTTATTTTACAAATATGTATTTGACTAAAGCAACAAAACAAAGAAACCTTAACCTAAAAAATCTTGTTACAATTTTTTTTTGTTTTGCGAAAAAGTCTTGTATTTCTTAAACTTAAGTATTTCACAAATTCTAACAAAATATTATCGTTTATAAAAAATGTTATTATCGTGACGTTTTCACTCTACTTACATTGTCCAGGTTTCTCAGTTTCACATTATAAAAAACCCACTTTATTTACATCTTTGATTTGATATGAAAAGATTTTGTCGAAGTTTATTTATTTACATTATTATGCTATCATATTATTGATTTTCTTGATGCTGCACAAGCTTTTGACAGAGTGTGGCATGAAGGCCTTGCTATCAAGCTTAGTAAAATTTTACCAGGTAATTACTGTAGACTGTTGGAATCATATCTTGAGGGTCGTTTGTTCTGCGTTGTGAATGGCGATGCTAGATCAAACTTCTATCCCACACTTGCTGGAGTGCCTCAGGGCAGTGTTCTCGGACCCATCTTGTATCTGTTATACACGGCAGATATTCCTACCACTAATAATTCAACTGTTGCTACATTTGCAGATGACACAGTAATATTAACCACTGGTGAAACTCAAGCTCAGGCAACTGAACATCTTCAAAGTTGTCTTGATCGGGTATCGAAATGGACCTGTGACTGGAAAATCAAGCTAAATGAACAAAAGTCAACACATGTTACATTTTCCTTGCGACACGTAGATACTAGGCAATGTGTTTATATAAATAGCAAGCTAATACCACAACATGATTCGGTTAAATATTTGGGAATGCATCTTGATAAACACCTTACATGGAAAATCCACGTGAAAAAAAAAGTAGAAAGGATTCGCCTTAAAGTACGTCAAATGTACTGGCTAATTGGCAGGAAATCGCAATTGGACTTTTATAATAAAAGACTACTGTATTTAACTATAATCAGACCAATTTGGACCTATGGTGTGGAACTTTGGGGATGTACAAAGAAATCTAATCGACTGTTGGTACAAAGAAGCCAAAACAGTGTAATTCGAGCAATGACCAACGCAAGATGGTATCAGCGTAATGATGATCTACATTCAGACTTAAACCTGAAATCTGTGGAAGACGTTATAAAAGATTATGCAAATAGACATGAGAAGAGACTCCTTAATCATGTTAACGTGGAAGCTTTACAACTATTGGACACGGAACTATGTACAAGAAGACTTTGCCGGATGAAGCCACAGGATCTATCATAATTTATTTTTGTTTGTTTTTGTTTTAGATACCTAATAAGGTTTGCATAGTTAGAACCTAGATTATGTTTTAGGATTCAATGCATGTTTCTCGCTTTCTTGTATATGTATTAATTATTTAAGCAGTAGCTTAAGATTGTAATATTCTAGTATGTCAAAATAAAAAAAAAATAAAAAAAAAAAAAAAAAATAAAAATATTATTGATATTGTTGACTTTAACTCACTTTAGATTTCTTTGTGAAAAAAACATAACTTTTTACATGTTATTTAAATATTGTTCAGTCCAGATGTAACACACGTCTGCTCTATACCAAAGACAAAACTAGACTGGATTCATAGGAGCCTTGGTACCCTCTTGCTAACAACAAGTTAAATTTTGGGAATCATAGCTCCTATTACCATATATGGAGGTGTCTCATCCTTCTCAACTACATCATGCAATGTTAAGTCCCACCTTTCTTCTAGAACATTCCTTCTTTGCTTGTTTCCGGCACAAATGTTTTTACTGAAAGTTCACTTTATAAAAATTACATTTTCACTATTATGATTAAATCTAATTACCCTTATGATAGTTTATAGTGCAGTAGTTGTCACACTGTGGCAAACACTATAGGTATTCATTTTCTTAAACCCATAACAATAATCGAAGCAACATTTATTTAAAACTCAACTCTGTGCAATTCCTTTTTTCTTACTGAACATTGTGAACGTATTGTTAAAAATTCAACATTCGACTTTTATGAAAATAGCAAGGGGAGTTACTACAAAAATAAAACTTTTAAGAAGTAAAACATGTGGACTGATATAGTCAAATTTGTATTGTAAGCGTATGTTGGCAATGAAATATCCTTTTACAAAAATTACTTAATATCAGTTTTATAATTTGTGGTAATATAGCTAACACGGAAATTAATTTTTCATCAAAATCCACACATTTTTCATTAAACAGAACATATTTTGCAGGTTCAGGAGTTATTGAGCAAAATATTTCATGTAGATTATGATATTACTATTATATTGTAATATATATATATATATATATATATATATATATATATATATCACATATTAAATAGGGCGATCGAACTGCTCCCAATGAAACTGTCGAATTGTCATGGAGCAACACAATTCCTTTACTGACCATTCCTCTCGGTTTGTTTTGAATTACATGCCATAATTTTCTTAAAGTCTCACAATATCTTGCCACATTAATGGTTTCACCTCTGGGAAGAAATTCAGTAAGCAAAAACCCCTTCCCTATCCCAGGACACAGTCCACATGATTTTTTGTACTGAAATTGTTGTTTTGAACTTTTGTTTTTCGGAGATTGAGTGTGTCTCCACTCCATTGACTCTTGTTTAGATTCTGATGTGACATGACGAACCCACCATGTGAAGTCACAATTTTTTCATCACCTGTCACAATTTGGTTTAAAAAGTCAACTCTCCCTCTTCACTTTACTGTGTGAGAAATGTCAAAGCACTGCCAAGTCGTTTGGTTTTGTGAACATCAGTGAGCATTTTTGGAACCCATCGGGAACACAGCTTTTGATAACCTAAGCGGTCTGTAACAACTTTGTACAAAACAGTTTGTGAAATTTGCAGAAATTCGTCGGAAAGCTTTGTCATTGCAAAACGTCTGTTCTCATGGATTTTTTCCTCAACTTTCCATACCAAATCATTGTTGACAACAGAAGGCCGACCACACCGAGCCTCATCGTGGACATTAGTTCGAACTTCATTTAACATTTTAACCCATTTTCTCACCATTCCATCACTTGCGTCTTCACGGTAAACATCTTTAACTTGACGATAAATTTTGGCTGGTTTCACATTCCTTACGTTCAAAAATCTAATTACAGGACGAATCTCACAGTCGGCGGGATAAGTAATTGTCTTAATTAAACGTGCAGAGCAAACTGAAAACACAATGTAGAGCAACCAAAATGGCTTCAGTAGAAAGCCAGTGAAAAAGAAAGAATAGCGCACATACGCAGAACACATTGTAAAATTTTGATTTTCAATGTATCGGAAATATAATTACATTGGTGTTTGAAGAACAAGGCATAGAAGTAACGTTTATTTTTACATTCAATGTATGTGTACTGTGCGGCGGAAAAAACTTTTATCATTACTTTTGCAACAGATTTTCAGGAACAAGAAATGGTTTTAAATTAAAAAATAGATATATAATGGTCGAAAAATATTCTGTTCAGTGTACAGCCTAAATTGTGAAGGAAAAAATAAATAACTTGGTTATGACCCTTTCTCAAATATGAATGATGTCAAGTAGAATCTATCTTGCCATTTAATCCTTACTACAACAATCATGTTATCATCTGTTTAGTCACGGTTTAGGCATGACGAGGCATAATTTAGAGCAGTAAACAACTCCTTGACTAAATCAAAATATAAAAACTTACATTTCAATATATCGTAACAATGGATTTTTTTTTTAAATGTCGGTCAATACTAACTACAATCCTGCCAACATAAATAAAAAGGGTTTGTTTTTATTTCAAGTCGAGCTAGCTGGACTGCAGTACAGACAGAGAGTTCTATTATTGTATGTGAGCAATGTTCGTCCACAGTCACGAGACCAAATAATTACTCTGAATATATTAAAAAGAAAAAAAACCAATAATTTAGTCTTTACGAGCTCCATTGTCAAAATTATTTTTGTATTGTGAATTTGTTTTTTACCAAAATCTTAACTTTAAATCTTCCTGGGAAAAAATTTCTGACGGCCGGCAAAATTGAAGCATAATTCAAGGATTTTTCCCGACTCAAAAAATTCAAGCATAATTCACTATTTTCAAGACTGCTGGACACACTGGTTAATAACAAAATTTACCAAATATGCAGCTAAACAATTGGCTGAAGGTTTAAGGTTAATTTTGTTAACAGGCCGACGAGATAATCTAGGTCAATTAGAAAAAGTAATTATAGATTGGCAAGAAAGCCAAATTGTAATAAATAGTAATCCATTCAATGAACAGAGAAATTGGAGAAATGAGAGGAGATCTGAAGAAAATAGAGATAGGGTAATGTAAAATCAAAATAGTTATAGACGAGACCAGGGTGGAAACCATAGTTATAGACCTAATTATAATAGTAATGATGTTAATTGGCAGAGGAATGCGAGTAGGCTGTCGACAGACAGACAAAATCCAAGAAAAGTTGTGGAGAATGTGCGCCAGTAAGGAAAGACCCAACCTTACTGGAGATGGGCAATTGAACATGATGGGAGAAAAAAAATGTAAGAAATATATTAAGATATAATATAATTGAAAATTTAATGGAGGAGGAAGAATTGGGTAATGAATTAGAAATTAAATATCAGGTTTCTGAGATAAAGATTTTGGTAGAAAGAGTAGAACAAATTGTATTAGTTAACACAGTGAGTCAAGTGACAATAATAAGTGAGGAGTTGTTAGAATTAATAAAAAAAAGAAAATACAGGAAAAATATTTCCACAATTTCCAGTTAATGGAGTAAGCTTGATAGGTGTAACAGGAATAAGATGAAAAAAAGTAACAAGGAGGTGTTTTTAAATATACAATATCAAGAAAAAATAATGAATGTAGGATTTTTTGTAGTTAGTGGGTTATGAGTAGAGATAATTCTAAGAGTAAATTTCTTAAGAAATAATAGAGGAAATTAAAAATTTTAGTGAAACTTGTTTGGAAATTGAAGGTAAGGAGGAACATTAATAAACCGAAGTTGTAGTACTTGCAAAGTTAGAGTTATATAAGTACTAACAAATTTAATAAATTTAAATGAAAATAGGCGATGGTTGCCTTCATTAAAGGAACAAGTTGGGTTAAAAAGTAGTGAGTGAAGAGTCTAATTTTGATCAAGTAATGTGTGAAATTTTAAATAGTTAAGACTAAGTGTCTAATGTTACAGACAGATAGAGAGAACAATTAGTTGGTATATTAAAAAAGAATATAAAAGTTTTTAGTGATAAACCTGGGTTAATTAAGAACTTTCAGTGTAAATTAAAAATACAAAATGAAACAAGTTTTGGTAAAAAATCGTACCCAATGTCATACTCCAAGCGAACAGCCATTCAAGAGGAAATTAATGATTTATTGCAGCAAGGGATAATAGAAAGGTCTAACTCTCACTTTTCAAACCAATTAGTGGTAGCTGTAAAAAAGATCAATCAATTAGGCTTTGTCTTGATGAGAGGTGGATAAACAAGATAATAGTACTTGATAGAGAAATGCCTGAAGTAATAAAAACAATATTTCAAAAGTTTGAGGGCGCAAAATACTTTAGTTTGTTAGATCTTAGTAGTTCTTATTGGCAAGTGGAGTTACACCCAGATTCAAGGAAGTATGTGGCATTTTTATGCAAAAGGCCAAATTTTACAATTTACAAGACTAACATTTGGATTAAATGTATCTGTAGTTCTATTTGTAAAAAACATTAAATGAACCAGAAATTTTAGAATTTACAAATACGTATGTAGATGACCTATTACTTGCATCAAAAAATTTCAAAACGCATTGCCGAAATGTAGAATGGTTATTAAGAAAGTTGCATGAAAATAACATTACAGTAAAAATTTTAAAATCCGAACTTTTAAAAGAAAAAGTAAATTTTTTAGGCCATATTATAATAAAGCAAGGAATTAGTGCTGATCTAAAAAAAAGAGAATCAATACAACAATTTCCAACACCAAAACATTTAAAAGAATTGCAAGGATTTTTAGGCTTATGTAACTATTATAAGAAATTTAGAGAACAATATTCTAATTTAACAGGTAAATTATCACACATAGTAGGGAGTAAACAAATTTGGTAGTGAGGAGAGTATGAACAAAAAATATTTGAGCTTTAATCTAAGCCTACTTGATTAATATC
This sequence comes from Aphrophora alni, assembly GCA_963513935.1. Taxonomy (NCBI): domain Eukaryota; kingdom Metazoa; phylum Arthropoda; class Insecta; order Hemiptera; family Aphrophoridae; genus Aphrophora; species Aphrophora alni. The sequence goes on along the minus strand of OY740765.1, from coordinate 39,883,875 downwards.
ATCAAGTAGTTCAGTTCATATAAAGTTCTATTTGCTACTATCACAGTAGGGTATAAATAGTCTCCATTATTCATTGTTGTTGTACGCGGCACTTTGCTGTAACACATCTACCGCTTATAACGGGGACTACCTGTACAAAGCCAAATAAGCGACTACAAGAGAGTTAGTTAGGATAATCACCTTGGAATATGTAAAGGAAGTTGGAAAACCTAAAACCATTCTGTCTGATCATGGTTCTCAATTTACAAGTATACAATGGTACGAAAAATTAGTGTGCGAGGGTATTAGCACGAAACACACAAGTATATATCATCTGGAGAATAATATGGCAGAGCGGGTGATGCGAGAGCTAAGCAGAATGTTTATTACTTACTGTCACCAACAACATACCCTGTGGGTAGATTATACTATGCTAATAGAATCATGAATAAATAATGGTTTTCATGAATTGATTGGCTAAACCCCGTATGAACTAATGTTTATAAAAAAACCCAACGCTTATAATAGCAATTTAATTAGCATTCCTCCACAAAAAAGGGTTCCGTTATTACAAAAAATTATTTTAGCTTCAGAAAAACTATTAACTAAAGTAAATTAACCCAATTACATATAAAACTGGGGATCTAGTTAATAATAAAAAAACTCATTATCAGTCTTCAGCTATAAAACAAACTATTAAGAAATTCTTTTTACTACATGAATTATGGAAGAGTTGTTCATAAATTTAGTTGATTTTTCATAAATTAAAATAGTCAAACTTACTAAGTGATAGTCAAACTATTTCCATCAAGTTTTATAAAATTCCTTTTTACCTTTTTTACCTGTGAAGTAATAGTCCAACTATTGAATTTTAACTAGAGACAGTATACCAGCGTCCGTGGTATAGACACAAATATTTAGTAAATTGTATAATATCTATATATGAAAGAATTTAAACATTGATTATAAAATATATGAAGAGAAAAAATTTAAGATTTAATAATAGAAGATATTTGAACAATTTGTGAATGGTTTTGGAAATAATTTTGATTGCATAAAATCAACTTTGAACGATTTGAATGTTAGATTTAAACTTAAGAATATAAATGAACAGATAAATTTGATATATTATGATATGGGATTTAAGTTTTTCAAGTTCTGTAATTGTATTATATAATTTAATAATGTTTTGTGGATTTCTGGAAATAAACATGCATGTATTTCAGAAACTTTGACTTTGTTTATGATTTTACCAAGTACACTGTTCAGTAATACACAACCCTGGGCAATTGCACGAGTATATATTCTTTAAAATAACATATTAATAATAAATTATAAATTATAAAAATAAAATTAACGGAGACGAGAGAATTCTTACAGTTGGCTTGCCAACGTGGAGCAAATTAAAAAAAGGAGAAGAATTGTTACAAACTTGGTATCTAAGTAAAATAAAAAAGATTCTGTTTTCACCACAATAAAAGAACTTTTTACGAAGAAGAGTAACTGAAGAAGGAAAAACATTGATAGGCTTATATTTAAAAAAGAGGAGAAAAAATATGTTTTATATTTTTTCATAACACCCTGTATATGGAATCTGAGTTTTAGAACACCCTGTAGGTAGCCACAATTAAAAGCTTCCAATTGATCTTCCTATGCCAATTGGAAGATGAGATATTGCAATATATGCAGGATTTTAGCCCAACTCTATCTTTGTGTGTGTGTATCTAATTATATCTAAGACTAATACTGAAGTTGGTTTCTAATGAAAGCTGTTATGAATCGTAATCTTGACTACCTGTAACTTATTGTAATATTGTTTATGTGGTAAATTTATTGTATATCTTATTTTTAAAAGTTACTCTAATTTATGTTTGTATTTGAGACTGATGACTTATTTATATTTTGTATATATGTTTATACTGACTAGACTAATAAAGAATGATGTAGATAGGCCTATTGATGTTTTATATCTTATTTTTACTCAACTAAAAGGGAAATTCAGTTCAGTTTTCAGTTCAGATCTTTGGTATAGATCGGTTCTGGTTTGGTTTAAAATAAAAATTTCAAGATTACACACTCCTACGATAAAATACTAGTTTAAGAAAAATGTTTTACCTTTTCATAGTTATTAATGCCTCCCATTACAGCAGCATCGACAATGCCGTTTAATTTCATGCTAAGCTGATTTAGAGGCAAATTAGAATCATTGCGATATGCCATTATTAATTGCCTTAGTGATCTGTGAATCAAACGATATACAGTTAATCTTTATTACAATATTCACCAGTTATAGAAGCAAATGCACCCATGAGCAGATAAGACACATACACTAGAGTTATTTTAGAATAAATAACATAGAAATTCACAGAATAAACTTTGAAAAACATTGCACAAACTTTCTTATTCGTACATCCCCAAAACTATTTGTCACAAAAAATGCCAGTTTGGTTGTTGTCAAGTCCAAATGAGAAAATGAGCCAATGATGTTGTCTTTGAAAAAATATTTAACCCCTTAAGTGTTTTATTTTTTTTGCCTAAATCAACCCAAAAATGCCTATTTTTTTATTTGATTATTTTAATGTTTGTTAACTTGGAAGTTAAAAAATAGGCATTAAAAGAAAATATAAGCAACATCAAAAGTATAAATGTCATGTTTAATATAATTTAAAAATTTTATGCAAATACATTAAAAACACATTTACCTAACAATTAAAAAAAAGTAAAATGTAATAAAACCATTGTTAAAAATAAAAGTACACACAATAAAGATTGTTTACAGTTTCTTACTAATGTTTAGTAATTTTTTTGGGTGTGATATATTTTAAAACATGGGGCAGCACACAGTCCAACATCACATTCGCTGCACTGGTATCGCGACTCCTTGCGGACATATCGCGACTCCTTGTAAATATAATGTTCACGGCGGATCCAAAGAGAACAAAAATAAAGCGGTAGTTTTATAAGTTATGCTCTAGAGAGCATGCCAACACTATCTAGCGGCAATACTAGCAACTACAACGTAATATTACGACAGAGAACGAAATAGAATAGGGCAAGTTAAGAGCGTCGGCTTTAGCCGACAGCGGCACTTTTTATCGATATTTGTAGCGTCGGCTTAAACCGACATAAACACTTAAGGGGTTAAATAGGACCCAAACTTGCTTCACTATAAACGTGTACTCAGCATAAATTATATGATAGTAGTCAAGGTTCGTTTTTGTTTATGGCAATTATTCCTGAAGCATAAAAATGTTTTACTTTGATTACATTACTTGATTTGGTACACAAGTTTGGGTCATTAATCATCACATTCCACTCAAATTTGAATGACATCGGATAAGCCGATTTTGAGAAAATATGTGTTTTATAATAGTGAGATAGCTGCCATAAGAAAACATACAAAACTATGATTTTATCAAAATCGGCACTGACAATTTTGATCTAATTTTGCTAAAATATACCCACATTTTGGCCTCTAAAGACCAAAATAAAATATATTGGTCACCATCTCTCTAAAATACCGGTTCATGAGTTATCAGTAAAATAAACCAACAAAAAATCATCCAAGGGACTGTGATCCTGACTGACAGTGTGTTGGGTTAAAAGACCCATCAGTGTAGATGAGCAGGAAATCCTGATACTCATTATATATGGTTTCTAAAGCAGCTTGTTTTAGAAAAGCTGAATAGTTTTGTTTGATAGGATTGCCAATTATTTCGGTATTCACTATTGGTATTCCGGAAGGTGTTGGGTTAAATGGGAAGATTTTTAAGGTGTAGTGTGTTCTGTGTAAAGGACCGTTAAACAATATGTAATTTTTCAAAATCAGCTCTACTGATTTCGTTAAAATTTTAGTGAACTATGAAGATTAATGATCCAAACAGGTGGCGGGTACTATCAAAAGTAAAAAAAAATAAATATTGTGATTCAAAAATAATTAGGAAAAAAACAAAAATGAACATTAACCGCAGTCTTTGATTTACACTGAGGACACGTTTAAGGCTCAAACGAACCAAGTTTAGACCTTATTTAAATATATAAATATTTTATTCAAAGATGGCTTTCATGGTTCATTTTTACTTTTTGACTGATAACTATAAAACTGACAGAAGTTTACATTGGTTTTGGGGATGGGTGAGTAAGAAAGTTTGTGAAATGTTTTTTCCAGTGTTTATTTAAAATATATCTGTAAACAGCTGAAAAAGCCTACCACTTAATGCTGGCGTGGTTGCTTAAGTATTTTGTTGTTGTTCCAACTGAAGGTTGGCAACATGTTGACCTTGAATGGTTGTCTACCTTGCCCCTTATGCTGTTGTTAACATCAGTGGAATTCCAGCATCCAAAGTGAATGAGTTAATTTTTGTAGATTTTTAACTACTCATGGATATTCTATTCCATGCAACCACTGACATGACTTTTTATTTTGAAACAAGTTTTGACTTTTAATTTTGTTGTTGCTTATAAACCTTCTTTTTGTTGTGCAACCTATATAGCTACATTTTATTTGTGATTTTTCGAAATGTCAGATCAAGAGTGTGAATAATTGTGCCGTTGGCTTGACAAAATAGAGTAGGATATTGTTGAAAGACATAGCATCAATTCAGATGAAGATGTTGAAGAAAGTATGGAGCAAAATGAGGAAGAGAGCAGTAAAGGAGAAGTCTGTGTAGATACTCTTCAACATGAGTTTTACATTGGGACAACAAGCAAATGGTATCTTGAACCTTTAGAACCACGGACTACACACAGTAAAACGTCATACCTATGCTTCACAGATCTAGAGCTAAAGATTGAAGGTAAAAATGGAAATACTCATTTAAAATATTTAGAATGATTTTTACATATTGAAATTATACATAAAATTTTAGTTAAAGAATATCTATGTTGAAAAAAATTAAGGAAATTTTGCACGAAATAAGGATGCTAAGCTGAATGACAAGTTAGAAATGAGAGCTCTATATATCGTAATATAACTACACACAATTGGTTTTCATTGATCTCTTGGAGAAGGAGCTCTTTCAAGAAAAATCCTGAACTTTTTAAGAACACTAAAAAAAAAGAAGAAAAAAAGTGAAATTCCAGAATGTTTCTTGCCTGGCAAATACAGTGTTTTGAATTCAGGAAAACTGCTCCTTAGTTTCTTACGTATCCAAGAAAAAGAATGCAATTTTGCTCATTTCAAAAGGCATCAACACTGATGGAGAGGAAAAAAAAACAGGTATTATTACCGATTATAATGAAATGAAATTGGAGTCGACATTTTGGATAAAACGTGTGGCCAGTACAATACAGCTAGGAACTACACAAGAAGGCCGCTACTTCACTTTTTTCATCTTATAAACATTATAGGAGTGAATGTACCTGTTACCTTCAAAGCCAATAATAATCACAGTTTCAATAATTGTGGTGAGCTTTTACATATTTTGGCTTAAGACCTCATAAAACCTGAAATTCACAGGTGTATCAATCTTCAAATGATCCCAAAAGAAATCAAACATTGAGGGAGTCATGCTAAAGATTGAAGAGTTCAATATTTTTACCTCTGCATCACCAACTAAAGTAAAACTGAGCCAATGCTTTCTGTGTGGAAGAAAAGAAACAAAACTACCAGAAAAAGATGTTTCCGGTGTACCAAATGGATCTGCCCAGACTACCAAAGATGGTTTGCAATTAATGTCAAGACTAAATTAAATTATAGTTAGAACTTCGGAAACTTTGAGAAAGATTGTATATTTAGGTAATTATTTGTAATCCAGGATACTTTTTTTATTATTTCTGATGGTATTTAATAATTTTTTTTTAAAGTTTAAATTCTTTTTTTTTCTTTTTTTTTTTTTAATATCTAAATAATATATTAAGTTAATTATCTGAAATTATGCAAAATATTGTAAATTTATTTTAATGTTTGATTTTGTTAAATTCTAAAGACATTAATAAATAGTAATTTGTTTTTCAATAATTTTTTTACTTTATATTGAGCCCCTTTAAAGAAATATAAAAATAATATCGAATGTGCGGATTACAATAGTACTCCTCATGACCACTCACCTTATAAGAAATCTGCATGACAACCCCAGTGGGAAGATACTCTTTTCAAATCAAATTTTTTTCAGACAACTCCTAAACTAATATTTTTTAGAACATGGCAACAAACAATTTTGTTTCATTAGTATTTTTTTTATGTGGATGGGTATGCGAGATGGTTTGAATAATTTTTATACAACTGTATAATTGATTTTATCAGTACAAAAACAAATAAAGAAGTTCTGATAAGGAAACCAGTATTTCTCTTACCATACATTAACTGAAACAAATTGTGGTTTAATAGAATAAACTGGTTATTGTAATATCACAATTTATACAAAGATATAACAAACTATCATCTTCAGTTGTATTAATACTAATTTACATTTATAAATAAAAACACTATTGTACTTTCCACAATATTTATTGAGCCTTGCCGACCTAGGTTTTGTCATTTAAGGCTTTCATTTTATAGACAGCTTAAAATACCCATGAAAACTATATACACATACAACAGTCCCATTATAACTAGTTAGTTGGCGGGGAGGGGGGGGGGTATGATCAAGGGTTAAATGAGTGGCAAGTTATTTAATTCTAATTTTGTTTGTTTAATGCTAAGTTGGAGTCTACAAACTATTATCCTAATTTTTAACATTTCCAGTGAATTTAACTTTTTATCCTTCATATTGATAAGAAGAATCTTAAAATCTACATTAGAATTATAATCTGTAAATTATGTATTTTCATATGATTGGAAAAACTATGACAGAAGTTAATGGTTTGGGTTATGAAGACTAGTTTTTCCAACTATTAAAAAAACCCATAATTTAACAAATTTATATTTTGATATAGACTTTAAGATTTTCCGTATCAATGACTCCAACATAGCATTAACCCTGGAGCTGTTCCTCGACCCGCTAGCAGGTCAATTTTCAACGCATGGTTTAGTCTAACAACCGGAAAACACGTATTTTGCAATTCAACATTTGGCCCACTTAGAATCGTCCTATCGGGAAAAAAAAAAAAACCCCGTTGGAAAGCTAATTTTCCGTAGATGCATAATCATGCAAAAAAATACCACAAAACGTTATAAATAATATTTACAAAATTAGTAAAGTTTGCATATTTTTATGCGTAAAATCAAAGATTTGAACTGCACAGTTTCAAGTAGAAATGACGCCATTTTTTCTCAGATGATCACAAATCTATTTTTCTGTCAAACAGGTCGACCATAACACTGTTCTGTAGATCACATCTTTCTCTTTCGATCTGTGCTTTGCAAATCTTTCTCTCTGTCATAGATGGCGAGATATATCTATTTTACCAAAGTAGTAACCAAACGGAACGAAACTCATTTTTCATTCAGTGCAGTTTACTAAATAAGATAATTGATTATTACAGTCGATATTTTGTAACAAACTTTACACCATTTTGTAGAAGAGATTTCGTTCTATCTGTTGGTAGTACTTACTATGTCCTAGAGTTTCTATTACGTTTTTATTTCTTACTTGCAAGTTAGCGTTTTACAGCCTTGTTTGTGCAATAAAATGATATATTGTGGTACATTGCTTGGGATTATTTTCTCATATTTGAAGGTATGTTATATTTATGCATTATAATTTGTGTATACAAATTATAATATCTGTATTATTGTTTGTAGAATTTATTGTTTTGAGTGAATGTTATTGTCAGACTTATCTAAACTGAGGCTGTCAAGAGATAGGTTATATTATAATCTGGTCACTCTTTTTAGCAAATTTCCATGTGTTAACAAATAAAAATAATTTTATCTAATGAAAATTTTATAAATTGATTATGTTTTTACCAAAATGTATGCAAAATGTTTATAAATTTATATAGGCCTATCTATAAATAAAGATAGGTTATGTTATACCTGGTCTGACCTTTTTAGCAAATTTCCATTTGTTTACATATAAAAATAATTTTGTCTAATGAAAATTATATAAATTGATTATGTTTTACCAAAATGTATGCAAAATGTTTATAAATTTATATAGACCTATCTATAATTTTTTTAAAATTGGTTTATATACCTATTTCTGTGGAATTTCGCCTCAGTTACAGGATAATTTTGTTGATTCCGTACATAACTCCTAAATGTTTAAATCTAAAAGTTTTTGCATTACACATATAAAATCTATGTATCTTTGTGAGAACATAGGTAATAAAAACTTGGGTTTTGAATAATAATTATATTTTTGGTGAATTTTTGAGCAAATTTTCACTTCTTACGTAAAAATTCACCATGCCTAATGAAAATTTTATAAATTGATTTTTTTTTTTAGCAACTTTTATCCACAAATATATTACAAATCTCTAGTAATACTTGAAAAAATTCAAAATTTTTTTGAATGGTGTACATTACCATTTCTGTGAAATTCTTGCCTCGGTTACTTTCCGATTTTTTGCTATTTGACGTAATAGCTCCAAATTGTTTTCATCTAACATTTTTTTTTCACTACACAGCTAAATTCTATGCACCTTTCTGAATATAATGATATATAGAAGTTGTGTTTTTCATAAATATTACTATTTTTGGTGAATTTTGAAAATAAGCCTAACAATTTCCCTTCTTTCGTAAACCATTTTTTTAAAATTTTGAAAATGTAACAATATTTTTTCTTTTCTAAATATATTCACAAATATTATACAAAACTTTTGTATATCTTGAAAAACAGTGATAAAATTTTTATTTTGGATGATTCAGATTTTTCTAAAAAATGATAACCTTTTTTTGACATGTAACATACTTACTCCAAAACTCTTTCAAACATTTTTTTAAAATTACATAGATAAATTCTACGCATCTTACTGAGAAAAATGACATATTATAAGTTAGGTTTTGTATAAAAATAATATTTTTTATTAATTTTTAAAACAAAGTGAATTAACATGCGCCGCCTGCTGGGTTAAACGAAAAATTAGATTTAATTCTTGCCATTCCTTCAACCTTTAACCAGATCCTTAAAACCTTCCCCTCCTCTAACCAACTAGCTACTAATAGGATTGCTGTATTTGCTCTACTTTGTTGTACGTATATTGTTTCTTTAGTCTGTTTTAGGTGGCACATGAAAATGCCGTAACTGGTAACTAGGTTGGCAAGACTCAATAAGTACAATAGGGTTTATATTTATTTAATTTCAAATGAAATTTAGCATAAATAAGATAATACTAACTTATTAGATGTTTCCATTGTTTCTATTGCATTCCTCAAAGGAGATATTTGAAACGTATCTGTGGCTGTCACTGGAAACCATCTTAATATACCAGGTAGGGGATATGATGTTACTAATACTGTACGTTCTAGCCATAAGGTTGCAAATTCATTCTCTTCACATATCCCTTCATCTGCAGACATGCGACGGTGAAATGGACGAGAAAACCGAAATTTTTGAACGTCATTTACCCTAGAAAAAACAACAAACATTTAACCTATTGGCTATCGATTAAAATGAGTACAAACTACAAACTGCGCGCCTTGTACCAAATTAATTTTGAGTTTTTTGCTATCACTATGAACTAGTAGTAGTAGGCCTACAAAAAGCGGTTTACTCACCATAACCAGTTGCAAATTTGTAGATATTTAATTTAACATTTATAATTATTAACATTTCTACTATTTACATTTTTTATTTTATCTTTAGTATATGGTTTTGGTATCGTAGGCTTCAAAGCAAATTTCCAATGCAAAGGAACTTGGAATTTATTACAGTGAAAGATGGTTTCTGCTCTCTTCCCATGAGCTGTGCATACCTTGCAGCATTTTAAAGGCCCAGCCTTGCTTGTTAGGGGTATTTTTTTCAATAAAATAGCCCCAGCTTTTACTTTGAAGTCTTACCAGGTCAGGTTAGGTTGATTATTACCAGCAGCTTGGTCTATATGTACTCTCGTCTGCATATCTATTAGTTTCATTAGTGACCTCAATCCAAAATGTTTGTGGTAAAAATTGATCTAAAATTCTAATTTGTTAGAATCAACATTTAGTTGCCTGGCAATTACTGGATTTATTCCAGAATTACCTGTAAACTGAAAGTTATTGGGATTGTTTGCTTCATTTTTCATTACCAATGTGTGAGGTTAGGCTTAGGGTGCGTAATTTGATGTCCTTTATTTTCGTCTTCAGTTGAGTCACTTTCAATACTTTCATTCAAAACTACATCAACCCTCTCATTTTTACTTATTTCACCATCACTTTCATTCAAATTTTTTTTCCACAAGATCATTAAAACGTTCAGAAGTAAGAAAACGATCCTGACACGAAGCCATGATTCATCAGGTGACGACACTGAATAACTGTTTGTAAACAATTGTGTAAATCGACTGTCCATAGTCTAATGGTATAAAATCAATTATTTAACTATCGAAAGTAGTAACCACAAGGAACAGTGTCGACTTTGTCAATATTGAGGATGGTGATGTACTATGTGAAATTGAAATATATGCTTCTTTAGTAGTTGTGCAATCGTTTACTAATGACATATTTAACATGATTTTTTAAAATCTTAATATGCTTCAAAATTATTAAACAGAAATCAAAGCAATTCAAAAAATATTTTTTAGCTATCCTAAACACACCAAGTAAACTGTAAACACACTACCGTCAAATTGGTGATATTTATAAAGAACGTACCAAAAAAAGTGATTCAAAAGTGCAGAAACTAGTGTAAGTTTTTATTCAATGTTATGAAAATGTGCTCAATGATAACAACTGATCGGGTGGCCATCTTTGCTGAATTAAGATTTGGTGTGTGCACTTTAAGAGAAGATTAGAGAGAATAGATGATTCACCACTGTCACTTTCGTTGTATTTTCCGATATTTCATGTTCACTTCTCTGTCCAAGAAACTAAAGTATTGGAAATTGTGTGCATACTAGATGGTGAAAATGCTTATGGAGCAATGCAAAATGAAATGGTCTTTCTGACACAAAACATTGAACAAGGTGATAGCTTCATGTGCTGTTTAGTCACTGGGAATGCAGGAATGGGGGTTGCATGCAACCACTGAATCGAAGAGAAAGTCCACGGAATGAAGACATACTTCACTGCCATCAAGAACATTTTACATTCAAAAGATCAAGTGCATATTGTTTTGGTAAGGACAAGGAGTTTTACGTATAGACTTCTTGCTCCAACGCTCTACAATCAATGCTGGTGACTATTGCATAGCACTTAAATTAAAAAATTGTATCGCACAATCAAGAATAAGCGATATGGATCTTTTTTCATAAGAGTTTTTATGACTATGGGTGTGGTAAAGGCGAGGTACCTAGCTGAATCTACAGTTACATTCCTCTTTATCATCTTTCCTGCCAGATCTCTCTTGACTAACTCTTGTTCTCTTCAAACTCTGACACAGAGTATTCATGGTCTAAGGGGGGGGGGGGGTAGAAGAATGAGTTTCTAATTTGTTTTCTTTTTCTTTTTTTTAAACTATGTTTTTTCCTTTAACACGTTAGCTGCCATGCCGACTCGATTGGGTCGGCATAGCTCGTCTTGTTAGAAACATCGGCTGACCCGATCGGGTCGGCTGCAGGATATTATAGGACAAGTAAATCGATCCGTGACGTTTATCAGTGGTCTTTGGGAACTTTTTAAAGAGTTATAATATGAGAAAACAATACTAAAAATGTTATTGAATGTTAATTTCGTCAACACATGTTTTTTATTTCAGTTATATATCGTCTGCTAATAGACGATATTTTGCCGACCGATCGGGTCGGCACATTTTTTTTTTTTAGTTTTAAATTATTTTTAGTGCTGAAATATGAATAAAACTTGAATCTAATTGTAATGTTTTTGTTACGAATGTAATAAATATAAAACCGTATATTGTCAGAATATTTTTTTAATTAGGCAACACGTTATATGCCTATGCTAAAAAAATACTTTCAAATGAAATGAAGTTATTTATGGACAGTTAACGTTATATTATTTGCTACAAAAAGCAGTAACAGGTGTTTTGTCATTAAAATGCGCGTATACAAACATGAGTACTACACATCTTAAATATAAAAGAAAATTTCAAGTCACATCGGAGAAAACAAAGCCAAAATGTGAAAAAAATACAACCTTACAAGGATCTTGCCTATTTATGTAAGTTCTTAAAACAATCTTTGCAAAGAAATGGTTTCCCAGGACACGTTTCACAAAATGTAGTGATCTTCTTGAGGTTCTTAGTTGTTTTTCAGTCTTCAGTTCGTGAAGCTCTTGCACAGCAGACTTTAAAGTTCTTCCGGGCTCGCCTTTTGTTTTTACCCTCGCCTACAAATATCGCCGTTTCAGACAAGTGGTGATGTCCAACATGTTTTACTGGCTCGATTTGTCCATTTTACAACCCTAGTAGTGCGTACACAATCTTTTCCCTGAAGGTCGTAATGGAGTAGAGATGCTTATTCTTACTTTGAGAGTTGACCCCAGCTGCATCCTTGTAGGCGAGTCAGGCATTGACGACCACTGTACCCAGCAGGAACTCTTCTGCGACTTTATGATACCATCGCATCGATTTTCTGATGGCTGTGCTGTACGATGACATCTGGTCACTGACATCAATCCCCATCTTCGCCTTGTTGTATTCGACAATGACAAGAGGTTTGAGAATGGGTTCGCCCTGCCTGGTTTTTTTTTCCTGTATCAACATAGTCAGGAAGATGTTTGGTTGACATCATTCTCACTTCCCTCTTATCAAACCATTTGGTGTAAACAATACCACTTGGATATTCAAGACAGGTCATTTCACCCTTCGTTAGTGGTTTTTTTTCTGAGGGAACCAGGCCCTGTTGCTGATTACACTTCCGACGAGATGAGTGTTCCTTGGAAGAAGCATGTGGGCAAGATCGACAGAGGTGTAAAAATTGTCAACATACAGGGTATGCCCTTGGTCTAAATAATCTCTCTTGAGGTCCATTACCACTGATGCTGCTAATGTCAGGTTATCTTCAGTTCCTGTCCCAGCGCCCATGTAAACTTTCATCTTGTACGTGTAGCCAGTGGTGCATATTTTAAATACCTTAATGCCGTACTTGTGCTTTTTATTTGGAAGTTATTGGCGAAAAAGAAGTCTTCCTCTGAAAGGAATCATACTCTCGTCTATAACCACATCTTCGCCGGGAGTTTTGTTCATCTTGAAGGAGTTGTTCAGGATGTTGATCAGAGGAGATATTTTACCTAGTCGGCCATCTCACCCCATGTTCAAATTGTCATTAAAATGCCAGAATCTCAAAAGCAATTGGAAGCAGTTTCTGCTCATTACTTTACCAGCAACAACATTGTTATACAATAAGTTTTCGACCAGTAGTCTGTGAGCCGTGGCATTGGCATTAGCCACATCCATAATAAAAGGTCGAGAAATTTTTCCATCTCATTTGGATTGGTAGGCGCCGCCACTTACAGAGTCTGCTACTACGATTCAATCACAGTGTACTTCTAACCTGAGCAGCATTCCGATTAGTTTCATTTACCATCATTTGTATTAGATCATCTGTTAAAAATACATTAAAATATTCTTCTGGTTTCGCATTTTGGGGCAGGCCAAAAGCAATCTTCGATGATCCGTCAAAAACAATGTTTTTCTGTTTGCCTTCAAACGGCTGCCATTTTTCAAGTTAATCTTTCTCCATTTTCAACTTTTCGGTCTTTTTTTTCAAACTTTAAAATTTTTCTCCTAAGTTAGCAAATTTCTCTTTCGACATTTACAATATTTACATCATCACTTTCACTCGCTACAGTCATATTTTCACTAAAAGAATCAACCATTTCATCCGTACCATCAATACTTTCTATAAAACCAACCTCATTGTCATCGATGTCACTGCCTGACTCTGAGTCATCACTAGGGAGGAAGTCTGGGTCATCGTCCGTGTCGTCCATCTCACTGTTTACATTACTGCCCCAACCATCATCACTTACACCATCCATATTTGGGTCAAATTCACTAGTAGGAGCTTTGATTTCTCTTATTATATCATCACTGCCTAGATTATCACTCATATTGAACTAATTGAACATAATTCAACTAACCAAGCTTCGACAGAAAACACAACACGAACAACAGCTCGAGGTAGATTGCGTGGCGCCAACTGACAATAGAAGCAAGTAAACAAACTCACGCTTGACAAAAAGGCGCGAAACGGATGGCGGGATACTCAAGAGCCTTTGCGCGGGAACAGCTGACGTCCTGCCAACCTCTAAAACAAAATATACGCCAGTATGAACGTGCGACCAATCGGGTCGGCAAGTTTTTTTGTCAATCAATATTCGTTGAAAAATATCGCGGCCGACCCGATAGGTAACACAGTTATAAACAATTTATTTTAACAGTTTAAAGTATATCTTGTTGTATTATAAACACAATTAAAGTAAAAATATCAAAAAATAATTAACAGTAAAAGTTGGCATTATGCCGAAAATTCGAAAATAGGCCGCTGGCAGCTAACGTGTTAAACAACAGCATAATTTAAGTTCGAAATATGATTAGATAACACAGTTTGGCAAAAACATAAATAAATATATGTTTAAAGTAAACTGTTCTACTTATCAATTTAAAATCAAATAATAAAGTCAAGATAAACTTACTGGTGGTAGCGAAGGATCTGATCACTAATAGGTTTACCAGATAAGCGCTTCTTTTTGTCATCCATTATAGGATCAACTTTGTTGATTTGAATATCTGCAGTGAGAAAGAACGGAAGTGTTAACTTGGGAACAAAAGAAATCAAATATATTCATAGCACAAAAGCAATAAACTTAGCTTAAACTATTCCTACACAATAGGTAAAATAACATTTTTCCATCAATGTTTTGAGTATTCTTTTACATTTAAATTTTGTATTTTCTATATTACAATATATAATGTATGATAATTCAGAACCATACATATTTTTGTCTATCGTTGCATGTAAGAGGGTGATTATTTTTAAAGTAAGAACAATTTGCACTCCATAATTAATTGCGGAAGCCAAAATTAAAACAGCATTTTCAAGGTTAGGCGATATCTAGGTAGTCAGCATTGCCAGTTTAAAGATGGTTTATTAATTAAGTTTCCTGTGATCTGTAAAAAACAGTTCTTGCTTCAATAAATGGTATAAAAACATTGCACAAATTTTGTCACTCATCCATCCCCAAAACCAAATAAAAATGAACTGTGAATGCTACCTTTCAAAAAATGTATATATTTAATAAGGGCTTAACTTGACATAAACTTGTTTTGTTTGGGTCCTACATTTGAACAAAATAAGACCACAATCATTTTATAATCAATTTTGAGAAAATAGTAATGTTTTTTTTCGTAAGGGAGCTACACCCAAATTTTGAGTTAATAATTTTTTTTTAAATAGTCCTAAGATAGGGGAAAAATATGCCCATATACCAAATTTGTTTTAAATCGGTCCATGTGTTTGGGTTGGAAGAACTGCAAATATGACGAACAATATAATTCCAAAAATAAATTTTTTTGACTCATCAGTGGCCATCAAAATGGACACATCACAAAAAAATCAAAATAGATTTTTTATAACCTACCAAATGACTTTCTCTATACTACATATTTGTAAAAAAATAATAATGACCCTCATAGACTTTAATTTAAGTTACTAATTTTAGCTCTTCAATCTCATAATTATTTTTAAATTGCAATAATATTAAAAAAAAAAAAAATAAATGTTTTTTTTTTGGATTATCCAAGATTTGTTTATCCATGACCCACTCATCTAAGCGGATTATTTTTCTACTTTAAAGATGAATAATAGTTCCTTTGGATGAAAAATATTTTAAGCTTGCACATAAACTTATGTTCATTTTGATGACATGCATTCATGTGTTGCCCCATATAATGGGAATGATAAAAGAAACATATAGTAATGAAACAAGGAAGAATAACATACATTGAAGAGAAGACTCCATAACCTCTTCTGAAGGAGGTGTTAGTTTGTTCATTAATTCTGCATTAGGAAGTTGGTTCACTAATCTACTGCAGAAGTCGCTTAATCTTTCATATTCCTTGCCACGGTATATAAAGACCTGAAAATTCCAAAATAATTAACATTTTATAATATAAATCAATCAGACCTCGCCATGGCCTTCAACTGTGTTATTAATTTATACAACTGTGGTGCGAAAGGTTTCTGATTTCAATGGCTAGGTTCATTTTTGTCTAATTTGCAGATAGACTGTCAGAATGAGTTCAGGTAAGCTATGGAGTCTCAGGGATCATATTTAGGACCTGTATTGTTTCTTACATATTTAAATGTTTTTTTTTTTTTATCCTATACTGGAGCTGACAGTGTAATTCAATTTGTAAATTATACTATACTTAAAGTGAAAGAAGATTCTATTCACAATTTAGCAATAAAATCTTTTTGTAAAAACCATCTTGCAAGTCAATATTTTGCTGAACATAATATATGTTTGTAATAAACATCCAAATTTATGATAATTAAACATCAGTAGCACTTTATAGCAAATTAAACATATGTATTTAGATTTTGATCAAAGAATTAATGTGAATTTCACCCTCCAACTGCTTTGCAGCCCATTTGGGCCGATGAACTCCATACTCTAGTAGTAAACAATACAAAAATTACTTTTTTTAAATTCACAATTTCGCCAACTAAGAATCATCCTACCGCAATAAGTAATATACCGTTGTAAAGCTAATGTTCCAAACATTCATATTCAAAATACCATAAAAAATAATAAATAATATTTAATTAATTGGTAAAATTGGTGTATTTTGTGGCAAACAAGTAACTCGACAACTGTGTAGTCATGAAACACAAATTTACGTCATTCTTTGTCTAATTATCACAAGTCTATATTTCTGTCTAACAAATCTACAGTGACACTGTTCTATACAACGATTCTCCATCTTTCGATCTGTTATTTCCAAATCTTTCTAACTATTATAGTTTTTAATCAATAAAAATTAAACAAAATCAATAATTTTAACACGTTTAATACGCTAAAAATCACATCTTTTTCAATTCAACTTTGAGCCTAGTAAATATTATTGTATCGGAATGTGTTATAGATCATTGACAAGATAATTTTTCAAGCTTTCATAATCATGTAACCAAAATTCTATAAAGCAAAAGTTATTTCTTTTGTTTTTATTACCGTATGTTAAACAATCTATTGAAAAAAAATTCACATATTTTTTAAAATTTTAATACATACAATCATTATTTTTTAAAAGTCTGGCTAATAAAAAAAGTTTTCTTCCCCAATCAAATAATACAAAACCCATCCCTCAAATTTATAATTGAGAATTCATATTTCCCTATCATTTTTATTTATTGTACGTTTAAACTTATTTTAATTTTATCTACCTTTGATTTCAGGAGTCTATCTCAACTACATACTTAACAGTTATTTGGTATTTTTCCTACTTACATAAAAAGAAAAAAAAAATTTAATAAATCAGCTAATCATTAAGACTCTCTCTTGTCTTATTAAAAATCAACACACTCCTAAACTGAGAGTATTCCCTTTTGGAATCTCTAAAAATTACCATTGAGTATTAGTGTCCATTTTGGAACCCCTAATCTATTATATCAACGCAGCAAAATCGTAGAAAAATCTCGTCGAACATTATTAAGATCTAGCGTCACATTGGAACCCCTAGTCTATATTTGTCGTAGAAAAAACTCATCGCAGAACATTATCGTAGACATCACTAATTGACCCCCTCAAAAATCTCATTCATCTCACTGATCTATTAAAAAAAACTATCTATTAATTATTCATTTACAATCCCTATTACCAAATACTAAGTTCTGACTCAACCCATTTTTTATTTTCCTGAAATCACTCTTTATTTTAAAAGTTTCATCAATACTGTCTCATCATTTCTTCAAAAAATTATTCATTATTTATTCTTCTTAATTATATTTCACATAATCCATTTGCTCTTTACTTAAAATCTTCATTAAAGTTTCATAATCATTTTCTTAAAAAATTTACTATCATTTATTTACTTTTAATTATTTACTTTTAGCCATTTTGTAGGTTCTGTGTTTTTATTTTAATGTATTTAAAATTTTATTTATGACTTCCGTTGTTCACTATATTTTTTCAAAAATTTTACCATCTTCTTACAATCAGTAACAAAATATTCTAATTATTTATATTTAATCTATTTACTTTCTTATCCTACTTAACGTTATGAAAAAGAGAAAGAAAAACTTTACTACAAAAAAAACTTAGCTTAATTTATTCGTCTATTATTATTATCGTGAACCTAACCTATTTAATCGTTATCGTATATACATATAACATTACGTGAAGGTTATTTGACACCAACAAACATAGGTCACTGTAGTGATATGTGATGGTTATTTGATACCAACAAACAAAGGTCACCGTAGTGATATGTGATGGTTATTTGTTACCAACAAACAAAGGTCACCGTAGTGATATGTGATGGTTATTTGTTACCAACAAACAAAGGTCACCGTAGTGATATTTGAAGGTTATTTGACACCAACAAACAAAAACTTCTACTTAATTAGTGAAGGTTCTCTATTTAGTTTTAGCATTATTATGAAATAATACTCACTCTCTCATTCATTCATCATCATTCATCATCATCATGTTGTTATTAACATTAACCATATCATTATTGTTCAATGTCAGATGTAAATAATATTTCTAATTAATACATTAATAGTTTCTTTTATTTTAATCATTAAAAGTATGTTCATTTAAAAAAATTTTTATGAGTAAAATTAAATTTTGTACATCAAAAAAAATTGTTAATTCATGAATTTCTAAAGTATTTGATTTATAAATTATGTTACACCTATTCAAATTTTCGTATTTGTTCTTTTCTCAAATACTAATTTCTAGTGTTTGGCCTAAATGGGATTTAACTTATTTTAAAATTTAAATTTTGTTTATTTAAGCTTCATATTTGTTTCTGTACAAATATTAATTTCCAATGCTGGCCTAAAAGGGAATGGCCTATTTTTAATTTTAAATTTATTTATTTAATTTATTTAATTTAAATCTATCACTACCTATTATTATTATTAACTTGCATTAAAAAAAATTTTAAAAATTTGTAAATTATTTTTATTTTATCCATCAATGTCTAAAATTTTACCCCTTGAACCATTTTCACCTCTTCCTATGTCCTTCTGATCATATCTATAAAACACTTATGTCAACACAGAGATCACCTTCCTTTGGCCAAAATGAGTTTAAGTATTCCTATCTACTCAATTCAATAGGGACCCCAAAATGACCTCTGGTTAGTGACCCCCTGTGACACTGTTTTCCGAAGTTTCTTTTTTGGTTCACTTATTATTTTATTTCAACCTATAAGTAATGATAACCCCCTCAGAAATCTCATTATAGTCCAATTTTATAAAATTGGTAAATATGTATTCTAGGTGACATAGCCTAGTTTAACCTAACCTGTTCACGTTGAAATTGGTATGAAGTTTTATCATTATATTTGAGTTATTTATTTTAAATTATAATTTAACTTATTTAGAAATCTACTCAGACTATATATTTTATTTAAAAACATCATGACTCAAGTCTACATTAAATTTTATTACATCTACACATCATAGTATGATTAGCTTCGTTATTGTCTTTCTTCGGTAGGCTACACTATAATTTTGTTTTGAATTTGACTGTCTCCCTATTTATTATTTCTTTCTTTTTATGATTTACACCCAACCTAAACACCTTTTCTAACATTAATTTTTTCCTATGGTTTTGGCCTAGTCTATTAACCTTACTAACCATAAATTTTTTCATATATTTTTCTCTTAACCTATAAATTTTTGTCTTCATAAAATTCTTTTCATAATTTATCATTTCCATACCCCTAATTTCTTTAAATGTTTCAGCGATTTCTAGAAATGCCTTTGCATATGATTCCCCAATATAGTTTTGTGACATTATTGTCTCCTTTTCTAAATTTTCCTTTACTAAAATACTTTTATTTACTTGATCCTGCCTCCTAAAATCTTCCCTAATTATTATTTTTTCATTTAACCATAGTGATGGCTTAATGCCATAATTAACGTTTTGCCTTAATAATTGAACTTCTTTGGATAATTTATAGCCTATATCGTCTATTGCAATATCTTGTTCACTACTTTTAAAAGCTGGTCTGTTTTCTAAGGTTTCAAAATTAGTTTTAATGTCACTTCCTATTTTGGATTCAAAAGTTAATTGTTTATCTACCTGTCCTAGTTTAAAGTTATCAATTACTGTGTCAAATTTCTTACCTAAATTTTCAAAGCCTATTCTTCTCTCAACCATGATTTGTTCAAGTTTGCTATCAAAATTATTTTCGAACTTTTCAAATTTACTATCACTGTCTATCTTATTTATTTTCATATCATCTTTAATTTCTTCCCTTAATTGTCTAAACTTATTATCACTATCTAATTTCATATCTTTAAAATCTAATTTAATATCATCCTTAAAACTAGTTAGTAATCCTACCAGGTCATTTATTGATAATGATTTCTCATCTTTAGGCAACTTAACCTCTTCTATTGATTTTACCTCTACCATGTTTTCAACCTCGGTGAAACTAGCTCCTAAACCGGATTCGTCCAACTTTTCTGAATCTGTTTCCATCTTAATTATTTTGTATCAAAAAATCTCAATTCTAAATTTGTTTTAATTTCAAATATTTTTTGTTTATAATTTTGAATGTTTGAGTATACCCAAACACCACGCTACACTTCAACAAGCCTGTAATTTCGAGATTGGAGCACGTGATTCGGGCGCCATCTTTGTAAGAGTTTATGTTAATTTAAGAATTTAATTTATGAATTTATTAATTATTGCATCAATTACAAATTTTAAATAAAAGGATTCAGAGTTCAGGCTCCAATCTGTACTTACCAGGCTAGTTTCCGTGACACGTGGATGCCAGGATATACTCAATAATTTTTTACTCACTCATATTCAATTATAGAAAACTTCTTTTATATTCAGAACCTTTTGGTTTACAAATTGAAATAAACATTTGTTAATTAACATATTATACTAGACATACAAACATCATAATAACAAAAAAATATATCTCTTCAAAAACACATGTAAAACTTACATTAGTAAAGTCTGGATCTCTGTTCATATTTTTAACACCTGATTTCTTAAAATTCACATAATAAGGTTAGATTTTACTCACTCATCGTGTCCAAAAAACTGTTCAATAGTAACAACCCTTTTTAGAAAAACAACATTTAGTGTATTAAGTTATTAACAACTTATGCCTTGAATCGCTCCATCTCTAAGGAACGCAGAGCGTTCAGAAGGCACGTCTACTCTCCAAGAAAGCCAAGCTGGAAGAGATCTCGTTCGGTTGTGTTCCGAACGGAACGCCCACTGTTAAGCATGGGGAGCATTGGGCAATTTCCTAGAATTCATTCGTTTTCCGTTTGAAATTGCACCATTCGTTTTGAGTTGTGAAGCAACCCGTTGGTATGTCAATTTTACCCTAGAGGGTGTTACATTGTATTGATATATAGCGCTTCATTCAATTTATTGATTTATATAATTTGTTTTAAAAGTTTTTTGATTATAATGTTTTTTTATGTTTATTATTAATTGTTTTGATTTTTATGTGAGATTCCTGATTATTACTATTATTTATTTAATTTCCAAAATCTTAAATTATGATTAATTTATTTTTTAATTTGGTTGGAGATGTCCCAAGCTTACAACAGCTTTATTTTTAAAAAGTGGTTCTTTGACAATTTCGTCCCAGATGTGAAAAAATTTCTCAATGAAAAAAAACTGCCAGAAAAAGCGATTTTGTTTCTTGACAATGCGCCATCTCAACCTGCAGAAGAAGATCTCATCAGTGGGAATATTAAAGTTCAATTTCTCCCCCCAAATGTGACTCCAATTTTGCAACCTATGGATCAGGGTGTGTTGGAAAGTATCAAGCGTGTTTATCGCAGGGAACTTTTAAGCAAATTATTTGAAGAAGAAGGCGAACAAAGCGTGATTGATTTGTTAAAATCTGTAAATGTCAAAGACGTGATTTACATGATTGCAGACGCTTGGGATCATGTTCCAAAAAGTGTTCTACAAAAGTCTTGGAAAAAATTGTGGCCAAACATATGCAATATAATTGATGAAATGAACCCTACCACTCCACAAATAAGTGAATCAAATGAAACCACTGTCACTACAGAGCAATTGTTAGGCATGTTTGCAAGAATTGACACAGTTGTTCCGATATTGATATCAACGACGTCAATGATTGGTTGACAAACAACAACGAAGGAGGTTATGGAGTCATAGTGTGGGGAGATACATCTACGCAGGGAGCAGACGACAGCGAGAGCAAGGAAGAGGGAGACAGCACACGGCCGGAGATGACGCACGCAGACGTGATGACACAGCTGGACAACAACATGGCGTACTTGGAGCAACAACAGGATACAACGCCAGCTGAACTAATGATGGTGAAACGTTTGCGTGATCGTGCCGCATAGAAATGTCACACCAAATTAAAACGGAGGAAGATAAATGACATTTTTGTAAATAACAACTAAACCCTGTGTAAATTTAAAGCATGTGTAAATATTTCAGGTGTGTAAATAAAATGTTTTTCGTGATTTACAGTATTGTGTAAATTGAATGACTGTGTAAATGTTGTGTTTTTTCATAACCAAAAGGAAATTATAAATGGTAAGTTATCATTTTATATTTTGTTTTATTTATCTTTCTATAATAATTCCGGATTTTTGATTAACCGGATCACATCTGGTACCAGGGTCATTCCATGCCACTTCATCCAGGTCATGTCACCCATGAACTCAGATTTAGCTGAAAAATTTTTTATTTGCTTATTTGTCCATCCTAATTACCTATACCAAGTTTTAAAAAATTATCTTTGATAGTTTTTAAGTTATGAATTTTTGAAATTTAGCAAAATAGGGTTAAAATGGCATTTCCGAGGCTATCACTTTCGATGGCGTTTTTATATTAAAAAATCCATAACTTCTATAATATTTAACATAAAGTAATAATTTTTTCATCAAAATGTTCAGAAAAGTCAGGAGATTATAGAAAATATATATTTGGTTAATTATGACTTTTATATTTCTCAGTAATGTTTTGGTAAACTTAAATTTTGAGACATTTTTAATCGAAAAACAGAAAATCTTTAAAAGCGTTTATTGACCAAAGGCATAGCAGTAACCACAGTTATTTTTTTGTTTAATTAACCTTAAAGATGTAAACTAAAATAATCTGGAATAAAATTAATGGTTTTTTACCTGATAATATTTTTAAAATTACGGTACCTAAAAGTTAAAATCCAGGAAATGTTGAATAAATCGTACAAAATCAATTAATTTAAACTTCTTATCCAGTCTAAAACCTCTATTATTCCCTCCAATTGCAATATAATATCTGTTATTAATAATATTGCCCAATAAACACTAAAATAAATACTGACCTCAACATATTTAATGTCAAAATATACATCATCAACTATTATATTAGGCTGTACACCAAATTAATATAAAATTACAACAGATGATATGCTAATAATTTATTTACAAAGGAATACATTTATTATTTACACAAGGGCTCATTGGCATAGTACATTTTGGTGAAAATCATACAGGACTTTTAACAGTTGAGAGGTTATCTTGATTTTATATGTGGGTGCGTGTATGATTTAACATTTCCTTGCAACGTATGTCAACTGATTGAACTACCTCTTCAGAGAAATAGTACATCCTCCCTGAGCCTTTAGTTACAGGTGGATTGACACATGAGATTATGTTACATAGCGGTGTCCAACAGATGTCTTCTCTTGAAGGCCAGTAAAATGATTTTGCAGGTCCGTGGGGATGCAGAAATTTAACGTGGACGTCACACTCAATTTCATTTTTTCCATCAATAATCCGAAATACCAATGGTCATCATAAGTGCACACTATGTAGTCATTTACACTGATATCTACCATTTTCAGATATGGTAATTCATTTGCAAAATCATATATTGTACTAAATTTCTCATCAAAGCTGATATGTTTAGTAGCAATTTGACCCTTAGATTTTGGAATAAAATGGTGGAAACTGCGTGTTCCAGGCACGATTTTAGTTTTTGTGAAACGTTCTTCAAGGCTTCTCCTTGATTCTGATAACTTTTCTTTACTGATTAGAGAGAAACGAATATTTTCAATCCTGGACTTACAAAAATCAAAAAACTTGTGGACACATCGTCTATTGCATTGCCAGGTGTCATTTGAAGACTGGCTTTTGCAACCAGACGTTTCACTGTACCACCGATGCCGTCACATGGGGGCTTTCCATGGCTGGTTGCAAAAAAACACCACGAAGCACTTAAATTGAAATCACTTTCATGGTTTGCATAGGTTAATAAAGTTTTTACAATTTTTATATTGTGCTGAGCAACCATCGCTAAAGTAGAGCAAACTGTTTACTTTAGGGAATTTTTCCTTTATAAATTCCACAACAACTCGTTGAGTTTCATGAACAAAGGGAACATCATGTTCCAAGTCATCAGATACTATACACAAACTTGATACTACTAGTTCATCTTTGTCTTCGTATGGAGTGTAGATAACAGCCGGATGAAGAGAGCAGCTGTAACGTGTCCAGTGATAGCCTTGGG
This sequence comes from Aphrophora alni, assembly GCA_963513935.1. Lineage (NCBI taxonomy): Eukaryota > Metazoa > Arthropoda > Insecta > Hemiptera > Aphrophoridae > Aphrophora > Aphrophora alni. Next base: position 39,859,226 of record OY740765.1, on the reverse strand, counting down.
CATCATTCTGTATAACATACGAATATATTCACTGAAATCTAACGGAACAACTGCTTGATTGGATTTTAGATTTTCTTTGTATTCTTTCAAATATTTTGCCTGAGCTTTTGTTATGAAAGAATGTGGTATCAATGATTCAAGGCTTATAATTAAAGTTTCCAAATATTCTTCAAATGTAACGGTATATTGTACTTGGTGGGTTCGGTCTGTTGATATCGAAGCATAGTATGTAACTTCATCATCAGAGTCCCACTCTTCAAATTTCTCCTTAATAAAAGTTTTGAGATTATTTTCACTAGAAGGGCATTTTGTGCAGTGCCTTAACATACAATCTCTATTAGTTCTTGAACAGACAAGTTTATCAATCAGGTCATTGTAGTGGTCTTCGATTGAGCATGCATGAAGCAGCAGGGTAACGTTTTGGTGAATGGCACACACACAAACAGAGTGTGTACCAGAAGCACCCGCAAGTACACACCATTTTGGCTGGAGCATACAAAATTTTGTAAATCCAATCTTAATGTAAGGGTGCTCAAACTTAAATGCACTGTATAATTCATTTAAATTTGCCAGTAACAACCGCTTTTGCATGTATTTGTTTTTCGATATACTAACTTTATCCTTGGCACATTGCAAGGAAATGTTAAATCATACACGCACCCACATACAAAATCAAGATAACTTCTCAACTGTTAAAAGTCCTGTATGATTTTCACCAAAATGTACTATGCCAATGAGCCCTTGTGTAAATAATAAATGTATTTCTTTGTAAATAAATTATTAGCATATCATCTGTTGTAATTTTATATTAATTTGGTGTACAGCCTAATATAATAGTTGATGATGTATATTTTGACATTAAATATGTTGAGGTCAGTATTTATTTTAGTGTTTATTGGGCAATATTATTAATAACAGATATTATATTGCAATTGGAGGGAATAATAGAGGTTTTAGACTGGATAAGAAGTTTAAATTAATTGATTTCGTACGATTTATTCAACATTTCCTGGATTTTAACTTTTAGGTCATTTTAAAAATATTATCAGGTAAAAAACCATTAATTTTATTCCAGATTATTGTAGTTTACATCTTTAAGGTTAATTAAACAAAAAAATAACTGTGGTTACTGCTATGCCTTTGGTCAATAAACGCTTTTAAAGATTTTCTGTTTTTCGATTAAAAAATGTCTCAAAATTTAAGTTTACCAAAACATTACTGAGAAATATAAAACTCATAATTAACCAAATATATATTTTCTATAATCTCCTGACTTTTCTGAACATTTTGATGAAAAAATTATTACTTTATGTTAAATATTATAGAAGTTATGGATTTTTTAATATAAAAACATCACCGAAAGTGATAGCCTCGGAAACGCCATTTTAACCCTATTTTGCTAAATTTCAAAAATTCACAACTTAAAAACTATTAAACATAATTTTTTAAAACTTGGTATAGGTTATTATGATGGTTCAAATAAGCAAATTAAAAAAAATCAGCTAAATCTGAGGTCATGGGTGACATTTCATTTTTTTACTGGATGATTTGAAATGGAATGACCCACCAATTAATCCGGATAAACGAGGTTGTACTGTACCTACTTTTATAAAAATTAAAAGAGACGAAAGATCACCTCTCCTGCCTGATGGTGAAAAGAAAAAAGGCTCTGAATTGCTTATTACAACTAGTTTTGTTTAATCTCTCCCTCCCACTTGTTTTTTACTTTGACCAATAGACTGTAACATTATTCTGGCAGTAGCCAATCAGATTTTAGTTATCGTTTAAAAAATTAGTTACAAGAACTGTTGAAATCATTAGCTTGGGTGCCCTTTCTTTTCCCCCCTCTCTTTTAATTTGAGTTCTGTGACCCTTAACGGAACACGGTACTGTTAGTTTGCCTATCTCTTTGTACATTGTCCATTACAGAAACACACAAGGTTTTGTTAAGTTTTGTCCTAACTATGAATTTTTTTTTTTTTATTTATTCGGTTTAAATCACCCAAATATACAGATTTTGTTATAATATATAGGCTTTTCTATAGCATTTTCACTTAATTTTTTGCACATTTTTGATTTCTAACATATTTACTCCAAAACTTTTATATATAATATATTTTCTTTACATAAATAAATTCCATACATGTTTCTGAGAAAAATTATATAAAACAAGTTGTGTTTTGCATAACATTACTTTTAATTATAATTTTTTTTTTAAACGATTAAAACAGGAGCAAAATAGCCCAACTTTATAGTAGAGGGTTCTAGGGTTAACTTAATATGAAAGGAAAGTTAAATAAAATGATGAAACTATTTAAAAATCGTTATATTTATTTAAATAATGTAACAAATATTACATATTTGGGCAACATATGTCTTATATTTACCACTCATATGTAAGAAACAGTTATAAAATTACAAAACTGATCATAAATCAAAATAAGAACGCACCAATAAAAAGGAACATCTCATAAACAATAAATTTAGATACCTTCTGCTACCCAAGTAATGTAAAATAACAGAGCTGTAATTTTCTTGTAGACGTGAAAATTTGAACAATTCGCTCACCCAACTACAGTGATCGCTTTGTCAATAAAACAATTCCAAAGGCAAACATGTGCAATTACTTGCGATACGAACTACGCAAAAGGGACACACTACTTGTGATCCAAACAAGTACTATGGGTATATTTTTTAACCCTCCATCTGGCAAACGTCCACGTACCTGGACGATGAATGATGGATAGTTCAATTAAAACATGTATTTTGCAATTCGACATTTCGCCCACTTAGAATCGTCCTATCGCAATAAAAAAAATAGTGTTGGAAAGCTAATGTTTCGTAGATACATAATCATGCAAAAAATTTAAAAAAAAATACCACAAAACGTTATAAATAATATTCCAAAAATTGCTGAAGTCAAAACATTTAAACATTTCTGTCAAACAGATCGAACATAACACTGTTCGATAGATCGCATCTTTCTCTTCCAATCTGTGGTTTTCAAATGCTTCTACGTGTTATAGTTTTTATTATATAAAAATTAAACAAAATCAAGAATTTTAGTCATTTTTATATGCTAAAAATTACATTTTTTTTCCAATTCAACTTTTATCCTAGTAGATATTATATTATCAAAATGTATTATATAGCACTGTAAAGGTGATGTTTCATTCTATCATAACCAAAGTTAGAAAATTTTTTGTTTATTGCGCTAGGTTCGGTCAGTCTGTCACGTCGACATTTTTCAGAAATTGTAACTTCTGTGTTCATAAGATAACGAAATTGTAATATTTGTCCAAATGTTACAAGTTGACAATATTATATAGTATTTTTCTTTCTCTTTCGAACTATAAAGGTCGAAATTATCCCAAGTTATTATAGGTTATGAGTTTTAACCATTCTAGAAAATGATCCTCTCAATTTTCTGACCGGTAGTAGTGTAGTGTCTAGGCACTTTTGAAGAATTAGATCTTATTTTATATAGAATCTTTCCGTTTTTGGTTCTACTGTAAAGAGGAATATTAGATCTACAATTTGGTATATGAATCTAATAGGGTACGGTTACTTTCTGTTTCTTGTTTTCAATTCGGAATATCCAAGTTTGTGACATAAATTGAGATGGAAAAGCGTGGCACTTGTTGTTTTGGGATTATATATTTCTGTTATTGTGAAGGTTTGTGTATACAAATTGTATATACATTTTGTATACAAGTTACAATATATGTGTTTTTATTTCTAAAGTTTATTTTTTTTAGTGAAGTTCTAGTTTTTGAATGGTTTATATTTGGGCTAACCTAGAAAAGTTACAAGCCTAGGCCTAAAAGCAAATTTTCTTATATGGAGTGTTTTATTTGATTATATAAGTGTATTATACAAATGTATATGTGTGTTATTGTTTGTAGAGTTTATTATTTTAGTGAAATCTAGCTTTATGTTACAAGTTAGGTCTAGGTTTTCGAGATAACAAACCTAACCTAACTTCGTTCGATTTCCACTTTTACGGGAAAAAATTATTTTTATTTTGAAAATTTTAGAATTTGATTTTTTTTAACCAATAGTTATTGACATTTATACTAGAAAACGTTTGTAATACTTGAATAAAATGTAACACAAAATTTTCTATGCTCAATTGGACTTTGAAGTGAAATTTAGCCTTCAATTTTTGTGTTTTTTTTTTTGTTCTTTGCCATACTGACTCCAAAATTATTTTTCAAACTTTTTTTTCATTACACTACTAAATTCTATGAACCTTTCTAAATATAATGATATATAGAAGTTGGTTTTCCATAAATATTGCTATTTTTGGTAAATTTTTTAAAATAAATTTAACAAATTACCTTTATTCGTAAACCTATTTTTTTTTGTTTTTGAAAATGTAACAAATTAATTTTTTTCTTCTAAATATATCCACAAATATATTACAAATCTCTAGCAATACTTGAAAAAATTAAAATTTTTTTTTTTTTTTTTGTGGGATATATAGCTTTTTCTGTGAAATATTTGCCTACATTACTTTCCGATTTATTGCTATTTTACATAGTAACTCTAAATTTTTAAAATCTAACATTTTTTTTTCACTACACAGATAAATTCTATGCACCTTTCTGAATATAATGATATATAGAAGTTGGCTTTCCATAAATATTACAATTTTTGAAAATAAGCCTAACAAAATCCCTTTTTTCGTAAAATATATTTTTTTGAAAATGTAACAAATTTATTATTTTTTTTCCCTAAATATATTCACAAATATTACACAAAACTTTTGTATATCTTGGAAAAAAGTGGTAAGCTAGTGATTTTGGATGATACAGGTTTTTCTGAAAAATGTTAACATCATTTTTTGACATCTAACATACTTACTCCAAAACCGTTTCATATATATATATATTTTTTTTTTTTTTTTTTTTTTTTTTTTTTTTTTTTTTTTTTTTTTTTTACATAGATAAATTCTACGCATCTTTCTGAGAAAAATGATGTCTTATAAGTAAGTTAGGTTTTGTATAAAAATAATATTTTTTAATAATTTTTAAACAAACGAAGAAAATTATCATTGCCAGTTCTAGGGTTAAGGTGCTTACGATTGAAAAGTATTGTAAATTAACTGTTTTATACAATAAACTTGTTGATAGAAATTAATATTAATTACACCACAAAATAGGTAGGGTAGTAGTGGTCTCTTGTAAATGCAGAAAAAAGTAGAATCATGTACTTTAACTTAAGCAAGAATAGTGACTACAGTTGTCCAATTGTTACATTGGATGAGGACATTATTGAAGAAATGTATTCAGCAAGGTTCCTTGACAACTAATTAACCTAAAAGAAACATATTGACAGCAGGCATATATGTAAAAACTGTGTTTAAAAATATATTTAATATTGTTGATAAAGTGAAAACATATAGCACTCTTAATACCCTACAAATGTCTAAATTTCCCCATACTTAAATTATGAGATTTCGTTGTGGACGAATTAAACAACTCAAAACATGCCGCATGTATTCATGCTACAAAAAAGTGTGAGACTCTGTTGGCTTGCATCAAATAGAATCTTGCAGGCAGACTTTTAGAGAATTATCAATATTAACATCTACCATGTATGTAGATTTTTGATGTTAATATGTACTACAGATATATATATATATATATATATATATATATATATATATGCTTACTGTCAAAATGTAAGTTCATAGAGTTTGTTGTTGTTTGGATTACAGTAACCATAACTGTAGAAAAACAGAGCATAAAATAGAGACCTGTGGCTCTCGAAACTCTATTAACATCAGGGTCGGAAGAGAGCAAGAGTTGGTCAAAAGAAACTCGATAGGAAAGATAAAAGAGAGGGATCTAACCAAAGACTAGATTAAAAAAGGTATGGATTCAGCCAGGATATCTCGAGATTGCCATATATGTACTCACTATAAGTAAACTTCTTGGGGGGGGGGGGATGTTCATAAATATAATACAAGAGAAGGAAATGACCATCAATTGAGATAGCTCAGGCTTGAAAAGCACAGAAACGTCATAGCCAATCTGGTGTTATCCTTATGAACTCCCTAACAAATTGAGGACAAATCAGTTTAAACACAATCTAATCTGAGACAAATGTTACTTTCTGGGTCCTTTTATTTGATAGAAGTGTTTCTGAAACCACTACAGGTAGGCATAAAATATATACTAAATTTGTTTTGAATATTAAAATTTTTATTGTTTTAACACTGTTTATTTTTATGGGAATAATTAAATAGTTTATGCTTTTCGATTAGATTGTTTGGTATTGTGGTTTAAAATAAATATATACAATTGTTGAGTGTTAGGGTTTTGATAAAATAACTATATAATTGTAATCCTTCGAGTCTAATGCTTTTGTATATGAATATAGAGAACTAGAATAGACTTGATCTAAGGGCAAATTTTTGTTGTTATCAGTTGACAATAGATAGTTTTGTTTAATTCATTATGATGCTGACATTTGCAAAAAATGTTATCTACAATATGTCTGTTCGATTTTTCAGAAACTATTTGATCAATTTTGTAAATAAGCTAAGATTTTTTTCGATTCTTAATTACACACGTAAAATAAAATTTCTGAAACTCAAAATTTAAAGGTAACTATCACAAAGGGGGAAAACATTAATTTTGGTCAAATGTTCCAACAAAGAATTGGTTGTGCCAAGTCCCTTAAAATGTTTGTTCACAATTTCTTAAAAATTTGATAATATTTTGGTGAAATGTGAATTAAAATTACAATAATAACCCAAACAACCACCTCTACTCACTTCCTGATATCAAATATATGTTAACAACATACTTATGATTATTTTTCTAAAATAAACTATTGGTAATTGAAATTTAACAAATTTTACCTTGTTTTGAAGGAATGCAGGAAAACCACGACCATAGTAAGCCACTCTAAAATATTCTGGCTCAGGACGTAGTTGCTTCAAAATGCTGTCATAAAATTGTGCCATTCGTCTCAATAAGTCACCAAGTTGATAATAATCGTAGACCTCTTCTTCATATTGTTTTACAAGCTCCTTACATACACTCAAAGCACACTCCCACATCTAAAACATTATTGGGTTATGAAAATAAAACAATTGTCTCTAGTTTTTAATGTAATAAATAGTATCATTGTAATCTATTTAAAATATATTTATTTTAAGAATCCTATTACTTTTCAGCAACCTTAGTTTTTATAAAAATTGGGGCTGTGCAGCGGTTTTAAGAGAGTTTGAGTTCGAGAAGGAAATTTGATATGTGTAGGGAAAATTAACCTGACACATGGCCTCGAATACTTAAATACTACAGCTCAGCCAGCCAGCTTAATGAGTGATTAAAATTATGTTATTAAATATAATACATAATAAACTAAATTAAGTATGAATAATATTAAGGGAATTACTCTATTTAAAACTAATGGTCTAGGAAACAGTATTAGGCCAAAAGGCTGTTAACTACTTATCACATATTTAATTAAATACGAAATTTGGAGACACACTGCCAAAAACCCTGGGTCGTCTGACCCATCCCAAAAGGGACTAATTAGCCATTATTTGGTGGGTGAACAATTTGGGAGGTACCTGAAAAATCGGTTATCCCGTAGACTGAAGACATGCACTTCCTTAAACACATCTGGTCTTTCTTGCGGCTGGTGCACAACTGTTGTCAGTCTTAATGCGTGATAGCCATTTTACCGAGAGGAGGTAAACTGATTTGATGGAATACAATTCCCCTGCAATTTGCCATTCAGGCAACCCGCAAGTAAGGCTGTTAGAGCAGAAGTATTGCCGGAAAAACAAGAGAGGTGGTGAGAGTATTTCACCACAACTCAGTTTGAATGTCGCTTCTTTGCAGTAAAAAAATTAATGAGAAACAGACAGATTACATGTTCGAGATTAGTTGTGACAAAATTCGTCTGTACCTGCTACAACATAATACTGATACAAGTACTTTTAATATCAGATCGAACATAAATAAAAAAATAACAAACACACAGGTTACATGTTTGAAATGAGTTGTGACCACATTTGTATGAACCTACTACAACAAGTATTTTTAGTATCAGGAAGAAAATAAATTTAAAAAAAACAAAACAAACAGACATATATTGTTACATATACAGTGTTCAAAAAATATTATAATGGCTTAATATTCTAATTTAGATAGAGATATGAAATAAACAGAATTTGGTGGAAATCTACCTCCCCTATCTACAGTGAGCTAAAAATGAGGTACCATATACTGAACACACCAAAAATTCAAAAAAATGTTTTTTTTTTTTTTACTTTGTCTATGGAACCACGAAAAATATGTTTCTGCTTTCTTAAAGTAGAGCAAAAATACATTACTATTTTTTTATAATTTAGCTATTTTTTCCAGATTTATAGTGGTTTAAAATTGTAATGAGAAAATGATAATATCTTTGTGTCCAATCAGGGAAAACATCTTCTTTACTTAAAAGTAATAAGTTTATTACTCATTATTTGAACAAAGAAATACACATCCCCTTCATTATGGGGTAAAGGTATGCAATCTTCTGGATTAAACTTTTTCAACAGGTTTATTAAAACAATCTTATGTTTAATAGTTTAGGCCTACCTTTCCTTTGTCATAATATGATATCATATCCAAGTAAAGAGCCTCTTTAAGTTGTCTATGAGTCTGACAGTGAGGATATCTATGACTGCGCAGTAAAGGTTGCAATGTATTATCAGACCAATTCAACAACTTGCTATGCAATCTTAAAGTATAAGCTGCTTCTGTGAAGTTATCACATTCCAAATGAAGGTCACAAAGTTTATTTACATAACGAATGTACATCTCCTTGCGATTGATTTCACTATAAAAATCCTACAAAACAAAATTATCGATTACACTTAATTTACTTACTCAAAAGAATATTTCATTTGAAAAATTGATCCACTATATGTGTTCATTACATAATTTATTTTAAGACTTACCAATAGATTGACTGTACAGCTCATTCTGTTTTCTTTATTATCATCCGTAATTATGCAACGATATTCCAGCAGCCTCTCCATTAATCGAGTAACTGTTTTCACAAATCTTATTCCCTAAGAAATAAATACATGTAAATTAGATTAACAATATATGTTACTTCCTAATTGTTGTTAATAAGTTAACATTTTCAGTACCAAGTCTAACCTATACTCGTGCATATGATCTTCTTTCATTGTTGGATGTATATGTAGTAACCAAATACAATAACAATGTGAGATTATTTTTTTCATCTATAAGCTTCTGCCATCTCTTGGAAATGTCTAGAACTACATTATAAATGGTGAAACATTTTATTTTTCAACCGATTTACTGAGTGTGTTTTACCTCGTAATACAGTACCTATCAATAGTGAATTTGTTATGTTTAATAATTTAGAAAAAAAATTCTTTTTATTTATTATTTATTATATTTTTAACATTTTATTTTATTTATAATAGATGTTATTAAATATTAACAAACCCAGAAACAACAGACATGTAACAAAACAAACCACTGTTGACATTGAAACAACATTCGGTTGTAAGAGAGATCGCTTCAGCAAACATTTTGATTTATCAATATTGTTTAGAAAAATATCAAAACAGCATAAGTAAATAGTATAGAGAAGTATTGTATAAAGTTGAAATCTAATACACTCATATACATGAAACAATGAAATCAAATAGGTTGCCCTGACTTACAGCCGAAAGCCGACCGACACTCGGGCTTAGGCTTCAATGTGTTAAGACAGAGAACAAAAAATTCCATAAGGAATACATTGGACAACCATACTTTATTTGTTTATTTAAACTGTTCAAAACTAACGAAACTGTATAAATAATATATTTTTCTGTATTGTTTGTTACTTTTTCAAATGGTTCAATTAACATTAAACGTAACTGAGATATTATTACTTTATGTCTGCCGTTTTGAAACCATATACGATCCTATTTGTGGCTACATTTTTATATTTAACAAAACTTTAAAATTACGTGTCACTAGACCCTCATTAGAAGAGATCAGTGCTTAATTTATAATAGGTGGAAAAGTACCTCTTATAGCTATGGAAAACTTTACGGCTGTCTTTACCTGTTCTCGCATAGTTGAATGATTTTCACAATGATTTCTCATAATTTCATAGAATAGGTCCTTGTACTGTTCGTCTCCTTGCCCTGCTTCGACCAAATTATCTAATTTAGCAATCATTTCATTCTCGAACTGGAAAAAAGAGAATAAAATCACCCTTAAGACATGAAAAACCGAAGACTTCAAATATCTATAGTTATGGATGAATAATGCTTATCAAAACATGTATAAGATTAGAAACCCCCAATATAGTAGTACTTTATATTGAAATCAAAATATTTTTACATCTTTCTGTTTTGTGTCTAACATCCATCATATGTGCATTGGTCTACGGCCCAAACGCTTAGGACTGATTTAATCAATCCTGGTATGTATACATATTCGTCAGGTAACAATTTTGGGACTTTTTTTTTGAAATTTCAACCCCACGATTTTTTTTAAATTGATTCATTTGTCATAAAATGATGTACCAGGTTTAGGAAGAATCATCATAAATAGGTAAGGTTAGGTGGTTTTATATATATCCACCCCTCATATCCACGAATAAACAATAAGGTATGTCAATATTCAGATAAAGTACGATAATGTAAGTCAACATGCATAACCAATGTCACAACAAGTTTGTACTTTATTTTCTTACTTATTTATTTCCTTATTCTATATCGATTCTATACCTACCAATGCCAATAAGAAGTCAAATTAAACACAGTAGAAGCGTCTAATGTCTTGTAAACCATGAAATCAACAACAGTAATTTCCTTCATTTTTTGATTGTTTGGATAAAAAACGCATTTTTTTAACTAATTTTCAATTGAGAAATCAATTTATAGCAAATGAAAAGGAATTCAATTAAAAAAGTGGGGTTGAAATTCCGAAAGAGATCCTGATTTTGAATTTTGCTCATGTGTAGCTTTCAAAGGACCCAAATAAAAAATATTGCTATTAACCAATTATTCCTAAACTGTAATATTTTTTTATTTGCAATTTGCACACTTGTTTGGTTAATTCATTTTCATTTTTTAAATTTGAATGAAATCGGTAGTCAATTAGAGAAATTACATATTTTACATCAGGCTCATAGCTGATTATTTGTTTTTTTAACAATAACTCATGAACCAGAATTTTTGGAGAGGTGGCGATCAATATGTTTTATTTGAGCCCTTAGAGGCTATACTTGGGCAAACTATATTTAAATTGTTTCATATCTTTATACAAATTAGAACCAGAGATATTAAGCCATTTTTACATTTTTTTAAAAAACATAATGTGTATTTGATTTAATCAAATCTGATGAACAGACTTCCTAACTCCATAACATTTTATGTAGCATACCTCAAAAAAATTTGCCTTAATGTGAGATGCATCTTTTTTTGTATCAGAATGCCCTTCTCTTGCAGAGTAGAACTCACACTGCATCATGTCAAAAAATATAGGAATTGTCGCTCTCCTGAGTTCTGTTTCAGGAATTAAAGTCATCTCAAGAAATGAACCAACTAAACGTGGTACAAATTGAATTTTATGCTGACCTAAAACAAATGAGGCAAAATTAATGAATAATATCTAAGCCTACAAATAACTTGGAAATTATTTGCTTGCCAATGTAACAAGATGATAAAAAACATTATACAACTTTAATTACACACCCATTCCTAAAATCAGAAGTTAAAACAAACAAAAACTTTCATCACAATCAGACAAAATAAATTGTACAAAAACATTGTACATAATTTCTCACTCCCCCATCCCCAAAACCAAACCAAAACTAGTCATCAAAAATTATCAGTGCGGTAATTGTCAATCAAAATGTGAAAATTAAACTTGGACGCAGTTTTTGATAAAATATTTATTTATTTAAATAGTATCTAAACTTGCTTCGCTTGTGCCTCAGTGAAAATCATATTTTATTAAAATCGAGTTTTTAATGATGGCTGTCAACATTCAATTTTGTTCTTCAACCTATAACCATAATATGGGCCAATCCATATGAAATCATCCAGATCATGTTCGTTTTTTAATTTAAAAAAATTTTGTCAGTTAATTTATCAGTAAGTAGGTAGTTCAAAACAAAGGTTAAACAAATTTAAAAAGCTTGGATGATTTTTTGACAGCAATTTTGAAATGGTGTGACAAGTGGTTTTTGATAAAAACAGTGCATCATAGGAAAACCTCATAACTTTTTTTTGTTTTAAGATATCAAAATGATTTGAAGACTATTATATTCGGCAAGAAATGGACTAGATATTTGGTAATGGGTATATTTTTACTTAGTTGTGCATATTTCTACAGCTCACTGTGTTTGCAGTGTTCAGTTGTTGTTTGCATTATCTAGTGAAAGAGTGTGTGCTGAATTGAGATTTTTATTAATATATATATATATATATATATATATATATATATATATATATATATATATATTGTGATTTTCATTATGGACTGTTTTGTGGATGTTTTTACTGGTGAACTATGTCACAAAGAAGATTATGTAAGTGTTCATAAGGAAGTGATTAGATTAAGTAAACTGTCAGAAGACACTACTTAAACTTAGAATATCTAATGAAATAGATATTGTTTGTCATTATCACAAGTATAAATACCTTGTCAAGTTTCATCACATTTTTGGGGAAATGTGTTATGATCTATTGGGTTGATCTATTGGGTAATCATAAAAAACCTGTTAAAAATGGATTGAGGAAAATTCTTCTAGACCACTTGTCCAAGCCAAAAAACCTACCTATTGATTTAATTACAGGAAAATCACTATCCCCCAATTGTGATAAAATATTTGTTCAAAAAGAACATGAAGAAAAAGTAGTTAGTGAAGATGATGTAGAATTTAAACCTCAGTCTTACGAACTGATAGACAATACAACTTTAGAGAGACCCAATACAGTTTGTGAATCATTAGAGCTATCTCCTATGTCTAAAGTTATGAAAATAAACAAAGACCAAATAACAAATAAAACACAATTTTACAAAAGAAAAATTGTGTTTTATTTGTTAAAATGGAATTCTATCAAGTACCGTCGGTCATCAGTGTAAACAATATAAAAGACCAAATACATGTTGCATTAATGAAAAAAAAACTGTAAAAAATGTAATGTGCTTTCAAAAGAAATTTAGCTTTTAGTGAAGAATTAGAAGAAAGTACACCTACTATGTCTGTTACACTGGAGGATGAATACGATAAACTTGTAAAGACTGAAAGAAAAGTTGAAAATTGCCAGTAAGGATAAAAAAGTTAAAATTCTCAGCCAGTTGCTGCTTTTTGGTCATGTCGTAAAATAAACGAGGAATTTCATGTGTCTGAATATCTTGTACGTCTGACTAAGAGGTTAGTTATGAAACAAGACATTTTGCCAAATCCATCTAAAAGAGAAGGTAAACGAACAAGTCATAAAACTGTGTGGTAGAATTTTATCAAGATGATGTAAACAGCAGATTATGTGTGGGATAAAAGACAGCGTTTCAATGGGAAAAATAGGCTACATAGTTCAAGCTAGTTTTGTATATATACTACTAAATTAAAATTACTCAACAAAAGTTAATCATTAGAAATATTTCTTCAATATCTCTAAATTTTTAACAATTTATATAAAATATTTAATATTAAATACATACCTAAGTTAAACCACATGCTGCGGATTTCAAAACCGGTTTCTCTTCTCATATCTTTATACCTAGAAACAATGTGCCACTTTTTGTTAGCGGAAAAATTATCAAGTTGTAATGCAGGCTGAGTGAGGAATGCTATCGCACAATGGAAGAAGTTGTTCCAAGCTTGATGTTCAAATTGAGAGAAGAAAAAATCTCTAATTGTATGTGAAAAGAAGCGAAGAGACTTTAAAATAACGCTGAAAAAAATATTAAACTATAAATTATAAGTTAAAAAAAAAATATTATAAACAATTTATGTGTGTTTATTTCTAGATCAAAACAGCTTGATTAATATGTTTACTTAACCTAAATTAATCTTGTAAAATTAGTTTAAAATTATTTGCTGGAGTATATTGCAGAACTGATACTCCACCGATTCATCATTGTGTTTATCTTAATATTGAAACAAAAATATTTAGACAAAGGTCATAATTGATTCACTTAATTTATATTATAATTTATAATCACTATAAAGAGAAAGAACTAATTATTGCATACACATTATATTCACTGAACTATCTGTGTAGGGCCTATTTAATTATATGTGTTACTTCATATTTACTTTCTTATTTTAATTATTTGATCAGTAATCATATATTAAATTTTGCAAAAATAAGTTAGCAAATTCAACTTCAAGGTCATCTTAGTGAGAATAAATTACATTTTAAAACCCAGAAATGCAAATATATGCAAATAATGTGAAATAAACAATTTTTGATATAAGATTATCAATATTCTAAATAATACAGTCTTTGAAAATTTTAGGTGATACATTTTTCTTTCAATTTAAAATTTGATATTTACATTAAACTTACTGTTTTTGTATTGTGTTTAAAGATCTTTATATTTATATAATTTAAAGATTATAATTATAAGGTTATATAATTTATATTCCTAAATTTAAACCTAACATCCAAATCGTTCAAAGTTGATTTTAGACCACTAAAATCAAAATTATTTCCAAAACCATTCACAAATTGTTCAAATATCTTCATTATTAAATGTTTCTTTTTTCTGTTCATATATTTTATAATAAATCTTTAAATTTTTCCATATGCAGATATTATAAAATTTACTAAATATTTGCATCTATACCATGGACGCTTGTACACTGTGTCTTAGTTAAAATACAATCGCTGGACTTACTTCACTTACGTAAAAAGGAATTTTATAAACTTGGTGGAAAAAGTATTACCTATTACTTGGTAAGTTTTACTATTTTAATTTATGAAAAATCTACTAAATTTATGGACAACTCATCCATAAACATATTATTGTTCTTTCCAACCCAGCTGCTGGCTAGAAGAGAATCTTCTCCTTGCAACTTTACAGTCCCCACCTTATTCCACTATTTTTCTGATTGGTTTACTTTTAAACCAATAAAAAAAATACTTTCTTCTAATTTTATTGGTTGCTAGGCGGACATCAACTGCTGTATACATTTCGACGTTTTATAATGTACTTATTATTAAAAATACTTACAAGAAAACATATTTATTTTTATAAATATATAAAAATGTTCCTGGACGTTGTCTTACGTTAAGATAATTAAAAATTTAATATTGATTAACATAATCATATTTCTTTGGTTTGAATCTATAACACTCCACATCATCTGACCGTCTGTCCAAATCAAGTTAATACATAAACAGAATCAACCACTCCCATAATCGCTGATGATTTTATAACTAGTTTTATCTTGTGATTATGTACATCACTCAATCAAACCGAACTTTAATCTACAAAAAAATGTGAAATGTTAGAGTTTGTATAATCCGAGCCATAACCATATTACACTGTCTAAATGGTTTGATTTTATTAGCTTAATGGCAATGTTGAATCCAATTCAACCATTCTAGACTAGCGCTATAGCACTGTCGTCATGTTTTCGTATTCTTGTAATGAAATTATTTATTACCGGTTTCTCTCGCAGAGAACCACGGTGCCAATCAACTGAGATGTCAATCTAATGGGATGTAGATCGGTTGAGACGCCACGTTTACAATAAAGGTGGATGTTAGCAAACTTATCTTATTTACAAAAGTTGATAAAAAGTTTTTTTGATAACCTATGACTACTAATCTTGATTAAACATTCACCTTTTAGTATGTGTCATACAGGGAGATAGCCAAACTTTTTACTCAACTTGTAAACGTTATAGTGTCAAGCAGGTGTTTCACTGATTCAGTGAAAACACCAGCCCAGCCAGTAGCATAGTGGTGGTATTTCCATTATGGCTAGTAGAGCTAAAACTCCCATTTGATTTTCATTTCTTATGGACTTCCTATACTGAAAGGTGAATGTGGAACAGACAGTAGGAAAATAGACTTTTATGTGTTTGCTATCAAGGATCATTCTAGAAGCCGTTTTCACTTTCCAAAAATAAATATGATCCATCACGACAACTCATTTGTTGTTGTTTTAGTTAAGGGTTTAAAATCAAATAAGTTTAACACTTTAAATCACGGGTTTTATTTTATGTACTGTCCAGGTGCAGGTTAAAATAATATTTTTAGCAAAAAAGTTAAATAATAATATAAAGATTAGTCTTTTATTACATGAAAATTTAGCTTTTTTTTAAATCTTTTTCCCATTGGTGTAGACTTATTACTAGTTTTAACCTAATTTGCATTATTGTTCTTCATCAATAATGTCATTAAAATTATAAGACAAATCATTGAAATCATCCTCATTAATATATTCTATTATTTCTTTAACACAGTGTTGCTGGTTTCAAAATTATTTGATAATGATAGATTGTTGATATTATTAATGTTGTTTAATTGGACATATCCCATCATTTGTGTATATTAAAACTAATACATGACATATATAAAGCTATGGTACAATCCCATCGGAGATAAAATTCATCTACTTTAAATAAGGTTAAAATTTTGCTGCTTAAAACCCAGATGGGAATGATGAAATGATCTCGGATTAAACTCTTGAAAGAAGGAGTAAAATGTTCTTTACTCCGATAAACAGTTAGGAGAACTTTCTTTTGGCTCCACCCCTTTGACAATCAGTTATTTCCTCTATTTTGTGTAGTATAGGCCTGTTTGATGATTTTTATCTGGTCATGGTTTTATCTGGTCATGGTTTTATTTAGTCTTAGTTTTGTTTTAGGCTTGAATTCTCTTCATAGGTTATAGATTTAGTTTTAGTTTCCAACATGGCCCTAGGCTATATTGGTGTTTTTATCTATTATGTTCTAGGTTTAACACCTGATAACGAGCGTTGATTTTTACTCTTGAAACATTGTGTATTAGTTTTTATATACACGAATGATGGCAAATGTCAACTAAACAACATTAATAACAGAGTTACTATTGAGATGCCATTTCGTGTTACACACAACAGCTGGTAAATATAAAACAAGGAGACAATTACAGAGATTACTGATTAAGGCTTTTATATAATTATAACTAATTATAATAAATAACTATACCTAGTGGGTATATTAAAGGTTTTTTAAACATATATCTAAAATGAATAAACATTTCACATATTATATGACTCCAAGGAACAAAAATACTTACCTGTTTTGCAGCATTATCATTTCACACCAATCATTTGGAAAAACAGGACGTGACACCAAGTCTTTAAACACTAGGAGAATTTCCATAAGAAAATCTAGAAGATCAATTCTGGTTACAAAATGATTAATATATACTTCAAAATGGTGAGCTGTCATTTGGCGAAATATTGAGATCATTACAGCAACAAGATTTCCCTAGAATAGAACAAATAGATTGGTATCTGTATTTATAAAATGATGTGACTTGTTACAGTAAATATACATTAGCTAATTTAAATAAAAACAGTAAATCAAATCTCTAAATAAATAATACAAAATAATATACATTTTAAAATGACAGTCTATAATGTGAAACTATACTAGCTTACAGGTTGCAGTACTGTTCTTTACATTAAAATCCTAAGGGCTCACAATAATGAGTACGGGCATATCGATCACAAGGGATAATAGCTGGATCTACATCTTTTCTCATGCAGTCTTGGGTTATATCTCTCTCATTTTTTCCTATCTGGCCTTTCTTGATAAACTCTTGTTCTCTTCTGACCCTGACAATATTAGAGTATTAGAGGATTTTTATTTTAAGTGTTTTTCTCCCTTTCTCCGATCTCCAATATATTTTTCGCCATAAAACCAGAAAAGAAAAAATCTACATTAAAACGCTTAGCATGCCATGGCGACGATATATGAAAATGAGCAAAAACTGCCATATGATTATATAACGCCCCTTGAGTACTATGCGAAAAATTCCAGGCGACGATATATCATCGCCGTTGATTTTCTCAGTATAAAACCCATTATATACCTTCAATAGGCATTATATCTATGTTACTGCATACTGCATACTAGATATACAATGAGTCTATAAGAGAAGTCGGGTATTTAGACATTGTGATATTATATATTATGACATTTAATTCAGAGTTTGTAGACTACAAGAAACGATGGAATCAGGTGGCCTACTGCGAAGTTGTTTATTACTCTCACGTGTTGTTCTGATGCTGTTGTGTGTTAAGTTATTGTGCATTTTTAGTTAATTAACATGTTTAATAGTTACTTTTAGCGTTTTTATTGAAGTTTGTAGTGTGTTCTAGTTTTAACTCTCTACATGGTATCCCGCTGTCATTCTAGTGTTTATGTGACAAGAAATCACTTTTTTTTGCAATTCAACATTTACCCGAGTATAAATCATCCTATGGCAATAACTTTATACTGTTTTAAAGATAATTTTCCATACATTATTACCATACAACCAAAAGTTCATAAAATGATAACAATTTTATTTAATAAATTGGTAAAGTTTGTATATTACACGCATCGAGAACGCGTAAAGTTACACGTCACACTGACCTTCAAATTATGGCATCCTATTGTCTAATTTTCACAAACCGGTATAATTGTCTAACAACTTTAGAGTGATACTATTTTATAGTATTTTTCTTCTTGTTTCTAACTGTGCTTTTCAAATTATTATAACTGTTATAGTTTTAAATCTATAAAATCAAAACCAAACCAAGAATTTTGAACAGTTTTTTCATCTAAAATATTACTTTTTATTCAATTAATCGTTTAGCCTAGTAAAACAAATGCAATCATAAGAAATCCTACACTGTTTGAATGGTTATCTTGCAAGCTTCCACATTCATTCAAGAGAATGTGTCAAAAGCAAAATTACAAAATCGATGAAGTTGCATCTATTTTCCGGTAGGGAGAAGCAGGTTACGGCATGACGAAATAGACTTTGTGTTATTATTATTTTTTTTTAATGTTAATACTGTACCAAATACCATAAGTTCACAATATCTTATAGATTTTTTTCTTCTTTAGAACTACGTACTCAACATTTTTCTAACTGTAGTAGTTTTTGAGAAATATTTATATTCTTCGAAGTCGTGACAAAAAATTAATGAATTGTAGATAACTCTACTTGCGGATTGAATAACTCAGTATACTTCATATTTTGTAAGACAGATGTCATACCATTAGAAAGACGAAATTCTGATCTATTCTTTGATACAACCCACTGACCTATAGAACAAAGTAGAGCAAAGTTTTCATATGCAGTCTGCCATTTTTCAAGCTGTTTTTGTTGAAATCGAAGCATTCCTGCCTTACCTTGATTGAGTGAAGTGTTTTACGTTTTTGTGTCGGGTTTAGTATTGTAATACAATTTATTTATTATAATTTGTTCATACAATTTATAATACATATTTCAAATTTAGAGTTTTGTTTTTCTTAGAGTGAATGTAATAATTACAGAGTTTTTCTATGTAGGCATGTAGCCTAGCCTAAACCACGTTTCACAAAATTTTTCTTATGAAATATTGTTTTGTGTAGAGTGATTTATTAATTATAATTTGTTCATACAAGTTATAATAGGCTGTTATTTGTATATTTTTGTTGAGTGAATATAAAATTTAAAGAGTGTTTCCATATGGCTCTATAAGCCTAGCTCTCAATGTTTCACAAAAAGTGTTTGTGTTTCACAAAAAACTGAATGTCATACAAAACGTAAGTACACTAATTTATTTTATTTTACCTTATATTTGCTTTTATATTATCATTTACACATGTTAGAAGTATGTAATTGTATTTTGGATCCTACAAATATTCTAAAATAAGGTTTCAGCTAAAACCTAACCTAGCTTTTTAGCGATTTTTGACTTTTTACATTTAAAAAAAAAAAATTTTCTAATGTAAATTAAAATTTTTTTTTTTTACCAAGTTCTATTCACAACTATATTACAAAAGTTATTTATGTATTGTAAAAATATATTAAAAAATTTTTGAATAGGAAGTGTAGAGTATATTATGGAATTTTGCCTTCCAGTATTACGCTGATTTTTGATTCGAGAAGTAATAACTACAAAAGTATTACATTAATTATTTTTTTTACTACACAACTAAATTCTATGCACCTTTCGAAGGAAATGATAATTTGTAGTTGTGTTTTGCATAATATTACTATTTTTGGTGATTTTTTCAAATGAGGCCTAAATTTTTACCTTTTTCCGTAAAATCTTTTTTTTGAAAATGTAACATCAATTTTTTTTCTAAATAGAATCAATTTTTTTCTAAATTTATTTTTCTATTGACAAATATTATACAAAACTTTTGTATATCTTGAAAAAAGGTGGTAAGCTATTGATTTTGGATGATACAGGTTTTTTTGAAAAATGTTAACTTCATTTTTTGACACCTAACATACTTACACCAAAACCGTTTCATATATATATATATATATATTTTTTTTTTCCCCATAGATAAATTCTACGCATCTTTCTGAGGAAAATTGATATCCTACAAGTTAGGTTTTACTTAATTTTTTTTTTTTTTTTTTATGAATTTTTTTAAGAAAACAAAACAACCTTTAACATTGCCACTTGAAAGGTTAAGTGTTATGTTACAAAATAAAAACTTTGTGAAAATGGATAGAAAAGACATTGGTTCAAGTGAAATTGACAGACAGCTTGAAGTTGAACCATCTGTTGATAATGTTTCCCTTGCTTCTGAATTATCAGATATATTTAGTGAAGATAGTGATAATGACCCTTGTTGTTATCGAGAAAATGATTCCATCAATCGTAGTAGGCCTTTTTTCACACTATGAGACCTAGACCCTGTCTACATAACCTCATCTAACCTTCCATCTACTTAAACTAGGCCTAACCCTAAAGTTTAACAACTTTACGCTCTATAAAACAAAACTATATATATATATATATATATATATATATATATATATATATATATATATAAACTTATCTTGGACTTATGAAATACAGATAGTATAATGAGTCAGCATTTTTCTTTGTAGATATAAATTCTATGCCTATGCAATTTACAATTTTTGGTTCGTTATGACAAAAGAAAATTATTTTTTTACTGAATTCTTATGAAATGATGATTTTTTGTACATAAAAAACAATATAAGAATTGGAAATAATAGGTTTCCCACAGATAAATTGTTTCTAAGTTATTGTCTAACAAATCTAAAACTTATATTTAAAATGAAAATTTTTTAATTTTCAAGGAAAATTTTTTTTTACTGTGACAAATAAATTTTACCCTTATTAAATCATTAACAGAATTTTAGACAATTTTATTAGCAACATTTTTATATCTCATTCATAACAATATCTTATATAGAAGAGAAGTTATGAATTTTTAACTAAAACGTTACATTTACAGTGATTAGACCTTAGAACACAACTGCAATGATTTACAGACATAGAACACAACACTAGCCAAAATACATATGACATTATTTGTGACCATGTTAAAATTAGTGTGGCACACAAAGTGTTTAAAATGAGCTTTATAATGAGGTAAGCGCAATAAGACCCATTTTCCTAAAATTTTATTTGAGCTTCTTACATCTCCCCAAAAATAATTATTTCACTATGGTCTACGAACCCTAACAGTGTTTAGTTTTCAAAGATCTACTTTGTTAAGGATTGTTCTTTAATTAAAATTTTCCCCATTCGTTGTTTATAACTTAAAACCTTTCAGTCATCATCGCCTTATAAAAAAGTAAAAGAAAGAACTTAAGACCCCTAGCCTTCGATTGCCTATTCTAATAGCATTGGGGTCTGAAGAGAAAAAAGTTGGTTAAAGAAGACTTGACAGGAAAGATAAAAGAAAGGACTATAAACCAATAAACCAAGACTATATGCAAAAAGATGTTGATTAGCTAGGTTCCCTTGGGATTGCCAGACCTGTACTCACTATAATGAACCTCTGAGGGTCTTTAATTTGGATGCTTCCTTCCTAGCTTAAGTAATACATAATGTATGATCTTTTATACTAGTCTTTTACCTTGTAAGAGTAACGGATGTTGAAGGTCCACCAGATTTTATTTCCCGAATCACTACAGCTTGGCTGTGATAGAATTTATCTGATTCAGTGTTTTAAATAAGTGCAGAGACGAGATTAGCTTGTGTATTATTATTATTATTATGTTTGAAAAAATAATAATTTTGTTTCCTATTTCAAGACTTTTTGCTAAATTTGATTAATCTTAAACATCAATAATTATCTATCTTACTATAATTTACTGAATTGATTATTATTAAAAATATTCCGATTTGCACTACAAAGAACTGTGCCATGATATCTATACAGCCCACTCAACATATTTTAATTATACAAATATTCATTTTGTTTTAAAAAGTTTTCTTACAATTTAATATACAATTTCTTACTTACAATTTGTAAGTAATATAATGAAATATTTTCATATTACTTAAAGCTATGCAGTTTTCATTTCTATATATTTACATAAATTTTTACTCATTTTTCTAGCTCCTTTAAAATTACTTGGAAGGTATTGCAAGATTCATATTTCAGCTAATTTATACCAAAAGAGATTCGAATTTTTAAACCCACCGTTAGTTACAAATAGTGGATTTAAAGATTATTTCAGTTATTGTGGATCTAATTTGTTGTAATTACTTTAATTTGATTTTAGGTTTATTTTAATTTTAGTATTAATTAAGTGATTTTAGTTATGTGATCCCCTTTACATGAATGTTTTAAATTACTGACTACTACATAATTAGCTGTGGTTCCCTTCTCAGCACTTTTAAGTTTCACTTGACACACACTTTTCTGAACTTTCACTTAACACTTAATGTTTGCTTTTTATGGCTTATCTTGCCTATTAAATACACTCATTACTTTGATTTATGAATTTGTTTAAATTTTGAATTTTAACATATTTTATTTTGGAATAGCCTTGTTATTACGTCTGGTTGGTTTGATTATTGTCAAAAGACTGGCCACACATGATGTTTTCAAGCATCATCCCCACCTTATATTGAAGCGGTTAATCATTTCAAATTAGCTATGGATTTCTTTGGACGTTCCTTTTTTTGCGATCGCGTCTTTTACCGTGTAAACACATTAAACCCACAGAGGCCAGTTCTTAGGTTTTTTTGTATAGTTTGCTAATTTCCTTGGGAACTTCAAGTTGAATAACTGTAGTATGTTTATTGCATTTTGAAACTGTTCTCCATTGCTGTAACTTAGTTTGTATTAATGTTAATTTTATTTCTTTAATATAATAGATATTCATTTTTGAATATATCTCTGACAATAGGCATGAATAGATCTATTTTAAATTTCTTTAAGAGTAACTTTAAATAGAGGTAACGTAATTTTTTGTATACATAATGAAAATCTCTAGATCATTGTTATATGGGGGCTTTCCACTTACTGCCAGGCATCGCTTTCCCACAAAGCCAAACTAGGCCATGGCCTAGGACACAGGTCAGGGAGGAATGGAGCTCATATTGAGTAGTTGGGGGGGAGGGAGGAAGGGAGGGAGGAGAGAGAGAGAGAGAGAGAGAGAGAGAGAGAGAGAGAGAGAGAGAGAGAGAGAGTTTGGTCATGGATAGAGTTTAAAATCGGCCCTTATTTTATATGCCCTATTTTGGTTTATAAATTGAGGGAAATAACAATACAGCATAGGTTACTTCATATATATTTTAAAAAATTCCAAAACCTGTTAAAAGTATAAAACCATAAAAAGGGACCCAGAGAATAATAATTCAGACATTTCTTCAACTGTTTGTTTTGATTTTATTTACACCTGCGCCTGCAGAAAGAAACGACAGCTGACTTCATGCATTCTTGCACTTAAGCTGGTCAATCCAGATGGAGAACTCTCTTGTTAGTGGTGGGTTGACTAGTGACATGTTGTGAGGCGTCCTGTTGTGAGAAGTGCTTGAAGTTATCATACTACTACATAAACAGTCATATTTAGGTAAGTTAATCAGTATATTTCTGATCATTCACAGGGACTATTAACTATTATTTTCCATTAATTTTATACATAAGGTAATTTTAATACTAAACAAGTACTTTTTGACTGTATGTTAAAAATAAAATCTTAACAAATTAAAACATATTAATGTTTAACAAAAAATCTGTTGAGCTACGATAGCTTTCAAAAGATTTTAATATGGAGGGGGGGGAGCAGTCATGAACTTTGCCCTAGGGCGTAAAAAATTGCAAATTCGACGCTGCCAACTGCACAAGTGGATTAATTTACTTGGTTTTGTTGTGATTGGGTTTAATTAACATAAGACGAATTCAACTTTAACTTGAGAATATATTTCTGGGCTCATGTAACATAGATCTTATACAACATTGATTATAAACATATTATAAAATTGATTCAGAAGGAATTTACTTTATTGTCCAAAAATTGTTACTAAAAGTATTTCCTGGTAACTGATTAACACGTTAAGTGCCAGGGGGGGGCGATCGGTATGACAGCAAGCTCATAGTTAAAGTGGTGTGTCGGCCGATCGGTACGACACTGCCATTAATGCAAGATTTTATTTTAGAGTCTTTTACTAGTAAGCGTTGCAACCTAGCGGAAAACACATACTCTAAGTGAAATGTAGAAGATTGTAGCTAATAGCCGTAGATATTTAATTTTATTATCTTTAAATAGTGTTGCGTAGCAACCAAATAAATTACCTCAACAATATGTTAATTTCGTTGTACCGATCGGTACGGCAGCGAAATTTTCAGTTGGAATTATGGATTAATGCATTAAAACAAGTAATATACAGTTTGAACATTCTACAGTTGTTATATATTTTTAAATAAACGTATAAAAGTTAACTATTACGGTAAGCAAACAATAAATTTTGCATATTTTTGTATAAAACATTGAACAATTACAAAATTGGAAAGCAATTTTTTAAAACTGTTTAACAATGTGATTTATTTACAATTAAGTTTTAAAAAATCATTTATTTATATTATTACTGTCTAAACTGTAAGATGAAAGCATTTTGAAAGCTAAATGAAAGTATTTAAAATCTGTTATTGACAAGTATTGGTGTTGCGGTCGTGGTCCTACATTGGTTTTGTAAGCGAGCCAAGCATTTACAATGCAGGTGCCAAATAGTAAATGTTCTGCAACTTTATGATACCATCTTAGTGTCTATCGTACGGTACTGCTGAGTTGTACGACGACATTTGATAAGCAACATCGATGCTGGATTTTTGCTCATTGTACTCTGTTATTGCAAGAGGCTTCAAAATGACATTTCCTCTTCGATCCCTCTTTCCAGTTTGAACCTTGTTGACTTGATGTTTACGTGATGTTACTCAACACGTTTCCCACCACTGAGTCATGTTTTACCAATATCACAGACCAAAATTATCCTAGGAAATCAATCAAAAGTGCGGTCGGCCAATCGGCCGACATGTAAAATTCCAAACAAAATATGAAATTCAAAATGACATGCCGGGCCGATCATTTTTTTGAATGTTTTGTAAAACAATTTCTCAAAAAATCAGTTCTCCATAAGACCACATATATACAGGTTATGTCATTTAAATTGTTTATTTAGGTTGGCACTGTATGATAAAAGTGGCACTACTGGCTTGGCACTACCCATTAATCCTCATTATTATTGGATGAATTAAATGTTACACGACATGAAAAACGAAAGAGTTGTATAAGGAGAAAACGTATTTTCAAAATTCAAAAACATCCTTTTGTAATTGTATTTTGCCATTGTTTGTTCTAGAACTAACAGATATTTTAAATTTTGAAAATTATTTTTTATGAAAATCTTCACACAATAATATAAGGATAACTAGTAGCAAGAATTTTTAAGTGTTGTAGTCAATTATCAAAAATTAGTTTTTTGATCAATAACTTGGTTATCTTTCGACATGTAATAAAAATAACGATTTCATCATTAAAAAGGCAATACATTTTGTCTTTTGTAATTTGTTTGGTAAAACCAACAGTTTTTAAGATATTCA
This sequence comes from Aphrophora alni, assembly GCA_963513935.1. Taxonomy (NCBI): domain Eukaryota; kingdom Metazoa; phylum Arthropoda; class Insecta; order Hemiptera; family Aphrophoridae; genus Aphrophora; species Aphrophora alni. The sequence goes on along the minus strand of OY740765.1, from coordinate 39,833,150 downwards.
ACATTCGAAATTTGAAATGGCCGCCATTTTTAAATTTTTTTTTATAGGAACTTTTGTCATTATTTTAATGGCCTGGACTCATCCCTGTATAATTACTCACTCTGTAATTAAGAGTTATCTCTAATAAACAGAATTTTATACACACACTCCAACAACTTAAACCAAAATAAGTTGTAATATAATATTAGTGCAATGTAATCCAATTTCATTCAAATTTGGCATTTAGGCTTTCACAATATGATCATGAGGAAGCAATATGTCCATTACACTGACAATTTATATTTTTTGTTTAAAAAAAAATAAGACACACTTTTCTAACATTGCTCTATAATATTAGTAGATAAATTATGTTAGTAGGTTAGATTATTACACATACAACATATTGGCTCTCTCTGTCCATAGCTATGGTAGACTGGATAACGGTACGGAGAACTGTCAACATAATTTCTGTAGTGTCTCGTATCGTACTACTTGGAGGTGAGCAGAACAATAAATTCAAAATATCACTCAATATCTTTACACAAAGTTCCACCTAGACAGAAAAATAACAATACCTTAAAGAAGGCTATAAAGCGCATAAGTGTTACGGTTGGATATGACTTGATCAAGGATATTTTTACAGTTTTGTAATATAATGGCATAAAATGATGTGTTTGTATATACTAGAAACTTAAAATCTGATACAGAATTTCATGACCCAAACTGAGAATTCATTTAAAGGAATAAAATTGAGATTGGCGTAAAATAACTTTGTTAAATGGCTAATAAACACATAAAACTTTTAGAGAATATAATTCTGAGAAAAATGATTAAATAAATAGAAAAGTTATTGAAATTTAATACCACTATAAAGAAGATTTTGTTCTGGTTAAAATTGTAACAAGTGTTTCTGCCAAATTATGGTCTATTTTGCTTTATAACAAATTGAATTTTTGTAACTTGGATTGGTTTTCTATCGATTTTATTTACATCATTTTTCTCAGAATTAAATTGTTTACAAGTTTTATGTGTCTACACAAATTTAAAATAGGTTTTAATACTATTTATTTTATACTAAATTAAAAAAAGTATGTTTTTCAACTCTATTTTTTCTATTTTATACCATTTATCTCTGAAATTACTGGAGATACAGTTCTGGGAACTATTTTATTCAATTTTCCAGATAAAAAAAAAATAATAATAACAATCCAATTTGTTCTTAAGGACAATTAAGCTTGGGTTTCAATTCACTCTTGGAGCAGAAATCAGAGTGAAATATTTCACCTGCTGTAACTAGAAAACAAAGCGTTTTCAAACATATGAAAGTCTACTTTAATGTAATAGCAGATATTTCTTGTTGAAACTCCATATTCAAGGATAAATAAAGCAAAAGCTTAAAGTTTCAAATATTTTAATAGTATGAATGAGCTACAATTGTTTCGCCTTGCGGCATCATCGGGTTGCCCGATGATGCCGCAAGGCGAAGTAATTGTAGCTCATTCATACTATTAAAATATTTGAAACTTTAAGCTTTTGCTTTATTTATCCTTGAATATGAAAGTCTTTTCTTATTTTTATCCCAGCAATCAGTTCCCAAAATATTGCAATATGTTAATATCATCACTCTGTAAATAGGTATATACAGTAAATTATCATAAATGTACGTTAATAATGTACATTTAACATTCCCAAAAATAGTATATTTTAATTTAATATTTCAAAATAACTTCCTAAATTGTAATAGAATTCTGTTTGTCATAACACAAGTTTTTATAGAATATCTGGATTTTCTGGATCCTGCAGTGTTTATAAAACTTATATGTGAATAGATTAAGACAAATGTACATTCCCACAAGAAGGTTTGTGAGCCATCCCTGGTTTAGAGAATAACAAATTGAATTTGGCATGTTTGATTTACAATGGTACCAAAACGGAATCAAATTTCAAATTTGCATTGCATATTTTATATTTGTAATTTATAAAATTATAACTATTAATTTTTTATAACAATCCACAAATTACATAAAAGTATTTTACAATTTCTACACATTGTAAAACATTTTAAATAGTCGAGGAACATTAGCTATAAAGTCAAAGTCCTCTGTCTTTAGTTCGAGATTCATGCTTTTTTTAAAACATTTATCTTAATGTAAATACCATTTCATTAAAAGTTTGCATTCTGTCATGTAATCAATTAAAAAACAATGTTTTGTAAACAAATGATATAATTTAAAAAGTTTAAGCTCAATTGGGTTGAAAATCTTATCCACATGGTTTTTTGCATCGCTGAACAAGAATATGGCCTCTTAATTTTTTAACTCGGCGTACAAGACCCAATAAAAACTAATGAAAAAATTATGAAATTATATTTTTTATTTTTAAGGAGGATTTTCAGGTCACTGATCATGAATACAAAGTCAAAAATAAAAATAATATGTGAAAGCTGACCCAATATTGGCCATTAATCGTACTTCAATATACACCGCCTTTATGCCAAGTAACAGCTCTAGTTTCTACAATTATATCAAGCCTACTGATAACCAATTGGAGATTATTATTTCAACCTTATATTTGTGCATAGCTAACTCAAAAACCCCACCAAATGTACATTTTATCCATAACTTGGCAAATGGAAATTGACCCAAGAGAGGGGTCATTTGGGCCAGTCCTTGTAAAGTTTTTACTTTCAATGTCATATTTATGTTCAGTAATGTAAAAAACCCTCTTTGAAGTTCTTAAAATAAGCTTTGTTTTATTCCACAATATTTCAAATTTGAAACCGCCATTTAGGGCATTGCGCCCTGAATTCTAAAATGTTTATGTCATATTCATGATCAGTGGCTCCCCAAATAATTTAGCTATTGCACCTTAACTTTTTTAATTAAATAAATTGATTACATGTTGTTTATAATTGTTTACGTAGTCAAGCACAAACTTTTATTGACTGAAAAATGACATTTACACTGAGACGAATGATATCAGGGGGTTTTGCCTACGAAATATTCATTAAAAGTAAAATCTCACTCAAACAATTTCACCCAGGAAAATTCACCCATTAAACATTTTTATAATTCACACAACAATTTCATCCAACATTATATAATTCACATAACAATTTCATCAAAAATATTCAACCAGGAAAATTCATCCGTTAACCAATTTTATAATTCAACCATTGAAATAGATAAAAATGTACCAATCACATCCATGACTACGAAAAGTTTTAAAATATTTATTTTGGAAGTTGCTATTTAAAACATTTTTTTAAATTTCGGCATGGATAATGAGGGAGAAATTATAAGTATAAATAAATGGCTTCATTTTAGTGTATTGAGGTCATATGGCTTCATTTTAGTGTATCGAGGTCATATGGCTTCACTTTAGTTTATCGAGGCCATATGGCTTCATTTTAGTCCATCAAGGTCATATGGGTTCATTTTAGTGTATTAAGGTCATATGTACAACTTGAATTCTAGAAATTCAAACGGAAGCAGAGCACTATGGGTATCTAGAAAAAATTCGGTTTGAACACTAAAATTTAAAAATAAATTCTGTTGCCATATTTTCTGTTGGGTGAAAAGTCACAGAATGATAATTCACTTTGGGTGAAATTGCATGGAATACAGACAAACATTTACAAAAAAAAAAAAAAATCATTAAAATAAGACAAGGGACTTTGACATTTTTCAGCTTTGGCTAAAAAGCAATTTTAATGTATTCTTAGTTGTGCCAAGATGAGGTTCATTGTTCATGCTAGGTATGTTGTATATACTCAGGTTTATCTTACCTCTCTGTGTTCATTCTTACAGTAAAACCCCGGTTATCTGAATGTTAACTAGTTTACTGAGAATAAATCACTGTACTAGCAGATGGCCCAGTTTTCCACAGTACAAACTATAATTCTTTTGTTTGGATGTGACTCTACAATTGTACCTTTCAGCCATATTAAAATTCAGTTGTAAGTTGATACAAGACTCATTTATTATAGTTTAAAATAATTTTATTAATCCCAGTTGTTTAGGTGACTTTATTTTGTAATTGATAAATGACAGTATTATATTACACAGTGGGTATGCTCCAACAAATGTAGGATGTTCAGTGTGCATAATAGTATAACTTTTTAATGTACAGTAGAGTCCTGCTAATCCGGACTCCACTAGTCCTGACATTCAGTAAATTCAGATGAGATTTAATTACAGCAGTTTATAATATTAATTAGACTTTGAAAGAGTGTTAAAATAATTATTGGTCACTAATTAAAGCAATCCCGAATACAGTAAATAAATGTATTCAATTATTTGGGATTGTCTTAATTAGTTACCAATAATAATTTGAGCTTTAATTATTAATATATACTAAATCAAATAAATTGCATCATCCAATGCCAAAAAGTGACAAAGATTTTTTTCCAGGAATCGACTCACCCCCTTTAGCTGCTTTTAGAAAGTCTCTCTCATATTCTTTTGTTTCTTTCTTTTCAATTGTCAGTTGATACTCCTACCATATTAATCGTAAGTCCATTACGGATAAGTTTTAATGTTTTTACGTACTGTTCAGTGCGAGTGTTTTTGTGTAGAAATAGGAACTAACGGAACAGAGTGACTGTGACAATAGAGCATAAACTCCAAGCTTTTATTGCATTGATGCAGGGGAATCACTAACTAAAATTGCAAATGATTTAGGAGTGAGGAAAACAAACTATTTCTGACTGGAAACAAAAACAGAAAGAAACTGACTGGAAACTGAAGATTTTTGTTCCAAAATGGTTAGAAAAGACAGTTTAGGCAACAGAAGCACATTAAAAAAAAACAACAAAAAAATGAAACTTTAAACGAGGCTTTGTATGTTTGGTTTTGCCAACAACGTGAAAAGGGTAATTCCGCTATCAAGTCCAACGTTACAAGCAATCACCCTCAAATTGAATGAAAAATTAAAAGGGGACCCTACTTTTACTCCCAGTGTGACGTTTTCTCGACGGAAGGATCGACATGGTGTTTGTGAACTCGGTGTATATGGTGAAATTTTATCAGGTGACAATGTTGCCAGTGAAGATTTCAAAGTTAAATTTGAAAAGTTTGTTACCGATGAAAACTTAGTCTTGTCTGATGAGTTTATGCTGATGAGATGAGATTAAATTACGAAATACTTTCTAAAAAGGCTTTAGCCTCGAAATTAGATTATGTACCTTAAGGTCATAAGGTGAAGAAAAAATGGATAACTTTGCTCCCTTGCAGTAACACTTCTGGAGATTTAAAACTTCCACTTTTGGTGATCGGAAAATCGGCTAAGCCCATGGCCCTTAAAAATGTAAATCTGGATGTTCTCCCGGCCCAATATAAATCACAAAAATCTGTGTGGATGAATGGTCAAATTTTAAAAATTAGTGCCTTCAACAAAAAGTTTATGAAAGAGAAAAACTCTTAGAAAAAGCTGTGTTGTTTATAGACAATACACTGTGCCACCCTCCTGAAGAAGAATTGCGAAAGGGGGACATTTTTGTGAAATTTCTGCCCCCGAACGTTACAGCTTTGATTCAACCAATGGACCAAGGTATGATTGAAGCAACAAAACGGTGATACAGGAAAAAGTTGATCTTGTCTCTTTTAGAACAAGAAGCGGATCCGTCAATTAACTACATGGATCTTCTTAAAAAAGTAACAATAAACCTATTAAAAAGTTAACAATAAAATATTCAATTAACCATTTAATTAGAAAGACTAGTTTTTTTTAACCATTTAAAAATCCATAATTTAACAGAATTTAATTCGAATGTATTTTTGAGGATTCTCTGTTTCGATGCTAAGGATAAAAAATTTAATTCACTGGAAATGTTAGAAATTAAGAGATTAATTTTTAAAGACTCCAAATTGGAATTAAACAAACAATCAGAATTAAATAACTCGCCACTCCTTCAATCCTTAACCAGGTCCTTGAATCTTCCCCCTCCTCTAACCAACTAACTTGTAACAGGACTGTTATATCTGCTATACCTTGTTGTATGTATATTTTTTCTGTTTTAAGCTGCCTACGAAAATGCCGTTACTGGTTAAAACTAGGTTAGCTAGGCTCAATAAATATTATGGAAAGTACACTTGTATTTTTAATTATTCAATTTAAAATGAAACTACCCCATAAACATGGCGGTTAGTTATAAAAAAATTTGGCTGACAGATAAACAAGGTTCTACTGTATTATGTCCAAAAACAGCTGAAAACAAGAAATAAAAGCAACATATGAATAACTGAATTATTAATTTGACTTACCTCTTCTGTGAGATCGTTGAGGTTATGCAGCTTATCTGTCATAGCTCCCAAAACCTTGGCTAATTTTGCTACAGACTTGGACTTGTTGCGAAATTCTACACTGCTACGCGCCTTAACAATTCACTATCACTTATCATCACAATAGCTTAAATGCACATAAATTTACCTAATAATAATATCATTCATAAGGTAACAATTAATATATCAAATACTCAAATAATCTTTAAACTTATTTAGATAATATATATATGATATAACTATTTACCATGTGGATATAGAATATAAGCAAATTAAAATGAAAAGTAAAGCCAACATAGTGTTATTTATACAACAGTTCTAGAAAATATTCAGTCACTTGAAAAGGAGGGAAATAAGCATGGTGATAATTAAACTTAACCGAAGAACACTATTTTTTGTTTGTAAAGTTGGTATTAATAAAAACATTTTTGTCAAGATAGGTCGGCATGCCTGATTGATTCAGTTTATTTGTGATGATCTTTAACTTATTTGTATGAAAATAAACAGAGACTAAATTGTGGAAATCGGTGGCTCTTTATCGCTATAGAAAGTTTGAGAAATAAAATATTTAGCTCTTGTAATAAATTCCAACCTTTTATGGAAAGGGCACATTATAAAGCTTAAGATGGAAATGTGCTCTAAATTATATAAGTTTTATAAGTTGCATAATATATGTTCCAATGGTGTTTGTATACCATCCATGCACTGGTGAGATCTAATCTTATGGTAAGGACGGAGTTCCTGGGGAGATACAAAATGCTACATTCTACAGCATCTCATTTTATTACAAATAGTAGTGAGAATAATTTTAGAAAAAGGAAATTTAGAAAATTTTACTTGTACAATATTTTAATATTTTAAAGACACTTTTTATCAGGAACCACAATAATCCAAATAATACAGGGTGTTTCAAATATAATGACTCGATTTTAAAACGTTTTATTTATTGATGAAAACATATTACAAAAATGGAGCAAAGGGCAAAATACTCACAAAATAATAAAGTTTTAGTAACGTTATTACAAGTGATCTATGTGTTCTCAACCAGCCGTATGGATAACATCAAGACAATATAGCTAAATTCGACCCACACCTTTTGCAAGGTAACGTCTTCGACTGTAGTTACTGCTGCAGCTGATATCCTGTTTTTGAGTTCATATAGGTCACGAGCTAGGTAGAACAAAACACATTCTTTCATATATCCCCACAAGAAGTTGCATGGGGGTCATATTCGCTCGCACTCTATAATTTCATGAGGAGTCTGGAGTCCCCATATGTACATGTTATGGCTGTTAACTTTACAAAACGTAGTTTCATCACTAAAAATCAACCATGCTAAAAATCTGTCGTCTACTAAGAGAGCATTGCTGAACTCCACACATTTCCTTTTATCACAAACACGAAGAGCTTGAACTAGCTGTAATTGATATGGTTTATAGACCAAATGTTGCCATAACACATACCAGACAATAGTCTTTAGGAATTGCAAGTTCTCTACTGGCATGGTGAGTAGAATTTTGTGGAATTCGTTTAAACCCTTCCTGAATTCTTTGCACACTTTCATCAGAAGAACAACGTCAATCTGGACTCTTACCCTTTCACAAACATCCTATTTCTTCAAACTAGCAATACCAACAATAAATATTCTTCGACAAAGGCGGGTCAATTCCAAAATACTGATGAAAGCATGCTAGACTGTAATCATTCTCAGTTTTGCTAAACTGGAGAACGCACAAAGGCTTTTATTGAGCAGATACTATCTGCAACAGACTGAAGTTATGGACAGGTTCAATGCACAGAATGGCACCTAGCGACAATTCCTGTAGGTCACACCCATTTGGGTTATACTCTTTTTATTAACAAGATCCATAATTATAACATTTCAAAATAAGGTCATTCTTTTTGAAACACTGTGCACCTGGTAGGGGACAAATAGAGCACATTCCTAAAACTTAAATACTTAAAAATTTAGTTTATCAAACAAAAATATTGAATTTTATATTAAAATTATATGTTGATACAATGCATACCATTATACAATATTCAAATAATCTATGTATTATGTGTATGGTGTTACAAGCTTTACGTTGTGAAATATTATCACTTTTGTTGTTTCTTTCTTTTTTAACTACAATACGCCTAAGAGTTTTAAGATAGACCGAATTCTCCTATTCTTTATTTTAGATTAAGTAAAATGATGGAAATCTCAAACTGGTGATGCCCAAGGAACCCCTATATTTATTACTCATTGTATATAATTATAGTTTTATTTATAAACATATAGGTCCATCTAATGTGGTAACCATTTTTATTTGTTATGTAATAAAGTGATATTTTTTTAGTTGTTATGGAAATATTGTTTATATTTTTACTTTTAGTTGTATTTTTCTTTGTTGTATTATATACAATAAATAAATAAAAAATTTTTTTTAAAGAAATCTATTTTAACTTATTCCGAATGTCAGTTATAGACGATGTACAGAAAAAAGAAGGGATAATTTATTTAAAATCTGCTGTTGCTAAACATTCTAGCACGACTGTGAATAAACGTAAATCTGAATACCCAAGAATAACCAGAACAGGACAAAATTAGATGTTGTGACATAGAGCTTTTGTTGAAAGGTAACTAGAAAATCGGCTTCTGGATCACATGATGTTCCCAAAGATCACTGCAAAGAATTTCGTATGAACAAAAATTTTAAATGTAACTCCTCATTTACAATGAGCTCCTAGATGAGTATCCACATACCAGACTCTAATTTTGTTACATCAGTATAGGGATGATCCAGATTTATTCAGTAAAAATGTGCAGTCAGATGAGACTAACTTTAATCCTTTCCTGCTAAGTTGTTGTGAAATATTTGTTAAATTCCCATATAAATTGTACTATGTCATAGTTCAACCTTCACATTTGAGATCTCCGCTATCTTTTAGCGTATTCTTGAACTACATACATTTGTTTCAATCAGCAATTTGATCTGCAATTAATTTCAACTAACTAATCTGTGACTCAGTGAAAATATGTAGCAGGCACCTCACATAGCAATGTTGTATGAGGTGAACAAATATATGATTTATTGTTAGAAAATAGTGAATGTGATTATGAAAGTGTCAAAGGATAGTGTTAGTTCTGGTGTAAATGAATTTGGAATGGTATTGGAGAAATTACGTTCTGAAGATGGAAAATGGGACAAGCAGACTGTTTCCTTTGTAAGCTTAGTAAATTAATGTAGTCTGCAAACGATGTCAAGAAAATGGTCAAATAACTTATCAAATTATGTAAAACATGAACAGTTTATTTCTTCATTTGGACCTAAACACGATTTAGAGGTAGGAATTAGATTATTTTTGACTCTTAGTGGAAGAACATATTTTTAAATAACTATCGGAAAATACTAAACAAAATGTACCTGTTAAAATTTAAGACAATTGCAGCTTACTAATCCTGAAGAAATAAAAGTTTTATTGAGTTTCCTAATACATATGAGAATATTTGTTTAACCTGATCTAAAGGTTCATTATTTTATAAATGGCCTTATTTCATGCCAAATAACTTCCAATAGTATGAGGTTTTAAAAATTAATTCTGTGCTTCAAAAAATGCAAGAATTTAAATTTCAGATTTATTAATTTTGTTAAGTATTAAAATTACTTTAATAACTAATTACAAACAATCTTAAATTCATGTTTTTTCTAAAACATAAACGATAAAATGGCAGTAGTTTTAGTACAACTTTAGTGTAGTACTAGAATGGCATATTCTGGGCAAAAAGTACTCAAAAAGTAGAAAAAAAATAGGGTAGCCTGTAAAGGGTTAAGTTGTCTGGGCAAGTTGATTTACATAACTGCATGTACCCGTACAAATCAAGTGCACATACCAGTACAAGTCAACTAATATAATTGCATGTACCAGTACAAATCAAATGATATAACTGCATGTACCAGTACAAGTCAATATAATTGTATGTACAGTATCGGTATTTTCAAAATTAGAATCTTTGCTGCAGCAAATAGTTAGTCCACTACGTGTGACTGGTATGGGGGTGCAAATTGTGTTTTGGTGTACTGCTGCTATAATGTGTTTAAACCCATCATAGGTTCGCTCAAAGAGTTTTCTACTGTGAATCAAATATTTTGTCATATTTTTTGAGGAAGCAGTCTTTTAGATTGCAGCTCCTAATACCACCCCACCCCCCACTTCTCTTTTAATTATTTTAAAAAGCAACTTCAATGATTTTAATATGCTTCAAAGAAATTTTCTGAAGGCACTGTCGAAACAATTGTGAAGTGACTACATAAATTTGAGTTTGGTCCATCGAAATTGATCAAATTAGGATACATGAAATATTAGGATTCCGAGAAAAATGGCAACAACAAGAGACTAAAGGTGGTTCCAGTAGATGCTTCAAGTGTGGGTAGAGAAAAATATTCTTTCTAAAACCAGTAGATCATGGAATAAATCTTTCTGTAGGGAACGTATCTGTCGGCTCCATCTTGTATGGATGGGTGTGCAATGTAAAAACTCAAAAAGATGTTAACTTTGAAGAATAGAGGCTTATATGTGCAATTGACTATTATATTATAAAATACCTATTAAATTTTTGTAATTTCATTTTTTCTTTCATTTTGTATATTTTTCTGTAATGTTTAAAGAATATTCAAGAATTTTTAAGGATATCTGTAATTAAATTAGATTTTTCTTTGCTTTGAAAAACGTTCATGTAATTCGTTTATGTTTTGTTTTCTACTAATAATCTGCTTTTTTTTTTTTTTAATATATATACAAATAAAATTAAAGTATATTTTCAAAGCTAAATATTAGTTGTTTCATGACCTGGAGGCCTCCTTCACGAGTGACCCTTGATGTTACAACATGCTAAGCAACCTGTATTGGGTTAAACATAAATATTTCCACTAAACATACCACAAATAGATGAACGAAACTTTCAACCACAGATTATGACATCAAGGGAACATTCCAGAATTTGTACTTACTGATAATAGAGTATGTAAAAGAGATGATGCATTTTTAAAGAAAGAAAACATTTGATATATAGAAAGAAAAACTAAACTAAATCAATATAAGTAATTAAATAATAATAATAATACAATAAATAAAATAAACTCAGTTTTGACTGAAGTGTTCAGCTACTTATGAGTCACCCCAATATAAGCTCAAATATTTCTAGAGGTGTTCAAATATAAACAGAAATATTAATGCTATATTCTTGTAGAGTTCAAGGTAATCACAACTCAATAGGCAAATACATGCAAGTTTGAACATGTCATTAGTTGTGCTAGTTCCTCTTTATTGCATTTTGTCAGTTGTAATCTACATGTTGGAGCAGTAGATACACACTAGTGTTGCACACCGAATTATTATATTTCTTAACAAATATTCTGTCTCAGATTTATTTTGATATTAAAAATCAGTTTGGAAATGAGTGTCTCTTTCAGTCCAGAGTAAAATATGGTTAGAAAATTTTTGAAAAATAAGAAACAGAAACACTGTTACTGATAACAAGAAATTAATTAAAAACCAACACCAACAAAAAAAAAATCCAAAATTAGATTTAATAGGACATATTTAAAAAAATTTCATGTTATACAAATTTAAACAGAAAAAAAAATCTGTGAAAAACATCATCTGTACTATATGCTAATATGGGGTTTGTCCTAAAAATAAGTATACCATACTGATTTTAGTATGTATGACTTTGCAACCCAGAACCTCATTGCTGTATATCAGTGCCAAAGGAAATGACATTGACTGCATGTATATACTTGTTTCAACTGAATTGATTGAGTCAGTTGTGAACTATTGCTGTTTGTATAAGGTCATATTTTATAACGTCGACACATTTTTGATACAAGAATATACTAAACAATAGTACTCTATAAAACTGTGTGTAAAATTCAACAAATCTGAAACCAAGACAATTATTTGATTCTTCAACCAAAGCTTTAATGGCCACCAGGCTAGTGTGAAAATGTTTTCAAAGTCTTTCTACACTTGCCTATTTTAATATGGTACATCTTGGTTGGGTGTCCAGGTACTGAGATGTTAAGGGCAACCAGCATTTGGACAAGCTGACCGGATGGGATATATCACTACCTTTCATTGGGTCAGAGCAGATCAATTGACTATAGTACCATTACAAAATGGTCCAGAGAATAACACTACCATTGATGGCCATCTAGATAAACATTAGTCAAAAGACTTGTTTGATCTCTAAGTGTTTGACTTATCGGCTGTTTAGAGCGCTTTAGCCGAAGAAGTCTTAAGCAAGTAATTGCATTTATTACTGGACATGGCCACTTCAGAAAGCACCTGCCTAAGTTGGGTACTATTAAGGAAGATGTCATATTCAGGCTATGCAAACAATCCAATGAGACTACTAAACCCATCTTTCTGCACTGTGAGAGATTGGAGACAAAGAGAAGATACCTCTTTGGACTCTCTCTACCAGCGGAGGTTTTTGATCCTGACATTGGACACAAGCTGGTGAGCTTCATTGAAAGCTAAAATGCTGGCCTGTCCTATTAGGTTTACAGGAGAGCACAATAAGCTTTGGTTGAAATGCAGGGGCCTCGACTCCAACTCCTCCATTATAATCTAATCAATCAAAACTTATAAATATGCCGCACATCGAGATGCATGATTTTTAAATGGCATAAATCTTTCAAAATAGGATGAGAAAGTGTTAAAGACAAAACTTATTCTAGAAAGCCAATCTTGTTTACAAATAATGTGGTCCACAAAATATGGAAATGGTCCAAATTTCGACGTCGAACAATCACTGATTTAGTGTAAGAATGAATCCAGACAAAAATGGTCAAGCGTGTACTAAAACCACAAGATTTAGTTCAATGTGTAGACATAATAGGGTCAATTATTTTTTATAAAATCAAAGTCTTTTAAGCAGCCTAGTACAAAAATATTATTTTTTGGTGAAATAAATATACATATTCATAATCAGAATAACTCCTCTTTTTATTTAATACTACATACATAATACAGTAAAACATCGATAGTTCGACACGTTGTGGACTTATGGGGTGTCCAAGTATCAAAATGTCAAACTATAGGGAGTGTATTAGACATACACTAATAAAATAAGGAGCATTAAAAACACAAATTTTATAAGAAAATTGCACAAATTTAATGAATATGTAACATTAAATAAAAGTAAAAGTGCATTAAAGCTGTGGTTATTCGAGCCCCGACTAACCAAGTTCCCGGTTAAACTGAGGTAATAAAAAAACGAGGTAGTAAAAAAAAAAGTTAGGAAGTTCGAATTGTAAAAATAGAAATGGCGCACAAAGTAATGTTAAACAAGTTTCCGTATTAACCAATGTGAATCCTAGTATTACAAAATATCATATTTTAACTTTCATTTTCATGTATAAATCTTTATTATTTGTTTATAGCTAGCTGCAATAAAACTATATACAGTAATACAGTTTTAAGATGCTATAAAGGTTTAAAAAACCACGCATGAAAAATGCTGCAGTTGAAAAGGTCATTTCATTAGTTTGTGTACAAAGTTGTTTTGTTCATAGGAAACTGTTGTCTTCAATTCTTGGAAATAGGGTTGTGGTTCCTTACTGAGGACATTTCATTTACACAAATAAAGACCCACACCTCATCTAAAAATACTGTACAGAGCAATGAGATTACTTAGAACAGTTCATTTACAGAAATAAAGCCCCACCCTTCATCTAAAAATACTGTACAGGCCAATGAGAAACATGTATGTTGTGACATCTGTCAATCAACTCCACATGTTTATCCTAATTCAGTGTTTGCCTGCTCATATTTTTGTGTATATTAAACTTTGAGAACGAGATTGTCATTATGAGTGGAAAGCGATACTGCATGTGTATTCAATTTCTTTCATTTAAGTACATTATCAAACCTTTTTTGTTAATTTCCCTGGAAGTGTCAGAATGCTCAAACAGCACGCTTTGTGATGTGTCTGGACAGGTTCCTGTGTTGAAATATATGGATTGTCGAGGTATCGAGAGTCGAAGTATCAAAGGTTACTGTATTTCCAAAAATAAAATTTTTCAACTTGATAGTTTTTGCCAATTAACTACCCCCCGTTATATTTTCCTATATGTGGGACAAAACATAGAATATAGATGCAAAGTTTGAAATATGTAGGATTTATTTGTGTAGACTGGTTGCAACAGATAGACAGACAGACATGCATATGATATTATAAGGGTCCTTGGTTTTACCTTACGGACATATCAATGAAAATGCAAACCATCTTTTAATAGCAAATGAATTGTTTGTCTTACATCTCACAAAAACTGCTTTAAAAATTGCACATTTTTAATTGTGTGGTTAAATTAAACTATAATATATGATTTTGCACTGCAATTTAAATTCATATTCAAATAATATTTTCAAATTTTTGTAGGTCACACTATGTTCAAGATTGAGGATGGGACACACAATAATCAGACACTTTAAATTTGGCCAAAATATTAATTTTTCATGAAATAAACATACGAATTAGTAATCAGAACAATTTCTAGTTTTATTTGATACTCCACACAATACTAAACAAATTTTTTTGACTATAGTTTTTACCCTTAACTACTTTCAAGGTCATTTTTGTTTGTTACTACTATATTTTCTCTATATGTAGGTCAATACAAACAATATAAATGTAAAATTTGAAATATACAGGATTTATTGTCTTATCTGTGTATACTGGCTGTGACTTACAGTCAGACAGACAGAAGGACACACGCATGAAATTATAAAGCTTCTTGGTGTTACCTATGGGCCCTAAAAACGGACTTTGATAAAGTTCACACATTTGTAACTAATCCTCAAACAGTCAACTGTGGAACAAAAGGCAAATCAGATGGAAATTTTTCAGGAATGATTCGAAATTGAACCAAATTTTTTGGATAAAGTATTAAGAGATCATGGGTGTTCGAGTATGGTTCAGAGACAACATACCACATGTAGAACAAATGTCTTTGTCTAAAGAAAACATGTATGATGCAGAGTGAAAACAATGATTATCATTTTTTAAGACAGTAATGGTATTAATCACAAAGTTTTTATCTCCAAGGCACAGAAAATCACACCTTCTACAAAGATACCTTGAAACAACTTTAAAAACAGATCTAGATTATCCAAAAGGATAATGTAAGAGATTGGGTGTTGCACCACGGTAACATGCTAGCACCGTGTTAATTACATGCCAGAACATTACTTTTAATTAGAGAATTTCAGGCGAAGAGAAACATTCCCACTTTTCCACGTCCTCTACACTAGCTCCATGAAAACCTCTACCTCTTCCCTAAGCTGAAGTTGAACAATCATCACTTTGAAATTGTGGAAAACATACAAAAAAATTGTAAGCGATGAGCTAGGAACACTCACAGATAATGACTTCCAGTACTGCTACATTTCATGGAAAGAAAGTTAGAACCACTTCTATGTATGTATATTATAACTTCAGAAGATTCTAATACAATAGCCTCAAACTAGGAGTATGTCTGATGTAAGGGACATGTCCTCCCTTCTACTTTCTTCCCTAGCCTGACTTAACGGTAGAACCCATCCCAATAAAATTAGGTAAACGTTAGGTAATGGTTAGGTAATGGTTACATGGGTCAAAATAAAAGAAAAAAGTTCCTGTAACCTAGGTCCAGAAGTGCCTAGATATCCGCCATTTTGTTTTTTACAAAATAATTTAGATAATGGGAACGGTTTGAGCGATTGATCAAAAACCATATTGTGTTACCCACTTTCAACATAAATTAAATTGTCCATTCGCCTTTTTCAAATTAAAAAAAAAAATGTTTTTCATAAATAACATAATACAATATTATTTTTGTTTAGGCTAAATTTGGATGTTGCAGATAATTATCAAGAATTATGTTTTGGTTTTTTTGCCCTAAACTCAGATTATCCATTGACCTAGTAAAAATAATAATACTAATAATACAGCACAACCTCGTTAAGTCGGCCCCCTTTAAGTCGGACCTACGAGTAACCCGGACCGGTTTGCAATAAATTAATATAAAATATGCATTTTGGTAGTGCTATTGCTTTATACGAGCCCATAATCGTAGCATATTGTACAATGATTGTGTTTCCGCCGAGTTCACACAACCGAACTCGTTTGTTTGCCATGGCTGTACATCTGACGCCTAACTGTAGCGCTGCATGCCTGCGTGGTGTGTCACTGTCACCCAGGTGATTGGCACACTTTGCCGGTTCCATCTCACTTGGAT
This sequence comes from Aphrophora alni, assembly GCA_963513935.1. Classification (NCBI taxonomy): domain Eukaryota; kingdom Metazoa; phylum Arthropoda; class Insecta; order Hemiptera; family Aphrophoridae; genus Aphrophora; species Aphrophora alni. The sequence continues at coordinate 39,816,625 of OY740765.1, read as the reverse complement.
GAATTGATGGTGTATTTTGAGCATCAGAACGAGACTACACCGGCCGAGGTTCTCATGTTGAAACGGATGCGCGACTGTGCAGCACATAAACGTTACTCGAAGCTGACGCAACAGAAACTTACATGCTTATTCTCCAAAAAGTAGACATACCTGTACAGTCCACAGATGTGTTTGTTGTTTTATTGTGATGAGTAAATATTTTTAAAGTGTTTTTCTCCGAAATAAAGGAAATTATTGTAAGTACAGTATGTATATTTTCTTTTTTTTTGTGTTTTCTGCTCTTTCTCCGGCTAACACGATTTTCGTTATGTCGGATCGGCCGCGGTCCCTCTTAACGAGGTTGTACTGTAATAATATATGTAATTTGGCGTTAAAAGAGGAATTTTTGTCTTTTGTACATTTTTCTTAAAACTAACGATTCTCATGATATTTAACATTAAACATTTTTAATAACAGCCATATTTAAAATTTACATGATAAAGTTTTAGTTTTTGGTATACTGGTAAAAAAAACGTACAAAATTGGTATAGCCTACCAAATTTCAACTCAAAATCTTAGAAATTTCAAAGCTTATAATTATTTTTCCAAAAAACACAAAGTGGGCGAAAGATGGAAAACGAAGTGTTTCCCGGATATATGTTGCAGGAATTTTTTTCTTTATTTTGACCAATGTAACCAATACAAAGTTTAGCACACATTTGTGACGAATAGTCAAGCTTAGACCTTGAGTGAATGAAATCGTTTTTAAATAACAAATATTACATTTTTGCTTATTTAGTAGACTAAATGTTTTACTATTAAAACTTTTTAAACAACGATTTACAAAAGATTAACATATATATAAACAACTAATTGTTACACGTTCTGTTTATTAACAAAAATCTGTCCATCTCTTTAATATGCAGCTTTCTGCACTTTTGTAAACATTTTTTTCTTATTCACACCGATAAAGGAAACGAAAGTAGGATATGCTTTTATACAGAAGCACCTGAGGTCTATACTTTTTTATTGGGGTCGAACCGCTGAAAGCAAACAGAACAAACAAAGAATGGGGCCCCTCTTTTCCTCTCCATCCCAAACACTTTCCTACTTAGAGGCTACTTACACATTTAAATTAAACACCAGTATACTTACTTTAGGACAAACCTTGTATTAAAACATACAAACATTAAATTCATACTTTATTTACAAGTGTATGAATTATAGAATTAATTTGGATTTAAAAAATAATAATAATCAGAAAAAGTAATTTTAAGCATGCCAGTTATTTTTTTTATGCTGTTTGTATGGCAACAGTATTTCATGTGTTGGGACTTAGTGCCATAAAAATTCAGAAACAAATCACTAGAAAATCATAACTGTTTTATGTAGGGTTTCTATCAATAATTTTTTATTGGCTCAATTTAAAAGAGAGTGGATGAGGGGGATAGAATCAATTCCTATATCAGGCAACTTGGGCTACGTACATTTTTTTTTTTTTTTTTTTTTTTTTTTTTCTTTTTTCTTTTTTTTTTCGTGATTTTATTCTCAGCAATAAAATTCAATTATAATAATCAAATAGTCTATACAAATATTCACACCTATAAGTAACAGTCATGTGGGCAGAATCTACCACTACAAAAGACTGGACAAGAACTTGAAGGATTGTGAAAGAGGGAACATAGAGATGTGGATTCTCGTCTCACCAAAGTGATAAGAGGAATTGGATGTTTCAATTACTATAGCTCATAGATTCAAAGTTGAGATGCACCCCAAACTGTTGGTAATGTGGGATTGTTGATACACCAGATTATGGTACATACAATATGCTATAAGTTAGGGGCCATCGTAATGCAAACTGGGTAACAGACCTCCTTTCCTTTAAAATTTCATTAAAAAATGGATAACAAATACAAATTTTAATTTTCAAAGATTATAAAACTCCTAAAATTTGCAAGATTATAGCAAATATGAAGAGACCTTTCATTTGAATTTCATCAAAAATCTGATAATAAACACAAATTTAAATTGTATTCCCGAAAAGAGTACAAATATTTTAGAACTTTCATTTTGAATTTCATCAGAAAGCTGATAATAAAAACAAATTTTAATTTTGTTCTCGAAAAGAGTATAAGCCCGAACATCCTAAAATTAACAAGATTTTAGTAAATATATATCAACATTAAAGCAAATTAAATTAACAGACTTCTTTTCATTTTGAATTTCATCAAAAATCAGATAATAAATACAAATTTTGATTCTATTCACGAAAATCAAATCTTTTAGAACTTAAAATATTTTAGCAAATACGGTAAGCGCCAAAATAAACAGTATAATATCTTTAGGATATGTACATGGTCAGTTCAGTGCATTGTTACCCATATGGTTTATTTAGTTTTAACATTGAAATATCTACATGTAAATCCCTATGACCGGAGATAAAATTCAACAATGTACTAAATAATTTTATTTAAGATGTGGGTACATTGAGAGTATTGAAAGCTGAAGGTTCAATCATATGATATATTATATATGATTAGTTCCAAAACAAAGGCAAAGGCATTATGTAAAACATTAACATGCAATTGGTTATTTAAAAAACCAGATGCACAAATTTTCATTAATGCTCATAAACAACGGTAAAGTTTACAGTCATAATTGTAAGTACAGATTTACATGTCCAAAAAATAGATTTTTATTTTGTTAGAAAGGTTTAATAGAATTAAGTTATAAATAGTTTGTTTGAATTTTTATAAATGTGTTAGCTACATCTCCAAACTCACATTACATGTTGGAACAATAACTTTACGGCAACAGCCAAATATTAATAGGAATTCCTAATTTCGGTCCTAATTGAAAAGATTGTATTTGACGGAAATTAATTAAATTTCATGAGCCACATGAACAATGGTCACAGACAAGGCGGATGGAAACTACTTGTGTGGCCGTAGGTACATGGTGGAACTCCATTGTAAATCACAACTGTACTTGGAAATTTTGTACTTTTTACCGTTTTATTTCAACCATGCCAATCTAGGTTTTACCAGTTACCACATTCTCTTTCTCCAGTTTAATGAGAGTTGCGGCAACATGAACGCCACATCAACATTGGTGAATGTATATAAAAGGTGGCCATACTATGACATTAATATATTACAAATATTATTTACTAGGAGTGTGTGAGACCTCTAAAATCGAAAATTGTAACAAAAAAGACTCAATATCCTTTCGATCTTATTATTGAGAATTGATTCCTTTCTCAGATGTATTTTTCTCAATTCAGCCACAAATTTCCCCCATTGATTTTTGAAGTATTGAGTTTTCTTTATCTGCATAACTTCATTGTAATTATGTATGTCTTAAAGACAAAGTTTATATACACATTTTTTAATATGTTCCAAGATTTAGATAAATTACAATGTCTAAAATGTTCCGTAACGACAGATGTATCACAGCCTTCTATAGAAAGACTGTGTAATATAGGATGAATCAAGAGAAACGAACATGTTGCAAATGAATGAACCCAACGTTTTCTGAATGAATGAACACAAAGGTGTCAGAGATCCCAAAAATTTTAGTTTATTTAAAAAAAAAGAATCCTATACCCAAAATGGCTTTTGGAAATGAGGGTTGATACAACAGTTATACCCCAGAATATACATCCTGAATTTTTCCCCTGTAAATTCTCAAATTATGTATCTATTGAAAATTCAAATTTTATGGCATTAAAAACAGCTTGCTTCTAAAATGGAATACTATTTTTTCTTACCATTATTTAATAAATTATCCATTTATATTGTTAATGAAAGAAATTTACCTTGTGCAAAGAGATTGCATTCAGATTCTTAAGTAATAACGAATATGTCTTCATTCGGTATAAAATAATTTTCAAATTAAACCGATATTTCATTCTTTTACTGTTAAAAGCCTACTTCACAAAAGTCATGTAGGTAGGAAATTATAATCACCCAATGAGAGCGCTCCACTTTCTACTACCGTTGATAAGTGACGAATCCATTTGTCGACATGACAAAGAACCTTTCATTCAATTTTTTTTTTCAGGAATTGTTTAAAAAAAATCTGATACCATGATAAACATGTATTGGATTCACTTCTATAAGCATCAAACTCTGTTCTCAACTCATCCGTTTTATACAACACTGACTGATTGAATAAGTTTGGAGTATAAAGGGTCAGAACCAGCCCTGGACACCGTGACCATGGTGTGGGTACACTGTAATAATCAATTTAACCTTCAGGAGTTCACTTATAGTGAGTACTAGCGTGGCATTCCCAAGGGAACCTGACTTACTTGACTTATTTCCTTTTATCTCCTATTGGAGCATAGGGCGTCCAGAAGAGCTCTCCATCTGTCCCTGTCTCCAGCAAGTGCCTTCACTTCTCCCCAAGTCTTATTAACCTCTTTTGCTTCTTTAATAATGGTCCTCTTCCAGGTTTCTCGGGGTCGACCTCTTCTTCTGACACCTTGCGGGTTCCAATCTAGGGCCTCTTTCTCAATAGTTCCGTCTGGCTTCCTCAGTGTATGTCCTAACCACCTCCACTTCCTCTCTCGAATTTGCAGTTTGACCCGAATTTGATCTGTTTCTCTACAGAGGAGAGAAACAAGGGAACCTAGCTGGATCTAAAACCTATAGATCAACTGAGTACGGAAATATTCTACCGAAAATCCTTACAACACCTTCAATAAAATAAACATACAATTACAAGACCCATAAAGTCTAATACAGGAATCTATAAATTAACGTGTGGAGATTGTGATAGTTTTTATATAGGTCAAACAGGGAGAAGCTTCAAAAAATGTTTTAAGGGACATTTACCCAAATATAAGTGCATTAATACAAGATCCAATTATGACCACCATCTTATGCAGAACAATCATGCATACGTCATTTTGAACAAAATTGCATTTCATTACACCTATGAAAGAAAGGTGGATATATGAGTGCCATGGAGGAATTTGAAATATACAAGGCTTTTATAAAGAGTCCAGATAATTTGTTGAATGACCAACTCAAATTTAAATCCAACTCCTTGTATGACACAGCCATGAAAATACAAGATAAAGATGGACCATGTAAGCCTAATCTCTGATACGTAATTAGAACTCCAGTCGTTCCTCAAATGCCGTGGTGCGCACCCGTTTCGTGTATTGTGTTATGTTAAATATATGTGTTATGTGTTCTTAATGTTCTGACAACCTCCAAGGAGTGAAACTATTCTGATGATGGAATATAAATCTCAAAACACGTAATGGTTTTATAAAAAAAGGGGAAAAAAGAAATATTAAAATAAGTCACCTATTCGCCAGTGCTAAAATATAAATATATTAATAACACTAAGATAAATTTCTATAAAACTCTACTAATATTAATCTTTATGTTATGACAATTAATAAATTCTGAATGCAATAGAAATATATTAAATTCTTTTCATGTCAATTATGATATAATAAACATTAATGCTTAAGTGTATTTCACCAAGAACAAGTGAACTGTGTAAAAAAGTATTGTGCCCACAAAGACATGTCCATCATTCACAAGATAACACAACATCATTTTACTATTTTAAACAATGAAAAGATATAAATTTTTGCTGTTTTTTAACAACTGACTCAGTTCTTAATTATATTTCTATCTAACTGGCCCTCTTTAATTAACTTTAATTACCCAATTCACCAATTAATTTAATGATTTGTTCAATGAATTCTCTTTCTGAAAAAAACTCCAATAAACCTTGAGAGACCTCTACACCAAAGTGACATTGGCATAAAGATAATATAGGAGGGCAGTACGTATATAATTTCACTGCCTTCATGTATTATTCTTATGCAAATGGCAAAATTGTTTCTTCACAAATTTCCTGCCCTCTTCTGAAGCAAAATCAACTTTATAGTAGTAGACACCATCAACTGAGCTCGAAAGTGCATAATCTTTGACTAGTTTGAGCTGCAGCAAGACATAAATTTTAAAAAAAATGTATGTAATATAATGTTATTGGCGAACATTTAGGTTTAAATAGTTCATCACTTGTACAAGTGCGAGTCTCCCCCTCCTCCCCTTAAAGACAAGCCATTTTAATCATTAACCATGCTAATAATTTTAATTTATTTCATTGTGTTTTTATGCCAGTCTTTTAAGTACTAAAAACAAATCAACATGGAAATATAATATCATATTTTGTAATCTACATCAGTACTAAGTTGAAATAAATATATATACAGAGTGTAAAAATATCTCGAAGGGATGAGATTTTAGGAAAAAATATTTTAGACAAAACTTGTAAAGCACTTAAGGTGATCTTGATCTTGGCATTGGAAGCAAATTTAGGTGTCATTTTCAGTTTTATTTTTTATTTTGTTAATAGAAATCCTTATTTCTTACAACAGAAATGAAAAGAACGGAAAATTTTAAACTCAGCTATGTATCCATATTATGGGACGAAGTACTTCCAAGAGTCATTTCAAGGTCAAATCATTTTTCTCAACGAAGCTCTGTTGTTATGTATGCATTTTGGAAATGAAGGCAAACTTACAGAATTGTCAAGCCTAGTCAAATGAACTCCTTTACAAATTTAATCAGTACAATTTTCACAGAGTGATTTTCGCTTTTTATCATAATTTTGCATGTATCCATTTGAACTTCAAGTGACCCCTCTCCCCTTTTAGGGGTTATTTTCCAATGGTGCATGAGTACATAGTTGAATCACCTATTTATCTTCCAAATTCAAAAATGAGTGTTCACATTTATAAAAGACAAGTTAGTTTCAAATGATTCCTAAATTTGTTCTCAAGGTGCACTTTTTTAACCCCTATAACTTTTTGTTCAATAATTCATAACTATAAAGTGAGGATTTGAAGAGTTGTTTTGACTTTGAAATGACCTCTAGAAGTTACTTCACTCACTAAAGTACATAGCTGAAAGTACAATTTTCCATTATTTTGTGGTGTCAGCAACTGACCTTCAAATTACCCCTAAATTTGATTTCAAGATCATCATAAAAAATACCATTTTTGTGAGTCTCTAACATGTTTTCTTAACATTTCATCGCCTTGAGATTTTCTACCTTCCCGGGAACTTCGGGCGTATACTCTGTATATGTATCTTCATATATATTAAAAGTTTAATATATATGTATATAATTGTATAGTTCATATATAATTGTATAGTTTAAAGATGGTGCATTACCAACAAATAACAAACAAAAAATACACATATTGTGTTAATGCAAATGAAAGTGATAAAGCAGTGAAATTGTCAAGGCGCCAGATAACAAAAGCACTTAATAATAAGTTACATAACAAAAATAACATACCTTTGTGACATTCCATGCGATGGCCCCAATAGTGCGAATATAACCATCTTTACATACAGATGCATTTCAAGTACATGAACATACCATAAAGAACACACACAAAATTTGTACATTCATTTTTTATGGTAAGAGTAAATATATAAAAGATATTACTCATTTACAAAATTGAAGCTTACCATAAAACAACAGTTTCCAGTAACAGAATAAACAGATGTAACATGAAGCAGTCTCTTGTTAATGTGTTATGTTAGCAACAAACAAAAGGTATTACCTGCATGATGGAGCTCTGATATGGATATCCATGCAGCCACAAACAAATAACACAAACATCCAGTAATCAAACACAATATAATTAATGTTAATTAGTTCTAACACAGATATTGAAAATAACAATAAAATGTAATATTATGTTATTGTCAATTCTATATCACTGCAAAACATTTCAAAGTTAGATTTTACACTCCTAAAACACAAAGAAAGTAATAAAGCAAAGTGCAATTTGCAAGAGCTGTGCTTCAAATGCCAAAATATTCAAGTCAAGATACATTTCAGATATTAAAACAACATACAATAATAAAGGGTTTTGTAGCACTCGATGTAGCCATTACTGACCGAAACATAAAATGATTTCCCTTAAATTTAATCAGATACAAAATCCCTATCGTACTAATGGCCATGCATATAATCCTATAGGGCAAAGACGTTTATGTGGATCTTGTAAGTGTATTTTCAAAAATTGACAAATTGAAGAGATATTTTACTCTAAACCTAATTGTTATAAACCATTTTATAGAGAAAAATGCTTAAAAATGAAAAATTGTTTAGAATCAAATATTTTTAAATCAGTCTGTCAAAAATACTAAAAAAAATCTATAGGCTAAAAGTCATAATGCTAAATATATACCATAAAAATAAGGGTTTTTATGGTTATCTCAGATACGCAAAAGTTTTATAATTTAGTTTTGAAGAGAAATGTCTAATAAAATATAATTATTTTGAAAAGTAAAAAAAAAAAATCCATATTCAATATTTTAGAACAAATTGTCAAAAAAGTAGGCCTAATTTTACCGAAAACCATCAAAAATAGATATTTTATCCAAAACCTAAATTGTTACACGTTATTTTTCAAATGAAGGTGCTTTTCAAAGGTTTAAATTCATCTGTGAAATTTTTAGTATAAAATATTTTGGAGTAAATATCTCAAGAATAAAAAAAATTTACTACTTTTTATAAATTTTATAAAAATGTGCAAAATGGCCTGCCACTTTAGGAATTTAGAGTGACGTTTCTAGGGTTAATAAAAAAACAAATATCTAATTAGAACAAATTTAATCCAATCATCTGATAAGGACTACTATACCCACCGATTTGATGACGAATAAATATTGACCATGGATTCTAAAATATATATTTAAATAATAAAGGTATAAACTTGCTTCGCTTGTGCTATAAACATGTCCTTAGTATAAATCATATTGTATTAGTATTGAGCTTTTAATGACAGTGATCAAAATTCATTTACATTCGATTTTTTAAATGGGTTTGGGTCATTAATCTTCACATTTCACTAGTTGAATGAAATCAGTACAGCCAATTTTGAGAAATTGCATTTTTTAACAGCCCCATGGCCAATTCTGATTTTGTTGATATTTATACCGATAACTCACGAACTGGCAGTTTTGGAGAGACGACAATCGATGGTTTCTATGGCTGCAAAAGACTACATTTGAGCAAAATTTGATCAAAATCATTGGACCTGATTTTAAGGAAAAACATAATTGTGTCATGATATGGCCAGATCAACATGTTTGGACTGTTTCCACATACAACAGATGCCAGATATCATTACAAAAAACACTTTTTTTATTTAGGTGCCTCAAAACAGGTATCAACATAGAATTTTATAACTTTCTCTGTATCATCTATATGTGAGAAAGTAAAATATTGCTTAATGAACAACACCAAAATTTGTAAGATTAAGACAGATCTATGATTAATAAATGAGTAAGCTTTAATTTGAAAATGAACTGATAAATCTGTTTCACCAGTTTTTGTCAATTGTCTTATACATGGTGTTCCAAATGTAAGTGTGTACCAAAATAAAAGTGTGAGGATCTCACTAAAATATAGGGTTATCATAAAAGAATGGTGGGGTTTCATTAATTCATACGAAGACATTAGAGAAATTTTGTGGTGTTGTATTAGTATCGTTGATAGCTTTATAACTCAAAAGTTTGTTTAACAGTTGTTATAACCTTAAAAGTAGTTTGTGCATTGTTATGATAGTGTGTTTTGTGTTTTCTGGAGTGTTCTGTGTGGAGTTAGTTATTATGGTCCCTAATAAAAAAAAAGCAAAGTGTGTTTTGTTGCTGGCTGAGTTCAAGTCTGTAATTTCAGTGCGCATTTCGACGTGAATACAGAAAAGATCCACCACAATACGACGTTGGTTCAAACAATTCGAAGAAACTGGATCACTTCAAAAACAGAAATCATTTGGCAAGCCAAGTGTTTCTGATGAAAAATTTGATCTTGTTAGACAATTTGCAATCAGAAGTCCTAAGAAGTTAATAACTCGATGAAGCCTAGAGTTAGGTATTCCAAAAACAACAATCCACAAAGTTTTACACAAATGACTGAAATTACACGCATATAAAATCCAGTTATTGCAGGAATTGAAACCTGATGATGGTCCAAAACATTTTAATTTCGATGTTGAAATGTTGAACAAGATTGATGAAAACCAATCATTTTTAGATGATACAATTTTTTCAGATGAAGCTACATTATATATAACAATGGGTCTGTTAACAGACACAATTCACACATATGGGGACTGAAAACCCACATACAATTTTTGAAAAAATACACGACTCGCCTAAAGTTAATGTTTGGTGTGGTGTGATGAAAAATCGTCTGATATGGCCTTTCTTCTTTGCTGAAAAGACAACTAATGGAATTGTGTATCTCAATTTGTTAATCAATTATTGTTTTCCTCAGCTGGATGAACTCGAAAACATTCAACAACTTCATTTCCAACAAGATGGCGCACCCTTGCATTTTAGTGCATTTGTCACAGACACTTTGAATGAGAAGTATGGACATCGATGGATAGGCCGACAAGGACCTATACACTGGGCTCCAAAAAGTCCAAACCTGACACCTTATGATTTCTCCTTGTGCGGTACATCAAAAACATTGTTTATCGAGAAAAAATTTGTGACCTAAATCATTTAAGGAACAGGATTAATGAAGCAATGACAACCATTATCAAAGACATGTTAACTAAAGTTTGGGCAGAACTTGATTATCGATTGGACATTTGCTGAGCGACTAATGGCGCACATAGAAATTAATTAGTTACGGAAAAAAAAAAAGAAAAAAAACACCGATTTAGATAAATAAACAACATCAGCTGTAATTAATTCTGTTTTCATTTAAATCATGTTCAAAACCGCACCATTTTTTGATGATAACCCTGTATTATTAAACTTGTTTGACGATGATTTTGTCAGTAGTGTTTATAGCTGATTACAATAAATTAATGTTTCATTGTTGACGAATTAATTTGTTTACATTGTGCACAAACCATAACCTCTATTATTATCAAAATGTGACAATGGTTTTAATATTTGAAGCTTGCATTTATCGATTGGATATATTTATGTTTTGTTGTGGAGGTGAGTGTGCAGAATATGCGAAGGAAATGTTTACTCAAACCGTAATAGAATAAGAAAATTGATTAACAAGTTCTGAATAACTGGATCAGTCAAAGATGCATGTAAGTCCGGAAGACAATCTGTTCTGACACAGGAAAAGTTGCCTATTTCGGAACGCCCAACTCAAAGTCGAAAAAATCTATTAGAAAATAGGCTCAACAAGTAGGATTCTAATGGGTACACAAAGAGCACTGACTAAACATTTATAACTACACATGTACAAAATAACAGCAGTTAGAAATATTAATAATAATGAAATACAGCAAATTAAAGATTTGTGGTTACTTGATTTATCAAAGATGTTTGAATTTACAGGTTCCAGTTATTCGACTCCATTTTGTAAATACTGTGAAAGGTTAAGCTTGGTTACAATTGTTATTTTATAACTGCAAATCAAGAACTAAAAATTACAGACTTTTATGAAAGATGAACAGTGATGAAAACAACTTAAAATTGATAATTTTCATTTAGAGAGTGTTTTTTCCACAGAAAAATTTGCAATCTTGAAGGATTGATTTGAAAAATTATCAAATAAGTATAATTGAAACAAAGTACAAATATGACATGAATATTATAAGGGAAGTGGAACAGCTTTCATCTATATTATTTTTAATAAATTATTTACAACATTAAAACAATAATCTATTAGACAGTACAAATATGAATGAAATTCCTATTTCATAAATAGTATATTTTTAATTTTTTTTTTATTTTAACAATTAAATATATAATGTAAAAGGACAGAATAAATAAATTGATTTATTTTTTACAGAAGTTAACAACAACAAATTTCTTGTAATATTACTGAGTAGGTAACCATATAAATATTAATAAAAATGTCTTTAATTTATTATGGATCATTATTAAATGTTCAGTTTAGTTACAAATTTAAATTATTGGAACCTGGTTAAGTTATAGCATTAAAAGTAAATGTTTTTACTATAAATTCCATTATAATAATAAAATATTACATTACTACAAATATTAGACAAAAAAAATATTGATTTATTTTTGTGTGCAAGTGTTTTTGTGGTTTAAAGGCAAAAATCAATCTTTTCTACACCGTTCACTTAATGATGAGCAAGAAAACAGTCTTTTATATTTTGATGGAATACAGTCTCAAGTCGCTATGCTGTCAGAATATTGAATCTTATATTTGACCAAAAGACAGTTTGGGATTCCTCACTTGTATGATTTAAACCTGTGAAAAAATACTTGATATCCTATGAGTTGTCGATGGGTGATGATAGAACCTGTATACTTAGTTTTTATCATACTTTTATTTGATCATTTGGAAGATCGATTATAGCTGTATAGTCTACTAATTTGTAATATTATCAGATTGACTCTGTTTATAATCTGCCCTTTGGTGTATACGCTGAGCATTCCGTTCGAGTCCAGTCTTCATATTCTTGAGGCTGGTGAATGCTCGTTAAGTCGATGGAAGCAGAAGGTCCAATATCTCTTATATCAGTAACTTTGTTCTCTAAATCAATCTTCTTTAAAAACTGCTTATCAGATTGCTATAAATTACATAAACAATCTACACTCCCTTTTGGAAATAAAACTCTGCATATCTACAGCAGTTTATGACTTGTACTATCTCAAATATTTAAAGAGTTCTCTCAGTGTTTCGTTTCTGAATGGATATCTCATTATGGTTTCTCAATATCTCAGGAGGTTTTCTGCAGTACTATATCTGTTCTGAAAAATATAGACTGTCCAAGGTTAAGATAAAATCTCCATATTATGTACAGTGGGACCAATCTCAGCAATCCATTCCCTGCATTCTGTTTTCACTACTGAAGACGCATCATGTTCTGATTAACAACTTGGTTAAAGTGTTGAAAGTGTAATATTATTTGTCTTTTTGTGTAATTTCAACATACTGTCATTAAAAGCCTAGATATAAGAAAACAAGTCATACCAAGTTTTACTGCAGTAAATTTGGACTTCATAGTTGGTTAATTTCTTCACCAATAACATCTTATTTCACAGATTCCTTATTGCCCTCATATTACGTATTTTTCCCACTACTAGGCCTACTTTATTAATGAGGAAAGGTGAAATTAGATAAGTCAACTTGTATCATGATACAGTATCTGGAGTGAATTACTTCCACAGAGCCCTCAAATTTAAGCAGTTTCCTTACTTACTTCATGGAACTACAGTCACCTTGGCCTCATGTATCACAGCTTTCCATCCTCGCCGGTCTTCCCTAACTTTTCCTCCACCTCCTCACTCCAATCCTTCTCAGGTCTTGCAAACTTTTGAGCCATCAGATAATTAAGTTATATTATTAATACAACAACAATCTTGACAATTTAAAAAGTTGTTTTTATGATGGTAATAAATAGTACAGGCCCAACAATGTATTCTATATAGTTCATATTGTTCATGCAAAGTGATATCAGAGACTGTCCTTTGCATTTGTCAACATCTTTATTAAGAAATTGTTGTTTTATAAAAAAAATTACTAGGCAAACTAGGCAACTCTAACCCTTGTTAGTTAAGAGAACACAATGTTTTATAACTGGGAAAATGAACTACCAAACATCTCCATTTTTAACTATTAGCCTATGGAAATTATGATAAAATTTTGATTAATAAATACTTCATAATGTAATTCTAGTCAGAAATACTTCTAGTTATTAATTACAAAAAATAACTTTTTATATTTTTTTAAAAGATACATACCTCATCTCTGGCTTCTAACAATTCCTTAATTCTGACCATTATCACAGGAAGCAGAATGGATCGACATTCACTGTCTGAAAATAACTGACTATGTACAATATCACTTACTGTCATCATCTTCTGTTTTGCTAAGCGTTGTGGAGGTAGATTGTTGATCAATTCCATCAGCAACGAACTAGAAGATATCACAAAATCATTTTGGAATTGTTAAACATTGACTACTTAGAAAGATTATTTTGGGTTATTAATTTCTCACATAAGCATAGTATAAAATTATGTGATGATTATATTTATTTTTCCTTGGTTAAAGGTTTAAAGGTTTCCCTCTCAGTCATCATTAAAATGTATAAAATATGAAGAAGAGAACATAAAATAAAAGATTCTTGCCCTTGAATACTCTAATACCGCTAGGTCAGAACAAAACATGAGAAAGATCTAACACAAGCCTATATGAAAAAAGTGTAGATCTAGCTAGGTCCCTCAGGATCACCACACCTCTACTCACAATAAGCCCCTGAGGGAAGAAATGGTGGAAAATTTCATGATGAGTTTTTATGTGTATATACTCGTATATGTTTAGAGGTTATCAGAGTCCAAAAAACTATTTATAGAATAATGTTTATCCATATCCCATTTGTGCAATACTCTACAGCCCAAACGCGTGGACCAGTTTTAATCAAATTTGGTACATGACCATACCTCGGGGGGGGGGGGGGGAGCTGCTATAAGGAAAAAACACAAAATTGTGATTTTCTCTAAATCAGTTATAATATATTTGATCAAATTTTGCTCAATTTTGCTAAAATAACCTAAACAAAACATATTGATCGCCATTTCTTCAAAAATTCCGGTCGTTAAGTTACCACTAAAAAATAATAAATCAGCCATCAGGCTGTTGAGACGTTATTTATTTAAAAAATCCGCTCAATTGATATCCAGATACACTTTCAAAAGTCCCTTACCACACTTGGGAATAAACAAAATAACAAAAAACAAAAATTTTTGTCAAAAGTAAAATGTTTATTCCTATTAGACCCTTATAGCTATTACAACAACAAAGTTGTCATCTTCAGAGGGAATCTTAACAAAGCTATACAATCTATAGCTTTTGACAAAAATTTTTGTTTTTTGTTATTTTGTTTATTCCCAAGTGTGGTAAGGGACTTTTGAAAGTGTATCTGTATATATTGTCACCACAGTGCTCTGGTCTTTGTTTTTCAATTGATATCATTCAAATTTTAATGAATTGTGAAATTAATGACACAAATCTGTGTGGAAAATAATTTGTAAAAATATTTTATGATTCAGGAATAACTGGAAAAAAACAAAAATTAACCTTGATGCAATAATTAAAAGCTCCATTTTAATCAAATACAATTTAACCTACAGACGCATTTATATTAGGGAAGCAAGTTTAGATTCTACTTAAATATATAAATATTTTTTTAAAGGGAGTGTCCATGATTCATTTCCAGAGTGACGACTACCGAATTAACATTTTTGGTGACAAATAGTTTAGAGTGATTTTTGGGATAGATGGGTGAAAAAGCTTCTGCGATGTTTTCCCACCGTTTATTTTGATTTAAACTAGAAAGAGTATACATATTGTATTTATTGCAAAGAGAGGTCCCACCTACGATTGTAGTAAACTTTTTTTCTTATAGAATCTACGAAGTTTATAGATCAATTTGTTTCCCTCCAACACCTTAAAATAAATAAAGTTTGTCATTAATGAACTATATAATTATTTTGACGATAAAAGAATTTTTTAGCAAAAAATAATGCAAAATAATGTTAACAAAATGAATCGATGATATATACTCCAACTTGGTATTATGGAGTTTATTACATACACCAACTACATATTAGACTTCTATAACTGATTAGGTGAATGTAGTTTTATTTATATAATAAATTATTATAATCTTATTGGGATTTGTTGGGCACTTATTGGGAGATTGTAGAACCAGCTCTAAAGGCTGAAGAATAGAAACCAAATACATTTGCAATCTCTAGTTTTAAATAAATTTACATTTTGATTACAAAATATGTGTCAAATTATTTCTATGAGTTATTACATCAGTGAACATTTTATAGTTCTCATACAGAAGATGCCAATAGCAAGAATTTCTAGATTCAGTTAGAAAATATTCAGCCTAACTTAGAAAATAAGTTTGAATTATCTGGATAATGTCTTATAAATCGGTTACAGCACATAACATGCACCTTTTCAAAATGTTGAATACCCTGTTGTTTAGTGATCTGTTTATTTATAAAGTATTAAGAAATTTGTTAAGTAAATGTGGTGATAATAGAGGCAGAGCTGATCTAAAGACTGGATCCCTCTGAAATAAACTTACATATATATACTACAATGGAACAACTCACCAATTCTGTTGTACACTGAGCTAGGCTGTGCACCTTCCCTTTTTAAGCAACACACTTACCTCAAAACCTGTAGTATTTATTAGAGGCTTTGTTTTCGAGAGTATTGAGTGGATTTAGACGGTTTACTGGAAGTATAAGCTTATTCAATTTTCACCTGAACCTCTTAATCCCTTCAACAGTTTAGGTCGGGCCTAAACTATTGTTAACCCCCTTTATTTAACACTTCCAGTAATTATTATTAATTTTCCCTTAGTATAGGGAGCTCAAGAGCAAATTTTATCTTTTTTATTACTTATCTCAAGAGCGAGTTCTTTGGAAAGTTCCTCGATCACAATCTATATTGGTCACTTAGACGTAGTTGTTAACCTGTGTGTGGATTATTAAAATAATTGCAAGCACAATTCTTAGTTATGAAGTTAATTTAAATATCTCACTTTTTGCAACAAATTAAATTTTCATTTATATTTAAACACAATTATTTTTTCATTAACTTTTTTTTTAAATTATTTTCTTTTATATATTCATGTTTTATATTAGTATAAAACAAATAAACTCTAAAAATTCAGAGCAGGTTGGTATTTTACAAAAATTTACAACAATTAAAACTTTTCTTAATTTGATTACTTATTTCATTCTAATTTGAGAATTTTACTTTTCAACAATTCTTTTTCTATTAAAATTAAAATTTTTACAGACATAATACTTATTAAACATAACATATCAATTTATTCACAACAAACAAAAAATTATCCCAGTGAAAACTATTAAAGGATTTGAAATTATTTTTTATTGCACTTAGTGGCAACTCACTATTTTATCAAATATTATAAAAATGTCAAACCTTGACCGACGTGTTGACTTTCCTGGAATTTTCTGATTGTGGAGTAGATCCGTGTTGTTAATCTGCTATCAGCTTCAGTCCATTGGTACAGCTAGGTCTAGTCCAATTTGGCAATCCTGATTTTATTGTCCCTTTACATGTGACGTAAATCTGTCATATCTGACTCTAACACTTAATTGATTCTAATCTTTAATTTACTTTACTACTGACTTTAGAAATTTAATTCAAGAATCTTATGCAAACTGTCACGAAGTAAGGTGATCTTCATCTTTGAAAAATGATTACAAGAGAGTACTCCGAGAGGATCAACTGGTCTATTTATAGCCGAAATACATTCTATTCTCATACCAATTTTCTTCCCTTCTTGATGATATTTGCTTTTTCTTCCTTATTAATACGTTTAATTTATTTTTTTCTTTCTGTCTTCCACTGTGTTGTAGTATTTATTCTGAATCTTAGAATATTAATTTTTCTCTTCTAAACCCATTTTAATTACTTTTTCCATTAATTAGTTTATATTTTAACTGTTGTTGTCAGTTGGCTTCATGACTCCGCCCCTCGCGACGTCACAGTTTTCCGTATTTTCTGGTCCTGTAAAATTTAACTTGCTCTGGGCTGAAATCCTTTTGTTTTATTTTAAACTTTTATAACTTGCTAATTTTCTGTAATCTGTACTTTTTGATTCTTGCATCTTGTTAGTCACCTAAATTTTTATTAAATTTCCTCTAATATTTTGACCTGGGATTTACATTTTCTTTTTCTTTAATTATTATTATTTATTAATCTGAAATTATTATTCTTTATCTCTTTCCATTTTCCCACAAAAGGTGTGAATATTATTAATTTTTTATTTTGGTATGGAATTTATTTTTTACTCAATTCATCATTGCTTTTATATATCTTAATATCTTCATTACTTTATTAAAATTTTCTTTTGTCTTACTTTTATAAGTAGGACATTTCTGCTAACTTTTTAATTAATCATTATTCCCGATTTTTTTCAAGAATAACATTTTCTTAGATTTCCATGTAGTTTTTTTGAATTTGACCAATTTTGAAAATTCCCTTTCTTACTTTGTCTTCAACTTTAATTACGTCAATTAATATGAAATATTAGTATTAGATATAAATTGCTTACAACTTGTACTACCATTACATATATTTAAAACAGTTTAATTCATATTTTCAAAATTCATCAAATGCTGATTTTTTATTTCAAAATGACTAACTCAGAAACTTGACGATTGAACGGGTTTGCGAATTGTGACATCAGACCGAAGTCATAGTCCACTTCCACAAGTCAAAATAGCAAAGCTTGATTCTAGTGTACAATATTTGTCAAATAGAGTTCCCATACAACGACATTTCCGTTGTAGTACCTAAACCTAATCTAACAATTTTAATGCAATTTTACTACAGTCTAAACTTTACAACTGTATGCCATTTATAACATTATATCTTGCAACAATAAATTCATCTTTTTTAAGCTTTTAAGAAAGTTTCTATTTGAAACAGTCATTCTAAACTTTGAAATGGGAATATCTGAATAATTTAAAAATCTTAAACCTAATTTCTAGTATCAATGGTTGATCTTGTTAATTTATGTGGGGATGTGTTTATATTTATTACAATGTTTTATTATTTTTTATTTATAAGTTTTTTTTTTAAGAAGATTTAAAAACCATTCACACCATAAAACAAAACCATGCATTAATCATCAAAACAGATAAAGACAATGCTATTGTAATTATGAAGGGAAAAAAACTATATTGAAAAACCAAAAAAATCTTTAACGACAATAACTTATCATCAAAATATGAATCCTACTAATAAATATAAAAAAGATACCAATTCGGCCATTAAAAGTGTAAACATTTGAACAACGAAAAAAGACTTCTAAAAATAATTAATTCTACAGCATCAAATTTAAAAGCTCTCGCAAAATTACAGAAACAAGAACACCCACTCAGACCACTAGTAAATTTCTGTAACACTCCAACCTTTAAAACGGCCAATAAATTGGAAAGGATTATTCAAAAGAACATATTGTTTTAGGGATAACCACAGCTTAAGAAACACCTATGACTTAATTGATAGACTGAACAAAATAAACACAACCTTCGTTCCATTTGACATTATAAACATACCAATTACCGAAACCTTAAACATATTAGATAATAATTTACTCGAAAACAAAACAAAATAGAGAGTAAACAGATCCCTGAGTTAATAAATTACTCAAAATATGTCTATCAAAAAACTACTTCAAATTTAATGGTGAAATATTTATCCAAAACAAAGGTCTTGCTATGGGATCACTACTTTCTGGAATAACAGAAATTTTCTCAAACCACATAGAAACCTACCATGTGATAAACATCGCCAATAAACACTATAATGAGATAATATATTATTTTCGATACATTAATGACATAATTTGTTTCTTCGATGGAAACCAACAGCAAGTAGAAATATTTGGTAACTACTTAACAGCATACATCCTAACGTTCATCATAGAATTTAAAAACAACCATAACCTCAATTTCCTAGACTTCAAAATTAACAAGAACAACAACAGACATTCATATATATATATATATATATATATATATATATATATATATATATATAAGAAAACAACTCAAACAGACCAAACCATCCATAATAACTCTGATCATCCCATTTCTCACAAATTAGCTGTATTTAACAGCTTAATACAGAGTAAATAAAGTTAATTTAAATGCAGAACAATATCATAAAAAACTCAACACCATCAAACACATTGCAATAGTGAATGGATATGACTTGTAAACAAAAGGCACAAAAACAAAAGAATGAACCTGTTAAAGAAAGATCCACACATAATTACTTCATACAAAAAGAAATTCCATATCCAGCTAAAAAGCATCGTGAAAAAACATGGCTACAATTTGGCTTATAGAACAATAAATAGCCTTAAATCTTTAAATACTCCACAAAACAAAACTACCAATAAATTTGACTGGCATCTATAAAATCACATGCACTCCAAAAATGACATTCGATAGACAGACCTTTTCACAAAAAATACACCAAAAATATATTCAAATCCAAATCCAATTTTACAGAACACATCATCAGAGAAAAGCATGCCGATATAGACACAAACATGGAAATTCTACACTTCTGTAATAAGGGGCATAAGATGAACACATTGGAACCTCATAATAAAAATTTCAAAAGAGACAACAGAAATCTATTAAATAATCAAACACAATGTCAATCTAACCTTATTGTTTGATCTAATAGAAAAGCTATCACAACCCACCAGATAAAGTCAACACAGTTCAACAGTTGGACAAAGTAGACAGTGCTATCTATAAACATGACAAATTAATTAATTTACAAATTATTTTTTTTTAATCTAAACTTATGATGATGTGTGTTTCTAAGTGTATTTAAGTGTTTATGAAATGTTTTTAATGTTTGCCAAATTGTTAATTCAATCAAAATGTTTGTTCTGAGAGTTCATCAAAATCTGATGATGCCTGAGAGTTTAGGTGAAACAGCTGTAAACAAGAAAATTTTACAATCAAGATTACTCAGGAAGTAAAAACTTTATAAATATTATAGTGAGCAATCAGTTAGGCTAACACCACAATAAAATTATTATTATTTTTATTTGAAGTGTGTTTCACATTTTTGGCCTTATCGTTTTCAAAGTCTAAGTCATGTGCTTATCATTTTCAAAGTCTAAGTCAAAGTACAGTAAAATCGTCTGATAATTCCTGACTGTGACGTTAGTAACCAGTAGATAATCCCAGTTGCGATTGAGAAATCTAAACGGTTCATCTGCTGTTACATAGGCTTATCAGTGAAATATTGAACTTTGGATTGATGACTTAATATGGAACAAGATGTGTGATATTCAAAGCGAGATATATTAATCACATAATAGATTATTAATATAGAAAATTGTCAAGAACGAGTGTCCAATTATAAGAACATTTTAGGCTTAAATGATAAACAAATAATATGATCCATCTGAAAACCCTGTTAGTTTGAATCATAAACTACACTGTTAATAAAAACAATTTAACGAATTATTTAAAATATTGACTTTTGGGAAATTTGTGGTAGCTATTTAAAAATAAAAAGAGACGTGAACGTTTATTTGAAATGATTATATATTAAGACTATTTGATGAACATTTTGATTTGAATGAAATTTTCAGACAATTTATGAACATTTCAATTTGGTTTTATATTATGAAAATAATAGTTTCAGGTTGGATTAATGTTGTTAAGATTAAGTAATTTTCTGTTGTTCTAAATTTGATATTAAATGTATACACTTCAGATGTCACGACTGTGTTTTAATTTAAGTAGTAAGCTCTTCCAAAGAGGTCTCTCCCCGGGGTTAACTTTATTTTTCAGAAAGAGTTCATGGGATCAACCACATGTTGGCACCCTATATTTGAATTTATAGTTTGAGTACACATGTACAATAGTAAATAAAGTATGTAAATAATCTTTTAAAATGAGTAAGTTTCAGCGACCGGAGGAAGAAAGAAGGTTACAAAAGCTAGGTTTTTATTTATTTCTTAGATTTTGAAGATGGCTGTCTATAATTTTTATTATTTGTAATTGGGGTCTTGGTTTTTATTGTCAAGCATTTTTATTATTATGTAATTCTGAAGCCATTTCATATTATTCTTAACTGATCAAATGTTTGGGATATGGATAAAAACCAGCTGCCACTTTTTCCCCACTCTCTGACAATTTAGTGTAGTAATTAAGCTGGGACTCCAAACAGGTCTTTTGACAGAAGGCTATCCCTTTTCTCATGTATTACTTATCTAAGGATATTACTTGCTTTAGTTTATATTGAAAGTTAGTGTTGATTTCAAGATGAGTATTATTTATGTTGTCTTATAGTTTTATTTTGATTGATTATTTTTTGTCAAAGCAAATGAAAGTAAATTCATTCATTCATTCAATAATAACTATGTTCCTGAGCTTTTCTTATTATTTATTTGCTTACAAAATGATTTAGAGTTTAGGTACTACAGTTGTAATAAACATAATACAATTTGTAAATCCGAGAGTTATACATACCTGAGCTGTGTTGCACTAAAAACTTGTAGGATATCAGGAATTGTAGTTGGTAAATATTTGAGACAAGCTCCTTGGATCAAAAGTGTTGCGTCTGTATCATAACACATCATTGCCGTGATACTTTGTAGCAATTGTTTCAATGAGAGCTCAAATTGTTGTTGGCCTTTTCCTTCATAACACCTGATTAAAATGATAAAAATCAAAATTCATATACAATAAATGTGTTAATGTTAAAGAACTGATTTTGGCATAATTTTATTTCACAATATGAATCAAATGATATACTCACAACACTTAGATTGTGTGTATTGTGTATAGCATGATGCTTGATATTGATTTTTTTATAACCTCTTGATTTCTAAAAATATTACTGATGTGATGTGTAATGCAACTTATAAAAAAAAAAGGGAAAAAAAAAAGGAAAAAAAAAACTTTGTGAACCAGTTAAAGATCCACACATAATTACAAAATTCAAAAAGAAATTCCATTTCCAATTGAAAAGCATCTTTAAAAACCATGGCTACAATTTGGCATATACAAACAGTCTTAAATACTTAAATACCCCAAAAAAACAAAACTACCAATAAATTTGGGAAATTATTAGTTTGAATAATTTTGCTATGACATATACGAAAATAAAGAATGTTTTAATCTCACTATAAATGGTTTAAATTCTTCAGTTTTAAATTTATTATTTACGAACATTTGACATATGTCAGTTGGCACTGTGTATTAACTAACTATACTTTCAGTAATAAATGCTCTGGATAATACAAGAAAAGCTTACTCTGAAAAGAGAAGTCGAGATCGTACAATGAAACGCATGCAGTACTGCAAAGACTTCATAGTCCTGAGAAGCAGATCTTTGTCTTCTGAACTTGAGTTTGCATTGTCAATATGATACTTTAGTACCACTATTAATTTACTGAAACAAAAATTATAGTATTATATAAATTATACGTCCTACAGGGAAGGTAAAAACAATGTTGAGTTTACAATGGAAATATACATTTTTAGATTTTCTTAGCCCAACAAAAATCTTTATTTCTAGAGTAAAAAATAGTAAACATTTATTATTCAAAGAAATAAAATCTTACCTTTGCCATACATAATTTATTCCTGAATGTGTCACATTTATACATCAAAATCTAAAGTTAATTAATCTTAATTCAGACTACCATTCTTATAACACACGCCAAAATATCCATCTCTGTACTAAACAATATATATAACTTTGCGCCAGAAAGGAATTGAATACATGTGTATATCTTCATGTAATCATTTGCTTAATGCCATTTGGAAGAAAGCTAGTTTCCAAATTTTAAAAAGAAAGTGAAAAATTTGCTTCTTCAAATTATAATTTATCAGTAAATGGCTATTTAATTGAAACCATTGGCATGATAGTTATATTCTGAATAAATATTTATTACTATGTGTGTATAATTAATTCTAAGACTTATTATTATATGGGGTTGCTTCGTACATGAAATCTATTAACACTTACAACTATCATTGTTAATCATTGTTTTCTGATTTTTTTTTTCCTTCTTTTCCTTTATCTTTGATGTATTTTACACCACTATGTACTGTTATTAAAGACAATCTCTTCTTTTTTTTTACCACAAATATATCAAATTTGAGAGGCTATGTTTTTTGTTTTGTTTTAAGATGAAAAACCATTGTGGTCATCGTTGTCTTCACAAAATTGAGCATTAACCCTTTTAGCGCTGAAAATAAATAGTCTATTTTACATTAGAGTGCTATTAGGTTAGATTTTTTAATTTTTTATTTGTCTAAAGTTCTATTTTAATTTGAATTCTTTGAGTTATAAGGAGATAAAAAAAATACAACTTAGCTTTTTGAAAGGTTTTTATATTTTTTACAATTAAAAAAGATTTAGAAAATTTCCTTGTAACTTAGATGCAAATATCTAGAGTGGCCATATTTTTTATTACACTTTTAGAAACCTATAGGGTTTTTTTTTTTTTTTTTTTTTTTTTTTTAACTGGAGTTAAAAAACATTACTGCTATTAAAAATATGCCTTCCTCAAAATGTTTTTTGGGTATGGTATACCTCGAAGCATTCATCTAGATGCAAAGTTGGGTTGGATACACATGTCTTACAAAAATATACAGTCTCTTTTTGAAATCTTTTTTCCAAGCACACAATACATCTTGTGCCCCTCACTTTCTTTGATAAGAAATGCCGTCCTTCAAGTCTTTCATCTGGAGGTCCTTGGGGTTTCCGTCCTGGTTTTCTCTTCTTCTGCTGGGCAAATCTTTCTGCAACGAGATCCTGCACCAAACTTTCACGAAATTCCTCATGGGTCAGTGGTTTCTTACTGTACTGCGTTTGTGTGGCTTTATACAATAAATAAGAGTTCACAACACCCACTTCCAATAGCCAAAAAACACCTTTCTGTACCATTTTTTAGTATGATGCATAAATTGATAGGAGGAAATAAAATGCCAGACCTAGTAATCATTACTGTCCCAGTGATGAAACAATTATTTTTTAGTAACTCTAAAATGTGGTATGTGTCACATGTGTGGTGCTCTACAGCCCAAACATGTGGACCAATTTTAATCAAATTTGTTTTGTGGACATATCTCGGGAAGCCTTTCTCATTTTTTTGATAACTCAAAATTTGGGAGTAATTGCCAAAAATTTAGGAGGAAAAACCACAAAATTAGGATTTTCTCAAAATCGAACACAACGGTTTTAATCAAATTTTGCTTAAAAGTAACATTAACCTTTTGATGAGTGCATTAAAAGTACTATTTTTAGTTATCACGTCATATGACGTGAATAACGGTGTGTTACTCAAGGAGTGGCCATGTCATAGACGTGACACGTTTATCTGCCAGTAACACAATTTCTATCTACTCTATCATGCTGCTGCTTCAAAGCGGAAACATTCGTATATATGGTTTCTCGTGACAAGGTGAGTGATTTGTGCTGCAATCTAGACGAATTCCTAAGAACTACTTTCATTACTTATCTTCTCCCCTAAGAAATGTAATCTGGTCTAGTAAATAAAGTAATTGTTAGTTATTCTTTTTTATTGTGTACTTTTATTTATAAGAAAAATAGTATATAGTTCAATATTTCTTTCACAATGGAAACTGATCCAGAATATTTACTATGTAATAAGGAAATAAGAGAGTATTGGAGACACTAAATAGTGATTTGGATGAAATGTCTGATGGTAACTCTAATGAAGTCTTTGGTTCAGATGTTGACATTTTTCAAGAAGACAATGAAGTATAAGTATGATATCGACATCAGCAGCTCAGACATAAACACGACATGGTTGAAGTAACCAAAAGGGAAAACAATGCCAAGAAACCATTGTCTGTTATTGAATACACAAAAAATATGGGTGCCATCTATATATCTGATATGGTTGTTTCCTTTAATGATGCTACTCTTAAAACTACAAAGTGGTATAGAAAACTTTTTTTTTTTTTTTTTTTTTTTTTTTTTTTTTTTTTTTTTTTTTTTTCATATTCTTGCTATCACAGTTCTGAACGCCTACCTAATGTTGAAACAAAGAACTGACAAATGTCAGTCTTTATGGACTTCCATACAAATCTTATAAGACAGCTACTTGAGTTGCACTTTACTGCAAAAGAACATCCGCTTATTGTTCCACACACTTTGACTGGAGACAAACATCCGCTGCAGCTGACCGGGCGACACTTTGTGAGGCCTCTTCCAAAAAATGAAGAAAGGAAAATCCAAAGACAGTGTTATGTGTGCACTAACTCGTCGCTAAAACAAC
Organism: Aphrophora alni; assembly: GCA_963513935.1. Classification (NCBI taxonomy): domain Eukaryota; kingdom Metazoa; phylum Arthropoda; class Insecta; order Hemiptera; family Aphrophoridae; genus Aphrophora; species Aphrophora alni. Next base: position 39,790,791 of record OY740765.1, on the reverse strand, counting down.
GAAAAAGAAAAGACACTTCCTATGAATGCCAGGACTGTCGTGTAGCATTATATATTCACCCATGCTTTGAGGAGTTTCATACACTTAAAAGATTTTAAGAACAATGACGTATTTTGTTTTTATATTTTTAGGCACCAATATTATTTCATTTATGTGTTTTACAAGTTATTCTAACAAATAAATAAGTAACACAGTTTTGCAAAATTTTATTTTTTACTCCTTGAGAATATTTGTTGATATTTTTTTCTTATTCATTGAGGGCATGTGAAACGTAATATGAAGTGATTACTCCTGAAAGGATGAAGGACTCGAACAAAACATATTGGTCACCATCTCTTAACAAATGCCAATTCGTGAGTTCATTAAAAAACCAAAAATCAACCATGGGGCAAAGAATAAAAGATGCAATTTCTAAAGCCCTACCGATTTCACTCAAATTTTAATAATTAGGACAAAACAAAAATTAATCTTGTCATCATGAGAGCTAAATACAATTTTTGCTGAGGATATTTTCATGGTACAAATGAAACAACTTTAGCCCCATATTTAAATATATAAATAGTTTTTCAAATACAGTGTCCATGGTTCATTTTCACACTTTGATTGACAACTATTTTAAAATTTGAAGCTTTTACTATGTTCAAGCATTATGTTATGAGAAAAAACATCCATTGTGGATTATATCAGAGTTTTTATCTTTTCTCATAACAAAACTGCCGAACTGACATTCTTGATGATGAATGTCTTGTTAGGTTTATTTGGTTTTGTGGATGGGTGAGTGAGAAAGTTTATGTAGTGTTTTTGCACAATTTATTTACAAAATGCCTTTCTGTAGTCTGTGTATATTTTAATAATAGATCATATTATCTTACTGACCATATTAACTAAGGTTATCATAATTAATATCACAAAACAATAAACTAACACTTACTTGTACGCTAGTGTGGCACTAAAACTGTCTTGTATGTATAAATCTAACACAGGCTGAAAGTGTTGGTATTTACGATCAGATACCAATCCAATAATGTACAACTAAAAAGAAGTAAAACAAAATTAATTTCATTTTACTATACTAAATAAAAAAGTATAAAGAATATATATATACAGTAATCAAAAACAGAAAATTTTGTCACTTCAATTTCTCGCATAGATGTAGTACAAAGAAAGTTATATAATGGGTTACAAATTCAATAATTGAGTTCATCATGGAAATATTCATTTTATAACCAATAAAATAAAAAGTGGTAATCTGAATGATATGGATGGACAAATATTCATAAAATTCAACATGTCACCATATTCGGACCAAATCCCTAGGCCAAACTTTGGAGTCAATTAATAAGGCCAAAATTCCATTTAATCAAAATTAGCTCTAAGGATTTTGATCAAATTTATTCACCAATATACCCTGTAAGGAAAGAACAAAATGTATTGGTCACCATCTCTCAAAACATTCCAGTTCAGGAGTTTAAGGCCAAAAAGTATAAATGAACCGTGGAAGTTGAATATTGCAAAATCAGATGTATTTTGATAAAATTTGGTAAAATGTGCTACATATGAACCAAAGCAATATAGTAGCCTACACGAAATAAAGTGCGGCTGCACTAATTTCATTACAATGAACATTGGAAAAATATTATTTTTTAATTTTGGACTCCTAAAAGAAATATTTTGGTAGCAAGTAGTTAAAAAATGTTTAAATACAAACTTGGATCAATTGGTATTTAAAGAGCTTAGAACTTCAAACATTTTGACTTAACAACGAAGTGCTAAGAGTCATATCCGACACATTTTACCCTACGTTAAATGCTAGTCGTAAATTACAAATCACTTACAGTTGTTACAGCCCACTAAATAAAATTACTATTAATTGTTATGAGAATATTAAATTTAGTACCAATTGATAGTAGAAATTTCGATAGTACCATAGATCAAATTCAGAGGAAATATACTAGCTCAAAGTTCACTCTCAATCTACCAACAGCTATCACTCAGCTAATGCGCAATCTTATAATTGAAACATTGTTCGTGTTTAGTATGTTAAACTTTGTGTTGTTTTCTTTTCTTTTTTTTTTTTTTTCACATTAAAGAAATGAACATTTTATATATCTCAGTTTTTGGATTGACCTATTTCTTGGTGCTAATTATGTGTTGTGAATATAAAATAAATAAAAATGAAAAAAAACATTTTTCTTCATTTATCAAGAGGAACCAACTAATAAACAAAGGTAATTTATAATCTAATTTCACAAAAATACACATTAGAATGTGCTGAAATAAATCGCATTATAGACAAAATTCTTACGATTATAGGATATTACAAGAGCGCAGATATTACAACGAACAAAGAGATACTGACAGACAGACAAATAACACCACAACGAGACAATTGCCATTCACAACAATATACATGTTGGATATGGAACCAAAAGGGGCATATTTCGAAAGATTGTATATACAGAATTTCAAAAAACCACTAGAGCCAGGGACACAAATAAAGTATTCTAGAGAGCCACTAGAACCTCGGACACAAAACATATTTTTCACAAACACGAACAATGAAACTAAACCAAAAATTCAATGGACGGCCATGCAACATTATGAACAATGAAAACATATAAATTGCATTAAAGAACAAATGCAGTCCAGTCGACAAAACAATTACACATGAAAAACCGTGAGGCACTCTGAACAAGACATACATGTCAACAGCCTTGAACAGAATTCATTACTTACTAAGCGAAACGAACAATCCAAATTAAAAAAATCTACAGTAGAACACAACTACGAACTCAATTGCCAAAACAAAATCACAAGCGTAATCAAATACTTCTAAATAGAAATTTAACAAAAAATCAATGAAAGTTCAACAATACATGTGACAGGTTATCTCGGAAGCATTTATACACAAATATTATTAGACACAGGGTGTAACATCTCGTGCATTATTGACAAATAAAAAGAATTCACTACACCACTAACGTCAAACAATATAATTTTCACATCAGGGAACATAACTCCAATGACGGTTATGGAAAGAGCCATACCATCGTTGCAAACACAGGATGTGCCATACACACTAACAGTATATTTAGTCAAAGACATAGCATGCGATATCTTATCAGGAAATGATTTTTTAAAACAAAAAACAATGCAATCATTAACTACACAACAAATATGATTCAAATTAGAGGAGAATAATTATAACTACAGGGTTCATGTTTACAAAAACCAGAAACACCAAATCTCATTCAAGACACAACACAAAAAATCTTTTCCCAAAAAAATATAATATTAGGACCATATGAAACAAAATACATTGGGACAAAAATGGACACACAAACACCACATGGACTACAATACAGCTTTGAACCCACAAAGGAAATGATGGATCAACAAGGTATACATATATACGCAGCATCACAGAACACACACATTAAACTAAAAATCAATTTCCAGCAGAATTTTACAATCCACAAATTTAGGGTAACTTACATTTGAAAAACAAAACAATCCAACAATACTTCAAATGGAAAATGTTTCACAAGTCAAAAAACAACAACATTTTTTTACCATGAATACGAAAAATGAACCATTAAAAAAAGACCTAGGAGGGACTAAGATAGACATTAATGACAATTTAACCGAAGACAAACTTACAGTGGATAAAAGATTAATTCAAAAATACATACATCTTTTTGCATGTGGACAGGAAGATCTACAAGAAGCAAGCATGCCTGTATATAAAATCAAAATGAAAAACGACATCCCAATTGCCATACACCTTATCGTTTAAGTCTAACCAAAAGAACAGAATTAGACAGACAAGTCGATGAACTCAAAAAGGCAAAAGTCATACAAAATTTACATAGTGCATTGTAAATAACCTGGAAACCAATGAAGAATAGTAGTTGATTATCGAATATTAAATGAAAATATGGAATCAGACAGATTTCTACTACCCCAGAGCTGAAACAATTTTTCACACTTTGGGCATTGCACAATATTTCTCTTCGATGGACATACATCAAGCTTTTTTCCAACAACATATAGCTCAAGAAGATAGCCAATACACAGCATTCGTAGCACACAAGTGACTATTTCAATACACCAGACTGCCTATGCCATGCGAAACTCATCAAATTCTTTTCAAAGAACTATGAACAGATTATTTGCTGGTTTACTATACCAAGAAATGATTACATATGTTGACGACTTAGTGTCATATGGCTCAACATTTGAAAATCAAAGTAGACTCACTAGAAAAAGTTTTTTGAAGATTAGATTCAGCAATTTGAAACTAAAAACTTCCAAATGGTATTTTTTTACACCAATATAGATATTTTGGGACATACCATTTCCGCTGAAGGAATAAAGCCGTTAAAAAATAACTTTAAAATGTTTAGGGATTTATCAAAACCTACAACGACAATAAACGTACATAGTTTCCTGTGAGCAGCTTCTTACTATAGAGAATTTATACACAAATTCAGTGACATTACCAAACCACTTATGGAATTAACTAAAAAGGAAATTGCAGAAAATAAAAAGTAAAATGGACAGAGGAAGAAGAGACAGCCTTCCTAGAATTCAAAAATGCTATAACAACACCACCAGTGTAAGCCATTTTTTGCGAAAACTGGGATACAGTAATTTCATGGGATACCAGCAGACATGGAATTGGAGACATATTATCACAATATCAAGATGATAGAAGACATAAACCAATTGAATACGTCAGTAGATGATTGACAGATACAGAAGGGAAATGAACCATCTCTGAAATTGAACTACTCAGCGTAGTTTATACTATAAACTACTTCTGACCTTTCACTTATGGCAGACATTTTACCATATTTAATGACCATGCCAGCCTAAAATACTATACAAATTAAAAAACTTAAATAGACTCCCGATGAAATTAATAGATTATGACTTGTAATAAAACATAAACCAGGCACCATTATGAGAGTTCCAGACAGCCTGCTCTGATATCCAGACGACAGGCCAACAGAAATCTCAGATATTAAAGAAGAATTTCACACGCATAATATTATGAGAGAAACTTTACAATTAAAAGACGAATATCTATTTAATACCAGACCCAACGAATGCTGACAAGACAACAATTCGAGCTTCGAAATTATATATGTTGCATGACAACATACTCTATTATAAACAATTCACTAACGGGCAAACTCAACAACTTCTGGCTGTACTAAAATCATTAGTGGAAAATACTTTAAAAGCATACCAAAATTCTCTGACAGCGGGTGTACACGCGGGAATATCTAAAACTCTATCAAAAATTAAATTAAAATACTACTGGAACACGATGTTAGCAGATGTTATAAAGTATATTAAATCATATCATACGTACATGTCAAACTAAGAAAACTTACAGACAAAAATGAAAAGGATTTTTACAACCAATAATACCTTACGAAAAACCATTCACGAAACTAACCTTAGACTATTTAGGCCTACTATCTAAATCAAACAAATATATATATATATCCTGGTAGCTATAGATAACATGATGAAATTTGCTATAGTAAAAACAATGGAACAAGATGACATACAAACTACAGCAAAATTCTTACTAAATGACATACTACCTACATATGGTATGCCAACTAACATACAAACGGACAAGGGAACAAATTTTGTAGCCGAGTCCTTAAAACAACTGTACAAAGCTTTAGGGATAACACTACAAACTTCGACAGCCTACAGAGTCCCTATTGTCTTTTCTGATATGATTTTCACTTTTTCTTTATCAGCATTTTATAGTCCTTCGCGTCAGCTTTCGCGAGAATTTCGTGTGATGTTTGTCGGTCCATCCGTTCACCCGCAATTCCTTACGCAACAATCGACGTAATTTTCAGTTTTTATTTTCACACCTTTTGATTTAAAGTTTTGAAACTTCACCATTTTGTTGAGTTTCCGCAATAAACACACTGGCCGTAACAAAGATGCTGTCCGACTTTCCTGTCTTACGTAATTTCGCACTCTTTTTCACACTTCTTTGTTTAGGGGTTTATTAATCACCATGGGACTTACAGATTCTTTAGCATATACAATTTTAACCATGTTTTATTAATCTTGAAAATTTATCTTTATTCGTTTTCACACAAGGATGTGAAAACCATATTATATAAGGGCCTTTCTATTTTATGCAATTTTTGATTTTTTACTTTAATTCCTTGTTAAACTTTAATCTTTTAACTAAACTTATACAACACATTTCCAAAATTTATATTTGTTTACGTTTTATTCAACTTTTAAATTATACCATTTCATCTAACTTTTTTAATATTTATTTTTTCAACAATTAAGCAAGAATCTTTTATTCTTAGATTTCTTTATTTATTACAGAAATACTAAGGTTTTTTGAATTTGATTAATTTTGAATTTTTTTAAATTTGCTGTAGCGCATGTTGGTTTATATGAAATAACCGTAATATTGCGTACAACTTGTACTACAATTGCACATCTTTCAACATTACTATTTCATATTTTCATAATTCATCAAATATGATTTTTTTATTCAAAATCTATCGACATACAATTTTACTGTCAAAATGAGTAGGCGAAAGTTGACTTTAGACCTAGCCATAGGTCGGTTTCACCGACTCGCTCTGAGCAGCAAAGTTGGTTACAATTCAGCCAAACCTTGTATTAGGATTATATTTTGATTTTTCTCATTTTTGACCAAAATATAATCCCATACAATAATTTCCGTTGTAGTACATATGACATGGATAAAAAATATAATAGTTTAAACAACTTAAGTTAAGCAACTTTATTTAAGTTAGAAAACACAATATAGTAATAAGTTATAATTAATTAGGATAATAAGGATAGTAAATACTAAAAATAAGGTTTTCATCAGATAAAATGTAAATATTTTTTTCTAACACAAACAAGCCAGAGAAAACTTAATATTATTAATAATATTTCAAGTACAATTTTAATATAATTGATACAAAATAAATTACTAATGTTTACACAAGATGTTTGCTCAGCTCCAGGCGACTAAGGTCAATAACAAAACATTAATACTTTAAACGAAGTTTGTTCCAGAAAGTCTTTAATGTTATTTTAAACACACAGTCTCAACCCACGACTGGACCAACAACAGTAACCACAGATGTCCAAAGGCAATTTCTTCAATTAGCGGCATCTTTCACTAACGTTGCGGCACAATGACAGGCGACCAACTACACGTCCTCACGGCAAATGAAGAAACAACCACTTGAATAACATGCAACAACTGATCAAGAATGACCACACACATTGGTGACGACAGCAACATCACTAGAGGCCTTTGAGAACTTCCAAAATAATGTAGATTAAAAAAACTACATTACAATGATAAATTGCATTAAACTTTTATTAACTCTGTATAAAAGACAACAAAAACAAATATTTTATAATGGTCAATGTGCTATGTTAGATATTAACTGTAGAAACCACATATCCACACATACAACCCATTACTTCCTCCACAATCTGAGATTTCCACCATCAAAATACCATAAAAATGGAAGAACCATACATGAATGTAATCACCAGAGAGACCCATCATCACCACGGACGGGACATCACTCAGAACACCAAGATGTACTTCACACCATGACATGGATATCGGGGTCGATATCTGAAGGGTACAACTTCTCAATGGATGTGATCTACACAGCAAAGCCCAGAGATGCACATTCCACTGCACTCCAAGCAAAGGACAACCCATAATAAAGGCAATCACAGGAGACCTATTCACCATTACCAACCCTACTTCCCAAACCCATTTAAGATGCGATGAAACACTCTTCCCCAAAAATGGTCAGACGTGATAGATACAACATCCCTAGAACATTTGATATTAGGCTTATAGGCATTTACTTTAACCATTGCAATTAATTACTTAGGATTACAAATATATGTAATAAATAAAGTAATAAAACTAAGAACACCTCCTAGAGATTTTCAAGTTTGACATATTGTCAAGGCTGACAATTTTCAGAGAGAAGGTATTGTTAGGAATAGTTGTTAAAAATAGCGGATAGGAATAATTGTAAAAGCTATCAAATATAATTTCAATTCTAAGTCTCAAAACAATACACAGAAGGCAGCCTATTATTATGAAATATATCAAGAAGTATTGCAATAGCTGACTCTAGACAAAATGCTCAGTTCGTTAACCTGCCAAAGTATATAAACGCACCATGACGAAGTGTATGGGTCAGTCACTATTGAACTGTGTTAGCTGGAAACCCTGCTCGACAGTTGACGAAGGGCATTGGTCGAAACTATCTATCTGATTCGTCAGAATCAGCTTCAAGAGCATTATGGTCAGGAACATGGTAGTCAGTACTTGTAAAAAATAGAGGTGAGCAAACCGATAGTGTATAATTTAATTAAAGAAAGTAGACTCATTTGAATTTTATATTTCACAATAATATTCAGTTTACTCTATCGTGGGACTAATAGATATAGTTTATTATAAAAAGGAATTAAATATTAATAATGTATTTCTTGGAATTATAATATAACTGAACCACTCATTGATATATAACCTATATTTCATTTAATCATAAATAGCTCTTTTTGAAATAAATAACTTTCAAAGTAATAACATTTTATAACAAATGGTGCATTGGCCTTATCTAGAGAAGTTTCATTTGAACCCAAACTTAGGTCATTAGAGAAAATACAATCCCTAACAGTATATTTATTAGTTTTACAGGATGAAGATGTAGAAATCGAGGGCGGTGATATTTTAGAGCAAGAACAAAGTGATGAGTTTGAAGAAACAGAAGACATTCAGTTAGAACAAGACATTGATAACATTGAGGCTATTCTACTTGAGCAAAGGATAAATGCTGAAATTATTTAGCGAATTGATGGCAAACTTGCTTATTTAAGTAGAGATTCTAAGATGCTTTGAAACCTACAACCAAATACCAATAAATTGCTTGTGACTGAAATGTTCATAGGATGTGGATGGGACGTGTTGCTAATGAGGCAAAAGAGCCTGTGACCGTCTCCACTTCTTTTGACCAGCTGGAAGCTCCGGCTGGCTGGAGACCGGGTACACTTTAGCCGAATCTTGTCAGGATGGGCCAAGGAGTCGGGTTAGGATGCTAATGAACGCACGCAACGCAAGTGAAATTAAATGTTATATTTTATTTACTGCCGAATTAAAAGATTATAGAATTATTTATAATTTATAAAAAGACATAACGGCAAGATAAAGCCTTAATAGTGGCCGAAAAACATACTGTTTAATTTAGCTAGCACGTGGCCGAAAATGGACTGACCTGACCTCGTCCTGTAGCGGTCTTCCTTCTCGCGGCTCTCGGAACAGACTCCCGCTCGGCTCGCTGGTTCAAGCCCTCCACTCCTCGCTCTCCCCCCCCCTTCTACGTCATATTGCACTGCTCAACAAAATCGCAAGTGCCAATTCATATTTTATTATTTAGAATTCCTTTACATCCTAATTTATAATTATTATGGTTTTGGTTTGGTGGGCTCCTTGGCTGGGCCACAAGCCTAAATCACCCATTGAAGTGTTTGAGCTTTTCTTCAAACATAACATGATAACTCAAATTACTGTCAATACAAATAAAAGGATAATTGAACAAAGAAAAGTTCACTAGGGAAAGGGACTGCAAAGATATAAATAAGGAAGAAATCTAAGCTGTATTTGGAATTTTGTACGACAGGGGTTTTAAAATCATCCCACCACAATTTGGAAGACTTATGGTCTACTGATGGTTTAGGGGTGGAGTTTTTCAGAGCTGCTTAATTTTCTGTTTTAGAGATGGATATACAACGGTTTCTTACTTAGGAACAAAAAAGAAAAATGTGCTTTTGGTATCTACTATGCATGATGATGACTACATTGACAGAGACCCAGAATCATACACGTATGGAAAACTGGAGATCATACTATTTTATAATGCAACAAAATAAGGAGTTGACACAGTGGATGGTCACAAATAAAATCATTCTGTGGCAAAAATCTCCAACCGCTAGTCTTCGACAGTGTTCTATGCACTTTTGAACATTGTTGGACTAAATGGGTTCATTATTTTTGAAAGAAAATTTACAGAACTCTAATTTAGTGACAAGAGACTTTCTAAAATCCTTATCTAATGAGCTATATAAATATCATACCTTTACTATGTGTATGAACAATTTATATTCTTATAATGTAAAATAAAAATTCATTTTAAATGAAAATGTGGCAATATTGATAAATCTGGAAGATTCTTCCTGGTGTGCCCTCTCACATTATGAAATCCATGCACCCTCTCGCGGGTTTAGATGGAATATTCCACCTTTATATGGTCCGAGAAGGTTTCCAACATGCAAAAACTGTAGATATATTGAAGTTTCCTGAATGATCCTGTGTACAATTTCATAGTTCTTCATATTATAGGAGATATGTAATTTTCCTTGCTACTGTTTTTATGAACAGATCTTGTGAAATGATGTAATAACAACAGTCCAAGGTTACACCAGGAGCACTACTAATCACTCCTGTAACTGCAAGACATATAGTTGAATACCAGTCTTGCTGTTAATCCCTGGTCTCCTATTTTTGGCCACCACACATAATAGCAAATCTCGCCATAGAGGTATGAAGCAAAAGATCAGTTTCAGCTACAACCTCTATGTCTTAACTGTCAATGACACTGTTAAAGTGTGATCCCTATTTAAGTCTTTGTCTAGACCCACTCCCAATTTCTATTCTAACTGTTATTCCATGAAACTTGAGGTAAAGCATCATACAGTTCAAAACAATAGTGATGCTCCTGTTTTCAACTTCATCAAATCCTTAATGATGATTGGCCGTCCGGATCATGACTCACCATGAACATAAATTCTTCCTTCATTTAACAGCCTACACCATTTACACATATTTCTCTCATTCAAAACTCCTACAAGTTTTCGATGAATATGTTTTGTTTTAGAAAAAAATTAATCACATAGACCATTTCATTATTGGCAAGATTGGTGATCAACAATATAATATAATTGGTGATTATTTTACAATATAATGTAAATCAACAAATAACTTGCATGGTTACAGTGTGCAAACAATTCTTACTTAAAAAGTAACTTTTGTACAATCCATAATAAAACTTCCCTTTGCATCAGTCATGTCATAAACTCATCCTAAATGTATCTCATAATTATTAAAATCAAGTTTTAATCCACTGTTATCATAGCCATTAAATTTTTGTAACCATTTAAATAGAGCAATTAAATTTGGCATTTTTGCAACCATTCAGTTGTTATTTTTGTTGTTATATATACGGTAGAGTCTCGATTAATCGTCATTCTCGGGACTGGTGGGGTGACGGATGAGAGAATAGATGTATAACAGAAATAGACTTCCCAGACTTCTGGAAGTCATCGGCGATCGATAAAAATACTGTACTATTAAGTTTTGAACAGTGTTTATAACACAGAATATCTGTACTGTTATTTCTTTTTAACTAAAAAAAAAAAATGATTTGGGAAAATTTAGTAAAACTTTTTAATTTTCTATTTACAGTAACTCTATTTATTAAACAAATTTAGTAAAGTCTTCAAAATACGGTATTATACTGTAAAGTAAACTATATGATACACTGTCCTTTTATGTTAAAGATATTATTAACAATGTAACTTAAAACAACTACAAATAAAAAAAATCACTCTTAAAATTATGTACAGTACTGTAGTTTCTACACTGAATAAGACAAGACTGTCGGATGCCACGCACGAAACTAACATAATGATTTGTTTGCTAAGACACAGGAGTGAGAGGGAAAGGAGGGTTTGACCACTGTTCTAGGAATTAGTGACGCGCTCCCAATAGTGCCGTGAATGTCACGTTTACAAGTAGACTGAGGCACAGTACTGTACATTATAAAATTTTTGTATAGAAATGCTGTGGTCAACTGTTTAGACGGTGCATTATTCTTTAAAATCAAATTTGAGTATGATACTAACTTGTAAACATTCATACCACATTAAATATATATGATACATCATTACGTATTATATGTGTACTATTTTCTGTTAACCCCTGTCCTGACGGTTAACAGAAACTGATGCTAAAAAGGGTGACTACTGACAAAAGTAGTGCTATAAAATTAAATGTGCATATCATCGTGTTCCTTATAATTCCCAGTAAAACCATTTATAGTTTATATTTTTTAAACATTTTGTAAAATGCAAAAATAACAATGGAAGGTAAAAAACATGGTTTTGCAGCCGTTTTTCATAAACACACAGTGTTTAAATCTTTAAATTTGCACAGTATAAAAACTAAGGGTGCTAAAACTTTTTCCTGTTAAGGGTTTATTAACAGTATTGTTGTTAACAACATACTTAAGTTTCGCAATAAAATAATCATACAACAATTGTTTTTGTGAATTACTAGTATCTTAATTTTGGGTAAGAATACAGGGAAAAGGTTTTTTATGGAACTAACTTAATAATTATGTAGAACTTAAAATACTCAACTTATAGAAGTAAAATTTCAAATTATATTTTTTAAATATGTTTTATAAAGGTGTAAAAGTGATGTAATTGTTCTGCTACTTGTGCAGCGAGTGATACTTTGGGCCCAATACAAATAGAGCCTACTGCTGCTATCACTTATTATAGCAGCAATAATTGTTTTCTTCTACAAATTTGGTTTACACAAATTGCATTTTGTAATTTTAAATTTATTTCCATAAATAAAATAGGTTTAATTTATAGTCACGTTTTGTCAACGTTTTCTCATAATGTGTCAATATTTATAGTTGTTACTTTAGTTTTTAATTCATTGTGCACTCGTCCATCACTGCAATCACTGCACTATCTTTCACAAACAAACAACAAAAGGTTCCCAATGCCAAGGCCTACCTATGGACTTATCAAAACTTATCTAAGAATAGCAGACTGTGTGTAAATAAATAAGCTGTAAGGTCTCTGGCTGTCTATGAGTTAGTTGTCAGTATTTAATTCGTATCGGGCTAGAAGAATTAGTTTTTAGAATGTATTAGTGTTTATAAAGTTTGTATCTGTCAGTGTTGAGATAGTGGTGACAAAATTAATAAGCTTTCATATTTTTCATTTCATTTTACTTAATAGCAAAGTAAGATAATGCCAAAATCGCAAAAATAGGTAGGTCTTCATTACTAAAACAAATAAAACTAATGGGATCTCTATTTAACAAATTTTGCAGTAAACCTATCCTTATGGAGTCGATCCTTACCAATCCCATGTTATAGTAACTAAAATATTGAGAGTGGACACATTTCGGATATCAAAAATTTTCTACAATGTAAAATATTCCTATGTAACTGTTAGAGCTAAAAAAAAACCAAAATATTGATTATCTTTATACAAGATAGAACGTTACAGTAGGTAACAACCGTAGGAAAAATATATTAATAATAAAATGGCCAAGAACAGTATAATGTTTTATTTGTCTGTGAAAAAAAAAAATCTGAAATTTTCTGTACTTTTTTGCACAGCGGTTTTTTGTATCTACATCTCTCCATCTCTCGATTAGAAAAACATCTATTTTGACAAATATTATCTGACAAAATTTATTTTCTTCATTTCCCTCTAATATTTCGGTTAAACAACAAAGTTTCATGAAGCAAGGTTTTACTACACACAGTAAGCCAAAATGCCCTAATCAATATGAGCCAAGCAAATCTACATTTAATTAAAACTGTACATAAAATAAATAATTAACTTACCAAACATTCAAAGACCATGTTATCATATAGATCAGAGTCTGAATTTTGCATCAGAATGTTAAAGAGAGCATCGAGCACGTCTTGTAAGAACTTGACCACTTCTTCACCATCTACTTTCATAAGAGCAGCTAAACTTTCAGACAGATTATCTTTCTGACTTGTCCAATTTAAAAGGCCCAGTAAATCCACTAAAAAACAATCATAATTAAAATAAACAAATTGGAAAACAACAGCTTACAATTGGTTAAAAGTATAAATTAATTTGATTTGATTTGGTGTTTTTGTATATTTCAAGGGGTACTGTAAGAAAATTATTTTAATTGAAATGTGTACACCATTGGAAAAATCATTAGGCTCACAAAATACAGTTAAGTAAGATTACACCTCCAAGAGTCGAGGCTTAAAATATCAAAAAATTCACGACACATAATGTGCAATTGTTGGTGAAAATTTATATTGTTAACTATAGCTAAAGTCAGCAATACTGCAAAAGTGAAATTCTAAAATCATCAAAAATAAATAACTCTCTTGACACTTTTAACAAATAGTAATTAGGGAATATAAAATAAAGAGAAGAGAGAGGGAAACGAGAAGAAATGGTGATTCATTTCATTCAGGACCTTAGACACATTAAAATAATAATAATAATAAATAAGTTTTATTTATTTTCATTAAAAATAACATAACAAGTATAAATTTAACCAAATCAAAAGCTTTAAAATAGAGCAAATATCTCAGATAAGTTTTAACAAGTTTATGTAAGAAGTAAAATATTTATAAAAAGTGTAATTCAGAGAGTACGATTTTAAATTATATAAAGTGTTACTCAAATAGTGTATACAGTGTATATAAAAAATATAGAAACAGCTTAATATTTCAAGAACTGCTTTAGATAGGAAAATGTTCGACCTCTCATTTTAAAGCTCTTAACCTGAGCTATCTACAGGGTGGTACAAAAGTTTATTAGGATATACAGTGTGTTTTAAAAGTTAACTAAACATGATTTTTCTCCACTTTTTTTAATGTAACGCTATTATTATTTTTAGATATTCTAATGTGGCCCAGCCAAGGAGCCCACCAAAGTAAAACTATAATAAGTATAAATTAGGATGTAATGGGAAGGGATTCTAAATAATAAAATATCAATTGGCACTTGCAATTTTGTTGAACAGTGCAAGATCACGTAGAAGGGGGGAGTGACGAGGAGTAGAGGGCTTGAACCAGCGAGCCAGGAGAGAGTCCGTTCCGAGAAGAAGTTGAACGGCAGACCGCAACGGGACGAGGTCAGTCCATTTTTCGGCCACGTGCTATCTAAATTAATCGGTATGCTTTTTGGTCACTATTAAGGCCTTTTATCTAGCCGTTATGTCTTTTTATAAATTCTAATTATTACTGTATTCTTCTAATTCAGTGCTAAAATAAAAGATAACATTTAATTTAACTTGCGTTGCGTGCATTCATTAGCATCCTAACCCAACTCCTTGGCCCATCCTGACAAGATTCGGCTAAAGTGTACACAGTCTCCACCCAGCCGGAGCTTCCAGCTGGTCAAAAGAAGAAGTGGAGACGGTCACACTAATACGACAATTTAAGATACATAAAAGGTATTTTTAATTTATCTTTAATAACAACCGAGTTATGGTCTTTTAAAATTCACAATTTCGTAAACAACACAATATTAAACATTCTCTGCAGTGATGAGTGAATAATGATTTATTATTTGGTTACTGTAATGTAAAGTAAGCCAAGATGTATTGAAAATTATGTATCAGGTTCAGGTTGTTCTAAAAAACAAAAAGTAAGCCTACAGTTCAATTAGAAGCCTATTTCTTAATTACAGTTCACAAATTATTAGAATATTAATTATATTAACATATGAATTGAAAGTCTAGGACATAAATTAACAAAATGTGATTTTTTTTACAGAATTTTCAAATAGAACTAGGCCTATATAACTTTTTTACTTATACTGGTAGATTTTTTGACCCACTTTTTTGGAATGTTTAGTTTTTATCTCATCTTTAAAATTAACTATGTTACAGCGGCTCAAAGTTCAATAATTTTGCTATTAGATTGATTTATACTGTAAAAAGTTTTGAAAAGTCACCTGTTTGAACAGGTTTTATTATATCTTATCTTGAACTATTAGAATACGTAAAAATAATAATAGTGTTACATTAAAAATATTAAGTTTTGTTAAATTTTAGAACACCCTATATATATCATACTAAACTTTTGTACCATGCTGTGTATAGCTCAGGTTAAGAGCTTTAAATAGATAGGTTGAACATTTTCTACCTAAAACTGTGGGTGGGTGGGTGAGTGAGCGAGCGAATAAATGAGTGTGTGGATGTGTTAAACTAGTTTTTAAGGAAAACAAATGTAAAAGTAAAAATGTAATACTTTACATAAGTAAAAGATTTTATTTCAAACTTCAAACAAATCTCTGTATTAATTATCCTATAGTGGATGATACAGTATCTAGTGCTTATGAATTGTTTAAAGCTAATGGAATTTTTCTAAATGATGTCAAAACTAAACATTTAATTTTTTTATTTAAAATATATTGAGCCTTGCAAGGACATGTTAAATTTTTGAGTATTTATGTTGACAAACAACTGGCATAAAGTCCGCATATTGATTATGTAATATGCAAACTTTAAAAACTTATCTTTTTATTGAATAGGATTTCGATGTGTATTGGTGAAGTATATTTAAGGAATGTTTATTTTGCATTCTTTCATTGCATTATGTCTTACGGCCTTGTATTGTGAGGAAACAGCTGCAGAATTAGAGACATACTAATTGTACAAAAGAAAGCGGTAAGAATTATGATAGGAGAACACACTGTAAACCTCTGTTTGTAGGTTTAAATATTCTGACGGTTATCAATTTAAACTTACATGAAAAGTAGTTAAATATACAATTAAAAAAAGATGAACTACCCAAGAGCCATGATGTTCATTCAAATAATGCGAGGAATAAAATGGAAAGAAATTAAAAATATTATAGACTACAGAAATCATCAAATTGTCATTTATCTGTGGGGTTAAAAGCACACAACAAGATTAGTCACAATTTTCTATCCCTAGAGAAAAATGTTAAAAAAGTTTTATGCTTGGCTTGTCGAAAATTTCTTTTATTCATTACAAGAATTTTATAGACAAATTCTATTTGTGACATTTATACACATTCTTGAATTGTGATGTCAAATTTTAATCTGTGTTTAAAAAATGTGTGTATACTGATGTCTAAGAATTGTTTATTCATAGTTTAATGTGCAGATTTGTTTAACTTGATGGTTGTTTAATGTAAATGTTGAGCATGTCTATTATACTCCAGTACTTAATGACAATAAAATATTATAGCCTAAAACAAAATTATCGCTAAGAATTATTTTTTAATAGAAGTAATGATTTTTAAGATTATTTAATTTAAAAGTCACAAAATCTCAAAAATCTTTCAAGCTCATAATACAAGTCTTACAAGTACAACATATGGAAAACTTCCTCAGTGTTTCTGATGTTTCTCAAAGCCCAAATTTTTAAATTCACTCAGTGAATAGTTTTTGATCAGGGTTTAAATTTCAATTTGCATAAAATCATAAAAATATGTCTATATAAGGAAGTTTCATAAATATCAGTCAACCTGTTTGGACTGTGTTGCACAGACCGAGAAACATTTTCCAAAAATAACTTTTTTGATATCTGGAGTCTGCAAAACACTTATAAAAATCTCCACTTTTTGATATATCACATAACTTTCTCTGTGGTATGCGAGATATTTCTCATTAAGTTCTGTGGCCAATATAGTTAAGTCGAGTACATTGTCAGTGACAATGGCTTGACCTAGAAGTATCATGTGGTTAAGATATGCAACAGGTTGACTGCAGGTCTTGCGTAAACTTTCCAAGTTGTGTCTCATTAATGTCTTGAAGATGGCATACAGGCTAATTTACTATGTCCTATGCTATTATTGTTTGGGGAGGTTGTGTCAATGTCCATTTTAGGAGACTCCACAAAAAAAAAAAAAAAAAAAAAAAAAAAAAAAAAAAAAAAAAAAAAAAAAAAAAAAAAAAAACTGTTAGGCTTATATGTAGATTGAGAAGAAAAGAATCTTGTAAAGATGCTTTCTGAAAGTTATTCTTTCTTAAACTCCATTATATTTACATTCACGAAACTATTTGTTTTGTTAAAGTAAAACTAAATATAATTGGAATTGAATTGTATAAAACTTTTTTTTAATGATTTACAGGTGAATAAACACCACTCGATGGTGTCGGAATGATTGCATACTAGACTGTCATCAGACATCTAAATCTGCTTCTGGAGTATATAAAAAATACAAATGATATTAACTTTTTTTAAGAAAATCTTGCAACACTATCACTCTATGGAGTAGTTTGCCGCTGCATAGTGCATTCTAATGGTACATTGCTGTGTTGGATCATTTCTAAGCACATATGTTTGTCATATTGTGTTAAGCTTTGATGAGAAATTATTTAAATTTTATCAATCACTATTTTCATTATTATAATTGTTTTTATAATTACATTCTTTTGCATTTTTTAATTATCTAATTTTGGTGTTAATTGACTAATTGTTCAACACTAGGAAAACAAGGATTCCCCAAACTACAAAAACAAAAACAAAATTAAGATTATAATAAATATAGTATAGAGTTTAATAGGGCACATAGCCTATTAGATTAGATTTTGTATGGACAGGAGACACAGGCTTACCTTGGATAGAGGTCCTTGGTATTACCTAATAGAATAGAAATAAGAAAACACACAAAAATAATAAAATTCTGAAATATTTCATAAACTTTACTTACGAATATTTCACTGTTCACTCTCTCAATCAGTAGAGTATATTGATTGAGTCTTTCTAAAAGAAGACTGAATTGTTTTAATCTGGGATGGATCTGTGTTGTGTTGAAACACAGATTTAAAAAATAATAATAAATTTTATAAAGCCTGTTGGAATAGGGAAAGTGATAAAGGATGATTCATCTAAGAATAAGGTTAGGGGGTTTTCTAGATTTTGTGACCCATTGATGAGACAGTTCCCATCTTCTTAGTTCTGAGTGGTTACATTCTGAAGGGAGTGATTTTATAAATTTTGTCATAAAGCATTCATTAAAAATGACAATGTTGTGGATTGCCGCATGTTCTGCAGTTGGTTTCTCCATATCCATGATCTTCACATCATGTCTGTGGCCATTTATCCTGGTGCTTGGTTCACTATATTAGTTTATTGTACCAGGTAGTCCATAAGGCTGCCAAAAGCATCGATTCTTCCAAATTTGGGTCAGTTATCTGAGGCAAGACGTGCCTCTTTGTGACTGGCCGATTAAGAGCGAGGGGGCTATTGGCACTTAGCTTTAGGTTTATGTTTAGTTTAACTTTAAACCTCTGAGGATGATGACTACATCATTGATATCTATATAACAGTATTATAATAAACATACTAGATATATTATAATCTTAGTTTTGTTTCTTGTTTTTGTAGTTCGGGGAAACCTTGTTTTCCTTATTGTAAACATCACCACAGTGCTCCTTGACATTTATTTTTGACTATTTTATTATTGAATTTTTAATTATTTATTGTATTGTTTGCGTAAATAATGGCTATGGCCATGCAATTAATTGTACTTGGTCCATGGCCAAAAATATATTAAATTAAATGAGAGAAACCAAAAATTAATGACAAAATATAATTATAAAATAGGGTAATACCATTTTGAGTGAGCTTTGTAGAACAGATATTCGTATGTATGGAAAATGAATCCTTAGTTGCCAGAGTAAGTCCACCTAAAGCTGGTTTCATGCCTTCCAATAACTCGCTGCGGACTGATGGTAGAGTTAAGTAGCCAAGATCATTCATATCATATTTTTTAGAGTCAACCTAAACAAAGATATAAATAGTTAATATAATCACAACAGAAATTTCTAATTACTCGAGTAAATTAACAAACAATTTCCTTAAAATAGAGATGATGTAGGTTCTCTGATATACTAAGCAATATGATAGAAAACCTTTGTTAAAAAAGGAACTATGTCAGCAGTAATAACTATAGACCTGTAACGACAATTCCACTGATATCTATGGTTTTTAAAGCTCTTGTCAATGATCTACAGGATGCATATTTTGAGAAAAATAACTTATTCTCAGAATGGTAATCAGATCGAATAAAAGTACATGTGGTGCTTGTTATTTTATATAGGAATGTATAAATACGCTTAAAAACAATAATTCAGGGTTGTGTAGATTTGTTTGAAAAGTTGATATACAGTTTTCAGTTATGTTTCTCATCAAAATCTGCTGGTAAATTTAATTTTTATAGATTTCATCAAATTCTGTAAAATATGTTGAATTTTATTTATGCAATCAGTATCAATCTATATTCTATAATAACTGCTTTTCACGGTACATACCTACCATTCATGGTGTGTCATAAGGATCTATATTGAAAGTAGTAGTGTTTATTTAACTATATTAATGATTTGCGTAACAGTACAAATACAATATCTTCTTTTTTTTCATTTATCGATGATTTAGGAATGAAAACTGAAAATGAATAATGGTATAATAAAAGACTAGTGTACGGTCAATTCAATTATTAATGACGAGAAGTTATTAGGCGAGATGAATCTCTGATGGATAAACTTATAAAATATCTGGGCATATTATATTGACCCAAATTTAAAATGGAAAAGCATGTAGAATGTGTTGTTGTTGTTTCTTATGGCTAGGCTGGATTTCAATATATTAACTCTCTGGTATCCCCATACAGTTGTATGACTCTTTTTGAGCTTCTTGAAGCAGTATCTATGAGTTTTGGGCACAGCAGGATATGTTTCTATTTCATGCTATCTTGAATACCTCCACATGGAACAGAGTGCATTCGTCAAAGGACTAGACTACTATTCAGCAGAGATGAGCAGCAAGGCAGTAGTCAGTCGGAACATAGAATATATATCTAACAAAATGACAAAGCGAATATTTATGTTAAGAAAACTGTACTTCTCAATAGATGTATATGTATTAAAGATGGTGTATTTTTAACATATAAACTGCCATTTGACTTGCATTACAATTTTTTAGATAAGCAATTCTAATTCAAAAATGCATTTTTTGCAGAAAATCTATTGCAGAAAAGAGTGGTTAGATTAATGTGTGGAGTGGGGCCAATGACACAATATAAACCTTTGTTTAAGAAACTATGTATCATGACACTTTCATCAATCTACATTTTGGATTGTTTGATATATGTTAAAAAGAATATAGCTTAACTTAGATTCTAATATGTCTGTGTATAAAAATAGAACTAATTTATCTAAAGACAAATTCTCGTTGTTATTAGTTGACAAAGGATAGTTTTATCTTTAATTCAGTTAAGTTTTATAACAACCTTTCTGCTGAAATAAAACATTTATTATTATTATTACTTTTTATAATAATAATAATAATAATAATAATAGAGCGTTAATCCATGATATAGCATTATGCCTATCTATGAATGTACTGAGTATAGTCAAAATTTCTCATTTAATAATAAAACAATTTAGGTGATAAAATAGGAAGTGTTCAATTATAATGTACTTTTCATTAATTTTTGTTAGAGTCCATAGGTAAAACCCCTACCCTTATAATTTTACGTGTGTGACTACCCGTCTGTCTGTTTAAAGTCTCAATCCGTCTACACAGATAATAGAAAAAATCTTATATTTAAAACTTTGTATTTATATTCTTCGTATTGTCTTAAATATAAAAATTAAATATAGCAGCAACAACAAAATATGACCTTGTTAATATTAAAGACCAATAAAGTTGAACATTTCTTTAAAATATTATGTGTGGGGTATAAAATAAAACTAGAAATTATTCTGATTACGAATGTGTATATTTATTTGATGAAAAAATTAATAATATGTAGGCGCTAGACTACATTTAAAGTGTCCCTTCTCCTCTCTAGTTTGAACACAGCATCTACAAATCTGAAAACAAATTATTTGGATTTGAAATTACATCAAAGTCCCGATTATAAAAACTTGATGGGACTGAGGGTCATTCGGTTAATCAAAAATTCAGATAATCCGAAAACATTCTAATTCCGCGATAAAAACGAGTGTACAGCACCTACGATCACCTTAAATTCGATAGTACGCTCATTTACCGTCTATAAATCAATCTTAAAATGAAGGTTTTGAAACTGTAAAATAACATATTTTATGATTGTGTTCGTGAAGTACAGTCAGGTGAAAATAAAACAGTATATACCGTACATATCTTCGTGTATTCTGATCATTGAATGGAAACTTTTAAATTGCTTATTTTAGACAGAAATAATGGATTTTCATACTTGAAAAGGGTTTTCCCAGCTTAAAGATGATTCAATTGTTTATTAATGAGGTATGTAAAACATGATTTCATGATATTTCTAGATTAAATCGCAACACGATATCAACTGCACATTTACCAAAATTGTATTCTTTTGTAATTTTAATGTTGAAATTTTACAGTTGAAAATGAGTTTCTTTTAAAAATTAACGTTTTAGAAATGAATACGGAACTTATGAATTCTTATGGTAATATGAACATGAACTATACATACTGGGAAAGTCAAAAGTAACTACCCACTGTAAAGGTTATTTAAAAAATACAGAATAATTGAATCACCTGATATGAATCAACAATGTCTAATGAACATAATAACAGCTGTATACAACAGATGTTTGTTTAAATAGCAATGCACTCTAGTGTTTACATAAATAACATAATAATCCGATGAAAACAAAAGGCGGGTATTTAAAATCTATGGGAAGATCACAAACAACATTATCTTAATAATAATCTATAGTGACGTTTGGCCCACCCAGTATATTTGTGAATTTGATACTTTTCTTTTTTTTTTTACTGTGAAAAGTGAACTGCACTATAAAATACTATTTTCCCTTTTCAAAGTAATGCTTAAAACTAAAATTAAACTTGGACACAATTTTTCACAAGTAATATGTTTATTAACTCAGACGTGTTTCAATGACAATGTTGTCATCTTTAGTGATACATGAACTAAAACAATCAAATTATAACTCCAATTATAATAACTGATAATAATAAATAATTAAATTTGAATTGTAGTGTCTGCTGTATTCTGCTGCTGACAATAACAATATTTTACAGGATTCAAGATTCAAATGTAAAGCACAATTTTTATTCTAATTTGAATATTTCGAATCTCTTGAGGACCCATTAACATAAAAATCTAATGTTTATTTCTTTGTTATTAACCTTGTAAACTAGAAGATCATGCTGTGTGTCTCTTAGTGTAGTACCATTCTCTTGCATGAGGTGAACAAATGACATTGCAAACGGTTTTTCGCTTTTGTCTTTCGCTTCATTTGATGACCTGTAAATTTAAGATATAAGAAGTTAACGACAATCATATACTCTTAGATATATCAATAACATACTAAGGCTCTGCAATTATTTATGTTAGGTTTATTATTAAAAATCTATGAAGTTTTTAGAAAACAATATATTCACTTAAAATTTTTGTGTTGGTACCTTTTTTTAATAAAGTAAAACTTACAATTATTCAGCTGTGGTGTAAATAATACTAATTTGTATCCAAAAATTTAGTCCATAAAACAGTTAATATACAAAAAATTTCAATCACATTGCCTTATGAAATTGATGCCTAACGTTTTTCCTATACTTTTTATATCCCAAGTAATTCAGGCACATGCCTTTGGAATTGCTCTACTGTAGCTGTGTTAGCGATGCATGCAACTTATTTCACATCTGTATAAGAAAATTATAACACTAATATTTTAAAACCCCAAACCACAAAAATATAACACAACTATACAAAACTGTATAATGTGTTTATATTACCTTATGTACATTTCGATAGCTCTGCTATCATCTCAGAGGTACACAGATGATGATAGTAGAGCTATCGAAATGTACATAAGGTAATATAAACACATTATACAGTTTTGTGTAGTTGTGTTATTTTGTGGTTTACATTTTACAGTATTCTTGTTAGCAGAAGATATTTAACACAATCAGTTTTTTACGCACCATTAAGTTTTTATTGGTGTGTTCTTATTTTGATTTATGATAAGGTGTGTAATTGTATAACTGTTTGTTAAATACGGATAATAAATAGAAGAAATGTTGTCCAATATTTGAAATCTTTGGTCCATTCTTTAAATAACGGTTAAAAATAAACATTTACAAAATTTTGTCTAATTTTCCTTTCATAATTAGGTCAAATTAACATTAATTTTTTGATCAAAGTCTATAATACACAAGTTAAAATATGAAATGCTATTGATGTTTTGTTATCAGAAATTTGTATTTAGATTACACAGGAAATTTTCACCCCCAATATCTGGATCTGGCTTTCTTGCTATCCAGTCAGTCTGGCCAATGCAACATGAAGCACGATAATTATAATGAGCCTATTGTATTTCTTTATTGATTTAATTTGAAAGTATTTTGTTCAGTTTCACGATAATCAGGTGATGTTTAACTCTCTATGAGGTAAGTC
This sequence comes from Aphrophora alni, assembly GCA_963513935.1. Classification (NCBI taxonomy): domain Eukaryota; kingdom Metazoa; phylum Arthropoda; class Insecta; order Hemiptera; family Aphrophoridae; genus Aphrophora; species Aphrophora alni. The sequence goes on along the minus strand of OY740765.1, from coordinate 39,766,471 downwards.
ACTCAAGTCGCTCGGCTTTAGCAATTATGTGACAAGAAATCACTATTTTTGCAATTCAACATTTACCCTAGTATAAATTATCCTACGGCAATAATTTTTATACTGTTTTAACACGTTAGCTGCCAGCTGCCTATTTTCGAATTTTTGGTGTAATGCCAAATTTTACTGTTAATTATTTTTTGATATTTTTACTTTAATTGTGTTTATAATACACTAATACAACAAGATATACTTTAAACTGTTAAAATAAATTGTTTTAAAATTTGTTACCTATCGGATCGGCCGCGATTTTTTTCAACAAATATTGATTGACAAAAAAACTTGCCGACCCGATTGGTCGCACGTTCATACTGGCGTATATTTCGTTTTAGAGGTTGGCAGCACGTCAGCTGAACACTCACCTCGTCGGAAGTGTAATCAGCAACAAGGCCTGGTTCCCTCAGAAAAAAACATTGACGAATTAACGAAGGGTGAAATGACCTGTCTTGAATACCCAAGTGGTATTGTTTACACCAAATGGTTTGATAATAGGGAAGTGAGAATGATGTCAACCAAACATCCTCCTGACTATGTTCATACAGGAAAAAAACCAGGCAGGGTGAACCTATTCTCAAACCTCTTGTCATCATCGAATACAACAAGGCGAAGATGGGAATTGATGTCAGTGACCAGATGTCATCATACAGCACAGCCATCAGAAAATCAATGCAATTGTATCATAAAGTCGCAGAAGAGTTCCTGCTGGGTACAGTGGTCGTCGATGCCTGGCTCGCCTACAAGGATGCAGCTGGGGTCAATTCTCAGAGTAAGAACAAGCATCTCTACTCCATTACGACCTTCAGGGAAAAGATTGTGTAAACACTACTAGGGTTGCAAAATGGACAAATTGAGCCAGTAAAATATGTTGGACATCACCACTTGTCTGAAACGGCGGTATTTGTAGGCGAGGTTAAAAACAAAAGGAGAGCCCGGAAGAACTGTAAAGTGTGCTATGCAACAGCTTCATGAACTGGAGACCGAAAAACAACTAAGAACCTCAAGAAGATCACTACATTTTGTGAAACGTGTCCTGGGAAACCATTTCTTTGCAAAGATTGTTTTAAGAACTTATATAAATAGGCAAGATCCTTGTGAACTCTGGTAGTTTTTCTGTAAGGTTGTATTTTTTCACATTTTGTGCTTTGTTTTCTCCGATGTTACTTGAAATTTTCTTTTATATTTAAGATGTGTAGTATTCATGTTTGTATACGCGCATTTTAATGACAAAACACCTGTTACTGCTTTTTGTAGCAAATAATGTAATGTTAACTGTCCATAAATAACTTCATTTCATTTGAAAGTATTTTTTAGCATAGGCATATTTTAAAAATATTCTGACAATATACGGTTTTATATTTATTACATTCCTAACAAAAACATTACAATTAGATTCAAGTTTTATTCATATTTCAGCACTAAAAATAATGTAAAACTTAAAAAAAAATGTGCTGACCCGATTGGTCAGCAAAATATCGTCTATTAGCAGACGATATATAACTGAAATAAAAAAATGTGTTGACCAAATTAACATTCAATAACATTTTTAGTATTGTTTTCTCATATTATAACTATTTAAAAAGTTCCGAAAGACCACTGATAAACGTCACGGATCGATTTACTAAAGTCCTATTAAATCCCACAGCCGACCTATTGGGTCGGCCGATGTTTCTAACAAGACGAGCTGTGCCGACCCGATCGGGTGGGCGTGGCAGCTAACGTGTTAAAGCTAATTTTCCATAGATTATTACTATACAACCAAAAGTTCATAAAATGTTAACAATTATATTTAATAAATTGGTAAAGTTTGGGTTAGGTTAGGTTAGGTTTTTTCATTAAAAAAAAAAAAAAAAAAATTAATGAAAATGTTACAAATTAATTTTTTTTTCTAAATATATTCACAAATATTACACAAAACTTTTGTATATCGTGAAAAAAAGTGGTAAGCTATTGATTTTGGATAATACAGGTTTTTCTGAAAAATTTAAACTTCACTTTTTGACACCTAACATACTTACTCCAAAACCGTTCCATATAATTTTTTTTTATATACATAATGAAATTCTACGCATCTTTCTGAGAAAAATGATATCCTACAAGTTAGGTTTTGAATAAAATTATTATTTTTTATGATTTTTTTAAGAAAACAAAACCTTTAACATTGCCATTTCAAGGGTTAATATGTACAAACAATTCAATGAACAAAATAATTTTTTTCTTTTCTACTTATGGAGTAATTAATGTGTAAACATTGAATGTTACCATTACTACAACTTTGCTTGCAATAGATAGCTCTTTACCTCAACTATCAAAGGAATGAGTCGAAATATTGAATTAAATAATAAGTTTATGTTTAGTAAGTACAGTGTTCAAAAAGAAACATATCACTTAATGAAAAACTTCTTGTTTATTGGAATTAGTATAGCTATGTTTCATTGTGATAATAATAACTGAAAAAATAATTTGAATAACCCTCTCTATCCGAATGAGGGTTTTCAGAGCACCAGTAGCCAATAACAAATATTTAGCTCGGCAACATCACTGTGCAAAGTAAAAGATGCTTCATCAGTAAAAATGCTTAGCATATCAGTTTAACCATAATACAAATTAAATCGTAGAAAAAACCACAATAATACTAATTTTGAAATTCAATTTTTGAACACTCTGAGTTTATCTAAATTTATGTGTATTAATCAGTGGACAGACAGTGTAAACAACTTTCCATAGAGAGTTCACATGATATTCTATATCAATTATAAGACTAGTATCGCGATATAAATATTGAGTATTTACAGTTCCATAACTCAAAAAGTGTAAAAAATTTTGTTTTTATTTTTCACCAAAATGTCCGTCTTTATAGAACACAAAAAGTATATTAAGAAATATCAATACATTGAGAAAAGCTTAGAAAAAATGTGTTTTTTTTTTTAATTTTGACACATTCTGTTAATTTTGATTGCAGTTTCATTGCACCCTGTAGATAGCTCTAGAGTTTTCCAACACACTTTCCAGTATCAATTAGAATAATTGTATTCCAGATTTTTGGCTCACTCTGTGTATTATTTATAAATCTAATTACGATCCACATATATTGAGTGTGAAAAAAGTTAGGACACACCATAAGTTGGAAAGAGATATGAGTTTTGTGAAACATTAAATACAATTTTCTAGATTCACCAAATTTTAAAATAGCAATCAAACTATTATTTCAAATTAAAAAAAAAAAATTAAGAATACTTTTCCTTTGTCACACTATTAAATTTGGATGCATTTTCAACCGAAAACAAAATAAAAAGGAAAATATTTTAAATAAACTGTCCTTAAATATTGAGTTAGTTTTCTGACACACCCATAAACAAAACCTAATAGATGGTACAAAAACATTACACACACTTTCTGACTCACTCATTCTCAAAACCAAATAAACCCCAACAGAAACTAATCGTCACCAAAAATGTCAGTTCGCTAGATGTAAATAAAAAAAGGGAAAATAAACAACAAACATTGTGTTTGAAAAAATATATTTTTAAAAAACAACCTAAACTAGCTTCATTTGTGTCATAAACAGATCCTTGGAGTAAATTGTACATGATTAAAAATAAACTTTTATTAACAGCGGTCAAAATTCATTTTTGCCAATTTATTTCTGAATTGTAATTTTTTTTTTACTTCGAATTTTTGCACAAAAGTTTACATTATTAACCATCACATTTCACTGAAATTTGAATGAAATCAGTAGAGCTAACTTTGAAAAAATACGTCTTTTATAGCCCCATGGCAGACTTTTTAGTTTTTTACAGATAACTCTAGATTTTAGAGACATGGCTAAAAATATGTTTCTTTTGGGTCCTTAAGAGACTACACTTGAGTAGAAACAATAGAATTGATTTTGATAAAAATGTGTTGTTTTTTTTCTTATGACAGCTACCCCCGTATTTTGAGTTGAAAAAAAAAGAAGAAAAAAAAAAGAAAGAGAAAAAAAAAAGAAAAGAAAAAAAAACACATCCCAAAATATACACATGTATCAAATTTGATTAAAATCAGTCCACAGGTTTGGACTGTAAAGCATTATACGTATGACATACAGAGACATAGAGGGACCTTAAAACGGTTATACAGTAGAACCCCTCAAACTCGACACAATGTGGACTTTAAGGTTGTCGAGTTTTAGGGAACTTTGGTATTTAATGGTTAGGTTTGCAACAAATACTCAAAATTATTTTAAATAACTGTACATTTATTGATTATCAATGATTAAACGTTTATTGCAAAAAAGTCCCTGCCTGACAACAAAAAAATAGTGTGTTCAATCACATATTAAAATTAAATTTATCGATCGGTCAAATGAGATTTAAAAAGTGTTGGCCTTGTACAATAGGTTTAGTAAACTAAAAAGACCTATCCTAATATGCTGTAATAAAATTTACAGTAAAGTCTACAGTAAAAAACAGACAGTCCATTAAATATTTTTAAAGATTAAAACAATTTTATATATATAAAAAAAAAAAAAACATTAGAGCAAAGTTAGCACTGTTTGAAAAAACTTTTGATTGATCTTTGTTTTTCATTTTCGACTGGACGTCTGGCAGCTTCATCTCGAAGTCGCCGAAGAAAAAGAATGTCCATACCAAACACAGTCCAATACAAATGCTATAAATTGAACTGCTGATCGCATATAATTAAGAGTCGGATTATTTTTCTCGCATGGTTAAGACCTTTATTACAAAACTTGAATCATAGTTCTACGACGCTCCATTGAATTGTTATGACAAAAGACTTGCCGCTTACTTTAATGGAATCGGTGCTAATGACCGGTAGCATCCGGGTGGTTAGGCGCTTGGGTTCACAACAATATGAATGTTTTGACAATAAATGTTTAGGGCTGTCCTGGTCTACCTGGACCCTTTATCTTTAACTTTGGCCTCTACTATACAGTAGGATTAGAAAGTGGCTAGACAAAGGAGCATCCCTCACAGCTGTATAAACAAAAGTAACAAGCCTCAACCTCCGGGCATCTGGCAGGCGCACATGGCGTAAAACAATGCAGTGAATGACCTTGGAAATCCCATGCTCCTTGTCACTGGCCCTGTCGAGTTTGACGGAATGTCGAGTTTGAGGGGGTCGAGTTTGAGGGGTTCTACTGTATCTGCAAAAAATTTGACATCAATATTTTGACCCATAACAGAACTTTCTCTACATTACTTTTAGTGAAAAACTAAACTTCGACCTTCTTGACTAATCCCAAAATATTCTCTAAAGTTACATACATTTAAGAGAGTACAAAAATCTATTTAGAACTTTCTAAATCTGGAAACAAAATTGAAGATCTAGCCTCCACTCTAAAATATTTAACTTATTACATGAATATAAAATAAACACCTCACCTATGCTTAAATGTAAATTTTAGATGACTCCCTTTGAAGTCTTCTATAGGTACTGCCACCTTGAACGTCTCCTGCCAACGTGGCTTATCTTCATGATAATAAATTACAGAATGATATTCATTCTGTGCTATGACCCCAGCTCCAAGCATGATCACACCCTAAATGAGAAAATAAAAACCTTTTTTTACAATTACTGCCGATACAAAAATACTCAAAGTTTTATTAGTAAAAAAACTTCAATACTAATTACTGTAATAAATGATGCAAAAACATTGCTCAAACTTTCTCACAATAGAAATACTAAACAAACTATTTGACGGGAAAAAGTCAGTTCAATAGTTGTTAATAAAAAGAGTGAAAATTCCATAAAACACTTTGTTTTCAAGGGACATCTAAACGGTACAATGATTATTTTGACCCACCACATAAATTTCTACACTACATGTGTACATGTGAGAAAATAACATAGAATAAGTCGTAGTTTCAAAGTACAAATGTATTAATGTTTATCACGCTAATATGATAACATAGATTATTTACTGCTACGGCCTTAGTACTATCAACCGAACAGACTTAGCATTAGACGTGTTTGAAAAGGAAGTATTATCTCGGCAAAATTCTGTCAGGGTGTCCAATGGTCTGGACTCAAAGAATTCAAGCATAATTCAAGGATTTCAAGGCTTGAATTTAAAAAAATAATACTGTTAGAAATTCCAACAAAAAATTTGAATAAATCAAATTTGTATTTTTAAAATGAAAATTAAAATGAATTTTATTAATTAAAATAGAATATTTTAAGTTATGTTCAAAATGTATTCAGTTATATAATATATAGAATAAAACAGTATACAAGCAATACACTTCATTCGTAGATACATTTTCATTTCATAAGTACAATGAATGTACAATTTAAAAAGAAAATTTGAAAAGTAAACATCAAAAGTTCTATTACTAGTTACTTGTTGATTTGAAGAACATATGTTGTATAAAAAGGTTTCAAATGACAAGTAAAAAGATTTAAAATGTCAGAAATGAATAATTTAGAAGAACATGGAGTGTTAAATAGCAAAGTCATGGTCACACAGTCTCAGTATGTAATGTTTACATTTTTATATATTGAAGGTTGTGTAATATTAAATACTAACTAAACATAATTTAACCTAACTTTAAACACCTTTCATAACACAAATGGCATATATAATAGAGTATGCAATATTTGATGTTGTATATAGAAACGAAACGATGATATGGAAAGAATGATTCGGAAAGACATTGGATTGAATAGATTGTCCGACAGGTGGATAAAAAAACCGCTTATCAGGATGTTTGAAGGTGAATGCTAGAAGGATCAACGCCAGGGTATCTTCCAAATTCTTGCTATTGAAATTCTTAATTTTTTACGGTTTTCCCACCGATTTTGCCGAAAATTCTCTGTCATTTTTCATAACTTTTCCAACAAAATATATTATTTCAGAGTGTATAGTGTTAATATGAATATTGAACTTATAAAGTATGTATCATATGTACTTCAAGGAAATATTATTGCGTTCATAACATTATTTCTTATCAAGGTGATCGCACAATAACATACCGCCGACAACTGACACTCCCCAATTTCACTGTTTACAAAAAGTCCAAGTGTGGTAATTATAATAAAACGAATTAAAATGTTAGGCCTATAAATTTTTTTCTTTTTAGTTTATATTTTATATTAATTTTAATGCTTTTATTTAACTGTATAGTGTAAAGGTTTTCGTAGCATTAGTTCTTATAAAGGTAATTGCACTATATTGCGAGAACAGAACCCCCGCTGTTCTCCAGTTTACAAAAAAGTCCGGGTGAAGTAATGGAAATAAATAAAATTCAATGGTCATAACTCAAAAAATATTCATAATTTATATTTTATGTTGAATTTTAATACATTTATATTACTGTATAGGCTAGTATATTCAGCTGTTCTGAGGCTTACAAAAAGTCTGGGCGATATATCATTTGTAAAGTACATTTAGGGTATTGTCTATGGTAAGATTTGAATGTCTATGGTAAGATATTTTTTGAATGTCCATCAATCTGTGCTGTTTGTGTATACAAAACAACTCCTTTCTCTCTTCATTTCTTTCCTCTCACTCTACATAAGAAGTAGTTCTTCCATTTATGTTTTTTGGTGTTACTCGTTTTTGTTCATAATAAGTATAAATACTCATACAATGTATATTAGAGCAGAATGGAAGTTCTATACTGTTTGAATCATGTTATATTGTTAAATTTATATTTGAAAGTGCTTATGTAGTTTTATTTCACAAACTTTAAGAATACAAACTATATTACTTTAACATTATAATTTTTTCAATATGTATTTTTACTATGAACAAAACCTTGGCAATCACTAGTGGTGATAGTAGTAGAAGTAGTAGTAGTAGTAGTAGTAGTGGTAGTGGTGGTGAATTGTATTAACAAACGGTGAAAAACATTGCACAAACCTTCTCATTCACTGATCCCCAAAACCAAATAAAAACCAACCAAATTTTCAGTAAAAATTGAAAATAAAGCAAAAACTGTTGTTGAAAAATATTTAGATATTAAATAGGGTTTTAATTTGCTTTGTTTCTATCGTAAACACATCCTCAACGAAATCCTATTTGATTAAAATCAAGTATTTAAACCCTGCAAGTGGCATATAGTTCAGAATAAGCCAATGAGCGACGTGTCTGGACAAGGTTAATGGCTCGCTGAGCAGTAGAAACTACTTTTTTTACAATTCAACATTTACCCTATTAAAAATAATCATACTGCAATTATGTTTAGACCATTTTAAAGTTAATGATCCATAGATGTATAACCATGCAATTAAAATACCACAAGACATTGTAAACAATATTTAATTAATTGGTTAAGTGTGTGTAATTCTCAACAAATAAGTAAGCATAAACTGTGCAGTTGTTAAACACATATTTACATCATATTTGTTTAATTTTCAAAAGTCCATATTGTTGTCTAACAAATCCACACTAACACTGTTCAATAGAACAATTCTTCATCTTTCGATCTGTACTTTCCAAATCTTTCTAACTGTTATAGTTTTTAATATACAAAAATTAAACAAAATCAAGAATTTTAACATGTTTTTACAGCATATAAAAATCACATTTATTTCAATTCAACTTTGAGCCTAGTAAATATTACTGTATTGAAATGTGTAATATATCATTGTAAAGGTAATGTTTCAAACTTTCATAATTATGTAACCGAAATTCTATATAGCAAAAGGTAAATATCAAAAAATTCTATGAAGATGGAGTGTTTTGTCGCGAGAGAACAGCATTTCAGGGTTCTTCGCAATATAAGAAAATGTGAACTCATTCATCATATAATTTTTGTAAAACATATTTCTTGTTCAAATACGTCCAAGTTGACAATATTTTATAGTATTTTTCTTTCTTTTTTGAACTATGTATTTCAAATTATCCTACCTGTCATAGTTTTTGAGATATATTATAATCTACGAAGTAGTAACCAAACCAAACTAGACTTATTTTCTTTTCAGTGTAGTTACAAAATGTGAAATATCGATTACTTACATTGATATTTTGTAACCATTCTGCACACCATTAGGAAGATGAAATTTAGATTTTTCAGTTGGTATAACCCATTACGTCAAAAGCCTAATTTTAGATATGCATTTTGAACAAGAAATTTCCTTGTCTTGCGATGTTTTCTGTCCAATATTTATGCATAGTAAATAGTTTTCCATGCATGGCTCGATTTATTTCTGTTATTGTGAACTTATTTTGTCATATAGAGTGATTTATTAATTATAAATTGTTTATACAGGTATATAATACGTGTGTTATTGTTTCTAGAGTTTATTTTTTTGAGTGAATGTTATGTGTTTCACTGATTTTGTTTCAGGCCTACCTAGTACAAGGGTCTAGATTATAATTGAATAATATTTCAAGTGAAAAATATACAACCTAAACTGGAAATTGAACCCAGGACCTTTAGCTATTGTGCCAATGCTCTACCAAATGAGGAATCCTTAGTCGCTTCCCAGCATATACTTCTCACTTGACTTTTCTTTTGTTTCAATTTTAGAGAAATCATATTAATTACCTCGTTACAAACAACATTGAAATTAATGTTTACTCAACTTGCAGCCCTGACATATGTATTTTTTTACTATCTTCTGACTCACTCTTTCTATATCACAACAGTTGCATCTGATTTTTTGTATTATAGAGTCAAAATAATTTTGGTCCTTTGTTACATTCTAGGTTTGTTTATAATGCCTCAACGTAGATCAATTAATCGACTAGGCCAAGGAGTACACTACTAAGTCATAATAAGTGTATTATTGTAAATGTCTTTAAAAAGATTGTAGAAAAAAAATTTCAAACAATGATATTAAACACAGAGTTGAATACCATTAAGTACGGTAGAAAAATTAATAACAGATTCAACAAATGTGGAAAAAATTAGGCTTTTCAACACCTGAAAAACCCCAAATTTAATTTAAAAAGTAAATATTGATAAATTTCAGAAAGCTCATTATGAAATATAGTTCATAATTTCTATTTAAAATATAACAAACTACCATGTTCAAAATCACTAATGACAGTTTTAAGAACCGAACAGCTAGAACTTGAATTTAATTTCACGACTGAAACCTTGCGCAAAAATCTTAGAAATATGGTTTTCTGGTGGAGAAAAACTGAACTGGCGACAATAGAAGTTAATTGAGAAAAATGACATATGATTGAAAAGAATTAATTATTTCAAAACTTGAAAGGCGACTAATAATTTTTCCTGACGAAACCTACATTCACATTACTCACATTAAATGTGTTTCATGATCTGACAACTCGAAAAGTGGTTATATAAAAAAAAAAAAAATTATTTAAAAGGAAAGGTTAAGGAAGACATAAATTATCCTCCCCATACTAGCGTATCTAAAAGGAAAGGTTTGAGGAAGACATAAATTCTGCTCCCCATACTAGCAGCCTGTTTACCTCCACAACATGCCCCTCATTTCCCCAACCTGCGCAGACTTGCTGGAAGTTAACTTTGATGTACCACAATCTTATTCCCTATCTTAATATAGCTTCGATTCGAAAGAAAGATGAAAGAAGCACAAAGTTATGTGTTTGTGTGTGACAGAGAGAGAGACCGCAGACAAGGTTTAAAACAGAGCATCAATGGTCTAATGCATCTAACCTAATACTGATAATATACTGAACTAAGTGCGAATAAAATACGGTGGTGGGAAAAATAATTGACCAGGAACATATTTGCTGTATTTCCAATTTTATACATCTTATGGGCACAAAAACTTGCAATTTTCTCACATTTTAATTTCTCGCACATATTATTTAGTATAAAGAAAGGAAAAAATAACAAATTTATAAAATAATTATGAAATTATAAATTTTTAATGCTGAATACGAGAAACAGCCCCCCCCCCCACCCCGAGTAAAAAATAATGAATCTCTATTCATCCGATTCCCCCATTTATCTTTCAGATTCTGCGGTCAAGATTGGAAACCCATTTAAACCATGCATATTTCTACTGGATTCAAGGTTCCTTTTGTCTAGATAACTTGCTCGAGTTGTAAAATTCAAACTGTGCAAGCACAACAATCAGTTCTAGGCCTAAGTGCCATTCATTCCCGCATATGCACACACACACACACACACACACACACACACACACACACACACACACAGCAGTTCACAATGACAAATAATAACTACGTTTGACATATTATCGATTCCCTGTAATCACCGGCAAATAATTTTCCGTTTATCATAATACTATAATGTCCCGTAAAATTTAAATGAATTAAACGACAAAATACACTATTGTACTGTTTTTGAGTTCTCTCCTTCCAAAGGTCTGCATTGTTTATTTAACTTGTAAAGAAGGAAACTATTAGTACGATATGGCAGGGTTTAATCTAAAGCTCAGGTAGTTTTGTGTCTGATCTTCCCATAATTTTTGGAGATTTTTATTTAACTGGCGATAATTATTGCCTTTCTAAAAACATAAGACTACCCATAGTTAAGTTACTCTAATTATAAAGTGTAAGACATTAAAGCAAAATATCGATACGATGTTTGGTTCCCAGTTTGACAATCCTTGAACATTTTACATTTCGAATACAAAAAACAAAAATTCACCAATTCTGAAGTGAAAAATAACGATTTCCCCTAAAAAATGATACTTTGACGGTTGAGGTTAGGTTAGACATCTCGACAATTTATGCGTAATTATTAACTTTCTAAAGCTAGGCCTAAGACAAAATCATTAGATTTCACTAAAACAATATACTTTACAAAGAATAACACACATATTCACTTGTATAATCAAATAAAACACTCAATATAAGAAAATTTGGTTATAGCCTAGATTTACAATTTACCTTTTAGGTTATCCCAAATATAAACCGTTCACAAACTAGAAATTCACTCAAAAACATAAACTTTAGAAATAAAAACACAAATATTGTAACTTGTATACAAAATTTATATACAATTTGTATACACAAACCTTCAAAATAACAAATATCTAACCCCAAAACAATATGCACTACGTCATTTATTACAATATTTACGTTGCAGAATTGCATATGTTCTGAGATCAAAACAAAACCTTCTAAGTAAGTATTGCCTATATCAAGTAGTACCAACTTGAAGAATGAAATGTCATCTACAATATACTATCAATATTGAAACAAAAAAAAATCGAAATTAAAAATAGATTTAGTCATTTCGTTAACTGCACCGAATGCCAATTGAATTTCGTGCCGTCAGGTTTCTTCTATGGTCAAGTAGAAATATATCTGGATCTGTGAGATGCAGAAAAATTTGTAATCTATGGTTTGAAAGAGAAAGATGTGATCTATAGAACAGTGTTTTGGTCAACCCGTTTGACAGAAATATAGATTTGTAATCATAAGGGGAAAAGTGGCGTCGCGTTTACGAAAAGCCGCAGAGTTGAAATTTACGATTTTACGCATCAAAAATATGCGAACTTCACCAATTTTTGGAATATTATTTTATAACGTTTTGTGGTATTTTTCTTTTTTTGGCATGATTATGTATCTACGGAACATTAGCTTTCCAACGGTATTTTATTTATTGCGATAGGACAAAATTTTAAGTGGGCGTAATGTTGAATTGCAAAATACATGTTTTACAGTTGGTGAACTAAGCTATGCATGAAAAATCGAGCAGCACTGGGTCGAATAACCGTGCTAGGGTTAAAAAGTTTGAGCTCATAAAATAGTCGAGTTTTATAAAAACTTGAGTTTGATTAAAGCTTGAACTCGGCTCGATTTACCAAGACTTGGCTCCAACTAAAAAATCCGGGCTCGCACACTCCTACTGAAGATTTCCCCAATACTCTGCTCTCAATGAACCAAATAAAATTGGGAGATTCTGAGAGAAGTATTGCAGCAAATGGAGGGGATCAAACCCTAATTCATAGGCGTATACCTGACCTTCATTGTTCAAATGAAGAAACAGCTAACTGGCTCAAAAACATAGCCAAAAGCTAAAATCATGGGATAACTCTGCTCCCAAGGCTGTGTCAGAGGGAGAGATTCCTCTGGCGCAGGTTGCAACGGCTTATTTCCCTAATAGTGAAGATGACTCTAATGAGACAATTCTTCAATACTTGAAGGCACAAAGTGAAAGGCCTAAGTGTTGATCGATGGAAAGTTCTTTGTATAATGCAACAAAGCTTTCTTACGACACTTCTGGCCCTCTCAGTGGATGTTTTGACAGCCACAAAACTAAAAGATGGGCCTAAACTTAGTTACAAGTTTGGAGAAATTCAACTTTGGCTAAAAGGAAAACATAATCTTCCTCTTAAGGTAACAAAGGCTACTATGGTGGAGGCTTTACCTGCTGGTGGTTCTGATCCTGGTTCGCTGTCAAAAGGCTCCTCAGAGCCTGAAATGGTGCCTGGGGCTGGATCTGCTACTGGGGGGAGCTGAAACTTCTAGTCAGCCTAGTTCCACACTGCAAAGTAAGGATAGGACGGCTGTCGCTGTGTCATAGGCCTAAGCTCCCTTCAAAGTCATGATGGCAGGAGGCTTATTACAGCCTTGGTCTGTATGTCTGAAGAGTGCGGGTGGTAGGGATGCGGAGTCTAGCAGTTCCTTCTTTCAAAAGGAACAAAAACCTAAGAGGTTATTAACAGTTGCAAAGAAAAGTTCTAGCAAAGAACTTGTCAGAAGGTCACAGGAGTGGACTAATACAGACCACACTGAAGTAGAACACTCCCACATCAGGGACAAACCAAGTCCCAAGAAGTAAAATGCCTTTAGCAAATCTGAATGTCATTCAGATAAACCTCACCCATGGCACAAGATTTAATGAACATACTAATGATATATCTCTAATCCAAGAGCCATGGGTTTTATAGTTTACTCTAAAACAAAGGCAAAAAGATTACTGGAGCGTAGTAGAAGGGAGTTAGGCTGATTATTAGCCTACTGTCCGGACACTGTCCAGTGATATACCATCTGAAACACATGGGAAAGGCAGAAGTAGATTCATGCCGCTTCTGCCTGACACATAAAGAGACAGAAAAACACTGGTTGTGTGAGTGTGAATCTCTAACCTATAAAAGGCTACTTTACCTCAGCATTCCTTTCCCCACGGCTGCAGAGGTAACGATAATGTCACCCAGAACCATTTTAAGATTCTTAGAAAGCTTAAATCTAGGCTGAGACTAAAACATAATTAGTAGAGTAGTCACAAAAGATTCATTTGGGTAGCAGTGACAAGAGGCTGTACAGCCTCGGACCCCAAATTCACTAACTAACTTACAGGACAAAGTGACGAGCTAGGAGGAAAGGGACACACAAGTAAAATTGTAAAGGCATTAATGAAAGGGAAAAAAGCACATGGGCATTATTTATTTATGGACAATTTTTACAATTCCCATAAATTGTCAAATGGGCCTCCGTTTGTTGTCTAAAGAGTGATCCCTCCAGGACGAATGTTCCTACCTCTGAGTGGTCTGTCTGGTGATCCTTGGAAGCACTCTAGCTTGTTCTTTGTCCTAAGGCTGTTTCTCCCAGGACAAACTTTCCTACTGAATAAGCATATTGTTGAAGCCCTTCTGATACCTGACAGATAGTACCTCTATCCTCTTTCACAAAATGTCAAGCTCTTGGCAAGATCGGGTTGACAAGTTCTTGAAAGCATAATTGTACAGGACGATGAAGCTGATGAAGATGTTGGAAGTAGGATTCATAAAGTTAGGAGCACTAAGCTTAGCATCTTCAACAGAAAAGTGAAATCGGTCCTTTTATACAACTGTGACATTCGAAAGGTTACAAAATCGTCCACAAAAAAGGTACAAACATTTGTAAACCACTGTGTCTCCATAACATCCTTTGAATATGATGTTCGATCACCATATCCAACATTGAATTGTGGTCACAAACTAAAAGTTAATAGAATACAGTTTATACTAAAGTATACTAAAGAATACTAAAGTTGATAGAGAATTATCAGGCGTCAAAAGTAGGAATGGCTAGGTTAGATTAGAAAAGATCAAGAAAATCTTCCAAGACAAAGCTTCAGTGGAATACCCAAGGGAAAAGAAGAAGAGGTCGATCTAGAGAGACCTGTTGGAAAAAAAACAACTGAGAAAGAGGTTTAAAGAAGTAGGACAACATGGTCTGATGTGAAGGTTATGGTAAGTGACTTCGTTGCGGCACTAAGTTCCACTTAAGGAATTATAGAAAATAAGTTTATAAATTTATAAACTTCCTTACACTAGAAATTGGTAAATTTAGTTCCAACTAAAATACAACAATAATACAGGGAACAACATGATTAGGTGATTTATTTTTATAAATTACTTACAGGTATAACAGTCCCTTTCTCATTACACACTCTGATGGTGACTTCGACATTTTTATCGGTTGATTTATTTCCTTTTGAAAATTCTCCACATACCAGTGTTAGATAAAGATCATTTCTTACATCGATAGGCAATATCACTTCAGGAAAACCAATCTTCCGAGCTGTCGCTACCTGTCCCAATACTAGATGAGGATTTTCTTCCCGTACCTTAAAAGAAAAAAATTAATTTAACAGCGTTTAACAATAAAATATTTTAAAATTACATTTGTTTTAATGTTTACATCTTGCAATTTTTAAAACCATACATTTCAGAAATAAATCCCTAAATATATTAGCTGAATTTTGTTGATCCAATCTTGAAATAGAATGCTTTCTTTCATCTTTCTTAACAAAACCAAGCATATTTCATTTTTCTTCTCAGGTTTCTCCTGACCAAGTTTTGTTCTCTGCCAACCCTGACACTTTTAGAGAACTTTTTAGTGCTCACTTTATCCCCTTTTTTCTTATTCGTGAGTGCATGGATCAAATTATGTATTCAATCTCAATAGCATTTGGTAATTAGGTAATAGCAAGTTAAATTTTGGTATAATGGATATTTATTTCTTTATGGTTCATATTTAGTGCAAAATTTGACATTTTACGATTGATAAATAGAAAACAGAAGAAAATATTGTTATCTTCTATGTATATGAACAATTTGTTAATGAGTCAATTTGGGATGAGTCAGCTGCTTTTTCCCATCTTGAGCGTTAGGCTGTACAAAATCATTAATTCAGACAACCTCAAACAAATTTTACTTCGATTTTATTGTCCTTATTATAATTGTGTATTGTGTATTGTGGCACAAAGCGGGGGGGAGGGGGTTTGGTCTGCTAACACAAGTGAACATTTTAGGGTTTGAGTGTAAGCATGAGGGTAGGTCGTGAATCTTTTTGAATGGGGCTTGGAAACAGTGAGTGTCAGCCTGAACTGGGAACTACGCAATTCGACAAACTCAGTCAGACAGCATTTATGCACGTTTTCATGCTAAATTATTATTATTAAACTATACTATAATAAACTAAATATTATACAATATTAACTCTAATAACTTAGTGGTTCTTACGTAACTAACAGGGCCAAATTGGCCGACTAGCCAAGTATCACATCTTGTCGGGTTATGACAGTTTGCAGTGCACTGTAAGACACTTGGATCAAAGACCCACCCCAATCTGGCCTAGTGTGCCATTATTTGTGTGGAGTACATCAGGGCAAATTACTAACAATAAACTTAATCTAAATACTTATCGATGTAAAGGATGGAAGTGTGCGCTGGACCAATCTCGTTGCCTTGTGCGCAATAATTGTGTTCTTTCTTGAACCACTTCAGCGCATGCCAAGTAGTGGGATGGGGAAAAAGGCTAAACAGACTAGGATTTAGGTAGGTAAATCTGTAACCTGGTATGCGGCAAACCACAATGCCACGGAAACCCAAGATCTACTGCACCCGGGATTGAAGGGGCAAACGGTGTATAAACACAACAGTATATAATGCAATCATGGGGTGCAAGATATGTGGATGCGTCAGTTATAGCCTCTCAAATACAAATGTCAATCTCATCTTTACGCTAAGTAACTGTTGTTTTGTTACTGGTACACCCTGTGATAGCAAATGAGGCTCTGGCGACCGAATATATATTTGGATATATATATTTGGACAATTTCCCTTCTCTTACCTCATTCCTCCTTACTACCAGAAACACTCGGCATGCATAATCTTCACCTAGTGTTTCACTTTTTTACATTTCTATCTCTCATCTGCTTCTGTCCCAAGATGCTCTGGGCACATGTGGACATTCATTTATTCTTAATTCCAACTATCACAATCTGTCTAATTCCCAACTGCAATGGTTACCGGGATGGTCCAGTGGTGGGGTTTCATTTGCAGGGCCAGGCTGGGATTCTGCTGATCTTGGTTGCTGGTCTCATGTCGGAAGGGGTGATGTATTTAATAATATGTATATTGCTTTTGTTGGTGATTGGCGCTGGTGGGTTTCCGTTTGGTTCTGTAGGTGGGGCTTTGTGTGCATCCGGATTTTTGCTGGGCTGCCTTGGTGGCTGGGGATAACAAACGAGATCGAATGTCCATCGCTATAATTGGACGATTATTCCCGTTTCCTATCCAATTCCTACTTACTATCAGAAACATTTAACATTCCTAATATATAGCTGGTGTTTCACTTTTTTATTACTTTTATATCTCTCTTCT
The DNA here is from genome assembly GCA_963513935.1 of Aphrophora alni. Classification (NCBI taxonomy): domain Eukaryota; kingdom Metazoa; phylum Arthropoda; class Insecta; order Hemiptera; family Aphrophoridae; genus Aphrophora; species Aphrophora alni. The sequence goes on along the minus strand of OY740765.1, from coordinate 39,748,924 downwards.
GCTTCTGTCCCACAGTGCTCTGGGCACGTGTGGACTTTAATTTATTTTTGATTCCAACTATCCTAAGAATCTGTCTTTTTTTCCCCAATCCTAGGTGGAACAGCATAAGCTCATGGATGCGTGGTCAGAGGGAAGTCTGATTGTGAATATGCGAACTCTGAATACCAGGCGCCCTCCAGTTTCAATTAGCCTTACTAAGGCGAGAGGCTCTGCCTCAGTGGACTTTTATTTCCTCACATCTCATGGGAATAAGATGGAAGAACAATAAAAACAAGAAGAAATCAACAGTAATGTTAAAACACAAATCCTTAGTCTGAGCAAATGCCTACGGATTTGGAGAAACAAAATTCCATGGAAGTAGATGTATGCTCACATAGTCTACCAATTCCAGAGGATGAAACAACAGTGGAGGAACAAACAGCCTCCACTACTACAAGAAAAGCTGGTAGACTAAATGGTGCTGGCAGGAAGAGAATGAAGTGGCTAGGTGCAAGGCTACAGTGCGGCTCAAGCACGGGTAGAGGCAGTACATAAGCGACCTCCTAAACAAAATTAAAATCGAGTCTGATCCGTTGAGACTACTCCGGAATCCAGATTGGCAAAAAGACCTAGAAGGCGCTTTGAAGCTCAAGGTCCAAACTTAGAGGCTGAACGTACAACAGCTTCAAGTTATGGCCAAGGGGCGGCAGGGATAAGAGTAGGTTTCCTAGCTGAAGATTTCCTCAATACTCTGCTCACAGAGAGCCAAAGAAAATTATTGCAAAGGGAGATACTGGGAGAGGTATTGCCGCAAATGGAGGGGATCAAACCCAAGTTCCTAGGTGTAATACTAAAGCCTTAAGATAGGCCTAAAGATAGTTACAAGTTTGGAGAAATTCAACTTTGGCTAAAAGGGAAACATAATATTCATCTTAAGGTAACAAAGGCTACTATGCTGAAGGCTTTTCCGGCTAGTGGTTCTGATCCTGGTTCGTTGTCAAAAGCCTTCTCGGAACCTGAGACGGTGCCTGTGGTGGGATATGCTGCGGGGGGAGCTGTAATTTCTAGTCAAACTAGTTCCACACCGCAAAGTAAGGATAGGACGGCTGTCGCTGTCACAGGCCACAGCTCTCTCCAAAGTCATGCTGGTAGGAGGCGTATTACAGCCTTGGCCAGTATGTCTGAGGAGTGGGGGTGGTGGGGATGCGGCATCTATCAGTTCCTTACTTCAGTTCCATAGTGACAAAGTGAAGGGAAGTAAACAATAACAAACATAAAGTGAGTCCCATACGATATTTATTAATCATAATATTATCGTCAATTTTCAACTCCTGTTCACAAAATAAACAAAACTAATCTCACGACCCAATGTAAATACATTGATAAGTACACTATCAAACCTACCAACTACAATATAATGTATACTACCAAACACAATGAAATATACATAAATATATAATTACATTCATATAAACACGCTATCCATTCAATGCACATTTCACACATGAATATAATAAGTTATCACCTGCTATAAGAAGAAAAAAAAGGTATATACTTTTATATAATATTGATGGAAAATGTTTGATTAATCCATTATTAGCCAACAACTTTAAAATTAGAATGAAAATTAACCTGTTTAATATCTCCATGTAACATTTTAAAACTGCAATATAGTCCTTGACCTTTGTGTTCCCGTTGTGTCAGTTCTTTCAGTGCTAATATCCTGCGTAAAGTTCCCTCCAGGTTATCTTTATCACATCTATAAATCAAAAATAATAATAATCCAATTATATTATACTATAGTATCAAATTGACGTACATATTTATTTATAATTCCATGTTTCTTGTACAGTGTGAAAAAAATTTCAGAATGGCTTACTATCTGTGTTTGTAATGGTAGACATAAAACTAATGGAATTTTGTAGAAATCAACCTCCTCTCTATTCAATAATTTGCCATTGCTCTGGATTGAAGATTTAAAGGTCTGATTAGGACAGATTATGTTTCACATTGTATTTGAATGATTAAATATTAGATAGGGATATAATATGTCAAGCTGATGACGAACAATAAACAGAATTATTTAACCCTCTAACTTTCAATGTTAATTTTCTTCGTTTGTTTAAAAATTAATAAAAAATATTATTTTTATAGAAAACCTAACTTATAAGATATCATTTTTCTCAGAAAGATGCATAGAATTCATCTATGTAATTTTTTTTTTTTTTTTTTTTTTTTTAACGGTTTTGGAGTAAGTATGTTAGATGTCAAAAAATGAAGTTAACATTTTTCAGAAAAACCTGTATCATCCAAAATCAATAGCTTACCACCTTTTTCCAAGATATACAAAAGTTTTGTGTAATATTTGTGAATATATTTAGAAGAAAAAAATTAATAAATTTGTTACATTTTCAAAAAATATATATATATTACGCAAAAAGGGGTTTTGTTGGGCTTATTTTCAAAAATTCACCAAAAATAGTTACATTTATGGAAAACAACTTCTATATATCATTATATTCAGAAAGGTGCATAGAATTTAGCTGTGTAGTGAAAAAAAAATGTTAGATGTAAAAAATTTAGAGTTATTATGTCAAATAGCCAAAAATCGGAAATTAACGGAGAGAAGGAATTTACAGAAATGGTAATGTACACCATACAAAAAAAAATTTGGAATTTTTTCAACTCTTGCTAGAGATTTGTAACATATTTAAGGGGGGGGGAATTGTTACATTTTGAAAAATACAGAAATTGCTTTACGAAAAAAGGGAATTTGTTGAATTTATTTTCAAAAATTCACCAAAACTTGTAATATTTATGGAAAACCAACTTCTATATATCATTATATTCACAAAGGTTCATAGAATTTATTAGTGTAATGAAACAAAAGTTTGAAAAATAATTTTGGAGTCAGTATGGCAAAGAACAAAAAAACACATAAATCGAAGGCCAAATTTCACTTCAAAGTCCAATTGAGCATAGAAAATTTTGTTTTACATTTTTTTCAAGTATTACAAACTTTTCTAGCATAAATGTGAATAACAATTGGTAAAAACAAATCAAATTCTAAAATTTTCAAAATAATGTTTTCCCGTAAAAGTGGAAATCAACAAAAGTTAGGTAAGGTTTGTAACCTCGACAACCTAGGCCTAACTTCTAACTATCTAAAGCTAGGCCTAAGACAAAATCACTAGATTTCACTAAAACAATAAACTTTACAAAGAATAACACACATATACACTTGTATAATAAAATAAAACACTCCATATAAGAAAATTTGCTTTTAGGCCTAGGTTATAACTTACCTAGGTTAGCCCAAATATAAACCATTCAAAAACTAGAACTTCACTCAAAAAAATAAACTTTAGAAATAAAAACACATATATTGTAACTTGTATACACAATTCATATACAATTTGTATACACAAACCTTCAGAATAACAGAAATATATAATCCCAAAACAATATGCGCCACGCCTTTCCATGTCAATTTACTCACAAACTTGGATATATTCCGAGTTAAAAACAAGATCCTGAAAGTAACTGTAGCCTATATCAAGTAATACCAACTTGTAGAATGAAATCTTCTCTACAACATACTGTATAGATCGGTTACAAAATATCGATTGAATAATCGATTATCTTATTTAGTAAAATGCACCGAATGCCAAGTGAAATTCGTTCAGTTTGGTACTTCTTTGGTTAGACAGAAATATCTCGTGATCTATGACACATAGAACAATTTGTAAACCACGGATAGAAAGAGAAAGATGTGATCTACAGAACAGTGTTTTGGTCGACCTGTGTGACAGAAAAATAGATTAGTGAACATATGAGAAAAAATGGCGTCGTTTTTACTTACAACGGCACAGTTAAAATCTTTGACGTTACGTATTAAAAATATGCGAACTTAAGCAATTTTTGGAATATTATTTATAACGTTTTGTAGTTTTTTTTTGCATGATTATGCATCTACGGAACATTAGCTTTCCAACGGTATTTTATTTATTGCGATAGGACGATTCTAAGTGGGCGAAATGTTGAATTGCAAAATATGTTGAATTGCAACAATGGATGGGTCGTTGTGGGTCGTTTGACGTGTGGAGGGTTTTAAAGACTCAAAGAAATTGTAACAACTATAAGGAAATAAAGAATAAATTAATATTAACAATTTGAACTACAGAATTTGTTATTGATCCAGGTTTTTGACTATCTTTCATATTCTTGTATCTAAGGGTTCTAATCCTTAGAACCCTGTTGAATCTAATCATATTCTTTTAATGATTATTCTTATAATAATCATAAAAAAAAAAAATCATTAAAAAGAATATTAATAATAATAATAATAAGAAGAATATATTTAGAATATAAATGTTAGAGCATTCAGTTGTACATAATAATTATCTTGGTAAATTCTCTCAATTTGAGAAGCAAACAAAAGTTTTCTTTGGTATGTGGCAAACGATTTTCAATTAAATTTCATAAATTTTAATTTGTAAAACAACTTCTTCTCAGGCAGTAATCAATTTTATATTTATTATGTCATTAATTAAATTGAGTAGTTCCAGATAATTAACTACAAGCACTAAAAGGAATCATTTAGCCGTACTTGTATGTTTAACATACAAAACTTAACACTATACTTCCAAAATCAGTAAAAACCTCAATTAATGTTATGGTACAAATCCCTTAACTATTTTACAAAATGGTAATTTAAAAAAATGAACTTTTAGTGAGGAACAAATTTTACAAAGGAATACATTTTTAGTAAGAAACTAAAAACACAGCCGATGCACCATTTATTAGGAATAAATCGTAGAACATTATTTATTAGGAATAAATCTTTCTTATAGTTATTTTCTTTACACATCTACAAATACACATCTAATATGTAAAGTTATAGATAACACAAATCAGATGACTTAACAGTTCTGTCTTAAAACTCACTGAAATAGACAAGGTTGCATAAGTGTCAGTTAGGTTGCATTAAATATCGTTAGATCAGCTTTTTGTGAAATACTTTTTTTTTATAGTATGAATTACATCACAAATATTCTAAATCTGTCTTCTCAGGGATACTCAAATCAATCTTTAAACACTAAAACTTAATCTCACACAATGTTAAGTTCATTTGTTCACAAACCACTAATATACCTAATTCTGTACATATGTGTAATATGCATCTTCTTAAAAAAACTCTTACACTTTCTGTACAACTTCCTATCTCAAATTACAGGTTGATGTAGATATAATTTATAGAGATGTTCCCTATAGTTATTACAATTAGGAATAGGTTGATTAGATATTTATATTCCCTATCTAATATTTACTCATTTAAATACAATGTAAAACATAATGTCCTAATCTGACCTTTAAATCTTCAATCCAGAGCAATGGCAAATTACTGAATTTAACAACTCGTTTTCTAAAAATATGAATGTGTTCATTTCGCAACATAGACAGTGAATCTCTATAAACTGACAGTGAGTCCCTTTCATAAGTACGTTCCTGGGCCACATCTCTCTACTGACCCGCAGCGTCTCCCTGTCCCTGTCGATGTCTCGGATGCCACTGACCCTCTTTCTAGGTTACTAGCAGTTTATATAGAGCTTCACTATCCATGTCATTTTAATGACCTGCAAGCTAGGCAGTTGCGACACTTTTTGAATTATTTCCCAATAACTACCACAAGTTTGATTTTGAAGATTTAATTGATGCTAACATTTGTCTATTTATTGTTAATAAAATATTTTCTAACCTTATAATTAATATTTTCTTATCCTAAATCCTAACAGAAGGTTAGGTTGTTTAGGTGTGTTGGGATCTGGAAGCTTAGGGTGAACTAACATGCGTTTCAGATTTGTGGGCTGTTTAAACATGACTTTGGGAGGATCTGTGACATAATTCTCTCTATTGATTGAGATAGTGAACAGTGTTAACGAAATATCTCAGAACTTTAGTGTTTTTCTATTTATATACTACTAGGTAAATGTACCAAGGTAAACCTGTATCTCCTATCAATACAAATTAGACTATTTGCCTTATTAAACTCTAACCTATATGATGTATTTCTTAGTTTCACCTGGTACTTACGATAAAAAAGGTAAGAAATGATGCTTGTCTTCACTGCCATCAAGTTTGCCTACAATATCAATAACAGCAACTCCAAAAGGTCTGCGCAATAACTCTTCAGGATGGCTAGGTTTACTTATATTAAATTTTGAACTTCGTTTGTTTTCTTTATCAGGTTCTTTGGTTTCCATTCCACCAATACGAATGACATAACACACCAAATATACTTTCTCTCTTGTTAAGTCTCTAGATCCTAAATCCTGCAACAAAGCTCGACAGCTTGAACATAGATTGGAAGTAAAATTATAATATTGAGATATGAAACATACATAGCAAAACTAGTGGAAATACAAAGTTTAACCCATTAAATGTTATTGACGTAATTTCACGTATAGGTAAACTTACTCAAATGGGAAATCACATAATGCTTATTGTGTCAAAATTAGTTCATGAAATAACTGACAGAGTGAAGGCAAGTGTGAGTTTCATTGTTTATATATGCCTCCAAATATTTGTGAGTAATGGTGGTGGTAATCTATTGCAATGACAGTTAATTTGTATTGAGAGCTTAGCCACGCCTACATACATACAGTGTTAATGGGAGTTCCTATTTATTGCAGTGGGACGAAGTCAACTATGCATTTGATTATAGTATGTATAGTAGTTTACATGATCGCTGCACTGTTTCACAGCTTCTTAGTATTTTTTAGAGTAATGGATGCAAGAGTTCATTGTAAAAATAAAAACAATGATCCAAAATTGATGAAATTTAAATGTATTAACCCCTTGAAACCTTGTCACCTGCAGAGTCAGGAACAACCTTACCTTTAAGGGAAATAAATTTTATTTTGTTAACATATAGTAACATAACCTCAAATTTCACCTGCTTTAATATTCAAAGGGTTATATTTTTAGTTTCCTATATATAAATACACTGTGTCCCACGAAGAGGTACACTTTTTTATTTTCTATTAATTGCTTATTCCTCAATCAATTCGTTCTAAACTTTACATACTTTTTAATCAAGTTACCAAAAATGTTGTATGAAAATTTCAACACACTGGTGTTTATAAAAACAAAATGATGGCAAAAAAAACACCTATCGAAATAAAGTACAGCTTTTGTTACGCCTGAAAAAAAAATTTTATTGCTACAAACGTAATTTGAAACAAACACAATTTTCTTTTAAAACAAATTAAAAAGTAATTATTTGTTTTTAAAACCATTGAAAATCAGTTTAAAATTTGAGTGAGTGGTTGGTGGATCGATCAACAAATGGGAAGTAACTTGAAATTGTCTAATTGATTCTGTAACATTGTTAAAAACAATGACTTACGCATGACAGTTTACTTTATTTCTCAACTATACAAACCATTTTGCAACTACAAAGGACAATAAAATTGTACTGAAAATATTTAGGCTATAAGTTTCTGTTTTAATGTAATTGTTGTTTAATTTGAATCAAACAGTTGTTCAAGAATTAAACCTGCAAGAGTAAAGGCATAAAAGTATAGAGGCATAGAAGTTTTTTTTTTTTGTTTTTTCGCCGCCATTTTGTTTCTATAAACACCACTATGTAGAAATTTCCACACACATTTTTGGTAATTTTAATAAAAAGTATGTAAAGTTTCAAAAGAATCAGTTGAGGAATAAGCAATTAATAGAAATTCAAAAACGTGAAGAATCTGTTAGTAATCAATTAATAGAAAATCAAAAGGCGACATCCTTTTACATAGACCATCAAATATGATTGGAGGGAAAAAAAATATGTTTAGATTTATGGATATATTCATAGAAAAAAAAAATTTTTTTTTTACAAAGTGTCCATCTGGTTGTCTTCTTGTCTGTCCACAGTGACTTCTAAAAAACAGTTTGGCCGATTTTACTAAAGATTGTTACATTAGGGCTGTTTTTTACTCATAATCATCCAAATAACATGTAATCACTGTAATAAAAGTCGTGTATGTTTCATATTAGAACAAAGTTTAACAAAAATAGAAAAAGATACTTATACAAAATATGCTAATACGAAATATATATACAATGTGTCCCACGAAGAGCATTTAGATTTTCTATTAATTGCTTACTAACAGATTCTTTTGAAACTTTACATATTTTTAATAAATTATCAAAAATGTTGTTCATTTAATCAAACCCGTTTCAACAAGGACGGTGACATTGTCGTTGAAACGTGTTTGATTAAATAAGCGTAATTTTTGTGAGATCTTGTGTCCGAGTGGTTTTTTTATATATATATATATATATATATATATATATATATATATATATATATATATAATTATTTTTGTTCGAGCTTTTTTCTGTTTAACCTTGTAATCGGTGAATGTTAAAGGTTTTGGAAAAGTTTTGTTTTCTTAAAAAGTTCATAAAAAATATTATTTTTATACAAAACCAAACTTATAAGACATCATGGAGTGTGAAATAGGCTACTTTTTGTCATTGTAGTCTGTTTTGTCCATGTTAGTGATATCACTAATACTATTGTATTTTTTTATTTCTTTTTTTCCATTATTATAAATTTTGGTTTTAATAAATATATTTAAGATTGTTTTATTTTTAATAGTTAGTTTAAAAATCAGATGCAGTGTTTTTTTCTGTGTGCTTTTTTACTTTAAGATAATGGAAGGTCCAACTCAAGCTTGGCTTTAGGATCTCCAATATTTCATGTGTATAAACAAAGATTTTATTTTAATATATACTATGGTAGGTTATATTAGTTTACACTGTTATTATATTCTTATGGCTGTTTTTATGCACATTTAAAATAAATCATTTTCAATTTTCAATTAACAATAAAACGTTGGATGCCATAACACACTGTACAACTGGCAATTGACTTGTAGCTTCCTTTACTGCATCATTTGCTTGTATGTTTCCAATTATTCCACAATACTCAGGTACTCAGTAAAATGATAACCCGATAAATCTTTAGCTGAAGTCTGTGTATGAAATACAGAATGTCCCCAACAACAGGGTTCTTAGATTACATATCATGAATAGCCTGTAGAGCACTATGGGAATCAGAGCAAACAAGATAGTGAAGGGAACCAGATGGAACACTATCTGTGAAAATAATCTCACTGGATAAGAAATTATTAATTATGTACCTAAAATCTTGACAATTACAACAGGAGTGTTGTACTTTATGAATCTGGATGGTGAAAAATTAAAATTTGGTATCTGAAGTCATGGCGGAATAGATCATAGATAAATACTCAAACAATGGAGGAAATACATGGATTAGCAGAGTTCTAACGTCAAATGGTGTACTAAAGTTCTGACAACATTCATACCGATCAGTTAATGGATTATTAAAACTAATTTAGTAGGTTAAATGAAAAGTTTAGAGCGCAGACTACTAATGTATGATATTAGTCGATTTCATCAAGAAAAAGGTGGCTCAACAGTCTCAGCAAGTAGGATCAAAACTGGGCTTGAATGAAATGCTCCAGATACAAGCTGAAGGAGAAACAACAATATTACATAACAGGTTACATAGTCTAGTTACTTAGCATAGCAATTGGTTAGTAAAGGAGAGTTCAAGGATCTGGTTAAACATCAAAGAAGTGGTGAGTCACTTAAATCTATTTATTTTTCACTAATGACAAAGAGAAATCGATTACAAAATAGCGTAAAATAAGCTATTAAAAAAATTGAGTCGTGCAGTACGTAGTATATCAGAAAAGAAAAACCTTTATAAGACAGCAATTTATGGTGAATTTATTTTAGAAAAAATTTCATTTAATTGAGGATAAATTAGCTATGATGCTAAAAAGTAGTGTAACTTATTATGTCAAAATAAAACAAATCTTAAAACAAGGTGTCAAGGGGTTGAAAATTTTAAAACTAGGTTATTTTGACATGACAAAAGTTGGTGGATGGTCTATAGCAGTGATCACCAATTAAGTTTCATGACGGTCCGTTTCAAAGTCTTGCCGAGCTACCGCGGTCCATTCAGAGGAAACCACCGGGGGTACTCCCCCGAAAAAATTTTGAAAAATTAACAGTTTAACTACATTAATTTTAATCATTATTCAAATATTTGGGATAGATATTACTCTGTATCTATTTCGATATAATGTTCTTCAAATATATTGAAGTTTGATATTATGCCATTGATCGATTAAAATAAAGGCAATTATTTAAATCGTATTTGGCAATAAAAATTACTTTATTAAGTATGTTTACTTATAAAATTTTCAAAACCTATTCTCGAATTTAGTCCTCGACTATATCTCTTTTGCTATTGAAATACCAAGATAAATTAAATTAAACGTTTTACTAGGCATAAAATAATTGGGTAACCGGTAAATAATGCAACAATATTAAATCAATAGCCTACTTTTTATTGAGAGTTGTATAATAAGAAATAAGGTACATATAAGTAACTCTAATAAAAAATCAAACTAGTTTTTAAAAGTTAAAAAGTCAGTGGAAAAATGACATGTTAAAAAAATTAACATATGTAAAATAAAAAGAAAAAATCACAAATAAGTAGTTGAAATTACAAATAAACTGATTCAAAAGTTTACGATCAGTGAGAAAAATGACAAGTTTTATTTTTAACAATCATCTTAAAACTTGGAGTTTAGTTTGTGCAGCTGATTCTCATTAATGTGTCGAGATGGTCATCTGTGAGATGGGATCTATAACGATTTTTAATAAAAGTCATTCTTGAGAAAGCTGATTCGCACACATATGTCGATCCAAACAAAGTACACAGTTTGATGGCTAAAGTTTTCAATTCTGGATACTTTTTGTCACTGACATATTTGATCCAAAATTGGTCCCATTCAAGAGTGTCTGGAACTTTAGAAAAAAATGTCTTTTAGAACAAAATCTTCCTGGTACTCGATAAGTTCCATTTGCAGGGCAGCTTTGTTACTCTTGAAAATATCTGACGCTTCACTGGTCCACACACCATTAGGTTTAAGTGAAAAACTGTTGTTTAACAGTTACACAACATTTTCAATTTTGTTGAAATCTGTAAATCTTCTTTGAAATTATAATTTAAGTTTATTCACGAAATCAGCGAACTCGGTGATGTCAATGTCCTCATTGCTCTCACAAACAGATTTAAGGAGTGGAAAGTGTAGCAGTGCTCCACTGATATCTTCAGTGAAAGGTCGATCTTTTTAGAAAAACCTCTGATTTCAGAGAAAAGTTCACATACAAGTTTCCCTTTCCCTTGCAGCTTGAGATTTAAGAAATTCATATGCCGAAATATGTCTGTTAAAAAAGCTATGGAAGTCACGTTTTCTTTAGTGTCGAGGAAGCCTAAATGCTCCTTTGCTACTTCTTGATCACTACTTGAAAGAAATTCTTTAATGTCCTCCAATACTGCAAAAAATCGTTCTAACACCATGCCTTTGCTTAGCCATCGGACGTTGTTGTGGAGAAGCAAATCGTCAAACTGAGCATTGGTTTCTTCAAGAAATGATTTGAACTGGCGATGCTTGAGAGATGATTTCGCACGTAAAAAGTTGATTATTTTGATAACCGCTTGCATTATACTCTGCAGATTTGGATTCAGAGTGAAACATAAGACACTTTGGTGAATAATGCAATGGTATGAAATGAATTTACATTGCATTTATGGTCACTGCTAAGTCTCTGAACTAAGCCTTTTCTGCATCCTATCATTGCTGCTACGCCGTCTGTGGTTACTGATATCACTTTTTTCATATCTAATTTGGTTACACTGCTGGTGTTTATTTATTGTTTCGATTGTTTAATAATTTGATTTCATTTAGAGTTTAGAGGGTTTCTTATGGGTTTTTTGTTTTAGGATTGATTTTATTTTTTTCGTTGATCGGTATGTCATCGCGGTCCGCACAAAACTAGCCGGCGGTCCGGATCCGGACCGCGGTCCGCCATTTGGTGACCACTGGTCTATAGGACTCTAGTTTCTCCAATCATAAAACGTAATATACTTTAATTCTACTGTAGATTTTAAGATTCCCCATATCAGTCAATGTTAAGGGTAAACAAAGTTAAACTCACTTGAAATGTTTGAAATTAAGAGATTACTTTATTCAAAATCTACTTCAGTATTAAATAAATAATTATATTTCAGTAACTTATCACTCACTCAGTTCTTAACTAGGTCGTTGAACCCTCTCCTCTTCCAACGACCTAGGCTAAGTAATGGAGCTGATTTACATGTTATGTAATTTTGTTGTCTTCCTTAATCTGTTTTAAGTTGCTTAAGACAATGACATAAATAAATTTCTGTTAAGTACAGGAGTTTTTTATTTAATAGTTTTATTATTTGTTTTTTCATTGTTATTCTTTTTGTAACAAATTATCATAGTAAAGTTTAGCGATTTTCTTTTTTTTACTTTCTCTCATATATGTATTTCGAGGTTCTCTGCATTCAAAAGAGTACTCTACTGCCTAAATGTAGGAATTTAATCGAATTTGTTATCTGGAGATATTTTGGTTATATCACAAGACTTTCTTTTCATAACTCAAAATTTGTGGGTAGCTGCTATAAGAAAAAAACATGAAAATATGATTTTATCAAAATCGGCTTTAACGAATTTAAGCAAATTTTACCCAAGTGTAGATTATAGGGAACCAAACAAAACATATTGGCAAACATATTTATGGCATAAACAAAACAAATTTAAGCCCTTATTTAAATAAATAAAACTTTCTTCAACGACGGTAGCCATGATGGTTCATTTTCACTTTTTGATTGACAACTACCAAAGTTTTTGATGACAATTAATTCTGGTTTATTTGTATTTGATTTTTGGGGGTGGGCGAGTGAGAAAGCACTGCACATACAACAGAAATATATCATTCAACAAACCACATTTTAGGACTCGGACGATCTCAAAATGAACACATCCACAAAAAACTCTGTACATTTATGATCCATAATATAGGTCTATATATAATAATTATTAGAAGAAATCAGTTTTTTGAAAGAAAGAAGAAAAAAAACTACAAAATAGCTAAAAAATTAGGCTTATTTTGAAAAATTTCCGAAAAACGTAAATATTATTTAAATCAAACTTATAACATAGCAAATTGGAGAGAAAGTTCTGTACAATTTATATATGTAATACAAAAAATATTAGTTGTAAAATGTTTGCTTTAGTATGTCTGGAATCAAAAAGTCGCTGTTAGCTAAGCTAAAATTTCTACATAAATGCCTATATACATTGCAACGGTGTAACCTTATGCAATGAATGAAAAATTGAGTTTTGCAATAAAATGCAAAAATCAAGATTTCATAACAGAAGTTGTGGTGCACCCTATACTTAAATAGATTACAAAAAGACAAATCCAGGCCAAATGTACTGTGTCAATAGACCTTGACTTTTGTCCCTGAGCTTGTTTCAAGTTGTTGAAAATACTTATGAAAAAGTAGTTATTTTATGAGAGAATAAGGTGTTAATTAAAATAATAAAATTGATGAATTTTATGAGTGAATGTGAAACATGGGAGGTGTTAACATTGGCCATGGAAATCACAATTTTGTAAATTAAAAAATGGTAAAGTTAGAAAGGATTAAAGTTATAGAAAATTCTCAAATTTGATCAAAAGTAAATTATAGAGATATTTTTGAAAAGAGTAAAAGACGATAAATAAAAAATGTTAAATAACAAATTAAGAAAATTTTGGTATTTTAAAAGTTAGAGATAATTGTTAAAGTTTGAAGGTGAAAAAGCACCTGAAAAATTGAAAAGGTAAAAATGAAAAAGTATACAAGTTATAAAGGAGTAAAAGTTTTATAAGATATAATTTTGTAAAATTGTTAATTAATTAAAATAATAGGTGAAGAAGTTCACACCTATATTAAGCTTAAAATAAAAGAAAAAAGGTGATAAAAGAAATGACCTAGTGTTAGGAAGGTAATAATAAAATAAAATTGTAAATTTCAAGCTAAAGTATCAATTAATTAACAAGTAAAATTTTAAATCCAAAAGTAAATGTTAAAATAGGCAAATCTACGAGTCCCAAAAGCAAAAGAAAAATTATCGGACAAAAATGAAATTTTGGCTAGTAGATATTAAAACCATAACCAACATATGTGAAAAAAGAAAAAACATTTTTTCACAAAAACAGAAGAGTTTCCACAAAATGAAAAGTCGCGCCATAGGCAAACCAAACGTCGCTCGACCATCACACAACTTTGAGAAGAAAGGAATAAGACTACGAAAACCGCAATCCTGTAAAACAAGTTCCAGAGAAGTTCCAGGGAAAATAAATAAAACAATAGGACAATAGGACAATATGCCTGTAGAGGGAGTAAAAGATAGTAAGATGAAACGTCATACTAGGAAGTTAGTGGGGGTAGTACCAACCCAAGAACTTCAGAAAAAAATACAAGTTGCATTGCGAGATGGCGAAAAAGGTATAGAAAAGAAGGGAAATAGTTGGTATCCCGGAGGCGGCAAAACTGCCGATAAAAGGAGCTTACCGAAGCGAAGGCGGACATTATGGAATTTTTCTCTGGAGGAGAGATGTACGACGAGATCACTCACTTTATATTTTCTCTATAGTATAGATGTGCTACAGTGAACAGTTTTAATTTTCTCTTGTGTAAAGATGTGCTAAACACTTATAAATTTTCTCTTGAAAGCAGTATTACGAAACCAGTGGTTCGAAATGTATTAAACTAGCAGTGAACATTTTAATTAATAAAAATATTATGCAATATAATATTTCAACGAACAGTTTCTATTAAAATCATTCGAACTTATATACAAGTTAACTTAATGTACAGAGACAGTGTTATATCAGTTTTCATTACAGATAGTGAAAAAACAGTCGACAAATTTATTTGAAATAGGATATAAGTGATGCATATAGCTAAGGCGTCTAAACAATAGTAAATGACGTAACGACAATCACAGGATCGATGTAATGGAAACAACTGGAACACCAAATGGATTTTGAGAAACTACTGGAATAAATAAGCGAAGATCAAACCAGGGAAGGCACTAGAAGACTTCAAGGAAATTTAAACCAGGAAAATTCAACTAGGCAGAATCAAACCACGGGAGACGGTCAGCTATACCAACGAGAACCGGACTTCAGGGAGGCTGTATTTCCATCAACATTCCTGGGAAAGCAGTTCAGAGTCAAGGGTCGCAATAATAAAAGGTCTGTCAACAACGTTACGATGTCCCCTATCCAAAATATTGCCTGAGTTAAATTCAAATAATTATTGATACTGGGTTGAGATAGTTAATTAGGTTTTTCAAAATATGAAATAATTAATCTTGTAAATTAAATACATAAAATCATTTTCATAATTAAATGATTAAATAATAAAATTAATTGAAAGGATAATTAAGTAAAACTAAATAAAATAGATAAAAGCTTAAATAAAGAATAAATGGTTCTATCTAAAAGAAGTAATAAATGGATGTAAATAGTAAATTTAGACTTTAAAATTTTATTTAGTAATGGAAAGAAACCATGAAGAATTTTGAGTTATTTTTGTTGAATAAATTTTCTTTTGATTTATAATTTAAAAAATTTATAAATAATTTACCTTGTTCAAGAAATTCCAATTATCTGAGTATCCTATATGATAAGTTGTTTTCAGTGTATGATCAATATAGAAGGTTCACTAAGCACAAATAATTTAATTATTCTAAGGTCAGTTCCACAGTTCTCACTCCTCAGAGATCATCGAATAAAATTAAAATTAATTACTGAGCTGAGCATATTTAAAGTTAATAGTAACTTCAATAACTGGAAGAAATTTTATAAAATATTTTTCGTTAAGGTGACTATAGACATAGTTATCCTAACCAGAGTTATATCACCTAGGCTATTGAAATTAATTTGCCTTAAACTTCCAGTAGGTGATATAATCTCTTTATTTTGTGACAAAGTAGGGCAATCCTACAGACAGAAAACATTGTGCAAAGTTTGCACGCTCTGTCGTCGCAAAGTTGACGTCACTACGAGTGGCTTAGGCAAGCTTTTGCGCACTGTCCGTCGCAATATATATATAATCAAAATATAAGCTACAATAAAAGAATTTGCCTACTTATGTATTTTATAGCATTGTGTCTAAAATAAACTCTAAAATGATGTTGATCTCGCAAAAAAGATGAGCTAGGCCTAAAACACAAAGTAATAACTTCACTAAAATACTAATAAATCACTTGAAACTATAAAATATGTATTATAAATTATATCTACTATATATTTTCATTTAAAAAAATATATATCGACTTGTATTCACTAAATATTAGTAACAAAAATAAACTTACAAAACCACTTAGTAAGATCCCACGCACCAGACACAGCAAAACAAAGATGTAGAATAACGCTTGGAAGTTGATTTTGTTGAAGAAATCTATTACAGTCAAAACCAGAAAACGTAGACAAATAATATACCAATGGAAAGAGTAGAATCTCTACTATACTACTGGATAAGAGGCCTTCAAAAAATTCACAATTATCTATCAATGTTTCACAATTTGTTGCATAGCTCGGCAATCTTCGCTAAAATCTTCGGAAAATATGTTTCCATAGACAACTGTCTATATCTCACTCTACATAAATGCTACAAGATTTTTTTACACAGATGAAAAGAGGAAGACTTTATCTATAAGACAGTGTCAAGGTTTAGTAGACTAAACACAAATATGGACTTATAAAAAATAAACAAATGTGATTTATGTTTTAGACAGAATCTCAACTCGCCAGTGCTGATCAAGTAGAACAGCGTGTAACAATTACTTTATCGAATTTAATCATATGACATATTACATATTTTAGACTTTTCGTTATATGAAAATACATGTTCAAATGTTTAGTTTTCCATTTATGCCAAATTTATTGCGATTAACTGGATGAAAATTTGAATGGAAATAAGATGTTTTTATGTTCAATTATAGCGCTCTGCCACTTGACAGTCAGGAAATAGTCGCTAGAATGGAATGTACGTCCCCTTATAGCAGTTCCAGGGTTAAATATGCAACTTTTTTTTCAAAATTGTCCTATTTTAAAACTCCCAGAAATTTCAATTTCAACTTGTTAGACATTTAACTAGTGAATTTTCCTGTATTTCCGATCTATTCAAACTTTTTCATCAAAAAGTACTAGCCTATTTGTACATTCTCAATAATATGTATTCGCGCAGTCCTATTATAAATTAAGAAAGCAACTAAAATCTAAAAGAATTAAATGTTGATTACAAAACTATCTTACTGTGAACAAAACTCGTAAGTTTTGTGATTGATCGGTGTTTCGTGGATGTCCATCTTTACTCCATCTCACTACATAATTTTCTGTAAATGCTCTGTTCTCTTTCCCATCATATAAGGTCATTAACAATTCTACATCTTCAGCCATCTTACAGACAAAATTCCTTACAGATACAAACAGAGTGTGTGTCGACTGTTGAATAGATGGACTAGATAAATCATTACTCACAGGTTCAGACTGAAACAATATATATGATGTTATTAGTTTTAAATATCAACAATACTATTTAATTAAAATCTTAACATACAGTTGTGGTACAGCAGATATGCCGAGTGTTTGAAAAACACCAGAAGGGATTAATATCTCTGGTTCCAATTTAGATAGACATGAAACAAACGGAATTCTGTAGAAATTGACTTCCTCTATCTCTGAAGAGTGAGCCAAAAACTTAGTTACCATATGCATAATGGTTCAAAAATGTATAAAACGTGATTTTTCCCGCTTTTTCTTTCTTATGAAACAACAACAAAAATACTTTTGTGGTTTCTTAAAGTAAAGCAAAAAATTTAATTTTCCTTTTGGTTCTATGAAAATGGAGCGGTAATGTACACAATTTACTGGATCAAACTCATCGAAGACGGCGGAATGGCCTGAGAGGTTACTGAATGGCCTGGACACCTGATCTGTAACCAATAAATTACTTTTTTTGATTCTACAAAAAAAAACAATGTTTATAAAACTATGCCAAATGACTTAACACAGCGAATATTACATGAAGGGGCAGAAATCCCTCCTAAGAGGCTATAGAATGTTTTAAATAGCTAGTACAATTGCTCAGTGGTAAACTCCAGAAGCAAAACAGTTCGAGAATTTATTGTAATTTTTGTAATTTAGATTTTTTTTAATGAGCAGGCATTTGCATTGCACCATATACTGACTGGCCAAAACCAGAGGTCCCCCTAATTAATGAACATACAAGGCAATAAGTTTACTTTAAATTTTATATTAGAAAGGCTTTGCTGAATACATTACCACTGCTTTCTTTATCCTTTCTGTTGCCAATTCATGATGCCAGTAAAGTTGTATTGTTGATGTTTGTTCAGGATTTAAAATATTTCCATGTTCATCTCTCACAACCATATCTAGACCAAGTAATCTGAAACAATTGCTTCATTTGATTACAACTGTGAAACCAAACAAATCCTAGTCCGAAAATAAAAGTTGTACCTATTAAACATTTTATATTCGCTATTCTATGATAAGGATAGGTTTTAGAATATAAATTGAAAGAATAGAATTTGTTAGAATAATGATGAACCAAGACAAATGGTTATAGCGTAAGACATTAAGTAAAGGTCTAAGGCATAAGTGGTGACTAATTATGTGACTAGATGGCACTAACTATCAAATGCTGACTAGGCCTACTGATCTACTCAATATTTGATGTAAAACAACACAGTTGTGAAATTAAAGATTGGATGGTTTTTAATTATTGAGGAACAAAAAGAACGGGGGCTTTATGGATGATTGATTCCCTGGATATGGAAAATCAAAGATTTTCATAATTACAACACTAAAGGAGCAAACTATTTATGTGTATGAGCCTCATAGGCTTAATGTTTATAGAAAGCTTCCTTCACAAGCTGGAGTAGCATAAATAAACAAACTTTCAGAGAATATAAGACAACTGCTTTAAGTAATGTGATGTTGAGAATGTAAGACAATAAATTTAAAAACAGCCTAAGACAACTGTTATTGTCCGAGTCCTTTTACTCGGTGATTGGGTTCATTAGTTGTATATGGTAGGCTTGAATTGGACCTTTACTCACTCAGCATAGACTGCTTTCGAATATGTAAGAAATATTTTATTTAATTAAAACCATAAATATTTATTTTGTTCCATTTTGAAATTTGTATATTGTTACTAATGTTTTTTTTTTTTTTTAAGTAAAATATTTTTTAACCCTAGATGTCAAACTCTATGACATCTTTAGGGTCAGCATAGCTTACAGGTATATACCTAGAGCCAGGAGAGTCAGCAGGGTAGTTTATATTTCAAAGCGTGATCGTCCAAATCATACTCATCCCAAATCGTTTAGGCCAATCAGTCTTACCTTGCTTATTCTGAAAACTCTGGAAAGACTGGTTGGTAGATATATAAGGAAGTGGGTTCTGTCAGGAAATCCACTCCATAGAAACCAACACGCTTACCAGCCTGGGAAGTCCTGCGAATCTACCCTACATCAATTAGTAAGCAGGATTGAGGACGCCTTACCGAGTGCCTTTGATAACATATCATTTGATGCAATTGTGAGGGCGACGCGAGGTCATGGAGTTATTCATACTGTTTGCAGACTCTATGCTTCGCAGTAGACAAGTACAGTCCTAACTGGGCCACAAGGTACTAGAGGTAGACGCGACTAGAGGTTGTCCGCAGGGAGGCGATATTTCGCCTCTTCTGTGTGCCCTGGTTGTGGACGGCCTCATTAGAGATCTTGATGGGTGCAGGGCATATGAGCAAGGTTACACACATGACATAATCATCATGGTATAAGCCAAGTTCCCAAGTTCACTTGAGGAGCTGATTAACTACTATCTGGGACTCACGAGTGACTGGTGTTGGAGAGAGGGACTTCGAGTTAATTCCTCCAAGACGGTCACTGTCCCGTTTAGTAGGAAGAAGGTAATGGGTGGTTGTAAGATATGGCTTGAGGGAACTAAATTGGGTGTTTCAGTCAGTAAAATAACTGGGAGTAATCCTGGATAAGAAACCTATGTGGACCATGCCATATTAAAAGCAATGTCGTCTCTAATGGTGATGAGACAACTTATAGGATATGAATGGGGATTGAAACTGAAGTTTGCCCTCTGGATCTACAAGACGATTGTCAGACTTCAACTGACATACGGTTCCCTGGTATGGTGGACAAAATAAGCACAAGTTACAGCAGGCAGCAAAATTGTGAGGTTGCATCAGCTAGGATGGTCTCGAACCTGAGACTACAGTACACATTTTGTTTGATTGCGAGTTCATGGAGCTCAAAGGAAGGAGAATCTTTGGATACCAACAACCAGTCATAAATTTTGACAAGAACACCCTGCACAAGATCATGGAGCTTATTAAAGGCACTAGGGTCGGTGTTAGGTGAACAAAGAAAAGGGGGAGTACAATAGGCTCATAGCTGAAGTGCTGGAGGCCAATAAGAGCTTCAGCAATTTGTCCCCAAGGAAAAAATATGGGTATATGTATGATAGTTTAAGTGCTGCAAGTGTTAAATGAGTGTTTGACTGGGGACCACGAGTCAAACACTCCCCAGTCAACCGGACGCCAACCGGCTCTTAATATGTAATGCTTTATCCTTCACTAACCCATAGATGTATTTTTGTCCAAGGTGCAAAATAAATGAAATGACATGAAATGAGATTCAAGGAATTAGGCAGCGGCAGAATCAACTACAAAAGTTAATCCACTCCAAAAGAGAGGAAAATAAAAATAATATTATTTTATGTTTGAGCTGTGTTAGAATATTGAAGGTAAAACATCCAAAAGTTGAATTCTGAATTTAATATTATAAATCGGGAAAAATAACCACTTATTTACAATTTTTTTTTTAATATATCACAAAAACATTAAACATATATGAAAAGTTTAGTTAGAATCACTTTCGGTAGTTTTATTTTACTTTGTTTCTTTCCATGCTTCAATTTATGGTAACATGTAGGTAGGGTGAATGCTACAAGTTGCACTCTGGACACCAATAGTAACTGCTTTTTCTTTTTCTGGTTATATCAATAGAGCAAGTTACACATAATCATTCCATTCTACCAGGTAGATGAACAAGAGCGCATGTTACACATCACCTTGTGAACCAGGAATTGGTTATCTTTCAAGGTGATTTTCATCATCAACAACTATTCTCTAATATCACTTCTCTAACCACAACATTTATACATATTTATACGTTATTTCACTAACAAAGAAAAATAACAATACAAGTCACGGCTAAAGATTAACAAGATAGCTTATTTTAAAACTATTACCATTTGGATAGAAAACTGTCATCCAGTATTTTTTTATTTTTATTTTTATTTTTGTAAAGCATAATGGTGAATGAATTGACTTCCAATTTAAAGCTTGAATTGTCAGGAATCGATTAGTATAAATTTAACGCTAGTTTAATTCCTGGAGACTGTGTAGTATAACGAAATGTTAATGAGTTGTAGTTTAATGATGCTACCACTTAACAGAGGATGAAATGAGTCATAATTTACGACTACTAAACAAAGTGTCAAATGAGATACTTAAAAAAGGGCCAAATAAGTTGTAATTTATGACACTACCACTTAAAAAAATTAGTTGTAATTTATGAAGTTTGTCACTTCTAAGATTAATCATAATAATAAACATTTTTCAACTACACAAAAGTAAAATAATAGACTGAAATTAGTTGAGCTTACTTATTTCCCACGTCAATTTTTGAAGTAACAAGTTTTTTAACTTGTTTCAGCTCATCCACGGGAAGAGTTCCAGATAGTATCTGACTGCGACATCGTATCAACTCGTACATTCTATGTTCTATCTTCTTAAAGTGTTCGCTATGTGTCTGAAAATATTAAATGACAATCTATGAAATTAAAAGAACTGGCCTGCATTGTATTACTTAATGATATTATATCTCTTAATACATTTAATGCATTACTTACAATGTAGAGGACTTTCCATATAACTCCCCATTCTTTTAACACGGACGTTAGTTCTTGAATTATACAAGATTGTTTCAAAACTGTTACATCAGTTGGGCTGGAAAAAATAAACAAAAATTCATGTTGTTAAGTTTTGAATTGTCTTCCAGGAAACTAAATTTGTGATTGTTTTAATACTCCAATAAAAATATAACCATGTCACGATTGAGCATACGTTCTCAGTTTTTTTTTGTTTTTTTTTGTTTTTTTTGTTTTTTTTAACCTATATCATAATTAAAAAATACAAAACAAATAAAATTTTACAAAAACATACAAGGCATGGTTATTTGCAAGGTTTAGTGTCCATAATAATTTGAACTTATTTAAAAACCAAACATTTCAATACAACAATTTGTTTCATATTCCTATTTTACTATAAAAAAAAGTGTGCCATATAACTTAAAAGAAGAAAATAACAATTAATAACTATATAATATTTTTAACAAAAAGTACACAAAAAACAGATAAATAATTATTTTACATTGATAAACAAATAACATTGATAAATAATTATTTTACTCTTCATTTATATTATCTACTTATCCCAAAATATTTTTACTATAAATTGACCAAATAAAAAAAAAAAAAAAACATTACAAATTGGATCATAAAATATGTTACAAACATACAAACATTACAAATGACTTCACTGGTAATGATTTCACCAAATGAAAGAAAATACAATTTTCTACAATAAACACTTAATTTCCATAGTACAATACCTCTTATTTGTATCACGTTGTACAAATAATATCTTTATTGTGGAAGTATTTTTTTTTCATTTGATGACTGAAGTTTCCATCATTGTTGCTCATTAGACTGAATAATAAATTATGTTTATATCTTTTATAATTAAAGTAAAACCCTGCTTATCCGAAATAATGGAGGCAGAGTTGTTTCAGATAATCAATTTTTTCGGTTAAGCCATGGTTACGGAGTTTGATTCAGGTTATGTTTAAATAAAACTATGTAAACTTTATTTACAAGTAAAAAGCTTTATTAAATATTTTATGACTATTTTTTTTTTACATTATTAGAGCTTCAGTATATATAATTACAATACATCTAGGTTGACTAAAAATAATAAAAATAGATTTTTGTGTTTGTCTGGTACAGAGTTTCAGAGCAGCTTTATCTCTCCACCTCTTCATTAATAACATATCAGCGGGAGTAGCGTCAGCTGATTGCTTCACAAATCGAAGAACAACCTAAAACAAAAATTAAGGCAACCTAAAACAATGCTTCTAACTTACTGTTGTAACAAGAAAACCAAATCAAAAACTTTATACCAGATACTGTTCATTGCCAAATTCTATACAGTACTCGTAAAAATTAAAACTAGAGGATTGAAATCTGCTGATAAAGTTTAAAGAAAATCTTACCTCAAGTGTATTGAAAGCGTCATCAGCTGTTACTCGGTTGGGGTGATCATGATTCGTCTCTGATTCCATGTCGTCTGCTTACTCAGGCGCTGCCGGCTACTCAACCAAATTCACAATTTCTCGATCTGTCAGCTCAAGTTCAGAATCGTCTGCTTGCAACCAACTGGAAACTTCTTTTTCTTCAATCCTTTCACAGCCTGGCACTTTATTTAGTAGCTCTGACAAGTTCTCGAAATCCTCGTCGTCCCATTTGACAGTTGAAGTTGAGAGGCCATCAAACAGTTTGTTCCATGCTTTTTTTCAGTGTGCTAGGTTTAACGTTATCCCAGGCTTGAGCACACCAATACACAATTTCTTTCATCGTCACATATTTTAAACACTCTAAAAGTCTTATTTCCTTTTTCATTTTCGTGTAAAATGTGTCTCAGAAAGAAACCTCTATAGTGACGCTTAAAAGTGACGCTGATGCCCTGGTCCATCGGTTGGATCAGACTTGTCGCGTTTGGTGGAAGAAATTGGACTTTAATTTTTCACCATATTTTAAAACTCCTGGGCTGTTGTCCAATGTTAAAATAGCTTTGTGTGGTGGTTTTAACTCAGTCAAAAATTATTTAACTTTTGGAACGAATTGTTTGTAAAACCAATCTTCAATCAATTCTGACGACATCCACATATTTTTTTTTCGCTCGATAAAAAACTGGCATTTCATTAGGAGCAATGTTTTTCAGAGCTCTATCCTTCTCAGATTTCCCTATACACAATAGAGGAAGTCTAAATGAGCCGGTTGCATTCGCTGCTGTAAGAATGGTGATTCTCTGGTTTTTTTTTTTTCATTTTATGTCCCAGAGCAGATTTTTCTTGACACAGACTAAAGATGTTTTTGGCAACATTTTAAAATTCAGTCCAGTTTTATCAGCATTAAATATTTGGCTGTATGTGTAGCCATAAATTATTTCTTCCAATTCTGTCTTGAACACGTCTACTGCATCATGATCAGCTGACATTTTCTCTCCACATAAGTTTAGTTGCCACATTCTGTAATGGTTTTTAAACCTATCAAGCCATCCACTGCTTGCGACAAAGTTTCTTCCATCTTCATCTAAAATTCAGCAGATATTTTAGCTTTTTCTTGAAGTACTGACCAAGATAAAGGCACCCCTTTTTCTCTTTGCTGTGTAAACCATAAAAACAAAGCTTCATTGAAGAAGGAAAAAAAAAAAAAAAAAAAAAAACCTTGAAGTTTTCATGGTTTTACGATTAGGAATTTTAGTAAAATGTAGAGTAAGTTTTTCTTTATTCTTAAACCAATCACTGATAGTTGAAACACCAACACTGTAGTCTGCTGTCACAACACGTCTAACAGCTTCAAGTAAAACTTACTACAAATAAAATAAAACTATAGGTAATCTATACTCTAATTAACGTCACAACTTTCAATCTAACATTGAAGAGCACAACTGTACTGAAATGACAGAGGTATGACGAGGGTGTGTTGATGCAGTGGGGGAAGAGAGGAGATTCCGCCTTCCAGGAAGGGCAACAACCTGTTACACAATGCTGTGCGGATAAATAGTTGCTCACCGATTCGTCTTATATGCTGCACATTTTAAAACCCGGTTAACCTGGGTTTCGGATAAGTGAAGTTCAGTTAAACAGGGTTTTACTGTACTTGTGAATTGACATTTGCATGTGTAGGCCTACTGTTGATTTAGTGTCAATTTATGATTTGATTTTGTAATTTCGTTATGAGAAAAAAATAAATTAAGTTTATTTATATTTTGAAAACCAAATTTAATTTTCATTTAACCCTCTCCCTTTTCAAACCGTGAGCCACAGTCGCATGATCTGTTGTGTACCGTTTGCATGGCCAGCAGCTACCCGGCGACAGCGTTATGTTTCTACATGTTTGTAGTCTTCCTGTTAGTCAATGTAACATAGTCCAACCTAGCGGAAATTATTTGAACTCCATAGTAGCCAGAAAGTTTTGTTTCCTATGTGGAAAAAGGTATTATTGTATTGAACAGCTGTCTGTCAACCTAGTTTCGTTCACGCTTTGCCATAACTAAGCTTTCTCGCTATATTTTTTTCTGATTGAATTTGTAGTTTTATTCTTTTACTTATTCAAACGTACAATAACTGTAAATAATTTTAGTTATATACATATATCATTTTATATTAGCGGTTATAAATATAAGCGACAATATGAATATTTCTTGTGGATTAATGTTGTATTTGTTTGCGAAATGGTATAGGGTTAGCCCATGAGAGTCAGTAGAGTATGCTTAGTTGGCTATCATTCTTAATTAGTTTGTTGATAACTTTGTTTATCTTCATTCACTTATTATGGCTACATTTTAACTGAATTTAGGTATAGAGTCAATTTTTTTAGATATAACTGTAAGGTTTCATAATTTAAATAGGAAATATTATAAATATAATGCTGAAGTCATTTTACATATAAAACAAAAATATAAAAATTGTATAGATAAAATATAAAGTGAAATTTGCAGAAAAATCATTTGCATTTATAGTCATAAAGTGTCATACATTAAGCCAAATTTTTGCCAAATATACATCAATATAAAGCCACACTCATATAACATAAGATTTAACCATAACAATTACTCCGGGAAACAAATAGGCAACATACAAATAAAAAAATTTTAATTCCAAAAGTGTAATTTTGCTTTAAAACTAATTAAGAGTAGATTGGACAAACCGGTGACAGGAATTGAGAGGAGAAAGAGTTATTAAAATATTGTCTTATTACAATATTGGAGAGATTGCATACCTTTAATTTAACAGTAATTAAAAATTCTATTTAGAATAATTAATAATTGAAACTTATTCAATTAATAATAGAAGGCACGTTAGTTCATAAGATTAAACTCAAATTCTTACCCAGATGTATCGATAACACTGTCCATTATCTGAATATAACATTTGGGAAAAATGCCTCGTAGTTTTCGATTTTTTGTTGTAAACCCAAAAAACCAATCTCCATTTTCCTCTAGTATGTGCACAGATTCTCCTACCATCAATGTGATTTTCCATGGTGAATTTACCTGGTAGTAATTATGGATCGCTGAAAAAAAAAAAAGAAGAAAAATATTTTAATAATATTATTATTTAAAATAATAAAATTATTAGGCCTGTTTAATAAATAAACTTGTAATGACACTGCTAGTAGGCTATTTACCAACATCATGATATTATAGATATATACAATAGTCCTTTAATCAGCGGAATATTGACATCAAAATAAGGGAAATTCACTACTAAATAACTAAAGGGACTAATTCACTAGAAAATTTTAATCATTCAAAAATTATAATTAGGAATGGTTAAGTATGACATTAAATATTACAAAGAACAGCTGTTATTTAGATTATTCATAATTGGGTAATCAATGATGTGCCCCTTAACCATATTGTCCATTTTATCTCAAGAATAAACATGACAACTATGCATGAATAAATAATTTTTTAACAAAAAAAGACCGACTTCAAAAAAAGAACAAAAATAAAAAAAATAAAGAAAAAATATATTCAACATTAATGTGTAATAAATATAATTTAAAAAAATATAACATGTAACTAAAAAGTATTAAATAATAATGTGTTATAATAGTAATTCCGACTTTGTAATAATTATATTCGTGAAATGTAAACTAATATTTACAGAAACTAAAACTAGTGTTTATATCTTGTTTTTTTTTTTTTTTTTTTTTTTTTTCATTTTTGTTCTTTTTTTGAAGTCGGTTTTTTTTTTGTTAAAAAATTATTTATTTTGTCACTTTTAGTGCTTTTAATTAAGTATTATATTTGAAATAATATTTTTGTTCGACATTATGACTGAAAATGAGAAACAGAAAATTTTTAATCAATTCTCGTCGAGCTCATGCTTGTATGATATTCGATGTTCTTTCCTGTTCAAGTACTGTTTAAACGTGCACGCTAGTGCTTAGCTGCATACAGTTCCCCACAAGTTTACGAGCCCACTCTTTTTTTCTTCAGTTAGAATTTGAACTCCGACAAAACAAAACAGTTGTAACTGTCGAAAAGCGTACATCAGTTTTACGTGGCTACTGGAATTGTGAAGTGTGCGTTTACATATTGCGGTTGTACTCGCGTTTTTATTGATCTAGTACTGGTAAGTATTGATGATAACTGGACATTACTGGAAAGGTATTGGCTCGGTGAAACTTTTTAATACTAGACAAAATATGTATTAAACCTTGTAAATCCAATTAATTCTTTCAAATTCAACTATATTTATTTATTGCTAGTACTGGCCCAGTACTAACAAAAATGTCATAAGTACTGGCTAGTTAACATAAACGATATACCATTTTCAATATTATCAATATTAAACAATAATATTTCCAACTAGTCGTGTCAACCAGGTGCCATTTTGGCATTGTTTTGCAAATACTGGCCAAGTACTGGCTCAATCAAGTCAAAATAGAAATGGGACCATCTCAGGACCACACCCTTTCAAATGAAACCACCCCCAATGAAATCGCTTGAGCCGTTCCGGAAATATGCGCGAACACACATAAAAAATATAAAAAAATCAGATCGAATACAGAACCTCCTTCTTTTTTGAAGTCGGTAAAAAGTTTACTGTGTTTAGACACTTGGAAAATTTTATTCTGTAACTAGTGCAACGCAAGCATTGGCGTGTTTCATAACAAACCTCCACATGAAAATAACATTTGTATATAAGGAAAAACATAAAAAAAGCTTTTTATTAAGTTCAAAAAAATATGTTTGAAAATATGCTTGAGAATGATGTGTTTCAAAAACAACAGTTCACAAAGTTTTGAAAAAACAGTTCATGTTTACAGGCTATAAGCTTCAGTTACTGCATGCTTTGTGGACAGTCGATAACTATAAAAAGGTTATGCTTGCTGTAAACAGTCTTGATGAAATTGAAGCTGATGAAGAAATTTTTTACAGAATTAATTTTAGTGGTGAGTCCATTTAACATAATTCAGTATAAGTACTACAACGGAAAAATGTTGTATGGGATTTTATTTTGGTCAAAAAATGAAAAACCAAAATATAAATCTAATGCAAGGTTTGAATAAAGCGTAACTAATTTTGCTGCTTGAAGCAAATATGTGAAATTGTACTATGACCAGGAGTAAAGGTAGTTTTCGATGACTAGTTTTAACAGAAAAATCGTGTGTTAGCCAATTTTGAATAAAAATCTTATATTTAATTAATTATGAAAATATGAAATAACTAGTGTGGAGGATATATATTGTTAGTACAAGTTGTATGCAATGCATGTCCAGCACTGGTACTTCATATAAAGTGACACACGCCAAAATATAATTGAAGTAAAAAATTTAAAAAAATCAAAAACCAAAAATCTTGATACTTCCAAAATAA
This sequence comes from Aphrophora alni, assembly GCA_963513935.1. NCBI lineage: Eukaryota > Metazoa > Arthropoda > Insecta > Hemiptera > Aphrophoridae > Aphrophora > Aphrophora alni. The sequence goes on along the minus strand of OY740765.1, from coordinate 39,720,144 downwards.
CCACCAGAAAATAAGAATAAAATGTTCTTGATACCATTTTGGAAGAAATAAATATTGTAGAAGTTAGCTTAAATTGATAAATTTCAAAATAGTAAAAAATTTTAATAATGTGTTGTATAAAATTAACTAATATATTAAAGTTATAAAGGAAAATAGAATAAAAAATAAATTTTTTATGTAATTATGCAAGTTATGGTTTGAACACCTTAGTGAGAAAATGGAAAAAGATATAAAGATAAAATTGAAAAATAATGCTTAAAATCCTATAACAAATAGATACTGTAAATCTCAGGGTGGTCAGTTGATTAAGAAACATGTTTTGAGAAGGTGTGAAAATAAGTGTGTATATGTGTAACAATGGAAAGTTTGGCAATCTTTCTGTCACGGTTATCGGACTTATACGCTGGGTGCAGAAAAAGTGTGAAGTTTCAAGACGAAAACTCAAAAAGTGTAAAAAATAAAATTTGCAAATTACGTAAATTCTTGTAATGTGAATTATGTAAGAATGGGTGGACCGATAAAAATAATAAAGACAAAAAGGGATAATTCCCAGAAGGGAGAAAAATTGGTAATACAATAAGGGAATCTTCGGCTATAAATACAACCACTGTCTCACTGTCTCTTAAAAAAATTTGTGAAAAAAAGTTGTAAGGGATTACTATACCCAAGACTCTGCTCGAATGAGTAGAAATTTTTAAATAAGTAAAAACTAAAGTAAAATTAGAGTCGATTAGATAATACAAAAAAAAAATTAATAGTAAAATGTAGTAAAAGAAAAATCTGTGCAGGTAAGTGGGCTAATTAATGATGGTGGAATTAAAAAGAGTGATATCCAATAATTCTAATGGATAGAGAGCCAACACATCTGTCAACTCTAATCAACTAATGAATCCATGGATCCAAGATAGGACAAACAACAAAACAGACATCAGAAGCCAAATCATTCCAGGAGTCAGTACAATGGTCAATGTTTGAAAATTCAAATAATTTAAAAAATTTACTAAAATTCAAAGTGTTATGGTTTTATAAACTAAAGTCGAAGTGAAAATAAACTGATTTTCCTGGGATAATTTTTAATTTAATTTTGTATTGTAAATAGTAAGATTTCTATTAAAATATCAATTCTGTGTGGATTTTTCTGTTAATTTTTAATATAACTTATTCAAAAACTTATAAATTTTTTATTGTTGTATAAATATAATTAAGATTTGCCAATCTGCTAATAACTAAAATGATTTAAAGTTAAAATATTGTTTTTTATGTCAAAAGTGTTTATAAAAAGATTACTTGATTTTTTCATTTAATTAAAAATAATAGTTAGCATATTAAATTAGTCTTATTTTAAATTTTAAATCCACATACTTATCATGTTTTCAGTTTGCAACTAAGGTAAAATATAGTGCGTTACGAAAAGTATTCTCAAGAACTTACTCCCGAAAAAATTTCAAAATTACTTGTGGTCTCCCTGAACAAAAGGGAATAATTTAAATATAAATAACTGAAAGGATTTAACAAATGGGGGGGGGGGGTACCAGCAGTTTGAGGAAACTCAAACTGTTGAAGGAATTGAACAATACAGACCAGAAAAAAGAAGCCGAAACTTCCAGAGGATTGTGCAATTCCTTCTGTATTCGTGTGAACAGATGATATAATAACAAATTACAAGCTCTGGCATTTGTGCATGTTAAAAAGAAAAAGGGGGGACACATACAATCCAACTTAGAAAAGAAAGCTAAGTTTCTTTTCTCGTTGTAGTACATTGCCACAATGTTTGAATTTGAACAAATGAAGTCCTGACACCTTCATCGAACATGAGAGTGACATCCAAAAAGTCAATGTTTGGTACGTCTTTGTTCACATTATTGACTCCGTTATCTTTGCTGACAGCACTAGAAGTAGAATTGTCTACCTTGATATATTGAAGCTAATGTTATTTCCCAAATTCAGGATTTAAAAAATAAATTTTTCAGCTGGATGGGGGGAGGGGTAAATTCACTATGTCAATGTTGTTCGTGATTTCCTTGGTGAGAAATTTCCTCAAAGTTGGATTGGAAGAGGTAGATAGAAGGCTCACCACACTCACCCGACCATATACCCATGGACTTTTATTTATGGGGACAGTGAAGGATTCGGAACATCAAACTTTGAGACAAATTCAAGAAGCAGTTCAAAATGTTCAAGGTCGAGTCGTATTGGCCCACATCTCTCCAAAAATGCTGTGTCATGAATTGTCCTTACAAAAAAAATCATCCATTGGGAATGTTTAAAATATATAATTTCTCAAAAACTGCTGTATCTATATTGTTCAAATTTTAGTGAAATGGGAATATTATTAACCCTAATCTATGTGACTGTCACCAACTTCATTTGGGCAGCTAGAAGAATCTTGTCAGGATGGGCCAAAAGTCTCGATTTTGGAAGATAAATAAATATACACAACGCATGTTATGAGTTAAATATTAAGTTTTAATTTTCAATTAGCTGAATTTTACAAAGGATTAAACTTTCTCGAAAAAGACCTAACGGTTCAGTTTAACGCTTTACAATTGCTGAAAAACATGCAGGTTGAATTTAGACATTATATGGCCGAAAATGGACTGACCTCGTTCCATTGCGGAGTTGTCTGTTTTACCCAATTCTCGGGGCGGGCTCTCGAAGCGGACTGCTTTTTCCAACCATTTCACTTGTCATCTCTCCCCCTTCCCCGCGATCTCTTGCCGCTCAGCAAAATCTTGAGTGCCAATTGTTATTTTATAAATTAGAATCCCTCTTTGAAATGTCTTAATTTGTTCTAATTATTATTATTATATTCTTACTTGTTATTATTATTTAGTAGGCTCCTTGGCTCGGCCACAGTAAAAAAGATTACGGTTCAAAAATAATTAGCAAACAGCAAAAAAACACCTTGACCCTCATTAAAAGCTTAATTTTAACTAAATATGATTCACGCTAAAGACATGTTTATGGGACAAGCAAAACAAAGTTTAGTCCTTATTTTAATATATAATTTTTTTTTCTAAGGTGGTTTTCATTTTCACTTTTTGATTGACAATTTTCGAACTTAGATGTTTGGTGATGATAATTTTTGGTTTTAGGAATTGGTGAGTGTGAAAGGTTATGAAATGATTTTACACATTTTCATTAAAGCAGACATATTTGGTTGTACACCGCTGCATTTTTTTAATATTATCACAACATGCTGATATATAATAAAATACGTTAACAAATTCAAATGTTCTACTTTAGTATTGTTGAAGTTGGAGGCAGTAGTTCATAATAAATTAGGATATCCTACTTAATCCCCACACAAAGGGAGATCATACTGCTTCAAATAATCCACAATATCACTTATATTAGTTTTTAATGATTTTTATTTCAATGTAAAATACTGATAGATGAAAAACAATTTGGTCTGAAGAAATTCACATGATAAAATTCAAAACTCTATAGAAGTTATTAAATTAAGGAAGATATAAAAATATGAGTATACGATTTGGTAGGCTGGTAACTAACTAAATAACACTAAAAATAAAATTTCTCCCAAAAATAATTAAAGGTTTTGTTTTGTTTTGTTTTTTCAATTGATTTTAGTAAAATAACGGTTTATTTTCACTGTGCCTATAGGTTTATAGGCCTTAAGGTTTTAGAATTAGTTCTAAAAAATATAACTCGAACATAATGATTTTTCATTAATATTTTTTTAAAATAAATAATTAAATTTCATTCGCTTGAATGAAAAATTGTGTGTTCCTTACTTCTTAACAATAAAAATATAGATTATTTATCATTAAAAAAATTAAAAACTTTCCGAAATTCATTTAGTGCACACTTTTTAAGGGGAAATAGTATTTTTAGAGCACTGTTCACTTATTCACAGTAAGAATTTATATATATATATATATATATATATATATATATATATATAATTTGGTACTTTAATTTTCAATTCTAGATTTTATATATATATAATTTGGTACTTTAATTTTCAATTTTTAAACTCTATTTTAAAAGAAACTAATTTTTAACTGTGAAAGTGTGACATAAAAAGTACAAAACGAATCTGATTTTTAACCATTAAATTCAAGCATAAAATTCAGAAACAGTGTTAATATACAAAATTTTAACTACATTTTAACCATAAAGATAAACAATAGTAAAAATCTAATATCAAAATTCCCATATCGTATGTCGCATGCCCATGAATATCATATGAGTTGTTACAGTTTGTATTACATTATAACAATTCTGATAGTTTTAATATAAACAGTATTTCATGTAAAATAATACTTTCAGTATTATTAAAATGGAATTAAATAAATACCAACACTATCGTACTTTCCACAATATTTATTAACCCTTGCCGACTTAGGTTTTACCAGTTATGGCATTCTAATAGGCAGCTTAAAACAGACTGAGAAGACATACAACAAAGTATAGCAGATACAACAGTCACATTACTGCTAGTTGGTTAGAGGAGGGAGAGTGTTCTGGAACCTGGTTCAGGGATGAAGGAGTGGTAAGTTACTTCATTCTAATTGTTTGCCAAGTTGGAGTCTTTATAAATTGTATATCTCTTAATTTCTAACACTTCAAGTGAATTTATCTTTTTACTCTTAGCATTGACATGGAGAATCTTACTACTGTACATTACAATTAATAGTCCATGGAATACAACTGTCCTCATGAGCACAAATATTTACCATAATTTAAAAAATTCTTAATTTATCGGGCCATTCTAAACACCCATTTAAACACAACAGGCAAATGCCCATTCCTTCCACATTAACATTTCACAAAAAGCCTTTTTACTGAACAAAATCATAAGTAGTAATCAAAGGCCAGTCAAATCATATAGCCTACTGAACTCTAGACATAATATGTCGTTTCTAAGAATTCAATCAGAAATAAGAAACAATTGCTGATGTTTTCAGCCTTGGTGATGGTGGGGAAGGGGGGTTGATGACACCACTCACACAGTTTACAGTTGTAACTGTAAAATCTGTTGAATTATGGGTTTTACGAGTTATTATTTTTCAGGGAAATAATAAGTAGGAAAGTAAATACATTTAATAAACTTCTCAACAATCACTGTAAATATTTTCATTTTCAAGCATCCTGGTCTTCAAAATCTACAAATGTAGCTTCGAAGAACCCAAACAAAACATATTGATCGCCATCTCTCCAAAATGCCAGTTCATGAGTTATCAAAACCAAAAATTTGGTCATGAGACTGTTATAATATGTAATTACTAAAAATCAGCTCTACTAATTTCGCTCAATTTTTAGTAAAATGTGAAAATTAATAACCAAAACCAGTGTGTAAAAATCGCAAGTAAAATCAATTGCATTTCGGGGATAATTGGCAAAAAACAAAACTTAACCATGAGTCAAAAGCTTTATTTTAATCAATCACAATTTACACTGAGGGCAAATTTATTCAAAAGCAAAGTAAGCTTAGGCCAGGTTTAAATTTTTTTTTTTTTTTTCAAAAACGATATTAATGTTTAATTTTCACTTTTTGATTGACAACTATCGAAATGACATTTTTTGTGACAAATAGATTTGGTTGGTTTTTATTTGGTTTTGGGGAAGGGTGAGTGGGAAAGTTTATGCAATCTTTTTGCACTGTTTATTATTGTCTATAAACAATCTCCTTACTTTTTGTGTTCTAAATTTGAAGTTACATTGACAATAAAATCTTTATTATTACTTATACAGATCTTGACTACAAGACAAATAAATGAATATGGATGGAAAAATCTATTCCAATTCATTTATTTTTAATAGGTTGGATTAAATTTATAATTTAATAATTAAGAATTGAAAAATTATTAGACCTACTATTATTTAGTAAAATATACCTACTTAATGACATAAAACCACGATCAATTAAACTAGCTTCCTAGATATTATCTTCCTTACCTGTAAAATCTAGACTTAGGTAGTTTCTTATTCAGAAAAATTACTAGAAATGCATGAATGAAAAAGATATCTTATATATCTTGAGTTTTATTGATTTGATAATATAGTAGAGAATTGTATACTGGATTATAACCTTAAATTTTCCTACGACTTCTAAAGACTAACCGGTTTTTACATAAAACAAACGTTCATACTACTACAGTACGCATGGTTCATTTTATACTTTTGTTCAAAAATTCTGGAAATTTTTGAGGACCAATATTTTTATTTTTATTTATTTAATTTTCCTTTATAAAAAATTACATATTTAAATTACAATAAACGAAGTAACAAATTTTTCCTAACAACAATCACGAAATAAATATAGGAAACTCTGTTAAATAATAACGATATACAAAACAAAAGTGTTGATGGAACATAAGCATTTTCATAAAGCAGATAATCTGTGCTTAGTTTTAGTTTTTTTAAATGAAACAAAATTGTAATTTTACTACGGTATGTGGTTTATCATAAAAACAACTGTTAAACATACACATAGTGCACATACTAATTGTGGTCCCACTCTATTCTTTGCTCTCTCTAAGTTTGTTCCATAGCATTCCATGGAACATTTGGTTTCAATAGGTTCCTAGACATTGTGGTCTATGAGGTATTGAAGAAGCAGACATAATAGCTAGGTTGGCTGCTGACCTGGGCCAGATTCCATTAAGAAATCTATCGCTAAGTGCCAGTCTTACTCTTTGTAACAGAGCTCTACAAACAAAATGGGTCAAGCAACAGAATAACAGGGAAACGGTCATCATTTGGACTCAATACAAAAAAAAACCATAACAACTTGATAATCTAGAAAGGAATCCCTTGATCAGTTTCCACTTTTGCATCTAGAGCAAAAACCGGAAATATTGTTACACAGGCATATCTTTTCCGTTTTGGACTTGCTGATTCGCCCATCTATCTGGTTTGCCAATAACAAGAAGAGACTCTACAACATCTTCTCCTGGAGTGTTCTGGTACAGAAAATACTGCCAGAGAGATGTAGAAAACCAGATTTAAACAAGAATGCATCCTTAACAAAGTACTGACAGACAACACTTTTTAGAGACTTGTTCTTTCCTTATTTATTAGAGACACTGTATGGTTGGTATCATCTGATACCAGATACACGCACAAGACGTACTGAAACGGTTTGGGTTTTTCACCAAAATCGTTCCAAAAACAAAATTTTTGTAAAACATAAAATTTTATTTAAAATATAATAAATAGCAAGAATACATAAATAAATGGTAATATCCATAAATAATTAATAATGTGTACAGAAAAAATTAGTTTAATATGAAGGAAAGTAGAATTATAAAAGTTTTGTCAAGTTCATTAATAAATGAAACATCCAAAGTGCAAGGGAAGTGGGATGGGGCTACCTAACATGAGCCGACAGGTCGACTGAGAACAATAGCTCCGTTGATCACGTGACATTACAGGTCCAGACTGGATTAAATAATATGATTCAACTTTGTTACAAAATAATTCACATGCAATTTCCTGTTAAATTTTAAATTGTTTAAATTTTGAATATAAAAACATATTATGATAAAGAATAACTGGTTAGCATAGGAAATACAAGAAAATGTTTATCAACCCGAATAGTTTAATAGTTATTGCAAAAAATATGCATAGACAAAACATTAAAATTTTGTCTAGATAATAAGTTAAAATTTTTATAATGGAAATAGGTTAAGGATATGTGACATAATATAATGATACCAAAATAAGTACATATATAATTAATTTTGGGGGGGGGGGGTTTGACCATCTAAAAATCGACAAAGTTTAACAATGAATAACTCATCAGAAAATGAAAATAAATGAAAAACGTAACGAATTCCTTCATTTCTAAGGCAGAGGCTACAAAAACCAAAAAGAAGAATTAAGAAATTCGGAACCGATCAAAAGTTGGTCAAAGAAAAAATCATGAAAAACTAAAAAGGGTATATCTTAGAAAGCTATCATCCTACAACTTTAAATCAAAGTTGTATGGAATCCAGAAGTCAAGAGGAACAAAATGACATTTACAGATTTCCAGAATTCCTGTTAGAACCAGAGATATGGGAATTTTCAAGAAAGTGTACAAATTAAATTCCAGAAAGTCAGACAGTACAGGAATCAACCTGTAGAAACCCCTACCACACAATAGGGAAGGAGTCAAGTGTTTGGATTTTGCAAAAACAGTGCTGGCAACCTATTTACAAATAAACTAAATAATAATTAGTTAATCAACAACTAATTAAAGTAAAACAAACAATAAAATAACCAAAAGGGTTATAATAAAAACTAACTAAAGTGAAATCTTGAAGAAATAAACCAAATTAATCAACTTTAAACGTCATAAATGAAAGGGAAATGTTCATAGAAATTGGTACCATGGAACAGGGAATAAGTTTTGGAGGTGCATTTCAACAGAACTTTTCTTCAGCTTGATCCAGCTCATAGAAGAAGAACAACTCTTTATCAAGCTCCTGGTAGGAGAACAACTCTCTATCCAGTTACATCTTTATGTGATCTGCACTATACCGATTGTTTTATTGGAAGCGACCTGGCACTTCAAATGTTGTAGCAAGATACAACAGACAGCCACACTGATTCAAACTTGGACTTCATCTTTAAACTTTTCGACTACAAGATCTTCAATCTGCAACCATTCAACTTTAACAACAGCACAACCAATTTCAACGTAACTGAGGACTGCTAGCTGACATCAACTAGACTTCAACCTTAACCAAAACAACTGTAATCAGCATTGCCTTACAGGAGCCGAAAACAGCTAAAAATATGTTTACAAGGTACCACAGTTACGATTTTGAATAAATATTCGCTTTGAAATAAAAAATAAATTTTAAAACTTTCTGGGGAAAATTATCAAATTTAAATTCTTTTTTATTTTATATATGTACTTTTTAAAGTCAATGTGTTTTTAATTTTAAAGTAAGTTTGATTTTAATACTTAGTAAAGATATATTCATTTTAATAATAATTAGAAAAATAATAGTAATTGATATTTATGTTGAATTCTTGTAAGATGTTTTAAATCTAAGAAAAGTTATGATTAAATCAAGTTAAGAAATTTTATAAATTAAAATCTTGATTAATATAAAGAATTTAAAAAGGAATTTTTAACTTAAATATAAATTTTATTTCTGGATAACATTGTGTTGTGTGGATTTTAAACTAACCCTATGTTGGTTTCAGCTTAAAGTTAAGAGTGTTTTTTAAAATAATTTGTGCTCTCATAAATCTCACAATTTTAAATAGATTCTGCAAAATAACTCTTTCAAATGACACTCCCTGAGAGTGAGTTTTAAAGTTATAGCAATAAGAGAAAAAAGAGCTAGTTTTGATTAAATAATAAAAGTATTAAAGGAATTTTAAAGTGATTCCTAATATATAAGAATAAATACTAAAGACAGTATTTCATTCTTGAGGCATTGTGTTGTTTGGCAGAATAAGGACGTTAATAAATAATTTATCAAGCAGTTCCCCAAAGGTGGGACTTGAATAAAATTAAGGGTTTATTGGAATTGCATAGCATTAAGTTCAATTTCCCATTTACAACTTTCTGTTGTGAATAACGTCAAAAAGAAGTAATAAACGGGTGAAACCAAACATCGCACTGTTTCAGTACGAAGTAAGTTAGTAGGTAAAGTTTATACAAGAGGGCCACTAGTAAATTCGACTTTACATATATATTAGGTATATATATACAGGGTGTTTCAAACAGGACTTTACAACTTTGAAAATTCATATAAAATTTATACCAAAAAGATACAGAGTTTGTTTTAATGTTCTTTTAAAGGAAAACACATCAAGTTTTGACTCACGTAGTCCGCTAGTGCCTAATCGTGCCGCACAAGCACTAGCGGCAGCTACGGTAAAGATGGCTGCCTTCACTGGTGCGTGCTAGCTGTGTTTTGGTTTGAAGAATCGAAGTCGGTGACAACAGTTCAGTGTAATTTTCATACCAAGTACGCTAAAGATCCTCCTAGTAGGCCTACAATTTATGAGTGGCATAGATGTTTTGTAGAAACAGGGTGCTCAGTGAAACATAAGAAATCCTCAGGTCGTCCAAGCACATCTGACGAAGTCGTTGAGCAACTGAGACAAAGTTTTGTCAAATCGACCCGGCGTGCATCTCGTGAGTTGCAAGTCACACATACGACGGTTTGGCGTGTGTTGAGAAAATGTTTGCATTTGAAACCGTACCGATATTCGCTTTTACAAGCAATTAAAGACACTGATAAGATTGCCCGCAATAACTTCTGTGTGGATATGTTAAATCGAGTAGATGATGATGAACATTTCTTGGACAACAATCTTTTCTGACAAGTCGACTTTTCACTTAAGTGTCAAGGTTAACACACATAACTGTAGGATTTGGGGCAGTGAAAATCCACATGAAACATTGCAACATGTTCGTGATAGCCCTAAAGTGAACATTTTTTGTGCGTTGAGCAAGAGGAAAATGTACGGCCCCTTTTTTTTCCAAAAGAGAACCATCAAGGGGATAGTGTACCTTGATATGTTGCAACAATTTTTGATACCACAAATCGATGAGGACGACCGAGAACGAAATGTTTACTTCATGCAAGATGGCGCACCACCACAATATCTGACTGACGTCCGAGATTTTCTCAATGACTGCTTTCCATGTCAATGCTTCCCAGACCTGACACCGCTAGACTTTTTCTTCTGGGGTTTCATAAAAGATATGGTGTACGTACCTCCTTTGCCGGCCACTCTACCTGAACTTAGAGCAAGAATTTACGCTGCCGCTGAGCAAATTACACCTGAAATGCTAGTGCAAGTGTGGGAAGAAATCGACTACCAATGGGATGTCTGCAGGGTAACCAACGGCAGCCACATAGAACATCTTTAGTTTAAGGTAAAAAAAACTTGAAGTGTTTTTCTTTAAAACAACACCAAAACTAGCTCTGTACCTTGTTTCATTAAATTTATATGAATTTTCAAAGTTGTAAAGTCCTTTTTGAAACACCCTGTTTATATTTGACAGTTTGTTTGAAGAATGATACCTAAAAATGGGAACTTCTAAATTAGTAATAGAGAGACTGGTTTGATCCATCTTTCCTAGTAGCCTATTTTTAAAAGTATGCACTAACTTTTAAAAGTATGCAACAGAGTAGGCTACTTTAAAAAAAAAGGAATGCAAAAAACTTAAAAAATTACCATGCTTTATAACTAGAACATATAAGAAGCAAGTAGCATGGATGGAAAAAAATTGCTCAGATTGCCTTAAGGACCTGAATGTTGACAATGTAGCCTACATATTATTTACATAGTATTTATTAATTGAAATCTATAAAGCAATAATTTGGTACTACTGAAATAAACACATTTTGTATAAAATTTTTGTTGAAATGTGTTTTTTAATCTAAGATTTTTAAAGGTAATATTTTTGAAAGAAAAAACAAGCAAAAATATTCTCAGAAAAAAAAATTTTTAATTGAGCTTTTAATATGTATTTAGACTTAGCTCGGCTGTTAATGTTCCATCATTAACTTTCTACATCATTATGTATTAACTTTCTACATTGTATGAGAAAGTAATTAACACGTTAAGTGCCATGGGGGGCCGATCGGTACGACAGCAAGCTCATAGTTAAAGTGGCGTGTCGGCCGATCGGTACGACACTGTCATCAATGCAATATTTTATTTTAGAGTCTTTTATCAGTAAGTGTTGCAACCTAGCGGAAAACACATACACTAAGTGAAAAGTAGAAGATTGTAGCTAATAGCCGTAGATATTTCATTTTATTATCTTTAAATAGTGTTGTGTAACAACCAAATAAAATATCTCAACAATATGTTAATTTCGTCATATCGATCGGTACAGCAACAAAATTTTCAGTTTAAATTATGGATTAATGCATTAAAACAAGTAATATACAATTTGAACATTCTACAGTTGTTATATATTTTTTTAAAATAAGCGTATAAAAGTTAACTATTACGGTAAGCAAAACAATAAATTTTGCATATTTTTGTATAAAACATTGAACAATTACAAAATTGGAAAGCAATTTTTAAAACTGTTTAACAATGTTATTTATTTACAACTAACATTTTAAAAATCATTTATTTATAATATTACTGTCTAAACTGAAAGATGAAATCATTTTGAAAGCATTTATAATCTGTTATTGACAAGTATTGGTGTTGTGGTCGTGGTCCTACATTGCTTTTGTAAGCGAGCCAAGCATTTACAATGTAGGTGCCAAATAGTAAATGTATGTACTGCAACTTTATGATACCATCTTAGTGTATTTCGTACTGCTGAGTTGTACGACGACATTTGATCAGCAACATCGAAGCCGGGTTTTTGCTCATTGTACTCTGTTATTGCAAGAGGCTTGAAAATGACATTTCCTCTTCGATCCCGCTTTCCAGTTTGAACTTTGAACTTTGAACATGTCGACTTGATGTTTACGTGCAGTTACTCAACGCGTTTCCCACCACTGAGTCATGTGATACCAACATCATAACCTAAATTATCCTAGGAAATCGATCAAAGCGCGGTCGGCCAATCGGCTGACACGTCAAATTCCAAACAAAATATGGTATTCAAAATGACATGACGGGCCGATCGGCCGATCATTTTTTTTATTGTTATTTAAAACAATTTCTCAAAAAATCAGTTCTCCATATAACCATAAGACCACATATATACAGGTTATGTTATTAAAATAGTTTATTTAAATTGGCACTGTATGATAAAAGTGGCACAACTGGCTTGGCACTTAACGTGTTAATTATTACCATTCGTAAGTATAATGAACATAATAAATAATATTATTATCTATTATACAGATCCGAGTGCAATTTAAAAAAATAATGGAATTAATAACAATTCGAGTTGATTTTACCAGCAGCTATCTTTATCATATGGGTCTCGATCTTCAGTGAATTCTTAATAATTAGGTTAAATACAATCACTTTCACAGATATCAATGCATTTGTACAAAGTATGATGTCATAACATCAGCTTTTTCTACAGCCTAAGGGTAGATACACATTGCAGCAGTCGAGACGAGGCAAGGCGTCGTGAGGCAAGTCGCTCGAATTGCCTTACGGACACACACACAAAAGGCGAGGCAAATCAAGGCACCACAGTTTTGGCGCGGACCCCAGTTTCACAGTCCAGTCAGTGTGATTTCGCAGTGTGAACAAGTGATAGGATTTCTGTTGTTTCTACTGTGCGTTTATCGAGGCACGATGGATGAGGAGGAAGAGACCGTTCTGATGTTGTGGAATTACATACAGCTGCTGGATCGCAATGAGAAAAATAGAACAATGTGGGTACACCCTATTAATCAAAAAAGGGATGTAAGTGGATTTATTGCTGAGTTGCGGTCAGATCCGGCAAGTTTTTTAATTACTGTCAGATGTCACCTTCTACATTTGACTATGTACTTGATCAAGTACGAATTAAAATTGAAAAGAGAAACACGTCTTGGAGAAGAGCCATAACCGCAGAGGAGAGACTTTTTATAACACTCAGGTATGTAGTTATGTTTAGATGGAAAAAAATCGTCTGGAGGTATTAGTTGTAACATGTGTACCAAATTTGAACAAAAATTCATTTCTACCAACACCAACAGTCTATCAACGTCCACGAGGTAATCTTCTTCGTCGTGTGTACTTGCAGGGGAATCCATAATGCACAACACAACGCAACACAGTGTGTACACTAGACACTACAGAGTGGTGGCACAACGCAACACAGCGTGTACACTAGACACTACAGAGTCACGTGACTAGCGCGGAAGTCACGTGACTAGCGCATGCGCAGAACACTCCGACTGTCGAGGAAACGAAATTTTTGACTGCTTCGCCTTTTGACCTCGCCTCGCCTTGTCTCTTGCAGTGTATGGTGCTCCATAAGCGCCCATGGTAACTCTGTCGCTCAAGGCGCCTTTAGTCAAAATGCCTTGTCTTGCCTCGCCTCGACTGCTGCAGTGTGTGGCCGGCCTAAGTATTTAATAAAAATTGAAAGTTTTCATGGTTATAATATTGCATAAAATGTAACCTTACCTAACTTGCCCTAGATATAAAATATTTACTTGTTTTATAATTAATGGTTGCAATTATTTAATATGTAAGAATATTTTACACGATCAATAAAACTTTGCTGTACAATGCTGCCTTGAAATAAAATTAATATTTTTTTTAAATGCCACTTTTTTCATGTAAAATAAATACAAAAGAAGAAGAAAGCAATAATTTATTCTATAGTGTAATTATACTGTGTATTAGCTCCTTTATAATGTCTGGAGTGATCTGTCTTTTCAATTGTATATAGGCCTAGGGCATTCACTGTAGAAGTTTTCTTTTCTTTTCTTTTTAATTTAAATAAAACAGAGATGGTGCTAATCAGCCAGTGCATAAGGATTAGCCAATTTATCTCTAAAACATATATATATCATGTAAATTGTATAATATTATCTCCATTAGGTAATTATGTAATGTACCTCTCTCCGTATTTTAGTGGCTAAAAATCATGTAATCTTATACTATTTACTTTCTTTGTAATTAATCAAATTTTTTTTTTTTTTACCATGGTAAACAATTTTCAAATCTCAAAATCCACCTAATAGACATTAATAGTTATCATGTTAAATAAATATATGACACTATTGTAACCTACAGCGTATAACATAAACATAGTCACTAACTTGACTCACGTAGTCATTACATGAACATCGATCATGGAAACCTTCCCTATCCTGACTAATGTAGTCTTACGGAATAACGCACACATAACTAATAAACCATCATTTTTAACATATTAATAGATTTTGAGACTTGAAAACAGTTAGTTTCTATGGAAAACATTGTTTTTCATTTGTTTTTTTGTAGACTTTATAAGCGACCATTTTAGAAGTAAATAAATTCTGACTGCAATATATACATATCTTGTATTAGTACTTTACTTTTTTTAAATTTTTACTGTAAATATCACGCTGCAATATAATTTTCCTTTTCAAAGTAGGTTTGTACTAGGACTAAATGATTTTCAAAAACTTTTTATTTCAGTTATTTGTATCCTAATTTTACAACTTACTAATGTTACTAATTTTTACTTTAAATTCAACAATTGCTAACTTATTAGGACTACACTATTTTGACAGTGTTTGAAATCAAAAGAGTTTAAATGTATAGTGTACATCCCGTTACAATTTAATATTGAAATTTAATAAAATCGGGCTGTACATACCTCATTTTGAAACAATTGGATCATCCTTTAGCTGGAAGGACCCTTTTCAAGTATCAAAATCCAATATTTCTGTCTAAAATAAGCAATTTAAAAGTAATAAATCCTAGGCTTATGAGGTTAAAATATCTGTCTACATTAATTTGTATGACAATGATAGTGAATATATTGAGTGTCTCATTGCTCGATGTTTATGTTCATCTGCGCAAATATATATAGTTAGTCAACCAGGCCTAAGTAAAGGAACTACAGGTCTGTCAAGACCTAGTTCACAAGATTTTGAAATCACACAGCATAGTAATATTTAGCTGTTAGAAGACAGTTAATGTGCCTACATCTAAAGACACACTTTTCCATTACATGTGTTTAACTTATGAAACCTAGACACATAGGCTCATTGTGTTGGTAAATGATTACTGTGACGGAAACCGGTTTTTTTTTTTTGGCGATTTTTTTAATCATGTTCAACATACCTTATTTATTAATAATAAAATAACTTTTCAACACAGAGCTAACTTTTTCACCGAAAAATCACGATGTCAAAACTACAGAATTCAATGCGGTTAATATCGGTTATACCTCGTCCTTTGATTTGTCTATAAAAAATTATGAAAACAAAGTATTTACCTTGTATTCAAAGGATCAGATCATATTATGTGTCACAATAAACATTTCAAGTCTCACAATGCATTTCGTCACTGTTAAATAACATATAGAAAACAAGGGAATACAGGTTAAAGTCTAATAACTGCTTTTAAAGTCAGAAAATGCATTAGTTTATTGGAAAATAGGAACATTAAAGTATTGAAATTGACTTTACAATAATTAGTAGTGTCTAAGTTGTGTAAGTTACAAAATGGGACGTAAATTACATAGGCAAGGTCAAGTCAGAAGGATATAATAGCCACCTGACCTGACCTAATAAATACATATATTACTTAGGCGAGGTCAAGTCAAGTGGCTATATATATATATATATATATATATATATATATATATGTATATATATATATATATATATAGGGTAAATGTCGTCCAGTTGATACCGTGTTAGGACTTAATGTAAAAATTTTATGAAATCGTATTATACATACCTCATTATGAAACAATTGGATTATCCTTAAGCTGGGAAAGCCATTTTCAAGTATGAAAATCCATTATTTCTGTTTTAAATAAGCAATTTAAAAATGTGCATTCTATGAACAAAATGGGACGTAAATTACATAGGCAAGGTCAAGTCAGAAGGATATAATAGCCACCTGACCTGACCTAATAAAGACATATATATTACTTAGGCGAGGTCAAGTCAAGTGGCTATATATATATATATATATATATATATATATATATATATATATATATGGTAAATGTCGTCCAGTTGATACCGTGTTAGGACTTAATGTAAAAATTTTATGAAATCGTATTATACATACCTCATTATGAAACAATTGGATTATCCTTAAGCTGGGAAAGCCATTTTCAAGTATGAAAATCCATTATTTCTGTTTTAAATAAGCAATTTAAAAATGTGCATTCTATGATCAGAATACATGATGTGGATGAGCCTATGTGTCTAGGTTTAATAAGTCTAGAATAGTGTGTCGTTAAAAGAGTCTTATAATTGTTTACATACCTCATTATGAAACAATTGGATCATCCTTTAAGCCGGGAAGACTATTTTCAAGAATAAAAATCCATTATTTCTGTCTAAAATCAAAATTTAAAAGTTTGCATTCAATGATCAGAATACACAATCACTATGAACCTCCTATGCGTCTAGGTTTCATAAGTCTAGAATGGCATGTCATTAAAAGTGTCTTATAAAAGATTTGTATTACTAAGCTGTATAATTTCAGAATTATGTGAACTAGATCTCGGGAAGTAAATATATATTATGTAGTTTATTTACCAGGTCTGGTTAGGTAACTATACTATACTATAACCTTACCAGACCTCTCTTTACTAAATATACATTAATACATATAATTACCTATCCGGACCTATTTGCTTTGCACAGGTGAACATATACATCGAGTGATGAGACACTCAATATAGTCACAATCATTGTCATATGAATTAACGTAAACAGATATCTTAACCTAATAAGGCTAGGATTTCGAACTTTCAAATTGCTTATTTTAGAGAAAAATAATGGATTTTCATACATGAAAAGGATCTTCCCAGCTTAAGGATGATCCAATTGTTTAATAATGAGGTATGTAAAACACGATTTCATGATATTTCTATATTAAATCGCAATGCTGTATTAACTAAACATTTACCATATACAGCCACCTAATTTGACATAAAAAATATGTAAATTACATAGGCAAGGTCAAGTCAGGTGGCTATATATACCTGACTTAGAACAAGCGATTATAAATTCAGTGACTTGATGAACGTAATCATTAGTATTAGTGTTGGCATTCCTAACTTACGTAGCTGGATTTAGTACTTTTATAAATATCATTTTCTATGAAACTAATGCATTTTGGGACTTGAAATGTTTATTGCTACACATAATATGAATTGATTACAAAGTAAATACTTTGTTTTCTTAATTTTTCATACAAAAATCGTACACGAGGTACAACAGATATTTACTTTCAATGTATTTTAGATAACCGAAGTCAAGCAACATTGAGCGTGGTTAGTACTTGGATCGGTGACCGCAAAAGAACTCACGCAAAATTTCTTCTTGTTTTTCAAATTTATACATAGGTCAGGGGTAAGATGACTATATATATATATATATATATATATATATATATATATATATATAGCCACCTTACTTGACCTTGTAATGTAAAAATTCTCATACAAACCTATTTAAACGCATAATTCACTTAATGGAGCTTAATCTAGAAAAGTTGAAATTATGTTGTTTTTTCCGTGAAAAAGTTAGCTCCACTTTGAACACTTATTTTATTTAAGAAATAAGTTATGTAATACATGATTTTTAAAAAATCACCAAAAAGATTAGTTGCAGTCACAGTAAACAATTACCTATTGTGTATTATGAACATCGAATGCAAACTTGTAAATTGCTAAATTTTCACAGAAATATTGGATTTTGATACTTGTAGAGGGTCCTCCCAGCTAAAGGATTATCCAATTGTTTTAAAATGAGGCATGTAAAACACAATTTCATTAAATTTCAATATTAAATCGCAAGGGGATGTACACTACACATTTACCAAAAGTTTAATATTTATAGCCTACTTTATTAAAAGTGTAACATATTGATAAATCACAAAAAATTGTAAGAAGAAATTAAGGTAAATATGGGTTGTACCTTGTCCTCAGATTTTTTTATCAAAAATTATGAATACAAAAAGTATTTACCCTGTAATCAAAGAATCAGAATATATATTATATTATTTGTTAGAAGAATTGTTTCAAATAGCAAAATGCATTAGTTTAGTTGAAAATGATATTTATAAAAAGACTAAATTCAGCTATGTAGGTTAGGAGTTCCAATGTTAATACTAATGACTACATTTTATCAAGCCACTGAATATATGATTGCTCGTTTATTAAGTCTGGCTAGGTGACTATAGGCGAGGTCTGGTCAGGTGGCTATATATATATATATATATATATATATATATATATATATATATAACCATCTGACCACACCTTGCCTATGTCATTTACATACATTAATTTAAATAACATAGTCATAACTATTAACATAGGCTTTTGTTATTAAACTTTAACCTAACAACAGCTGTATTCCCTTATTGTTCTATATATTATTTAACAGTGAAGAAATGCATTTTGTGATGTGAAACGTTTCTTCCAACAAATAATATGATCTGATCCTTTGATTACAAGGTAAATACTTTACATTTTCATAATATTGTATAGAAAAATTCGAGGGAGGTATAACCGATAATTACCAAAATTAGATTTATAAAACATACAATAGCCTAATTGTCACTTTAACTCAGAAAACCTTATTTTATTCGTGTTATCTGAAATTGGTCTAGGCCTAGTAGGGAAATCCCACATAAGAATAGTCCTATGTCTAACCAAAAAAAAATATATATATATACAATAAGTTTTTATATTTACAATTTAGGTAAATGTTTACAAAGAAAGTTACCGGTATTTTTGGCGATTTTAAAAATATCATATTCTACATACCTTATTTCTTAATAATAAAATAAGTTTTCAATGCAGAGCTAACTTTTTCATGGGATAATAACATAATTTCAACTTTTCTAGATTAAGCTCCATTAAGTGAATTATGCGTTCAAATAGGTTTGTACGCGAATTTTTACCTTACTAGGTCAAGTAAGATGGCTATATATATGGTGGAAAAAGTTAGCTCCACATTGAAAACTAATTTTATTATTAAGAAATAGGGTTTGTAGAACATGATTTTTTTGAATCGCCAAAAATACCGGTAACTTTCTTTGTAAACAATTACCCCAATTTATTCACCATATTTTTCGATACCATATTAAAACTGAAACATGACTGTCACTACTGTACCACTTATTATGGGTGGGGAATTTAAATATATTTGTAACAAAATATAAATATATTTCGAAAGTGCATTTAACTTAGGCTACTTATGTAAATGGTAACAAACAAAACAGTACAGAAATGTTATATTAGTTACTTACCAATTCCATAGCTATCTTTTTCTTTAACTGTTTTCCACTTTGAACTCATTTGACATAAATAATGATACTAAATAATATAAAATATAAAAACAGTCAATAACATTAAAGGGAGCGCCCGTTAAAATTGCATCACTTCACCCATACCGATTGTATTTCACTTGCCTATTTCCTTTCGTTTATGTTCAAAACACTTGGTACATACATAAATACACATTATAAAATATCATCTGACACGACGTCTCTGATTTTAGTACACTGCACTATACAATGACATTGTTTTCGTTGTCAGTGAATTTCGTATTATTTGATTATGTTTATAATAATCTACACAAACAATTCTTTATGTCTATCGTAGGTTAGATTGGTTAGATAAATATCGGCTGGTATTATTTCCATTTTTAAACTACCTTACAACTTCCCTAAAAAATTACAAATGAAGCTCAACTAAATTACGAAGCAAGCCGAATACTCACGAAATAGAGCGACAACATTACCAACTGATCATAACACAGCCGAGGAAAAGATATCAATAGTGAAACTCTCATAATTCAATTAATCACCCAATTAATGTAGTTTCAAAAAACATTTAAAAAATATGTTCCATTAGAGTCCTTATAAATCATATACAGTAAAATTATTCAATAAGTTATTTATAAACAATTCAAATATCACATGTTCCCTCGCCAGATAATCCCCTTAACCGATTTATATGATTGATAAATAATAGGTTTAACTAATAAAGGAAAGGATTAACCCCAAAACCACAACAAAAAACATTAACTAAACATAAACTGTATAGTTATGTTTATACTACCTAATGTACATTTTAGTAACATAGTTACCATCCTCAAAGGTTGAGTATTAAACAAACACTATTTTCTGGCCTGTCATATTTGATGTGAGATAAATGTTCTACTTCATGAGTAAATGTAAACTAAAAAGAAACGAAATCTTAATCTCGTTTGATGTTTGTTCACTCTTCCCTAGTATACCTGTTAATGAAAGCATAGAATATCTGAAAGAATTGTTAACTAAAAATAACGTTGAACCTCGGGAAATTAATGAGTTTGTAAAATTGACCGAGGTTTGCACGAATCAAAATTACTTTGCATTTAATAGTGAACTTCACCAACAAATAGAAGGTACAATAATGGGTAATAGCCGGTCACCATTTATAGCAGATCTCTCCATGAGTAAATTTGAAGAGGAGCTACAAACTAACCTTAACTATTTTCCTAAAATATGGTTGAGGTATGTTGATGACATAATTGCAATTTTTGATATCTACAAATGTAGTGTTAGTGACTTTCTTGGTCAAATTAATAGTAAACATAGCTCTATCACATTTACTCATGAAGTAGAACAAAACAACAGTTGACCTTTGCTAGATTTGTTATGTATTAAAATTAAAATAGAATAGAATTTGACATTTACAGAAAACCCACAAATAATAACAGATTCATATTAAGCGAATCCAACCATTGTATTCAACACAAATTAGCAGCATTTAATAGTATGATTAACAGGGCCATTAACATCCCTCTTACTTTTAAGCATTGGAACAAAGAAATAAATAATATAAAAGAAATAGATCAGTTTAATGGGTTTGATCCTAAAATTATTCATAATATATTAAGGAAACAGAAACTAAAAAATTCGACGACACTCCAACCGGAAGAAATTAAAGTTAGATATAGAAGTTTACCTCATGATTCATCCCCCACCAATGGTCTGGGTTCTATTTTCAGTCATTATAATATTAAAATAGCTTACAAAAACCAAAATTCTCTTACAAATGTATTACGTAACCCAAAAGATACAATTCCGTTGTTGGAGAAGTCCGGAATTTATGAAATAAATTGTGATACATGTGATAAAAAATATATTGGGCAAACAAAGAGAAAAATATTGACTAGATTTAAAGAACATTTATGTCACATGAAATATGACATGCCAGAAAAGTTTAGTGTAGCTGAACATATACTAGAAACAAATCATGATTTAGATTTTAATAATGTAAAACTAGTAAAAAATGTAATCTCTAACAAGTTATTGAACAGTTATGAAAGCATTTTCATGGCAAAAGACAATGATGACAGGTTATTGAATGCAGATAAAGGACTTATCCCTAATTCTCGTCTTTTCTCTTTGTTGAAACCAAGATACTAACTTTCACGGTATTCTTAGGGAAATACAGATTTTAAGTTATGTAAAATCAACTATGTATTTTAGTTATAAGATCTGTACAGATATTAAGTTATGTCTATATGTAACAAGTTAAGTTGGAATTTACATCTGTATTTTATTAGTTGTAAACTCTATATTAAGTATATCAATGTAACATAATTATGTATTCAATTAGTTGTAAGATATATATAGATATTAACTTTCTTAGTAGTCTAGGGAAAATACAGATGTAATAAATTAAGTAGTCACATTATTTTGTATTGTTAAGTTATAAAGACTTTTGTAAGGTGTAGGCCACCTGTTCTCATTAGTTTTGTTAGAGGTACAATTATCTTTCACCCCACTCCATAGGTCAAAGACATATAACATTAACTTGACAAAGGGCCCAACCCGAGCCTCTATTTTACTGGCCAACTGATCTGTGGAGTGGGAGGGATTTTAGCTTGCACTCCGGTTATTATAGTTTTATTAGTTTTAGGTTTAATTTTATTTCATTAGTAGATATGTAAGTTTAGATTTAGTTTATAAACAAAACCCTCCGATTATGATAACCATGTTATCGAAATGTACATCAGGGCATTTAGTGAAAATAATTAATAAAGAACAATTAATCAAATAATTGTGTTTTATTTTAAAGATTCTAGTGATTGTGGTTAGGGGCAATTTCGAATCATTATAATGTTAAATTTAAATAATCAGTGCAACAATTGATACATGGTAGAAAATAACAAAATCGCAAAAGGCCTATTTACTAGGCCTATTAATATTTTACTTTATTAAGTACCTTCGCTGACCCGAATCCTAAAAATTTGTGTCAAATGTTAAGCCTAGATATAGAGAACAATCGAAAAAGTCGAGAATATCCTAAAAAGCATTCATATAGTATAATTCGGAGAGAACACGTTGGATTGGACTAAAGGGGAGTCGGACACTTCTATGGGTCAAAAATTTTGAAATATTTTTTATTTGATTTCTTGATTCTAAATGTATTTCAGAGTGGCTTACAAAAAATTTCACTTAAATCCGTTAAGAAATAAAAAATCTACAGCAGTTTTTCTAAAGTGCTGTTAATGTATAACTTTACATTTCTGAATGTTTTGTAGGGTTGTATAACACATAGTACTTTAACACACAGCCTTTTCATTAGAATTATGTTTTGTTATGTTGGCAGCAGCCAGATGTTGCTAAAAGTCAGTGCTCAATTGCTCATATGCTGTTTTGTGTAAAGAAAGAAATGTTGTTGTATTGTTAGAGGTTATGCTGTTTATGTTTGTGATTGAAATTTTGTTTTGAATTTGAAAGTCTTAGAGTGTGAAGTGTGTAGAGATGGGTAGGTTTAAGAAAGTAAATAAACGAAGAAAAACACTATTGGAAAACAAGTGAATATAAGAAGAATGTGTCTGGTTCCTTAGATCTAGGCTTAGCTAGTCCAATACCCAGTACTTCCAGCACTAGGCCTAACCTGCCAATAGTAAGTGCTTCTAAATCTAAATTAGAAAAATACTTTGAGTCTTACAGGGAGTTTGAAGGTTCTGACTTTTTGTATGACATAGTTGACCTGAAATGTGTCATGAAGTTAGTGTTTACTGTAGCTTGCTGTAAAAAGTATTGGGGAAACCGAAGCTAGCTGATGGGAAACAAATATCAGGCCGCAGTAGGCTTATGGATTTTGCAATGAAAACCCTTCAAAAGTACTATGGCACTGCCATAAGAAGACACACAAAGGATACACTAAACAATATAAACAGGGAGTTTGGCCAAGCTATTTTCATGTGTGCTCTTTAAATAAAAAAGCCCAATCATGGTTTATGCCCCAAGGGTTTTCTAGTTGGTGCAAATTTCAACGTGCACAGGTAGAAAACAAACTTTATGAACACGATAAACACTTGCCTGAAGCTATTATGCTACCAGTCAAAAATGTTTACCAAGACTTGGCTGATCCAGTGCTTTTGAAGAAGTGTCTTCATGGCAAAAGCCAAAACCCAAAGGAATCCTTTAATAATGTTTTATGGATTCGTGTGCCCAAAAATGTCTTTGTATCCATAGAAACATTAAAATTTGGTGCCTATGATGCTGTAGCCACTTTCAACAAGGGAAAAATCACAAAAAGTTTAGTTTTAAAAAACTTTGCCTGTCAGTTGGAAAATAATGTGCTCAGATAGGCCTACTTAGAATCCGCAAAGATGAAAAACAGATTTTAGATTTACAAAAGAAGGCTCGTCAGTCACAAACAAACTCCAAAAGGAAGTTAGAAGAGTTATATGACGAAAAAGAAGACCCTGAAAATCCATCATATTTATCTGGACACTATTAGAGCTTGTTTGATGTAAGTAAAGCAATAAAGTTGTGCAATTTTAACTTTAAACTTGTTTTTCCGCAAATTTGTTTTTTTCATACATCGGTACCTGTTTTTCATAAACTAATGAAGATATCAAGCTGATTTTTTAAAATAATTGTATCCTGTCTGTCTACAAATAATTATAACATTTCATTACACTCTGAAGTAAGAAAATATTATTTTTAATTTTATTGAATTATTTTTGGAAAGTTTTAAATATGTTTTATAAAAAAAATTAAAAAACGTAAACTATTCGTTAGATATTTACCAAAAGTTATAAATATTTAGTTAAAGTTACAATTAAAATTAGGTTAAAATTATAGCCCTCTGTCTTTTATAGGTTCTGAGATACAGGTATCGAAAATTCAGGTACCGTTTTCTTCGACGATATAATTATTCAAGGAAGAACACTTGAAGAAGCTAAGATTCGCACCGTTCAAGTTCTTGAGCGACTAAAAGAGAATGATCTCCATTTAAACAGGGCAAAATGCAAGTTTTTCCGAAAATCTGTCACTTACCTAGGGCACATAATTGACGAAAAAGGTTCACACAAGACTCCTGAGAAAGTTGAAGCTATTTTAAAGTCTCCTAAGCCCACTAACGCTACAGAGGGTAAG
The DNA here is from genome assembly GCA_963513935.1 of Aphrophora alni. Classification (NCBI taxonomy): domain Eukaryota; kingdom Metazoa; phylum Arthropoda; class Insecta; order Hemiptera; family Aphrophoridae; genus Aphrophora; species Aphrophora alni. Next base: position 39,695,166 of record OY740765.1, on the reverse strand, counting down.
CAATTTCACGGAATTGTCAACTATTATGGTAAGTTTATTAAGGATTTGGCTAATAAACTTCATCCGTTGTATGACCTTTTGAAGAAAAACAAATATTTTAACTGGACAAAAAGTTATGAAGATACCTTTAATATGATAAAAAAAGAAATTGCTGCTGATACAGTATTAGTTCCGTTTTCATCAGATTTGCCACTTTTGCTTGTCACTGACGCTTCACCACATGGTTTATCGGCCATTCTCTCCCATCGAATGCCAGATGGTTCAGAGAGACCAATTGCATTTGCATCCAGGACATTGAGTAAAGCCGAGTGTAATTATAGTCGTATAATCAAGGAAGCCACTGCTATATATTGGGGGGTTTTCAAGTTTTTCCATTACTGCTACGGACGTCATTTTACCCTCATTACAGATAATAAACCTCTTTCATATATTTTTCGTCCTTCAAAAACCCTACCTCCTCTCACTGCCACTCGAATGGTACATTATGGTATGTATCTGTCAGGATTTGATTACACCATTCAATATCGAAAGGCTTTTGACCATCAGAATGTGGACTATCTTTCTAGGTTTCCAGTTAGTGACAATCAAGAAGCCTCATTTGAAGACTCATTGTCTGATAAAGCTATTTTACAGGTACAAATGAATTGTTTACCAGTGACTGCTGATCAAATTAAGAAAGCTACTGCCTTAGATAGAGAATTGAGTTTAGTTTACAATGCTTTACAAACTAACAAATATGTTGACAAACCCGAATATTTCTAGGGTCTTGAAAGTGAACTAACACTCAATAATGGCTGTATATTTAGAGGTATACGTGTCGTTATTCCCAGTTCATTAAGAAAACCAATACTTGAAGAATTACATACCGCTCACACAGGCATAACTAAAATGAATGAGCTAGCAAGGCAATATTGCTGGTGGCCTTCAATCAACTCTGATATAGAACAGTATGTAAATTCATGCAAACCATGTGCTTTAAACAAAAATAACCCCTCCAAATTTTTTCAGCCTTGGGAGAAAACTAGATTTCCCTGGGAGCGGATACATATTGACCATGCTGGGCCATTTAAAAGATGTTATTTCCTGATAGTGGTAGACTCATACAGTAAGTGGCTTGAAATTCAGGAGATGTCAAGTATAACTAGCGATGCAACGATTCGAGCTCTAAGAGAGATATTTGCTAGATTTGGCATTCTCTGTGTTATAGTAACTGACAATGGTTCTGCATCCATTTCAAATGAATTCAGACAGTTTGCTCTAAGCAATGAAATTCTACATAAGAAAACGGCTGTGTATCATCCATCTTCCAATGGACAAGCAGAACGTTACGTTCAAACAACTAAGCAGAAACTGAAGGCCTTAACTGAAGAGCCAGGAGCTATTCACACAAACCCGTGCAGGTTTTTGATTCAAAATAGAAGTCATTAATATAACAACTGGGAGAAGCCCTTCCGAGCTGATGTTAAAACGTAACATCAGAACTCGTATAGATCTCATTAAGAGCCAACCAATTTTACAAGATGAACCGCATGGCAAACTGAGGCAGGAGATAACGTTCAAATACAAAACTATGTAGACAAAAATGAAAAGTGGTTATTTGGAACTGTAATTTCAAGAATTGGTACTTGCAACTATGATGTTAGTGTGGGAGGGAAAACTCTCAGACATCATATTGATCAAATAAGACCAACCTTAGTTAATCCAGAAAGGAATTGCAGCACCCTTTTTGTGTATCCTAACATTCATGAAAGTAGTCCAAAAACACTTCAAGGAAATTTAAGGGAGAAAACAGAAACTACGAAAATCAACAACCAGGAAGATGCACAAATTATACCACTCGACACTGTCATTAGTACACCAGTAAGAAAATCTACACCAAACCAAAGTGAGACTAAGATGCCCTTGGTTCCTCGTAGATCATCAAGAACTATCAAGAAACCAGAAAGATTGGATCTGTAAACCTTATCTTGGGGAAGATATCTGATTAATGATTCTATTTAAGTTTTCAATCAGATGTTTGTATTAATAAGTCACATATTTAAGTTATCAATCAGCTGTTTGTATTAATAAGTCACATGTGTTTTGTTGTTCCAATTGAAACTTATTGTATTAGTGAATTATAATGTTATTACTACAATTGAGATCTTATATATTTTATAAAAGTACAATATTATCCTAGTGACACGCTTAGTATTAAACTTCGAAGAATTCTAAAAGTTTACGAAAATCCTACAACATATATGACAGGGATAACCCATCCTATCTAACCTTATGGCACAAATATTCCTAATAAACATCCCTAGTAACACATTCCACCACACCGATACCAAATATTTCGGGAATTATTATGTATTCATTGGAAACCTTAATCCATTTTTGAGATTTATATTATTATGTGTCTTTCTGGAAATAAAGTCAATACAATTTAATACTTATATTATATGAAATATTTATTTTAAGAGTAGACAATGAAAAATACTATATTCTCCCTTTCCACACTGGATGGTCCTATTCTTTAACATCAATTTGTCTTCTATAGTGTACTGAATAGGAAAAACAACTAAATAACAAGAGATAGAGCCTTTACAATATCGTGTTGCAGTATATTTTAATTTTGGTTATTTAATTAACTAAAAGAACCTCATCACAGAAGAAACTATTAATCATTTCCTTTAATATACAGGGGGGAAAATAGAATTTGTATGAATCAATTTACATTTAAGCAGTAATATCCTTTATCAACAAAAGAGAGAGTGTGTGAAGATATGAGTGAATAGAATATGAGTTACAACAATTAAATCAATTTTTTAAATTATTGTAATAAAGAAATGAGTTTATTAGAATAAATTGTAAATTTTTTGTATACTTTTGAAAAAGGCTGAAATAACGGGTATAAAAAGTTTTTCATTTCTACATTCATTTATTAATTATTTTGTATAAAAAATAAGGGGGGGGGATGTTCAAAATTGTATGCATAATAAATTATCCTTATTTGACAAATTAATTTATATAATTCTTTTCTTTTCATAAAACAAAAACAAACAAACACATGGTGAATGCGCAAAATTGTAAACTGTTTATCCTTCAACAACAGTTTCTTTTTTAATACTTAACACTGTATATTATCGATGAGAAATGTTTATTAATAATTAGTAAAAAAAAAAAATGCCCCCTCCCTCTTCAAATGTGATGTCAGATCTCACAACACTATTCCCCCTACACTCTGTAGGCACCTTATTAAGCTGGAATTAGCCATTCTAAAGTTTTCATTACTGTTGAGACTGATGGTTCTTGGTGGAATTCCATGTTTAAAGATAATAAAACACAATTAAGAATCTCTTATGGATAGAACCAAAGTAGATCCCATAATGGCTAGAGAACTTTTGGATGTAATTGAGGTATGCTTGGATCAAAATTATTTTCAATTTAAAGATAAATTTTATGTTCAATGTGATGGTTTGGCTATGGGGTCACCACTGTTGGCAGAAATTTTTATGGACAATTTTGAAAACAAAATAATTAACAATAACACATTTAAATCAGTTATTATTTATTGGTATCGTTATGTTGATGATGTAATTTGTCTCTTTGATGGCTCTAACCGCCAACTTCAATTATTTGATAAGTACCTGAACTCAATTGACTATGCGATACAATTTACCATGGAAGTTGGAGAATAAGATCAAATTAATTTCTTAGACTTAAATATAAAAATTGAAAATGGTAAACACAACTTTAGTGTTTTTAGAAAACAAACTTTCACAGATAACATTATCCATGCTTCATCTCGGCACCCTTTAAATCATAAATTGGCAGCTTTCCATTGTATGTTGTATCGCCTCATCAAAGTTCCAATGTCTGACTCTGATTTCAATAAAGAACTAAGTTGCATTAAACAAATAGCTGTTAATAATGAATATGATGTAAATATTATTAATAAAATGCTAAAGAAAAAACTTAAGATGAATGCAAGGCAACTTATTTTTTCCAACTTCAGTTAAAAATAGCGCTAAATGGCAGAAAGTTAACTGTCTAGGAAATGTTAGCCAAAAAGTTGGAAATATTTTAAATAGGGAAACAGAGTGTAGGCCGGCATTTTATTGTAGTAATAGTTTAGGTAAGATTTTAAATAATTCTAAAGATAAAATTAACAAAATGTTGAGAAGTGGTGTATATAAGATAACTTGCAAAATATGTAATTCATGTTATGTAGGTCAAACAGGACGTAATTTTAAATCTAGATTAAGTAAACATGAAAGAAGTTGGCGGTTAGGATATTAGGATATGAAGATTCCAGTTTTTCAAATCATTTAAGAATACATCAAGTGTCTGATTTTAATTCGAGTGTAGATTTTAAAATATTACATTTTGATAATAAAGGTAGGAAATTGAATGCTTTGGAGAGCTTAGAAATTAAAAGAATAAGATACTGTAACCCTAATTTAGTTTTAAATGACCAGTTAGATTTGTATAACTCTCCATTAGTAAAACCTTTAAAAGTTATTTGTACTTAGAACAATCAACTGGTTTTCCCAATATGTATTGGTTCCTATGGTCATTGCCCAGGCTGGGTATTTCCCCAACCTTCCATTCTTTGTATCCTAACTCCCACCCTCTAGTTTTAAGGTTTTCTGTTTTTTGTCTTTTTTCTTCAGTCTGTAATACAGCCTCGTCAATGCAGGCGAAACCATTGGTCGGCTAGACTAATAAAAAGTGGATAGTACAAAATAAAAAATTGTGTTTCATTCTAAAGTTCCTATAAAACTAATGAATCGAATTTACTTTGAATTCGTGTTAAATGATAGGTGTATAACATACAGATATGGCGGTACATAACAGACAAATTGATTGTAGGGTTAATTATAGTTATACAGGAATGGAAAACAAATTTTCAATATACTACAATAAAAAAATTGTATCAATTAACGTTAACTGTTTGGGTATTAATAATAAGACATTTTTTTCAAACTTAAATTTCCTAATTAAAATTTTTAAATTAATTGAGTACGAAATAAGTTGTCAATAAATTTAGGTTATTTAATTTTTATAAAAGTGCAGTCTAAAGTTAGTCATTGGTTAAATAATGCTTGTTTTACTTGTTAAGCAATCTCCTCCATGTCACATAGATTATTCAGATCATTAATTTTTTTAAAGTTTTAAGGCGAAAAACAATTTCTGTCTTTATCTCCTTCAAAAAATTGGGCAAGAACATGCTCTGCCTAAACAACAACATAATATATTATAAGGCTGTAAAATGGCCCTGCAACAAGTCAACAATTACAAACTAAGGTAAATTACAATTAACAACAATTAAAACAAATATTACAGGCCTGCAAAAGGGCCTTGCAATGAGGGTTAATAAATCTATTGTTGGGGGTCTCAATGTTCTTATTTAAGGGAAGACAATAAACTTCTAATTTATTAAATAAAATATGGAAACCCACACAGTCAAAAGCTTTTGACAGGTCTACAAAAATACTTTCTACTTTTTATTATTTTCCAGACTAGTGGCTATAAAGTCAAACAAATTGACTAGTGCATCAATTTTGGATTTGCAACACATATTACGATTTTGGTAACAAATTAAATTTATATAAAAAGGACACTAATATATTTAACATTTATAACGAAACATGATTTTTAAAATGCTATAAGAAACATAGGTCAATTTGAAAGTTACAGTATTTTATCGTTATTTTGTGTGTTTATAATTGTAATTATGTATTACTAGGCACACACAGGCATTATAATAATGTTTTACAACATTTTATGACAAATCGTATTTTATTTGACAAAAACCATATGAAATTAATAAAACAAAATACTTTACTCTTTACATGTAAAACCGAAAAATGTAATTATATAAACAAATTTTGTATATTGAAATGTTTCCATGGTTGTTATATTACATACAAATTATTACAACAAGTTTATAACAAGATTATAATGAAAGAAAGCTTTCTTGATAATCATATTAGTGCAAATAGATATGATATGTATCACCTTGTCCCACTCCGTGTTTACACGTTGTTGGTAGCACAGTTGAAGCATGACCTTATTTGGCATCGACCCCAAATCGGGGTGCTGCATCTGAAGCATTTGTGCTGTGTCTTACGGTCACTTCCTGGAGGGCATTTACCACAGGATTTTCCTTTTGTCCATCAGATCACTAAGGGCATCGAGAGCTGATGGAGGATTTCCTAAGATCTTTCCAATTTTGTTGTCAGGTCCCGTGGAAGATTAGAAAGTCTTCAATTCTTCTACACAGATGGGGCACAATCAAATCGTGGGCCAACATCTTTATGAACTCGAAGCGACTCATCATCGTTGTTCTAGAATAGCTCATATAGACGATGAAACTATTGTAGTTTGCAATATTGATCAGCCGATAAAACATGGCTAGCGTCCACCGCCTAGTTTTTCGACTGGACGAAAATACAGCGCACTTCATGTCCAAGATGTCAACTCCTGCCTTGTTTTTGTTATAGAAACAAATCATCTCCGGTTTCTTCTTTTCTCGATTTGTTTCGATTTTATCGTGAAATGTTGAAATAAGGGAAACTGATCTGTTCTTCTTTGGAACAAAGGACATAAGTACCATTTTACCTCTAAACCCGTACAATGTTGAGACAACAGGTCGATCTTCATTTGCCTGGAACTCATGTGGGACTGCCCGCTTGTCTTTCCTGATAATACCTATGAAGGTGAGCTTCATCTTTCCAAGTTGCTCCACTCCGTCCAATGAAATGAACCAATTGTCGGCTGTCACATTGCGTTTGCTGCCTTCGATAACCTTGCACAATCTTGTAAAACACTGTACTGTTACTGGCATCTCTTTTTCCTTTTCTTCAGTTAATCCCATTCCGTCACTATTCTTTCTGGTGTAGATCTATGCATTTACGAGATCACATCACCTTTATGCCATATTTTTTAGGCATGTAAACACGAAATCCACAACGCCCTCGAAACGGAACAAGCATTTCGTCATCCGTTACAAACTCAGATGGGCAATAGGCTTCCTGGCTGTTTGAAATAACTTTATAAAATATTTCAGAAATCGCAGTAGCTTTATCATCCTGCTTCCTTTGTGCACGTGTCTGTGCATCGTCAAATCGTAAGGACCCAATTAGTATATCGTGGCGCTTTGCAGACATGGATGCACGAAATATGGGGCGGCTGAAATTGTCTTTCGTGAATAGGGATTTCATTTTCTCGTCATTTGAATTAAGAATTGATGATAGTAATAATAAGCCAATCAGGGCATTCACCTCTTCCATATTGGTGTCCCGGTAATTGCTTTTATTTGTATTTGGTGACAGATGTAGCCTAACACTGGCCAACTTTTATGTTAGTGTTTCCAACTATAGTTGAAATGACTCATCATCAAAAAAAAGCCTACAAACTTCACTCTTACAAGGATTGTTGGCCAAGGTCCTTGCTGGTGCTCTCATTGCTGGTAATCTAGTTGTAACCATATTTCTGGCAGGCGTTCTTATGTTTGTTGCATATGGTTTGCTTTGCCATGCGTTCAGAGGTCCAATTTCTCTTCCCAGACGTTCAAAAAAATACTCAGGAAGATCAACACCTTCAGCAACTGCATTTATTATATTCCCTGCATTATTTTCAAGATTGAGCATATCAGCATCATCTTCATCTTCTGATAAGCTGGAAATTTGCTGGCCTTCATCATCATACAAACATAGTCCGGATCGGCATCCGAATCATCAACCTTACTGAAGTCACTATCATCTTCACTGTCATCTACCATCAATTTTCGTATCTGATCACTAAAATCTGAGTCACCAGGTCTTACACCACGGCTAGGACCACCGCTAGCCATTTTGTATCTCGAGACGTTTTAGTTTCTTAAAAAACAGCAAAACAACAGATTTCACTACAACCCGTTAGCAAAACACACGGTATATTTGACCGATGAATGCCAGCCGGTAGGTGAAGCACACGGTAAATCTGAGCGACCGTTTTTACACAAAGTGTCTGCTCGGTACAAAGCCGTCGGGCAAATTGAGTGAAAATGGCCTTGGAGGTAAGAGGAGGGTGGGAGAGGAAGGTAGTGGGAGTGGTAGCCCTCAAGGCCAAGCAGTTTAGTCACTATTACAGCGTTTTCTGAAGCTTTTAAGAGTTAAAACTACAATCACATGAAACAGTAAGTTCATGTAAGTGTTTTTACACTTTGTTTTGAAAAAGTCAAAGAGCCCAATAGGAAATAAAAAGTTAGTCATATAAATGAAATGAAATAAATATTTACCTGTCTGGTCTAATATCAAACATACCAGTACAGAGTCCTAGGAAGGCTGTTCAGTAATGTTACACATTATTTCGGCTTCATAATAAGGACAACAATTCCATGGACAAGATAAATGTGTGCAAGCATACTTTTTAAATCTGTTCCTGTAGTCCCACAGGACAGTTGTGGTTTGCAAGGTAACCGACCACATAAATTAACCCAAGGGACTGTGGAAAAGGTGCATCAGCACAGTGAATCTTTTCAAACAAGGAACAGTCACAATAGTCTTTAAAAAAAACATCAAAACTTTATCTTTCAAAAGATTTGAATCTTAAGAAAAATGTATAATATGTTTGTGGAACTGCATTTTGAAAATACTAAAATTTATGAAAGATATATTGTACCACATTCAACAGAGATTTTAATATCAGCTTTGATTATCACTGAATTGAAACTTGTGATACATTCAAAGCTAAACAGACAGCATTGGAAATAGAATGTCATGAAACCTCCATATCTGAGACTAAAGAGTGTTTGATTAAAAAGCTATATGTCATTAACATATACAACATGAAGTTCATTTACAGATACAAAAAGTTTTCTATGATAAAAAATACAAGCAAAATGTGATGGAAGACTGGTGGGTTTGATAGAAAGTATTACTATGGATTTCAGCTAAAACCCTCAATGTCCTAATATAGCTACAAATAATGTTTACTATAAGCATCAGCTTTTGATCTATTATCTTAAACCTTCATGTATTTTATGACAGCTCCAGTTACTTTTACATGTACCCAGAGACAAGTGCAAGGAAAGGAAGCAATGATGTTTCTTCCTTTTTTCATGATTTTGTTCATAAACTTACAGTATTTTATGATTCATGCAGTGGACAAAATAAGAACAACATGGTAATCTGTATGTGCCATCATCTTGTCAACACTGAGATGCGATTGAAAGAAATAAAAAATGTATTCCCTGTAAGAGGACACTTTTATTTATAGAATAATAAAAACATTAGCTTGATCAACCAGAAGTCAAGCACTGAGGTGCCATAAGACTGGTATGAAGTTTTTCAATCTGGAAGACAAAAACCAACACCATTTGTTGTTGATGTATAACAAGACATGATTAGATCATAGCCTGCTCACTTTAATGAACGCTATTAGGATAAGAAACTGTCATACCATTCAGAGAACTACCCACAACTGATATCTTTCAGGGACTCATGCAACAGCAAATGGATTCAAGCACCATTACTGCCACCAACTAAGAGAGAAAAGAAGGCTACATCTAATGGAAGAAAAGTAAAAAAAACATAATACCAGTAGAAAAAATGGGAAAAGAAGAAGCTGTGAAATCCAGAGAACTTCATTAAGAGAAGTATATGAAAAGGTGTTACAAGAAGAAATGTTTCTATTACCTGAACCATTGAAGGTAGGCTTAGTCTATATTTTTGTACTACTATATGGATATATTTTGTTCACAATCTATCAAATTATCTGATGTGTAACTATAGATATTATGAACAATAGGCCTAAAGCTATAATTTTTTTACTTGATATTATTAACTAAAACTTTATGCTTATTGTAAAAAAATATTGTAACTACTGCAGAACAAAACACTCATGTAATTTTTTTTTTTTTTTACAAATTGCTCTTGTTTAAAAATAAATGTGGAGCATTAATTTACTACTAGGCAATGATACATTTTGTTTGTAACAGGTGTCTTACCTGTAACTAGATATAAATACCAAGATCTGCAGGCTCTGAAGATATACTATGGGTCTCACACCCAGCAGTTTTATTCTAATTAACCTCTTGAGTAAAATTTTAAATTAAATATGTTTACATGTGTATTTTTACAAATACTGTAATAGTATATTGACAAACTTTTCTACCAATTAAACTCATGTTTCTGACCTGGCCTGTCTTCATTCCTTATGTTACAAGAGGGGAGCCTGATAAGTCATGTAATAAACTTGAAATAATTGTTTACAAAAAGAATACTGAAACATATATATATATAGAGAGAGAGAGAGTTTCATACAATCGTATGAAGCAAATATACGAGTTTCTGTCTTTTATTCATTTATGAAACATAAAATAGCTTTTCTGTAAAATTTGCAAAATGTCTCAACATATTCTTCTCCTGTGGTCCTCATATCACGATAGTAACTGTAACAATGAGACTTGTTATTCTATCACCAGCTGTTTTGAAGAATTTATATAGATTTGATGCAGTTTTGTATAATTTGTGTGCTTAGTGAATGTTTAATGGTTTCTCTGTATAAGTGATAGTACTAATAAATGACTTTTAGCACTTTTGTAATAACATTAATGTTACTATATGTAAATAAACTCCTAAATATTATTTAAATTATTTCAATTGGTCTTGTTTGTTGTTTGTTCATATATCATCTACATTTCATTAAATTTCTAACATTTTATAACTCCAAACATCATATTTAGCATGTGGAAATTTTTGAAGGAGGAAGAGAAGGATAGGCTTGGACTGGTGTTAGGAATTAAGATAGTTTTAGTTAGGAATATAGTCTAAGTTCTTTTTAAGAAGCCAGTATGACAACAATTATTGTGAATGACCTGGAAAAGTGATGAAATTGCTTACCTTGCTAGCAAGGCAAACGTAATTGATGCTACAAAGGTATATAAATCCTTGGGTGGGAGGAAACTTGGTCAATGAGCCAGGATTGATCTAGGGAAGATGCTGCAGGAATTCTTAAGATGGCCAGACATACTTGGTGAGTAAAAGCTTCCTGGGAGTATAATTATTGATGATAGCCAGATGGACTTGGTGAGTAAGAGCTACCTGAGAGTATTGAGACTTCAGACGAGCATCCATGAGTGCCAAGCAGGGTGAGCAAACTTCGTGTATGAACACGAATAACAATTTATTATTTCTGAGACTAGAATTACATCTGCGAGTCACACCAATTAGAATCATTCTGGATTCTTAGTAATTAACAAAATTAAAATATGTGTAATTAATTAGTATATAAGAAAACTAAGAGAAATAGTCAAGTTGCATTAAACAATAAAGAACCATTAATTATATAACTGAACCACTGATTTCATTATTTAGTTTAAAGTTAAAGAACCCAGGCAGTTTGAAGCAATAATCCTAATACTGGCCACAAGGGCATTTGGACAATGCCCAGCGAACCACCTTTTATTTTGCACAATCGGGGCTGGCCTGGTTTGTATACAACTGAGATTTATTTGTCTAGATAACTGAGTGGTAATCATGAAAGACACAGAAAATGAACAAATAACAGCCAACAACTCTTATGATCAACCCCTGAAGAATACTTGTTCACAGTTTCAACCCAGGTCAGACCATCTACTATCTAAGAGCTTCTGGTTTACATTTCATACTTTTTATTTGGACTTTTTGAATTTATTATTTGTTGCAATAATTGACAACTGACCTGATGATATGTATCATCATATTACATTATAATTACAATACTTTTTGTGAACTGCCATTAAACATAATTAAAACATCTTAGTATCAGGCAAGGGCCAATGACTTGATAGGAACAAAAGAACTTGATAGGATTCCCCTGAAACTGGGAGATCAAGAAAGTTTTTTTTTTTTTTTAAGTAAAACTAGAAACATTTATAACATAGATTATAAATACATAAGAAAATAAATTAGACATTTTATTACAGAACATGATATACCATTATATAATATACTAGTAAATACTTTGTGACAAACAATAGCGTATATATTGCAAATTGTATTTTTTATTGTCACTATTTAAAATTAAATTCTAAAATAGAAAATATGTTTTTACCAAAGTTTGTATAATTAATAGACTTGCAAAAGGTCACTATATAATAATTAATATTGCAATGTTAATTTCAATATGTTGAAACTAAGATGAAGGGAAATATTCAAATTTATTAAAATATACTAGTTAAAACGTAAATAAATGGAGCAAAAAGATTACACAAACATTCACACACATCCATAAAACCTAAAACATTGAAAATGAACCACCGATGCCATCTAAGATTAATAGAAAATATTTATATATTTAAGTAAAGCCAAAACTTGCTTGAATTACGCCATAAACTTGTTTTAAGCGTAAATCGTATTGATTTAAAACAAGCTTTAAATCAGTCTATAGATGGTTGCTAAGTTTCATTTTGTTTTTGGCAACTTATTCCAAAACCAAAATTTTTTATAATTGCGATTTTTTTAAAGCTGTTGTTCATTCACAGTGAATCTTATCCAGCAATGTGATGGATTACAGAATGCAGGATTTTCTGAAAAACTGAAATAAACACATATCTCATATTCTTTTGCTGATCATCTTGGTATCAATAGTGAGGTTCACTATTTGTTTTAAATAATATTCTTCCTTCCTATTTTTAAGCCTTGATATTAAATGCAAACATTGTCCACTCTTTGATTTGTCTTCACTGGCTTTCTGGTGTTCTTCTTCGATTTGGCGGTCTATCCCTTTTGCCACAAGGGTTTGTTGTGCTTCCATGGAATGATACACTTACACCTCCCCAGAAAGAGCTGTAAGCTCCATATATTTCAGAAACTTCTTGACAAGGTTGTCTTGAAAGATTTTCTATACCATTGTCAAAGATACAAAGGTCTCAGTCCTTTCCCTATCGAGGCATTCCATTCGAAGATTAGGTATTTTGCAGGTCACATTTCCTACAGAGGCTCCCCTTTGAATATGCTCAGTTGACAGTGTCTTGTAACAAAGCCTACCTCCCTCCTTATATTGTACCTGCTTAACAAGAGAAGGTCAGATGCAATTTGTTTAGAGAAGGCACACAGTGAGTTTTCTGAGCTTAAGAGCTGCAGCCTCTTGACATGATTTTCCAATGTTAGTTTATTAGAGTAGTATACAAAATCTAGCAAGGACTTAGTATGACGATGAATGAAAAAAAGATTTACTGTTTCAAAATGATAAAGTGTATTTTATTTATTACACTGCATCAAGTCTTGAGCACTAATATATACTTATCTTATGCAGTTCAAGCATATGATGGTATTATACGAAAAGTAAAATGCTTTTAATGTTGAACAAATGAGGTAAAAACTCTGATATTAACATATAAATTTAAAATTAATGTTTATATTAATACTAATTTAAAAAATTAACATAGGCATTTACATATTTAAAAACAATTCTACATGGCCATTTTAATTTTGTCCTTAGGTCTCTTGATCAAAAGTATACTATTCAATTACTTTATTTTTAATTCAAATATACAAAAAAAAAGAAATCAAGTACTGTGCATCAATTTCTCTTAAAAATTGACATATAATAAATATCAATACTGATTATTATTGTATTTTGATAATTACTGCTGAAAAATGGCTGCACTTTTCACAACAGTTTGATTAACACAATAACATTTAATGCTAATACTATAAATACATTCATAAAACCAAAATAAGAATAAAATTGATGTTCAGAGACCAAATGAAAATTTTCTATGTTGTGTATTTGTTTAGTACAGGCCCGTTTTTAACCCTTGTAGCGCCCCTGGGTAAATTAAAGATATGCGCCCCCCCCCCCGATTATTTCATCTTTGCCAATTTTGGTTCGGGAGGAATTTCTCAACTCCATTTAACTACTTTTATTTGGTGAGTCGGTAAGTCTTTCCACTATCCACCACCTATGGACCCGCCGTGTCCCGGAATGGCAACCGGCTACTGTAAAAACTTGCAAGTATTATTACTGCAATTACAGGCGTAAGTGTTATGATTGACATCACAACATAACAACCTTGTATTTTACAGTATCACGGACCACCCACCCGCCCTAAAAATAGTTCTTAATTATTGCAAACGTTTATTTCTATAGGCCTACATAACCATAGCTCATTTTATTTCAACTGTATGTTCACTTTTTAATTGAGTCTTGTAAAACAACTTTAATCCTTCTACCATAATATCTCCTATTTCCTTTATACTTTCTTTCTCTTATTACTATACTTTATACATATTCCTCATACTTTCTCCTTATATCCTATTTACATTATTGCTTTTTTTTTCTACTGATCTTTGATGTGGCAAAACTATCAATTATATTTTTGAAGTCAAGCTTCAGTGTAATGTCATTCTGCGTACATAACAGCATTAAGCTATTCAGCTTTTCGTCTTTTATTGTAGAACGATTTTATGAATGAATTTATAAGAACGAGGTGATTTTTGCGATGCGCGGGTGAAGAGGGGGCAAAACGAGTTTTCTGTTTCGGACGCTATTTTCTAACCGATAAGCATGGAAATGTTACCAAATGTTCAGAAAGATCTGAAGAATGGTTGTGCTACCTTAAAATTTTGATTTTTCAGCTGTATAATTTTCTATAGTTTTTTTAATTTATAAACTTTTATCGACATACTGCCTTAATATGGTTGAATTTTTTCAATTTAAAATATTTTTCTATGACCCAAAACCTTTGCGCCACTGGGTAAGTGCCCAGTTATAGAATCGGGCCTGGTTTAGTATCACCTACCACAGGGCTTAGTCAAGCAAATAGAAGTATTTATACCACTACATTAGGTTATACTAATATTGTGTTAGAAGTTTTTATTATTATTTAAATTATATAAACTAAATGTTATGAAAAAAAAGACATTGTCTTTATGGCTGTCACTTTGGTTATTAGATTCAAAGTAAGGTGTGTAGAGGAGTGTACAGAAAATGTCGTTTCAAATCTTTCACCTTGCAAGTGGTATTGGGAATGCAACCAACTCTCCCCTTTAGATCACTCAATAAAATGAACCAATTGTTTTAAAAATCACATGTTGAATTAAAATAAAGACAGGAGTGGATATTTAAAAAAAACCTAATTTTTGCTTTAGCAGATCCTACGGGTAATGCCTTAGACCTTGGGTAATATAACAAAAGTATCTCGTGGTTAGGCTAGCCAATAAAATTCTTTGTTACTTTTTATAAAATTTGTTTATTTATAACGATTTTCTTCTTCCAAAGACTGTACATATTAATATCTAATCTATGCACACATCATTGAGTCAAAAATCATCACAGTTGTCTGAACGATACCTGTGCATTACATAACAGTACAGTATCTACAAAGAAAATAAACCATGTATTTATAAATAAGCAATTATGTTAATGAGGAACATTTGAAATAGAGAATATTT
This sequence comes from Aphrophora alni, assembly GCA_963513935.1. NCBI lineage: Eukaryota > Metazoa > Arthropoda > Insecta > Hemiptera > Aphrophoridae > Aphrophora > Aphrophora alni. The sequence continues at coordinate 39,679,759 of OY740765.1, read as the reverse complement.
GTATATAAATAAGATTATTTGATGGTTTATATTATATATGAAAATGAATTTTTAACAAAATTCGAATTCGAGTACCAACATTGTAATATTTATATGTAATCTACATCAGTCTAAAACAAGATATAAATTAATATCTATTATATATACAACTATTGTGTATCTAGATTCAGATCATTTAGTTAAAAAGAGCTACAAACAATAAAATAAATTTAAAATGGGCTCACATTTTGCTTTTAATACAAGGTGAGGTTTTGAGAGCTGTGATAACTTTGTCTTGTGGTATACCTACCATTAACTTATAACAGGTCTTTTGTTTAGATCAAGTGTTTTTCATAAGCCTTTATAAATAATTAGATGACAGAACTTTTTTTAAACAAAGAAATAAGAAAGTAAATACAAAAGTTTGTATAAATTGATTTCACTCTCAACAAAATTAAGAAATTCACATATATATTATATATCTGTAACATAATACAGTGTTACAGGTACTTTTAGAAGTACTAAAAAAATGAAGCCCTTTACAACAATTTTCAGGAATAAAAGTGGCTATTTATGTGTGTGTGTGTGTATATATATATATATATATAAACAGGTAAACTTTGTTTACTACTTATATGTGACAAAATATAATTTACTGTGTAATGGTTTCCAACTCTAATTTTAAATTTCAGAAGTATATGTAGAAATATTTAATGATAACTATTTTGTGCAGTAAACATTACAAGAAGTGATAAGAGGCCATATATTCCAGCATCACAGAAACCTTAATAAAAATAAAGAAATAAAAATAACAATAGAAGAAAATATGTAGATATTTTATTTTGTTGGAAAGCATCCTGATTGTTGAACTTAATATATATAATTTATAAATACCTTATTGAGACATCTATAATAGACCTTCGTATTGGGTATATTGTCTATGCAGAGACATCTTCAGGCTTTGACATTAACATTTTCATTACCATACACAAGCTTTGAAGGAGCGTAATTGTAAGGTTGTGGACGTACTTTGGTGGAAGTATCTTTAACAATAATGTGGTATGTTAACAGGTTGGTCTTACCTAATTTCTTTGTGACTGTATTGTTGGGAATTAGGATAGTTTTAGTTAGAAATAGAGTCCAAGTTATTTTTAAGAAGCCAGAATGACAACTATTATTGGACAGAACTGGAAAACTGACGAAATTGCTTACCTTGCAAGCAAGGCAGACATCATTGATGCTACAATGATATATAAACCCTTGGGTGGGAGGAAACGTGGTAAGATTGATCAAGGGAAGGTGCTGGAGGAATTCTTGAAGATAGCCAAATGGACTTAGCAAGTAAGAGGCTCCTGGGAGAATTGAGACTTCGGACGAGCGTCCACAAGAATTGCAAACAGGGTGAGCAAACTGTGTATTAAGAAACTTGTGATTATTTCAGGGTCAGATAATTAAACTATAATGTACAATCAGATCTGAGAGTTTATTAGTCATTCTGGATTAATAATAATAAAAAGATCATAGCATTGTAATAAGATAGGAGATAGTTATTCTTAATAATAAAGGTTAATCGAGTACTGTATGTTGAATAGAAAACGAATGGAGTAGAATAACAGACAGAACTTTGGAAACGTGCGAGAATGCTTTGAACAAAGACTGTAGTACTGCATGAATGATTTTAACTGAGAAAGTTATTGCTTAGTTTATTTTGGCACATGGTAGCAACACATCACAGACATTAATAATGATTTTTAACTAAGAATGTTTTGTTTAGTTTATTTTGGAACATATAGCAGAAACACATCACACACACACTTATGATTTTTAACTGTGAAAGTTATCGCTTAGTTTATTTTAGTATGTGGTAGCAACACATCTTATACATTAAAAATGATTTTGAACTGAGAAAGTTATTAATTAGTTTATTTTGGTCCATAGCAGCGACACATGACATATATTAAAACTTATTTTAAATGAGAAAGTTATTAATTATTTTATTTTCGTTCATAGCAGGAAAACGTCACATAAATTAAAAATTATATTTTACTGAGAAAATTATTAATTAGTTTATTTTGGTAATTACAAAGTTAGTACAATATTTTTACACTGAATAAGAGTTTTACTATGTATATGTGTGTGAAAAATATAGTTCCCTATTTGTACACAATTACTAGTTACACTATGTATGGATGTGTGAGAAAGTTAGTGCAATATATTTTGGCGAAAACGTAAAATGGTTGACTGCGGGGAGCAATGTGTGGCTGTGAAATTTTGTTTCCTGTTGGGGAAAACGCCAGCAGAAACTCTTGTATTGCTTAAAACAGCTTATGGGGAAGCTACTCTAAGTAAAACACGTGTCTACCAGTGATTGCAGCATTTTTAAAATGGAGAAATGTTGACTGAAACCAGCCTTGATTTGGGCGCCCATCAACGCCAAGAACTGACGACAACGTTGAGAAAATCAACACTCTGGTTCATGAAGACCATTGTTGAACCATTGATCAATTAGTTGCGATATCTGTGTTGCCTTTCGAAGAAAAAGGGCGGATTTGTGGCGCCACAGAGTATTGGTTCTTCCATCATGACAACGCACATGCCCACACCGTCTTGTCTGTGAAGCAGTTTATGACGAAAAACGGTATGACACCGATTGCTCACCCCCTCCCTATTCACCAGATCTCGCTCCCTGCGACTTTTTCTTGTTCCCCCGACTCAAAAGGGATATGAAAGGTAAACATTAGTTTTGAGACTGTGAAAGAGGTGAAACAAAAATCGCTGGATGGACTAAAGAACATTCCATTAAGTGAATATCTACAATGTTTTGAACAATGGAAGAAACGATTAGAGAAGTGCATTGCAGTAAATGGTAATTACTTTGAAGGTGACCAAAATTTGGTGTAAAAATATTGAAAAATAAAGGAATTATAACCAAATTCCCGTTTTTTTTTGGGTCCTCCATCGTATATTAAGTTTAGCGTATAATTAGATTAAATAATAATAAGGCTTAGTCCGGTGAGACAAATCTAAAAATTGGTAAATTAAATCAGCGAGTCTAGTACCTCTGGGCAAGCCTCCACACATATCCTTCCTAATACAGTAGAACCCCTCTTAACCGGTCTAATCGCCCGTTTGGCCGGTTAATCCAAGGTTCCTGTGAAAAATCGATTTTCGTTCAAAGAACGCTTATTTAATTAGATAGCGCTAAGAATTATGCAATTAAGATGTTATTGCAACTCATTTTATTGTACATAAATGTATCGTATATGTTATGTATATTATACATCAAACATGAAAAAATTTAACACTACAAAGCTTTTTTACAGATTCCCTTGTCAAGTCTTTTGACACATTAAACCACGTCTCAAACGAAACCAACACACGCTTCCGTTTTCGTAACTCGCTCATTTTTATTTACTGTATATACTGTACGTAGATCATAACCAGTCGAAGACAAGAAGAGAACTGAAAAGAAATGTTATATTTTCCATAGTTGATTCGTGGAAAAAAAGCGGCCCATCAAACGGTTTTGCCGGTGTATGTCTGCTATACCGACGGGTGCCAATGCCGCGGTGTTTTTATGTCGCCGACAATGGGATATCGCTATCGACAAAGTCGTTTGACTCGCCGCTGCTATGGTGCCGCAGTGTTTTTACGCCGCCGACAATAGGATACCGCTATCCACAAAGTCGTTTGACTTGCCGCTGTTTTGGTGTTTCAATTACAATTATTTTCGGAAACTCTCATCCAGCCAGTACACTATGATATAGGCCGGTTAACAGAGGTTCTACTGTATTAGGGTAGTGTTGATTTAACCACTTATAAGTGGCTAAATGATACAGTTTTCACCCAAGGGCGACCTACCCATTACATGTGTGAGAGAGTTAGTACAACATTTTTTGCACTGGATAAAAGTTTTACTATGTATAGATGTATGAAAAAGTTAGTGGAAGTTAAAGTTAAAAAGGGGTGTGCAAACATTTGTGTATAGGGTAATATGGTAGTCCTCTCAAAAGTAAAGTCGATTCATGAAAGAACAACAAATAGAATCATTCTCCGTTCATATGTAAAAATAAATGTAATTTGATTTCACTGTATTTAAGATAAACCCTTAAGTTGATAAAATAGGTTGATATTTGCATAATAAAAGTCAATTTAATGATAAAAATATTTGGAGTAGATAAATAATATAATAAATATTGAGTACAAAACTGAACCACTTATGATTATTTTATTATGTTATTCAAGAACCTAGCACTAATAGAGGAAAATCCTAACAGGTGGTTGTTGGGGGGGGGGGGAGAGAAGTATTGGAATAGGGGAGAGAAGACCAAAATTTTATGTAAAGTAAACTTATGCTTATATAGGGAAAAAAAAGATAAATTTCAAAGTCATATGAAATTTTTCAAGTAATTAATCTAACTTTTAAATAGTTTTGAAAGATATAACATTAATTTAAAAATTCTTTTAAATAAACAAGAGGTTTGGGGTCCGTAAAACAGAAACTAACCGTCATGAGAAAACTTACACAATTAAATAGTATAACAAACACACAGAACACAATTCTCATAAAAAATACACCTAAGTATCAGACGCGTTTCAACGACAAGGTCGTCCTCTTCAGTGATACACCAGCTACACCAACCAAATCACAACTGAATCTAACGTTGCGCCGAACCCCATATTTATACAAACTCAAGGGGGCCGTGGCTTATTATTTTACACTGCCAAGGCAATAGTACGAGTCTCGTGTCAGTTTAACTACCTAATATTTAACATACAGCTAAAACAAGATAATCGAACCAACCCAACATTTAACATTATATATTATATTTTACATTAATATAGAATTTTGTATAGGTCCTGGTTCATTATTTACAATTACGTTTTGGTGCCTATTAATATAAAAAGTTTTCCAAGCATTAATAGTATTTAATTTTGTAACATTCTTTAACAATATGGAACTTTCTTTTTTGAAATACAGTACAACCTCGTTTATCCGGACTAATTGGTACCGGAAGTGATCCGGTTAATCAAAAATCCGGATAATCCAAAATTATAGAAAGATAAATAAAACAAAATATAAAATGATAACTTACCATTTATAAGTCATGAAAAAACACAATATTTACACAGTCATTCAATTTACACAATACATGAAATTACACAATGATGAAAAACATTTTATTTACATACCTGAAATATTTACACATGCTTTTAATTTACACAGGGTTTAGTTGTTATTTACAAAAAAAGTCATTTATCTTCCTCTGTTTTAATTTGGTGTGACGTTTCAATGCGGCCCTGTCTATACGATTCAATGCGTCTAACTTTTGGGCCATTGTAAGCACATTACGTTTTCGTTTCGTCGCCATTTCCAGGCACAAACGCTAACACACGAATATAAATAAATACCAGTAACAATGCCCACCTTTAAATACTATGCCAATTCTCATTCACATCCTCGATACTCCCGACTGGTGATGTGCCAACTGCCAAAAAAAAAGAACGGGGGTTCCCAAAGCTGGCGGCACCGCTTTAAGATGAGACAAAATGTTCACATTTACTGATTTACACCCTTGAGTCTTAGCAACCCGACAACAATAAAGTTGTAAAAATGACATGGTGGTTTATGATGCGTTGTAAACATGCACCTAGTTTGTATTTATTTCACAGTTGTACATTTTCTTTAAGGACCATTACAGGCATCGTCATTGTATTACACTCTCTCAAATATCAGGCATTCTTTATTTTTTTCCCGGTTTTTTAAAAAATTCCCTGACATTTCCAGAAAATTCAAATTCCCTGACTTTTCCCGGTTGCTAGACACCCTGAAATACTATTAACCGTATCCGATCAAAAATGTAAAGAAACTAAACACGGCACAGCACGATATGGTAATGATGTATTCCGGTCGCTAGCACGTGATAGACTACCCGTTACCCGCCGGCATAGACAATGTCACTGTCATGCCGCATCGGGGTAGGGGGATGGTGATGCAGAGGTCATTGCTCCTCCACTTTCTCTTCCCAGTGCATCAACAACCCGCCCTAATACCTCGAGGCGACACTGTAGTGTTGAGGAAATCACGTTTTTATCAACATTAATGTAATAGCAGATATTTCTTGTTGAAACTCCATATTCAAGGATAAAATAAAGCAAAAGCTTAAAGCTTCAAAATATTATAAATATTATTTAAAATATTATTCAAAATACAGTAATTATTAAAATATTTTGAAACTTTAAGCTTTTGCTTTATTTTATCCTTGATTAAATTTTTATTTTTTGTTCTGGATCGATCCGGATAATCCGGTTGAATGAGGTCCGGATAAACGAGGTAGTACTGTATTGCCCTTCATCTAAACAATGTTTAGCCATAGCAGATTTATCAGGCCTATTATATTTTAAATGAGCAAAATGCTCCAAGGTTCTTGTTTTAATGCTCCGTTTTGTTTGGCCTACATATCTTTTCGAACACATTAGGTATATTACACAATTAACATAAGAAAGTCTAAATAAATTCTTTCATTCAAAATGACTACATATATAACGTTCTCTTTTTTTATATATTTACATTGAATTGTACTGAATATAAGCCAATAAAGCTTAAAGCAATTCTTAAATGTAATTTTAGCAAGTGATCTAAATGTATGCAGAACTAATTACATTATTAACACAAATAATTTTGTATGGAATATCTCAAATTTGTATTATTGTAAAATTTAATTAGATCTATAAAAATAAAAAAAAGCCCTACATCAGTTAGAATGAAAATAACCCTTGTTCGATTACTCTATCGGACCTTGCTTTGTTATTTCGCATCATCATTATTATTATAATCATTTTTCTTTATTTCAGATCATAAGTAAGTGAAAATTATTAAAAATTAAAATGAGTTTTACATAAAATAATTATATTTATTTGTAGATAAAAATTAATAACAATTTCAAAAGTTCATTCTTAAAGAGGCATAAAATTGACTTATATGCTAATAATATAACATAACCTCACCTCACCTGTCCTTTTCTGCTGGGTTTAACTTCATGGGATCTCCATTAGTGCACAACCTACAATTATGCTAAATACCTTTGCTCTGTAAAAAAACTAATGGTTTTTCTTTGGTATCTGTTAAAGATGCAAGTTTAAGAAAGTTCATGTTGTCTGTGTTAAAAGTAGGTAATTTAATTTAATCAAATGATTTTAAACAATAATTTTTGAAAACAGAGGTTGTAAAAGTCTAGTGTATCTTGATCTTAAGAAGTGTTTATAGAAAACATCATATTAATTACGATCTGAAACATTAGAAAAATAATGATAATAATGATGATGTGATATAACGAAAAGGTTATTTTTATCTTCCGATTTGTCACGCTAAGTGATACATAGTTTACACTTCACATAGATCAAATAAATAATTACAACAAATCAACTGTTCATACTTTCATTTATTTAACGTCATCATCACAATAAAAACCACTTATAAATTAACATTTATTATAATCAAAAGATAAAAATAAACATTAAATTCAAATGAATGAACAATAAAATTATTGTAATTCCTCTTGCAAACATCTAATACTTCTGCCATTCACATTAATATTATAACCATAACATTAATTATCTTGCATTATACTACAACTAAATTATTTCCCAAAACAAATCAAAAATACATTAAAATTTGAAATTATACATAGTAAAATAATATTTAAAACTATACTATATATATGTATATAATTTTTAATATTATTACGGACTAATCACTTTTACAACTTCTAGTTGACTTTTCAAACTTTAATGAAATACTCCAATTTTCACACCAACCAGACAACATTCCTTTGTATGTCTATAACAACAACTGAAGATGGTGACAATTTATCTGTGTTTGCTTGTTCTAGAAATTGGAACATTTCTTAAATATTTTAAAACTTTGGCAGAAATTTTGCTAAATATATTTAATTAATTTTTCCATCTAAGTAACTTAGTCTAACACATGTTTCTGTCATATGTTAATTTATTAAATTGTGTGAAATCTGTTCAGTTTATGTGTTTATGTAAATTACAATGAATTTTAAATTAAATCACAACATGTCACATTTCCTGTAAACAAAAGGTAATGAACGGAAAAAAATCATATTTAAATCGATATTTTAAAAATCATTAATGATGAGTATGAGTTATAAAGAAATAGGAAGGAAAATTACTAGAGTTATGTGATCAGACAAGAAACATAAGTGTGGTAATTTTATATAGAACATTTTACTAAAAATAAACATTCAAAAAATAGCTTTACAGAAACTCCTGAAGTCTGTGTCAAAACTGATAACTTTGGAATAATTATAAAATTTTTTTTTCTTTAAAATTATTAAACTTTCTTTACAATATTCGTATACAGTACTTAGCAATATAAAAATTGACTAGTGATAAATTTGTTAAATACAGTAATTACAACCTTTCTCCATTTACTTCCATTAATTTTTAGCCTTAAGAATCACCATGCCAAGGGAAACTAAATATAATACTGTTTCAAGCTACTGGATTAAAAACCATTTATAAGATAACATTAAAGTAGCGGTGAATTAAACCTACAGTAAGCTATGTAAAATTGTAATTCTTCTTTCAAAGAATTATTACTGCATGCCATATACAAATTGAGAAGCCATTAGATTATAAAATAGTTATATAACATAACTTCACAACTATCAATTAAAATTTGTAAAATTCCTTGCTAACCTTAAATTAACCCACACGAAATAAATTCCTTTTTATCATTTTTATAAATTGACATAAATAACAGCATGTTTCAACAAATGAAAATTCAAGCAGTCATCAAAATTTGTTCTGTGGGCTCTCCAACTACTTATTCTCACAAAGTTTAAAAAGTATATAGGAAGAAGTCTATGTCTGAAATAGGGTCATTTCCAGGAAATGGTCTCCCACATTTCCTGTGTTGCTTAACTTGTGAAAATATTGTAGCAGCATGAATCATGTAGTTATTACGATGACATCAGATGTGGAAAATGCTCAGAAGTTAGAACGCTGCTTACGGTGATATGGCTATCAATCACCTATTACCAGTGACCAGCCTAGTTCATCATTTGGTTACTTTATTTTGTTTGTGACGTAGTTTATTTCATTCCAGTTAGTGGCGATCTAGCGATAGCATTACTAAAATAATAGGGTTTTTCCAGTAACGTATTACCGTGATCATGACTCGTACTTTGTAAGGGATAATACTATTCCACCTGTTACGTTTTACAACACCCATCCATACCAAATATAATTTCTCTTATTGCTCATTATTAAAGACACTTGTTAAAAACTTTGCAGTTTCAGGTAGGGTTAGTTATGCCTATTTTTACAAGTTTTTCCTAGAAGACCATATTGTGTATCATGTTTTATGACGCATTGACTCCTAAATGATTTTTTTTTATCCTTAAGATCAAATGTTTTATCACAAATTATGCAATAAAAAAGCATTTCAGACTGTGTACTGCTGGTAGTTCATGAAATTCTGTTCTTGGTGTATTGCACAAATAGCAATAGTTGTGTGTTACATCGGCTGTATCTGTGTGTTATATACTGCTTAGTGCTTACAAATAATAAGAACACAACTTTGAATAAAGGTAAGTATAAAATGTTGTCAAGCTAAGCTACATATTTATTCTTAGACTTCGTTAATATCCTTGGACATAAATATGCACACAATAATACTATGGTAATTGTTTACAAAGATAGTTACTGCTTTTTTCCGATTTTTTAAAATATGTTCTACATACCTTATTTCTTACTAATAAAATAAATTTTCAACGCATGGGAAAAAAACAATTTCAACTTTTCTATGTTAAGGTCTATGAAGTAAATTAACCATTAAAATAAGTATGTACATGAATTTTTACATTACAAGGTTAAGTAAAGTGGCTATATATATATACCACTTACTTACCTGACCTACGCATAAATTTTTAATAAAAAAAAGAAATTTTGCGTTACTTCCAAACGGTCACTCATCCAAGTACTAACCACGCTCAATGTTGTTTGACTTTGGTGACATACAAATGCATTGAATTCTTAGTTTTGAAATTGCGATTTTTGGTAAAAAAAAAATTAGCTCCGCGTTGAAAACTTATTTTATTATTAATAAATAAGGTATGCAGAACATGTTTAAAAAAATCTCAAAAAAAAGCAAGAACTCTCTTTGTAAACAATTGCCATTTACAATTGATAATAAAGCTCATTGCAATTGTGCAATCCCTATATAAAATTTACTTAATGGGTCAAAAAATTTAAAGTTACAAAATAGGATGTAAATTACATAGGCGAAGTCATTGGTGTCTTGCTATCCTGAAAACATAAAAGAAGTATAGTATTAGTTTATTAACCCTCCAAGTGCTGATTATATTAGTCCTCAGTGCTAAGCAAATTCAACACTCTGCGCAAGGCTTTTATTATTACAGGAAATAATACACTTTTATTGGCTGAAATATGACACATTATACATCAATATTTTCAGGAAAAACCATAGAACAAAATGAAATAAAATTTAAACATACCACTTTAAAACTGAGGTCTGATTCAACTCATATCCGCAAAAAATAAAAAAATAAAAATTTCTTTAGTCCAATTAGTGACAACATAGGTAATAACTAAATTATGATAATCCAATTTCTAATATATACAAAATGTAGCAAATTTTGCAAATATACTAGAAATGTAACATAAGTACCACTTTCTTTTCTTCATAATGTCAACATCGTTGTAAACATTCATACACACACAAACTTCAAATTCAGTAATTTCACCCACTGTGTGGCACCTACATCCAACTTTTGCAAATTAGTGTGCTTTATTACTGTGTCTTTAGAAGGTATTGGCATTTAACCTTTGAATATCATGTATTTACTAAAATTAGTTATTATAAATATGTAATAATACACACACACAAAAAAAAAAGAAACAGAAACAACCATTTTGATTCCTACACCAGAGTTACCGCTTTCATCACTAGCGGTATCACTTTCACACAAACAGTTATGAATATCACTTGAATTGCCAAGTTCACTCATTATTATATGTGTAATACTACACTAAAAACACTACTGATACACTAAATAATCAATAATTGGTAGATACAATAATAAAATAAATTGTATCTACCAAAATAATATAGACAAAAACACTAAACAACCATTCACTGCCGGGACGCAGCAGTAAACATCAACAATAAACATCAAATTGTCTTTTACAGGCTTACTAACATTGATTTTTTCTTATAACTATCGATAAAATTGTGCAAAATGAATAGAGCGTCTTTTACTCAGAGTTACTATATAAAATACATCTAGTTTGGATAAAAGTTACCGTTTGTATATCGATTTTAGCAAACCTTGTTTAATTAGATCGCGATCGCGACTTTAGCACTGTGGCGGCGGCAAAATAGATCGCGATCGCGACTCTTAGCACTTGGAGGGTTAAGGTGTCGTTATAAATTTATAGTGAAGGGTTCCTATATCCCCACCCCATACACAATGGACTTCCAAACAAAGAATATAACCTTTTATATTATTTATATACGTCTTTGATATATTAGGTACTTCTTTATTTATTTATTTACTAAATTTGTAAATCAATTAAGGACTTTAAGTACAGTACACTTGGAAAATAGGAAATATTTTAAATTATTAAATTAATACACTATAATCTATACAAAATGTCAAAGAAGTCACGAAATGAATTAAATTTTTTTGTTTAATAAATAAAATTAGAACACTTAAACTTTAGATATCCTTACCTTAGTTACCAACCATTATAAATTTTCATTGTTCCAAGCTTATTTGTTAAAAAAATATTTTCATTCTGGGACTTTTCGAACACCTGATATATGAAAAAAGTAAATTGTTATTAGGTGGTATTTCAGAAATTGAAACATCCATATATCAAATTATTTAAACCTGCCTGTTAACCTTCATTATCTATTTATGCCCAGTTTCGATTACGTTCATTTTATTATTATAGTTGGCAGGAGTTGCAAATAATACCAAGCCTGAACTAATTGTATTCAATTGTTTACCACGAAAATTAGTTTATAAACAAGATAGTTAAGTAATAAGATAGCAAGAAAGTACCATTAATAGTAGTTAAAAATATTCTACAGAGTTAATTTTACAGTTTCTCTGGTTTTCAAACCCAGTGATGTTTAAAGAAATTTTTTAAATACTTCTAGCAAGACCAATAAGTGACATTTACATTATTCACTAGAATGATTGTTCCAAACAATAAGAAAACCTGTTTTAAAGCAATCAGGAAAAAAAATTAAGTGTTTCTAATATAGATTTTGATATTCAAACAATATAACCTCTAAACTGTGTAATTCAGTAAAATAACACTACTATGTGTAAGAGTACGGCTAAAGATTCCAATAAAATGAGACTAGATTGAATTTATTTATAAATAGGGAAGCTATTAACAATTGAATTTTCTTTTCATACTGAAATAGTTTGGGGAGGGTTTATGTTAAACTAAGGGGTCGGTGAGGAATTTGTGTTGTTTGGTTTGGTTTAAGTCTACTTCACTTACCATCTGTTGAACCTCTGTCTCCATCATCACTGCTGTCTTCACTGAGATCCAACTTTCTGGACGGTTTCAGTTTTCAAGAATCATCAATTTTACTGAATACTTCAGATTTTGATTCAGCATTCAAAATCATTCAGCATTTTGATTCTAAGCTTTTAAAATAGAATCTGGAAAAAAAAAAAAAAAGTTAATCTTTCTATGTCTATGTTTAGATCTCCCACCATGATAACTGAGTTATGGTGTGATTTTATCTTCCTAAAATATAAATTTAATTTTTCAAAAATGCATCAAGATTGTTGTTATGCTGTAGACAGTAGATTGTTGTTACTATGAAGCTGGATTCTTCACAAATTAATTAAACATCAGTACATTAGAAAGTTCCTAGTTCTTCCAGGTCTTTTGCATATAATATTTATGGAGTGAAAGGATGTCGAGTTCCTTTTAACTACATAGCCTATAGGACATGGATATAAAAAGGAATGGAAAATATCCTTTACTCTTTATGTTCACTCATATTACTAAACGTAAATTTTAAGTTTTCAGCTATAAACTTACAAGGTTTAGAAAATTTCTTACACAAAATTAAAAAAATAATTTTAACTTTACATTAAACATGACCTTATAAACTTTAACAATAATCTAACCTAGGTTTATATGAACATTAAAAAATTAAATTACTCAAACATGGCATTAATAAATATTAACTTATAGCATACATTACTAACCCAGTGCTATATAAAAACCCTTCAACTAGACACAAATTCCATTGTTCATTAGGGGTCTGCTGATCCTACTTATTAGATACTTTTTGTACATTGTGAGTTGCCAAAAAAAATATCTTTTTTATAAGGAGTCATCCATTCTTCTCTCATTATGACCACACCACCCCGGCTTTATCAAATTCCACTACGATAAAAATTTTATAGCTAACCTAAAACTGTATTTTAGGTTGTATTGTATTGAGATTTTGTAAATTTATTAGACGTTTCACCATCTTTGTGAAAATTGTTTAATTTCTTTAGCCGTGGCCAATTTAGGTAAATTAAATACCAGTAACTGAACGAATGGTTTTGGAAATTTTAAACTTGCTTTCCTATGTACAATATTGATTTTTTTAAAAAATAACCTTGCAGTAGGCTGTGTCCATCAATCGTTAAACTTATCGATAACTAACTATACATAATTGATAGTTTGACATATTCCAATAATTGTAGAATAAATTGGCCCAGTTTAAATTTAATTTAAACTGGGCCAATTGTCACTAACCTACATAGCATACCTAACCTTTCTAAATTAAACTGCCACGGTAAATATCGGTTGTGCCTTGTGTTACGATTTTTCTATAAAAAAATTAAGAAAACGAAGTATTTACCTTATAATCAAAGGATCAGATCATATTATATGTCACAATAAATATATTTATATAGCCACATGACTAGATCCTCGTCTATGTAATTTACAACTTTATTAGGTCATCGGTGGCTCTATAAATATATATATATATAACAATATATATATATATATATATATAACAATATATATAGCCACCTGAATTGGCTTCGCTTGTGTAATTTACGTCCCATTTTGTAAGGTAAGGATATAACCCTTAAGTCAAATTGTTCTAATTTTATTTATTAAACAAAAATTTTTCATTTGTTTTGGGACTTCTTTGACATTTTATATTATATATAGTGTATTAATTTATTAATTAAAAATTTTCTTATTTTCCAAATGTACTGTACTTAAAGTCCTTGATTGATTTACAAATTAACTATAAAAATTAAACAAGTATCTAATATATCAAAGATGTATATAAATAATATAAAAGGTTACATCCTTTGTTCGGAACTTCATTGTGTATGGGGTGGGATATAGGAACCATCCACTATAAATTTCTTAGAAAAGTGTAGCAGTCTGTTGGGTTTTATAAACTAATACTATACTTGTTTTTTGTTTTCAGGAATAGTCAGGAAAACCCGCAAGACACCAATGACTTCGCCTATGTAATTTACGCAACTTAGACGATACTAATTGTGAAGTCAATTTCAATACTTTATTAGTCCTATTTTCTAATAAACTAATGCATTTTCTGACTTTAAACGTATCTTACAAAATTTAAAATGATCTGATTTTTTTAAAATAAGGTAGTCATAACACATACACTAACTTCACTAATGTAAGTTACATACATATTAACATTGGCTTTCATAATTAGACTTTAACCTGACAGCTTGTATTCCTTGTTTTCTATGTGTTATTTAACAGTGAAGAAATGGATTTTGGGATGTGAAATGTTTATTGCGACACATAATATGATCCGATCCTTTTAATACAAGCTAAATACTTCGTTTTCATATTTTTTTATAAAAAAATCGAAGGACGATGTACAATCAATATTTACCACTGCTACAGCGCCCTAGAATTTAAATGATATAGCTAGTAGGCACAATCACTTAGCAGTGGTTAAGTTAGTTATGTTAAGATAGTAAACAATTATTTTTACAATTAATATTAAACAAAAATAAATTTAGATAAATATGGAGAGAACTTGTCCGATCGATTTAAGTGCCAAATCTCGGCAATTCCTCTTTAAAATAACATTTTCCCATCATTTCGATGCTTATTAAATATGCTTACCACTTTTTATCTTTCACAATTCATTATTTCTATCCTAAATCAGCGACTTAAAATGACTGATTAATGCCATTTAGAGGTTATTTCGACATATATCATCATTTTAAGTAAAGTCTATAGATGTTTTTTTATTCTGTACGGAAAATAGTTCTGTTTTAAGAACTGTTAATTTAAGTATCATTTACTACCATTCATTTAGTATCGATCATGTCCTGTAACAAGATCAGGGAAGGTAGGCTAACTCTCACTATATACATGTTTACCTTACTTGACTATAGTTTTGGTACTAGGTCTGGGTTTCAGAGACCTGTCATCCGGAATCTTATATCATAGAAGCATAGAAATATCAATGTGTGTACTCGAATGAATATGTTAAAATTTGTGGTAAATGTGAATTGAAGCATACTTGTTAGGCCTACATATTTGCTTCTATTTTTGTGAAATCGTTAAATAAAATACATAGCCTACCTTATTATATACAATTCACATCCTATTGATTATGGCAATGTCCCAACACCATGTTTAATGCACTCATTATTTTATTTATTTAGGAAAATAACAATTTAAAACAAAGGAATCCTGCTTTGGTTATGATAGTACAAGCAATTAATTCAACAAACTATTACCTCTGCATGTCTTGAATATGTAATCATATCTCTGTGCCTCTGTGTTAGTATAAAAATGATGTGCAAATACCTGACCTTCATGTAAATATTAACTTATATACCGGTATTTTGTTTTAATTGGTGAAGTCGGGTAAGGGGTACCTGAATTGACCTAATAAAACATAATATATAAAGTTAATATTTATATGAAGGTTAGGTCAGGTATGGTGTGTATATATTTACCTGACTTGACCTAATAAAACAAATTAGCTTTGAAATATTTAGATTTTGCTTTAACCAATTATACTGAATATGATTGCACAGTCAAAAAACGTAATATCTATGAGGCATGTCACACAAAACTTCATACTCGATGTAAATACAGATGCAGGCCTATGGATACTAACTACAGCGAAGTACAATCCATACTTCCATATTTTTTTGTTTTCTTACATAAATAATTAATTTAGTGCATTGAAAATGGTATTGGGGCAAATATGTAAGACATATGCTTCAATCCATATTTACCAAATTTGGCAATTTCATAGATTGTTTAAGTAATTAATGAATTGTGAGAAATAAAAAACCACTAGCTTTGTTTAATAAATTCTATTTTATTGAAACCGCTATTTTGAAGCGGAAATACCGAGATTTCGCACTTAAATCGATTGGAAAACTTCTCTCCATATACCTAAACTCAAAGGTTATAACTTAGCACTAGCTTAAGTAGCAACAATATCAGGTTATTTATTATTAATGCTGGCCTAGAACATAAAAAAGTTGGTAATTCTGAGCAATTACTTGGTCAACCCCAAACTTTTTCATATTTTACTACGGTCATAAGAATGTTCTCAGAAAGCAAGAAACATATAATTCAAGGCCCGCAAGGCCATCGTAATCAGTTCTAATGGCGTCGTGTTCCGGTTTCAATCCGTTTACCAACGAAAGGTTTGGCCAGGTGGTTATATATATATATATATAGCTATCTGGCCAAACCTGTCATGATAGCCTATATAATTATCTCGCAAAGTAAGCATGGTAATTCCGAGCATAAAAAAGGATTATCGGAGGAACCACTAGCCATAATGGTACTGTCACAACTGGCCTTCCGCGCGTCTCCCGCAAGCCACTGTTATCGTGTGGACTTTGAACCTTCTTATCGCTCGGCAACCTGTACGATGGCCTTGAATTATATGTTTCTTGCTTTCTGAGAACATCCTTATGACCGTAGTAAAATATGAAAAAGTTTGGGGTTGACCAAGTAATTGCTCAGAATTACCAAATTAAGTAAATTTTATATAGGGGTTGCATAATTGCAATGTGCTTTATTATCAATTGTAAATGGTAATGATTACAAAGAGAGTTAGGTAATTGTTTACTTAAAGTTGGTGCCTTATTTTCTAGATTTCTTTTTTTATTGTTTACTACATACTTTACTTATTAAGAATAAATAATGTTTTCCTTGAAGCGCAGATCACTATATTTCACTAAAAAAATCACTATCTAAAAACTACCAAATCCGACGTACTTGTAGGTTAAAACATAATGGCAATGTTAATAGCGTACGGTTTAACGCATGCACATTACACAATAAGCCTACACTAGATAGCTATTTCATATCACAATAAGTTTGTCCAGACTGCTTTTCGTACGTTTATTGAAGTTAATTATTTGAAATTAGATTATTAATATGGAGGATTAACAGCATATCATATGATCTGTGATCGCAGATATTATAGATTGAAATATCTTTAGTAACATACGAGACGTAAATGTGATTTTCCATTATATCTAACCCATAAATTCGTCGGATTTGATAGTCTTTAGATTGTGATTTTTCAGAGAAAATAGTGATCTGTGCAAGGAAAACATTATTTATTCTTAAGAAATAATATATATAGTACACGATAAAAAAAAATCTGGAAAATAAATAGTAACTACTTTTTTGGGGGATTTTTATAAACATGTTCTACATAGGCCTACCTTATTTCTTAGGCAAGTGTTTACAAAGAAAGTCACTCTTTTTTTGCAATTTTTTTTTTAAAGATGTTTTACATACCGTATTTGTTAATAATAAAATAAGTTTTTAACGAAGAGCTAATATTTTTACCGAAAAATTGCAATTTAAAAACTACAGAATTCAATGCATTTATATGTTACCGAAGTCGAGCAACATCCAGCGTGGTTAGTTCTTGGATGGGTGACCGCTTTGGAAATAGCGCACAATTAAATTTTTTTAACAAAATGACATATAGGAGGTTAAGTAAGGTGGGTATATATATTATATAGCCACCTTACTAGTGCTGTGTCCGTCAATGGGTAACAGCTAACCGTCACAACGCTCAACGCAGTTGACGAAGAAGTGCATTAACTGCTAACGTTGATCAACTGCTTAGTGCTTCAGGTGATGCATCAGTGGTTGTTTGTTAGCGCCAGCGGCCCACTCGATGCATGCACACCCAGCCACATGTACGCCTCTCAGTCGTCTGTTAGTTTAGTTGAATAACTAAAGCGAATCAATTAACATCAACGAATGTTTTGCTGTAGCCTACTATTTTACTGTTTCTTTTTTAGTAAATCTAAAACTGTATAAAACAAACAA
Source organism: Aphrophora alni (assembly GCA_963513935.1). Lineage (NCBI taxonomy): Eukaryota > Metazoa > Arthropoda > Insecta > Hemiptera > Aphrophoridae > Aphrophora > Aphrophora alni. The sequence goes on along the minus strand of OY740765.1, from coordinate 39,661,372 downwards.
TGTATTGCTAGACAATGTTTGTAAATTAGAGAGTAACATTGATGTTTCCTCCCCTCAAGACGAGTAGTAGACTCATCCGATTCTAAGAAACAGGCGACAGTCGATTGATGACTAGAGCCTTTTCACTTCTCACTGAACACGTGCATACTGAACAGAGACGCTCGGTCTTCTGTTCTGTCTGGCAGGTTAACGTTAGCAGTTTTTTTCAACAGTTAATCACGCCTCACGTTAACTGGTGTTGACATATACCGTTGTTAGCGTTAATGCCCACCACTACACCTTACTTAACCTTGTAAGGTAAAAATTCACGTATATACATATTTTAACATGTAACTCACATAATGGACCTTAACCTAGAAAAGTTGAAACAATGTTTGGTAAATGTTTACTTTAAAGTGGCACCGGATTTTATTTTTTTATCGTGTACTACATACCTTACTTCATAAGAATAAATAATGTTTCCATGCGCTGATCATTATTTTTCACTGAAAAATCACAATAAAAAACTGTCAAATCTAACGTATTTATAGGATAGACTTGTTAGACATAATGACAAATGTTCACTTACATCTCATGTTATATATTTCAATCTATAATATCCGTGATCTAATTTCAAATTATTAACTTCAATAAACTTACGAAAGGTTTGGCCAGGTGGTTATATATATATAGCTACCTGGCCAAACATGTTGATATATAATTATATCGCAAAGTAAGCAAATTATTAACTTCAATAAATGTACGAAAAATTTAACCAGGTTAATAGCGATATATCTTATTCATTGTGTAATACGCATGCGTCAAACCATATGATATTCTTATTCCTATTATGTCTTGCCATTATGAGTAACCTATAAACCCCTCAATTTGATAGTTTTTAGATTGTGATTTTTCAGTGAAAAATAGTGATCTTAATAGGTTCAATAAACATACGAAAGGTTTAGTAAGGGTATTATAAATAGCTACCTGGCCAAATATGCCGTGACATGAAATAGCGATCTAGTTTAGTCATTGTGTAAGGCACATGCATCAAACCATATGATATTCTTATTTCTATTATGTCTTGCCATTAAATGTAACCTATAAACCCCTCTATTTGATAGTTTTTAAATTGTGATTTTTCAGTGAGAAATAATGATCGGTGCAAGGAAAACATTATTTATTCAGGTATGTAGTAGACGATTTAAAAAAAAAAAAAAAGGAAATATGGCCACCTTCAAGTAAACATTTCTTGTTTTTATTCTGTGAAAAAATAAGCTCAGCATGAAATAAGGTATGTTCAACATGAAAATAAGCACTTTCTTTGTAAACAATTACCATTTCTTAATAATAAAATAAGTTTTCAACACAGAGCTAAATTTTCACCAAAAAATCGCAATTTCAAAACTACAGAATTCAATGCATTTATATGTCACCGAAGTCAAGCAACATCGAGCAAGGTTAGTACTGGGATGGGAGACCGCTTGGGAAATAACATAAGTTCTTCTTTTTTTTACAAATTCATGCATAGGTCAGGTATATATAACCACCTTACTTAACCATCTAAGGTAAAAATTCATGTACATTCTTATTTTAACACTTAATTCACAATGGACCTTAACCTAGAAGAGTTGAAATTGGGCTGTTTTTTCCATGCATTGAAAACTTATTTTATTAAAAGAAATAGGCTAGGGTATGTAGAATATATTTTTAAAAATCGAAAAAAGCAGTAACTTTCTTCGTAGCCTAAGTTTGACATGATTTTGTACTTACATTTATTCAAAGTTGCGTTTTTATTATTTGCAAGCACTAAGCAGTATTATAACACAGACACAGCCGATGTACGAATTCGGATGTGCACAACCGATGTAACACACAACTATTGCTATTTGTGCAATACACCAAGAACATTATTTCATTAATTATAACACTAAATCTGATATGCTTTTTTTATTGCATAGTTTGTGATGAAACATTTGATCTTAAAGATAAAAAAAATTAGTTAGAAGTATCAATGCGTCATAAAAACATATCACAATATGGTCTTCTAGGAAAAACTTGTAGAAATAGGCAATTAACCCTACCTGGAACTGCAAAGTATTTAACAATAGTGTACCTAATAATGATAAAGAAAAGAAACTATATTTGGTAGGGATAGGGGTTATATAACGAAATAGGTAGAATAACACTATTCATTACAAAGAACAAGCCTTGATCACGGTTAGACGTTACTGCAAGTTAAGATGACGCCGATGACGTGGAATCTCCTTATTGCTTTCAGTGTTGCCAATACCAATCGGAAGAATTTCCCTTGGCTAAACACAAAATTAACCAAATAAACCCGCTATTTTATATCACTTTATATATATATATATATATATATATATATATATATATATATATATATATATATATATATATACTTTTAAATATAGTTGGATATTCTAAAATAACCTTCATTTTCTCCAAATTCGTTGTAGCTAATAAATTATGTTTAATTCTATTATGTTTCCTTATACAGTACTAAAATCAAAAGATTAGTAAAAAAACGTAGTGTGGTCATAATTAACTATAAAGACTATATTAATGTGAATGTGTCAAAATTAAAATTACCTTTGGTGGCCTACATGTAGTTCTTTCCTCACAAATCACTTAAAGAATTAATAAAATTTGGATATATTAGTTAGTCTTGTTAAAATTTTCAGTACAAATTAGTAATTTTAAATGTTTACATCTGAAAATATATTTTTAGTTCTTATGTTAAAGCATGTTTATAAGCAAAATATATACAATATGTACATATTGTAATAATATGAAAAACTCAGCTATTCTGTTTTATACTGCGCAAGGCTGTGCGCCATACCCCTTTTTAATTAACATACTTACCTCACACTTTTTAATATTTATTACGGGATTTGTTTTCAAGAATATTGAGTGGATTTAGACGGTTTATTGCAAGTAAAGGCTTTTTCAAGTTTCACTTAAACCTATTAATTCCTTCAACAGTTTAGGTTGGGCCTAAACAATTGGTACCCCTCTGTATTTAACACTTCCAGTAATTATTATTAATTTTCCCTTAGTACAGGGAGCTCACCAGCAAATTTTATCTTTTTTATTACTTATCTCAAAAGTGAGTTCTTTGGGAAGTTGCACGATCACAATCTATATTAGTCGCTTTGATGTAGTTGTTAACCTGTGTGTGGATTATTTAAAATAATTGGAAGCACAATTCAATATCACTTTATGGATCAAATTAAATTTTCATTGATATTTAAACACAATTATTTTTTTAATCAACTTTTTTCCAAAATGTTTTCATTTATAAACTCACCTTCGATATTAGTATAAAACAAATAAATTCTTAAAATTAAGAGCAGGTTGGTATTTTACCAACATTTAAAACAATTAAAACTTTTCTTAATTATTTGATTACTTATTTTTTCTAATTTGAGAATTTGACTTTTCAACAATTCTTTTCTATTAAAATTAAAATTTCCACACACATTAAATACTTATTAAATATAACATATCAATTTATTCACAACAACAAAAAATATCACAGAAAAAACTATTAAAGGATTTGAATTTTTTTTATTGCACTTAGTGGCAACTTACTGTTTATCAAACGTTATAAAAATGTCAAACCTTGACCGACGTGTTGACTTTTCTGGAATTTTCTGGTTGTGGAGTAGATCTGTGTTGTTAATCTGCTAACAGCTTCAGTCCATTGGTACAGCTAGGTCTAGTCCAATTTGGCAGTCCTGGTTTTATCGTCCCTTTACATGTGACGTAAATCTGTCATATCTGACTCTAACACTTAATTGATTCTAATCTTTACTTTACTTTACTACTGACTATAGAAATTTAATTCAAGAATCTTATGCAAACTGTCATGAAGTAAGGTGATCTCCATCTTTGAAAAATGATTACAAAAAAACTGGTCTATTTATAACTGAAATACATGCTATTCTCATACCAATTTTCTACCTTTCTTGACGATATTTGCTTTTTCTTCCTTATTAATACGTTTAATTTATTTTTATTTATTTAATTTATTAATTTTTTTTTCTGTCTTCCACTGTGTTGTACTATTTATTCTGAATCTTAGCATATTTTTTTTTCTCTTCTAAACCCTTTTTAAATTACATTTTCCAATAATTAGTTTATATTTTAACTGTTGCTGTCAGTGTGCTTCATGGCTCCGGCCCTCGCGACGTCAGTTTCCCGCACTTTCTGGTCCTGCAAAGTTAAACTTGCACTAGGCGGAAATCCTATTGTTTTATTTTAAACTTGTATAACTTGCTAATTTTCTGTGATCTCTACTTTTTTATTCGTGCATCTTGTTGGTCACCTGACGATCTCAATTTGTGATTCTAGGTGTTACCATACTTCTGATAACGTTGATACTAATTTTGCATAATTTCATAATCCTACTTTTCGCACCTTTGTTCCTAATTCACTGAAACTCGGTAGTTTCGTAGAATTTTGTGTATAAGTTTCGTAGCCAAAAGGAAAAAAAATGTACGATTTCCTTATCTGTCGATTTTCACCCTTTTTTCTCTCTTCTTTTTGGACTCGCAATTTTACTAAATTTCCTTTATTATTTTGACCTGGGATTTACATTTTCTTTAATTATTATTATTTATTAATCTAAAATTTTTATTCTTTATCTCTTTCCATTTTCCCAAAAAAAGGTGTGAAAACTAATAATTTTTTATTTTGGTATGGAATTTATATTTTACTCAATTCGCCATTGCTTTTATATATCTTAATATCTTTGTATTAGTTACTTTATTTAATTTTTCTTTTGTCTTATTTTTATAAGTACTGTAGCACATTTCTGATAACTTTTTAATTAATAATTACTCCCGAATTTTTTTCAAGAATTCTTAGATATCCATGTAGTTTATGGAAATCTAAGTTTTTTGGATTTTGAGCAATTTTGAAATTTTCCCCCTTTCTTACTTTGTCTTTAACTTTAATTACGTCAATTAATATGACGCATTAGTATTAGAAATGAATTGCGTACAACTTATACTACAATTACATATTCTTAAAAAAGTTTATTTCATAATGTTAAAAATTCATCAAATACTGATTTTTTATTTCAAAACGACCAACTCAGAAACTCACCGTTTCAACAGCAAAACTTGATTCTACTGTGCCAAATCCCAGTATGTTAAACTATAATCAATTTTATTTTCAAAGTTTGTTAAATAGAGTTCTCATACAACGATATGTCCGTTGTAGTACATTTTAAATGTTCAAGTTCAAACTAAATCATTTCCACATATTAGTTTTAAGCATTTTGTTTGTATGTTCAGACTCAATAAAACCATTATTAACTTTAATGTAATAGCAGATATTTCTTGTTGAAACTCCATATTCAAGGATAAAATAAAGCAAAAGCTTAAGTTTCAAATATTTTAATAATATAAATGAGCAATGGCTCATTTATATTATTAAAATATTTGAAACTTAAGCTTTTGCTTTATTTTATCCTTAAACCATTATTATTTTGAATGCCTTCTCTTGTGGCTATTAAAACTACTACAGTTGATGTTTTCAATTTATTTTGGTGGACTGTTTTGCAATTCTTTACCTCACTAAACACTCAGGCATTAACACTGAGGAACACTCAACTGAGGCATTACTAAAAGGTAATACCAATAAAAATATGATGATTGTCTGCAGGTTTGGAAATGCAGAAACTCCTGAGATCGTTCTAATCTCAAACACCTTCTCCCAATATTCTGATGCAGGTTTCTATTCATCTGAGGAGAATTGTTTGTGATCTAGCAAAGAATAAGTTTTCGATTCAAAATCCAATTTCTAACGGTTCACAAAATCTTTAAGTACTGGAAATCTGTTTATTACAGGAAGTCGAGTCTTGATAGTAAATGTCTGGACTTTCTTAGGCTGTACAATATTCAGAATATCGAATAGAGGGTCTGAAAAGTGATTTCTTATGCTGTACAATATTCAGAATATCGAAAAAGAGGGTCTGAAAAGAGAAACTTTTTTTGATTTGACTAAAAACTTCAATATAAAAATTCAAACATGTTTTATAAAACAGTTCTAAAACATGTGCTTTAACAAAATTCCAAGGATAGGTGGAATCTTTCTCAAGTATAAGGATTTTATTTTTTTATGTAAGTAATTTCCATAGAATTAGAGCATAAGTCATTGAGCAAGTTCTCAACCACAAATTTCAGCAAGTGTAAAAGAGGAAATTCACTTTGAAATTAGCAGTTAAACTCAATTTTAAACCCAATGTCATTTATTATATCATTATTTTACTGTCACCGGATTACCAGCTTTTAACATGTTTACATCATTACCCTCCAAATCGCCTGCTAGCGTCAAAATGACCCAAAATCGGGTAATCCCCGCTAATTGACAACGCAGATTATTTTAGTAACACTCGCTGGATCACCACTAATCGGAATAAAATCAACTACGTCACGAACAAAATAAAGTAATGAAGTGACGAACTAGACTAGTCACTGGTAATAGGTGATTGGTAGCCTTATCACCTTATGCAGCGTTCTAACTTCTAAGCATTTTCCACTTCCGCTGACTGTCATCATAGAATGATTCTTGGTGCTACAATATTTTCGTAAGTTAAGCAACAACGGAAACGAGTGATACCATTTTCTGGAAATGATCCTATTTCAGGCTTATAGACCTCTTCTTATATACTTTTAAAACTGGAATATTATTGTTAATATTTGATTGCGATTATCAATACTGGGCTTTCAAAAAAATCTTCAACCTAATTCCCCTTTGCATTGACTATCTTAGCAGTTCAAAAACTAAGAGGCTTAGAATAAACTAAAACTTTTAAGTGTCCCAAAACATAAAAATCTATAGGATCTAAATCGGGTGACCTAGCAGGCCATGGTACTGACCTTTTTTTCCAATACATTTCCGTCCGTATGTATTGTTCAGCAGGTGCCTCACATACAGTGTGTAGTGTGCCTGTGCGCTGTCGTGCATAAACCAACAGTTCTGTATTTTGCTCAAGGATAAATATTCATAAATTAGAGGGAGAGTATGTTCAATGAACTGCCTACAATTGTTACCATTCAGTGTTGGTGGCAGGAAATGTGGCCCTAACAACGTATCCCCGATGTTTACGATCCATACATTCATTTTGAACTGTTCCTGGTGCCTTCATTGAAAAACGGCATAAGGATTTTCATATCCCCATTCACGATTGTTATGGAAGTTTGTAATCCCAATTTTTTAAAGGTATTTCTCACCAGTATACAACACAGATGCACCGAACATAAGATTAGCATCCTCCTGCAGATACCACAGGCAAAAATTCACTCTAGGTGTGTAATCATTATAAATAAGTGCTTATACTAGTTGTATCTAGTACGGATACAACAACAGCTCGTGCAGTACTCTCCACACAGTTGAATCGCCAACAAGTAGCAAAGCTGCTAGCTGTCGAGTTCTTACATGTGCTGTTGAAGGCGATGTTTACCTCGTAGAAAAAGTGTTGCGCAAAAGGGGAATAAAGTTTTTGTAAAATGGTTAGGCTTCGATAAAACTCACAACTCGTGGATAGATAAAGATAATGTTATGGTGTACAACAGTGCCGCTCGACAAACCGCAACAATAGTGTCGCCAGTCTGTGGTAAAGTACGATTGCACAATCACTTTCAACTCAATGTTGCGTCACATTGCGTATCGAAAACATCGCACGAGCTCCACATGACTAATTTCGACAATTTCTCTGGGTCGGGTGTATCATCCCAGAAGAGAAGGCGTCACAGTCCTTTATTGTCGAATACGATTCGCGCTATAGTGTGTGAACCGTCGAATTGCGGTAAAATCAACGTTGTATTCAATTTATTGTTTGAACCCAACGGACTTAGATTCCGAAATTTTCAGTCACTTAATAAGGCAAAGTACAAGTTTTTTGGAAAAAACTCGATAGCGATGACGAAATCGGCTATTTTCCGTTCTCGGACAACGAAAGGATCATACTGCCTGGCGAGGCCGAACCGAATTCCGTGATGATTTTGACGATATCGCCTGCGAAAAACACGTTAATATTCGTAAAAATTATTTTACTATGGGTCGTCAACAACGATATAGTCTCTTTTTATTGGGAACGAACTTACAGTCGCATACCTAAACAGTTGATACTCGATAACGCCAACTTGTTGGTGTTATTTAAGCAGGACGATATGAATTTACGACTCATTTATTCGGATCACGTCACACCGGACGAATCGTTTAAAGTTTTCCAGAACATTTGCACTACACCTTGAAAGGAGAAAAACAGGTTTGCTATCAACAAAGATAATGAAATAGGTAGAGGTGGGAATCGCATCGTTTTCGATTGTATCGTAAACGATACATAATGTCCTTCTACACGTATAACGATGTGCTTGCGTACGCGAACGCTACAAGTTTGGTCAGACCAAAGTCTTAACATTGATTATGATTTTCGCGTTAATAATATGCACAAGAGTGCAAAGGGAAAATATTTCTATTTTTAAGAAAAGTATTGTATTCGCTGTACGTATGCGCCACAGACAATAGAGCATATAAATATAGTTCACAATTTTGATATTTGTAATTTAGATTATATCGCTTTTAACACAGCTAAAATTATAATCACTTATGACCTAATAACCAATATGGAAATTCTTCTGGCCATATGTAACCTTTCTAGCTTTGGAACCAAGTTTTAATATGCTAATATTATATTTGGCTCCACATGCGCTCAAAAAATTTATCAATTTGTTGTACAGAGACGAACACTGGACTCAAATTGTCGTTATGTCATATAATTTTGAAAAATATATATATAATTGTAAAATTTTTAACCCAATTAATATCGTTTATATTACAAATTAACAGTGTGGATTGGCTAGACCAAAAACTTCTTAATCTCATAAAATTGTTTCTCCAACTTAGTGGTGGCAACCATCTGGCTATATGTATTTCTATCATTTTTCATTGAACTATTTTGAGTCAGGTCCATCTCTTTGTTACTATACGCCCGGAAAGTCGATCATAGATATCATAGATACACGACATAAGTTTCGTTTTCCATTACAGGCCGATGACGATTTACATACACGACGGACATTGTAGATCACCTATGTGCTAAAGCCAATGCCCAATTACATAGGACACAGTTTTCGCTATGTTGAAGAAGGTTCATTACTTCACCATTCGTTACTACATGTCTGAGGTATTCAAGATTTTTCTACAAACTTTTTATTATTTATATTCATTAATTGTTTTTAATTATATGTTAATGAAATAAAATAAATTATCAATTATTATAATTTAATTCAATGTTATACATAAGGAAAAAAACTGATTTCCTTTAACTTTTTATTATTTATATACTGTTCATAAATAAATAAATATACTGTTATTTATTCATAAACATATTCATTTTTCTTAAACATATGTTTCAATTAACTGTTTTATATACATAAGGAACAGACTGATTTCCTTTTTGTACAAAACAGATCTGATTAAATATCGGTGGATAATAATTATAACTAGTTTTCATTAACCTAAGCGCAACACAGTCCAATTCCTATAACCACGAGGGAGACAGGCCCGTACCGAACGTAGTACAGAGTTTTTCGCGCGACGTCTTTGTACTTCGTGGCGTACATAATGTTCAAGTGAGACTCCCTGGTAACCAGCATACACAACTACAAACTAATCTCCCTCTACCGACTACTATTTTAATCCGTACCTATCGAAATACATTCAGTGCTCAAGTAAGTAGTAATCAACGCAACTAATCGGGGAGCTTTACTCTAGTAACCAAACTCTTTACTACAGAATAGTGGTGTGCCCTAGTAACAAAAGTAGACACTAGCGAACTGATATACAAACAAAATCCATGGTGGCGGCTTACATAGTAGCTAAACAATAGAACGAGTAATAATATGCACGAAAACTCAGTTGGTATAGTGTCGGGCTTCAAATTCAGACTTCATTGGTTCGAATCCCACCGGAAAATTTATAGTTAAGAGTCTGAATTCACAGAGCATGATGTCAGCGTGTAACATGTAAACTGTGACATCACTGAATAACGGCAACGGATGAGTAAAAATATCGTTTATATCTTCTGTCCAAATTTCTTAGCTTTGTTAAATAATCGCCTTGTAATTTTCTTTATAATATCTAAATCTCTATTCCACCATTTTGCTTCCCTTTCTGTGGATACGGTATAGGACAGTTTATTATACTCGTAATGAGTCGATGATGGCCTCTTGTATATTAGCCGCCATAGAATCGATACCATTTATATCTCGGACTCCTTTACTGAAGGAATCTAATCTACAGGTTAATTTTTCATAATAAAATTTCCAGTTAGTTCTATAGAGATCTTTAATCTTTGAATTCCAGAATAAAAATTGAAGTTCCTCATAATATGACAATAGTTAGATGCTGAAATTTCACCCAAGACATGCCAGTCAGTTACAAAAGTACTAATATACTTGTGGAAATTGTAATGTTGACTTCTTTCCTTCTTTGTTTCTTCACCAACATTAACTACCAGTAATCTTTTAACGTTAAGAAATTCTAAGAGGGACTCATCTCTAGTATTTGTGTTACCTGAGCCCCACTCTTTGCGATGAAATTTAGAGTCTAATCTCGCGAAGAAATGCTTGTTCTCATTTTTTTATAAAAAATCATCACTGTCCCTAATTTTCCAGAGGGTGTAATTACCTCCATCATAGGGATGGTAAATCGAGCTCATGATGACTTTTTTTCTGCCTTTTTCGAACCCGCAGGTGGTTTTCACCCTGGAGATATATCTGGAACAGAAAGAAAGCAAATGCAGACATCGCAGTTTATACTTAACTACAGTACTAGTTCGCATGCTATTTAATGAACCATGGAGTATGACCTTATCTCTTGCATCTCTCAGCCCTCTTTTAATATCTCCATTTATTCAGGGTTCTTGAATAATTGATAGATTTATGTCTTCAGTTAGAAATCGCTGTCAGAAGACTGCAAAAGCTGTCTTTCTTATTATGGTGGAGGTTGCACTGGATTATCCTCAGGGTTATTGTCCAATTTCAGGGTACCAATTTCAGGGTTATTGTCCAGGGTGAGATTTCAGTTTTGGTATAGCTCATAGGCCTTCTCTCCACCTTATCACATGGCCCAGAAGCAATAGACTATTTTTCTGTTTCATTTTCAATTGTAATGTCTGAGCACGCTATGGTATTAACTTGTTTACTTTGTGTGGAATCCATAAATGTTTCCACAAATTTTGACATTTTAAAAAGTGGCTATTTACTATGAAGGGTCGCCAGGTCCTCCTGTTTGACTCCGTTTATTTCACAATTACCCTTGTACAATTCATCCATCGGCACGGATTAAACTTAGGATTGCCCTAAGAATACTTGACACCCTAGATTGGGGAATGTTTACCGAACTTCTGGTCTAGATCCACTTTGTTTATTTAAAGCAGGGTCACCACTAGCAGGATGCGGCTTTATGCTGAGGAAGTTACCCTCAGCGGTCGTTAGGATAACTTCCTCGGATGTAGATGGATTATCATCTTCTGTTACCCCTGTGGGATTTTTGTCCTAAATCCCGTAACTACAATAAATGTCATAATATTGTAACATGTACCATAAAATTACGTACAGGATTTATGTGTACAGTACGTCGGTAATTATAAATTTTGGACATACAAATTAAGTAAAATATAGTATATACTTATAAATAAATGTGTAAATGTGAGTTTCAAAAACTACATTTATATACGAATCTACATATGAATATTTGGGTGTTTTGAATTTGATATTGAAAAATTCAGATTGTATGAAGTATCAGCCAATATCAGTAGTTAGTAAGTCCTGTCACACGGACTTGTACCATTGCCTCTTGATAGCCGTTTTTTTTGATAGGGGAACTATTTCTCTTCTTCACCTCCTGTTTCCCCGGAGGTTTACGAAATGAACTCTGGCGTTTTCCTCGTACCAGGCTCCTCATTATCTCTTTATCATAATTAGTACCCTAGTTTTTGGAATCTCGATAGGCTTTGTATCGATTTTCAGGCTTAAGTTTATATTCTGTCGGATTTAGCACCAACATAACTTTGTAGCCTACGTTATTTCAGTTTAAAAGAGATAAATCGTTAAATCTATTAATATTTATTTCAACATTGAAGGTATACAAAATTCTTCAACTAAAATTTTCTGTTATTTTCTTTGATTTTTTTAAACTTGCAATATCCGAAGATTATCCTGGAAATTATTTAACCCGCATTATCCTCAATTCACAGACAATTGAAACTCCTCCCACTTTATATATGTAGTGGTTTTCCTGTTTTGACTCAGTTATGAGTTATGCGAACCAGGAATAGATAAATGTTGTCCCTAGATTACATGAGTACATTTGGTTATCCTAGTGCGCTTGCGCAGAGACTAGTAAGCTCATTTATAAATAAGAGTTGCAGAGTCGCATTCGCAATTCGCATTCACTCATTGGACTCATTGACTCGTTCAGTGTTTATAAAGTATAAAGTTTCAGCAGCCAGTTCGTATGAGAGTTCGTCGTTGAAGGAACTAAATATACAGCTTTATTTCCAATTTATTTCAAGAGTAGCAAATTATAGTGGAAATAAATGTAAGTTAGTACATATTTTCATTAATTTTATTTGTTAAATATTTTTATAATGTTAGTTGCCTTTTATGTGGTATAGTAAAAAAAAAGAAGAATCTTTTGTCGTAATCGTTCCATTTTTCATTTTTAAGAATACAAATTACTCTTGTTTTCAGTTTTTTGCTTTTGTTCAAGTTTTGTACTAAATTCCAAATCCTAAATTGTAAGTTTATAAAAGCTTTACTTGAAGAACAAGACAATGGCAAGATGACGCAACATTTTTCAGTTCATCATTTTCATTACAGTTGGCCTAATTTTGGATATTGCTAATATATAGAGATACAATAAACCTATTTTGACTAGACTTTAACCTACTTTTATTGATGTGTGAATTTAATTGTTGGGTACTTTGTGTAGGCTAAGCTGTCTGTCCTGTACCTAATTAGTACGTGTCACTGGCAGCCATCTTGGAAACGTCAATTTATTCTAAATATATTTTTCAATACTAGAGAAATTCATTTTTTAAGTTGCGTACCTTTGGGAAACAGTAAAAATAATGAGAACGGGTAATGCATTGGGCTATTTTAAATCTTTTTTTTAAATTCAGAAAACGCCTAGTTTTATCTAAAACTCAACTTGTTAAAAACCATTTTTTTAGAACAGAATCCATATTTATGTTACAAAGTAATGTGTTTTGTAAAATTTGTGGAATCAGTATATGTCAGGAATTAAAATGTCCAGACAGGTAATCATTAAAGGACCTTGACCTGGAAAAGTTGAAATTATGCTCTTTTACATGAAAAAATTAGCTCTGCATTATAAACTTATTTTATTATTAATAAATAAGGTGTGTAGAACATGTTTGAAAAAAAAAATTGTAAAAAAAGCAGCGACTTTCTTTGTAAACAATTACCATATTAGTTTATAAATTTATTTATTTACCTGTAATATTTTATATATGCACACACAGTTAAGGTCAAGTGTCAATAGTTATAGGCCTGCAGTTCATCTCCCCCACTATGCTCTAGAAATCTAAATAAGTTTTGTCAAGAGTACTGGACCGAACCAATTTTAATCGAAATTATATGACCTTGTGAAACTTTCAGTTCAAAGTGACCCAAAATCACCCCATGGGAAGATGTTTATAATGGAGAAAGTTATCATTTTCCGCATTTTCAAAATTACTGAATCATTTTTAAGCAATGCACTTAAGGATAATATTGATTAAAATATTGGTAATTATGCAATTAACCTTGCTCTAAAATTTAGTTTAGAAAATCACTGAATTAGTTTACTACCTTACCTTATTTTTAAATAATGAGATCATATTAGGTGTTGCATGACACTTTTGAAGGAGTTAAATATATTAATAGAATATAAGAATTATAAAAGTATGAAATCGAGGTTTGGTTAGTTTATTACAAATGCAAATCCAGCTCTGGTGACGAATGCTTAAGTTAATAGTTAAAAGTGACTAGTTATTAAAGTTAGTGAATGTGTTATTATTGTTGAATGTAATAAATATTGTTGTTTCAATGTTTATTTTTGAAACAAATATCTGTCATGGTTAAATGTATTTGTTTTATTAGGTCTGGTAAAGTGACTATATATATATATATATATATATATATATATAGCTACCTGGCAAAACCTGTTGGGTAAAAAAAGTAAGCAAATTATTAACTTCAATAAACGTCAATGACTAAGCTAGATCGCTATTAACCTGGCTAAACCTTTCATATATATATATATATATATATATATATATATATATATATTTGTGTAACTCCATCAACAAGCGGTCCTGTAAAATTCAAAATAAGAAAGCGTTCCATGGGACCCCCCTTTTATTTTGAATACAGTAACGTTTTAAATAGAAGTTTTGGTATATATTGATCATTTACAAGGTTTTGAACGAATATATTAACATATACTATAAATATATATATGTTTTTAAAATAAGCGGTCCGTGTAGTAGCAACAGCATATAGCGGTCAGTATATATATTTTTACAACTGTGCAGACAATTGCGTTCCGGCAAGATGGCTGGCTTGTTATTGGCTAAATACGAAATGAGGTAGGAGACCGCTACATGATTAGTTATTATGTATTTTACCAGGTTCCTTCCATTGGTCTTTGTAACAACGCTCGTTTCTAAATCATCAAATACTTATTAACTAATGTACCAAGTGAATCATCAAAATACGACTCTGTGGTAAAAAGTTATTTAGTAAATATTTTGAACGAAATGGACATAAGTGTTTTAAAAAGTGAAACTATTAATAAAGACTTGTTGTTATCTGAAATTAAAGTAATCTGTTTGAATATGTGTATAAACTATTTTAGATTGCAATTGTTTTATACAAATGTTAATGAAAGTATATAATTTGTAAACATTTATTTCTAAGAATATTATATTACTTGAACTTGTTTATGAACTATTGTGTAGTACAACACAAATATATAAATTTCAACGTTATTATTTGTTGACCTTCACTTAGATGACACTTAATGTTAATGTGAAAGTTTTTAAATAACTCTATATAGATTTTGATGAAACTATAATAATGTTAGTGTGAAAGTTTGTTTTAAAATAACCCTATTATGATTTTGATGAAACTATAATAATGTTAGAGTGAAAGTTTTAAAATAAAATTCTATTTTTTAATAATAATATTATAGTTTCAAAAAACTCTATTTAGATTTTGATGAAACTATTTTTCAATAATATTATTTTTTTATTCAAAAAAACTTTATTTAGATATTTATAAAACTATAATAAGTTATAGTTAGGCCTACACATGAGGTAGTTGAAATAAAACATTATACATAGTAAACGTATGAGTATATTTATTAACAAATATGATTTACATACACATATCAATGTATAAATAAAATAAGATATACATAAATTTAAAAATGCCCGATATCTAAATATTATGAGTAAATATGGCTCTCTGTCTCTTGTAAATGAGGGAACTAGAACAACAAATATATCCTCTATCTGCATAGACCATATATTGGTTAGTTTGCTAAAACAAGTAATTTTAAATGTTGTACAAGTACCTTTTATATTGAATTTAGGTATATCTGATCATAGTTTAATTGGTTTATGCTTTGTTTTCTTACATTATCAGAATGTAAATGATAGTCACAGAAGTAATCAGTTAAAGAGAAGGGTCAGTAGAATCAATAATAATGTTTATTTATGGGAATTTAGATCCTTAAATTGAGATACAGTGTTTAACAATAATAGTGCATCGGAAGCTAATGATGAGTTTGTTTACATTTTTAATAACTGTTTGGTTAGTGGTAGAGAACTATGCAAGATGGGGAATAATAAAATTAAATTAAAAGATTGGATTACAGATGAATTAGAATGTAAGATTGATCATACGAATAAACTATTTAAGAGGGTTAAGAAACATAAAAGTAATATCATTCCTAAAATATATTATGTTAGTTTTAGAAATAGATTAAATCAAGAAATTATAAATTTAAAAGAGAGCTCTTACATGAATGAGTTTAATCTTAAAGAGGGTATGTAAAATACTTAACAGGCTAAATACATTCTTATAAAAATAGTATTGGTCAAATTGTTTATGAAAATAACGTGTATACGTCATCTATTAATATTGCTAATTCTCTCAATAATCACTTCTCATCTGTTGTTAAAGTTGACAAAAATAAAAATATGGAAATTTGGAAGTTCTATAGATGGGTATAACGAGGTTTTGGCACAGTTTCTGATTCGGCATCTATGCTTGTTACTTTTATCAGATGAGGTCCTAAAGATAATAAAGTCTCTTAAAGTGAAAAAAGCACCTGGTTATAATGGTACAACTACGAAACTTGTTAAGCTTGAAACAGAGAAAATTGCACCAATTCTCACTTACATTTACAATATTTGTCCAGTTCAATAGCTTTGAGACTGGTGTTTTTCTACTAAATTGAAATATGCTGTTGTTGTTCCAGTTTTTAAGAATGTAGATAGAGAGGACCCAAACAACTATAGACATATCTTGCTACTATCCATATTCGTAAAAATATTGAAGAAACTTATGTATTCTCGATTGCTTAACTTTTTTAACTTCACAAAGACTCTGAGTGAGAATCAATTTGGTTTTAGGGTGGGTAGGAGCACTGGAGTTGCTTTACTAAATTTTATTTCTGACATTTATAAAAATATTAATAGGGGAAGGAGGGATGGCGGTATGTTTTTGGATCTCAGGAAGAATTTTAACACTGTAGATCACTTTGTTCTGATCGCCAAATTATCATAATTATGGAATAATTTGTTTGTAATTATAGTCATGTTAGCACTTTAGGGGTTGCTTTAGTTGTTTTCCTTTTGTTGGAGAACCCAAAAAAGGCTGAGCCTATAGGATTTCCTATAATTTTCATGGAGAATATTGTTTTATAAGTTTAGTTTTGAATAATTTTGATATACAGATGTAAATATTGACTATTTTACTATGTTTGTATTGTCCCTATGAGAAATAATGATTTTTCTTTCTAAGGACAAAAAAATATATTAAACCCTAATGAGAACTGAGTTAGGTGAATATTATCATTAATTATACTCGGTTATTTTGATAAAAGAAACTTGGCAAGGTTAAAACTGTTTATTTGTTCTGTTTTTTTATAAAATGTACTAATAAAAAAATTTCAAATGTATGTTTAATAGTGCTGGTGCAAAACGGACCAAAAATAGTGCAGTGATCAGACTCAGCGATACTGTTTTAAATTTATTATAAATGTATTGTACAGGAAAAATAAAACAATCAATGACCTGATATAAATTTTATAAAATGTGTATGTTCAGCCAGTAAGGAATATACATGAATTTAAATATATAGTTGTAGAGAGGATCATAGTTGATAAAAAATGGTCAACGGAACAAAAAATGGTATTATTTAAATTTTAAATTGATAAAAAGTCAAGTCACATAATAAAGTAAATTTTACATCAGTTTTATTAATAAATAAAGAAAAAACTGAAAACTCTGAGAGAGAATTTGTTAATTAAACAAATTTCATATTTTTTTTTCTTCCAAATTTAGTCAAGGTAATTTGAGACGGATTAACGAGCGTGCACCTAATCTAAAATATTACGATGAAATTTATTTGATGATAGGTAAAAATAAACCAATGTATTTCACAAGTCATAAAGTTAATGTTTTGACAGAGTCCAAACTTTCACTTCAAAAACATTATTAACAAGAAAATTAATGATCCTTATCATAATTTATTTATAAAGTTGTTTTTTAGTAATAATATTATGGTATATACATGATTAAAATAGAATGCACATTAAAATATTAAGTAAATTAATTTGTTAAAAAGTTACAGACATAAGAGTGATGCAACAAAAATCTAACATAAACTCAAAAAGTAAAAATTAAATCAGAGAAAGAGGTCACTAAGACTGAAATTATTAATGATATTAAAAAAGATTCAATTTTTAACTTGAAAACTAAAATATATTGATTTAGAATATTCTAAAATTAATCTAGAACATAAAAATGTACCTCTAAACGTCCTTTAAATGTTTATAGCGACATGGGAGTTTCAATTTACCTCTAATTATATTGTCAATCATGGTATTGATTTGTTGGGATGTTCTACTAGCTAACACTGGATTTTTTAAAATTAAATCAGCACACGTTTTTAGTCCAGGATTAGATTTATTTCTAATATATATAGAAAATTCCTTTATCACAATATCTTTTTCTTCTTCTGTCCATCGTTTCTTTCTACGGATAGAGATGTGCGGTTTTGATACTTCATCATTACTAGAAGTTCCAGCGTCTTCAAGGAAGTCGTAAACATGATTTTCAATATTTTTGTCTGCCATTGTAGTATTTGATTCTCTATTATGTGACAAGCCTTGTATTTCTAAGTTAATTTGGTCGTCTTTGTTATTAATTATGGTTGCTGACTCAGGTACGCTGCCTTCCATCAGCAACATTTGGTTTCCAAGTATTCCTTTTTGAATAAGAGAAAGAGGAAATTGATAATTCTTTTTATGTATATCTTTATTGTGACCCATAAACTAGGTATTCCGTAAACTGATCACCATGTACTTGAGATACCGTTGCACAATGGTGTCTTAGTCCAGTTGCTGTTAAATAATTGGGTTTATTCAAACCAGGACATTGTTTTCTTAATTTATCTAAAATATGAGAACCAATAAAATTACTTTCAAGTCCTGGTCTCGCAAAAATGTATTTATTTGAATTAGGTATTTTTAATTTTTTCCTGCAGGAAATAATCAAATCTATATTCTTTTTCATTTGTTCTGTTAACAGTACAGGTACGTGGCGTTCATTCTTCCCTGGAACAATGAACATGTCTAAATTTGCCATGGCAACTTTTTCTTCTGAACTTAATGTCCCTACTACTTCTGAAGAAACATAATTATCTTTATTTCTATTGATATAGTAAGATAGTTCAGCACTTGCTGCTTCTGCAGGCCTTCTTCTGCACAACGTTATGATGTGAGCTATTGTAGCCTCACACAACGCTTCATAATTAGTGACCGAAATTTTGCTTTTCAGCTCTTCATACATTTTTATTTCTAATTCCTTAATAAACCCTGCGAATTTTTTTATGTCACTATCTTCCGGCATCACTACAGGTTTTAAGAGTTTCTTCCTTTTTCTTGATACTTCCGCATTTGTGGAAACTATATATCTCCACCTCCGATTTACTACTGATTTAAAATCCATTACTTCACGTTTTTGTATCTCTTTTTGCTCGTCTGTGTAAGCGTCACTAGTTATTACATTGTCTAAAATTCTGGCACAACTCTCATTTATAATCCACGCTAATCTGGCTGGCATTCCAATGACTCTTACATTTCCATCTTCTTCGCATCCACACATTTCTTTTACGGATTGTAGGACTATGTTAATTTTAGATGGTTTAAAACAGTCCTCAAACTGCAGTATCTCAGAGTCTTTTTGTTTAATGGTAAGTAGAAGTTTTGCACCATCACGCATTTTCCTTGTAATACTGTAAAAGTTTTTTCTGTTATTATGATTTGACAAGAAATCACTTGTTAACTGAAGGATTAATGAATCACCTAAGGCAGCTTTACCAACATCATCTTTATTTAAAAGAGGAAAAATCTTTTCCTTCATTAATTTAGTTAATTCAGGATAGTCAGGATAAGTCAAAATCCCATATTTTTTTACAAAATTTGGACATTTCCTTGGCCTTTCCAAACATGAGTCGTCACTGTCACAGTCATCATTTTGCTCCTTAACAGTTGTTGTCTTATTAACAGCACATTTAGGAGCATGCTTATAAAACGATTTTTTAGATAGCAAAGCCTGACAAGATACACATGTAACGTAATCATCAAAAGATTTTGTTGTATTGATGCCAGAACGTTTTACAGGGATCAATTGTTCAGTAAGATCATTTCCATGTGACTCCTTCAATACTTTTCGATTATAAATGAAATTACCTTTATTTCGTAACTCTTCTAAAATCTGGCCTCTCATGCATTTGCTGTTTTCAGAACATGTCTCAAACATTGCTAGATACTTAGCAATAGGTTGTTCGTTTTTATGTCGTCTTAACATGTGTCTCCTAAAATTCAAAACCAGACATTCACAGTAAATGCAATAATTTTTACGGTCATATCGTCGTTTGCCTTTTCCTTTGTTGTCTGTTACATTCTTTTCGCTATCGGCGGGTACAACGATAACTATCGGGTCCGGAAATGGTGACTCAGTAACCTGAAAAAAGTGATACACATAAATAAAACTATAAATAAGAAACTATATAATAAACCAAATGAACGGGATAGTTTAGATATAACAAGACATAATATATTAAAAATAGTTTCTTATAGTATTTTGATTTAAGTTTCATGTTATGTGATTATCGTAAATGCCTCCTAAACATGGTACTATGGCTGCGTTGTATTCTATTTTCATTTATATATATAATAATAAAGGAAAAAAATTTAACCCCAAAACCATTGTCACTGATTGATAATTAATCGTATGTGGACTTGTAGATGACCTCAAAAATGGCGGCAAATCATGAAATCTTCATTTTCAATTGATTTTGATTAAACCTATTGTCCATTTACATTTTAGGTTTCTGATTTAAAATTAATAATTAAATTATACATAAAAGTTATAGATCACGCGAAAATAAATGGTTGCAAATCTTCAATTCACAATTTTTAAAACGATTTTAATCAAACTCATTTTCCATTTAGATTTATTTAGCTGATTAAGAATTAAATATTAAATTGTATATAAGACTTAAGGATGCCTCTATAAAACAAAAAGCTTGCAAATCTTCAAATTTTTATTTATCAATCGATATGATCAAACTCCCTTTTCATTTAGATTTATTTTACTGATTAAGAATTAACTACAAAATTGTATGTAAAATTTAAAGATGCCTCTATAAAACAAAATAGTACCGAATCTTCAAATCTTTTTTTTTTTTTTTTTTTTTTTTTTCTTTTTTTTTTTTTTTTTCTGTCAATTATACCTTAACGAAATAACAGCGCTTAGATTATTAAAATCTAAAGTTAAAATTAATAAAAATTTAATGTTGTTATTAATTAACAATCAACATGGTATTTAGTTGATGGATTCATATATAAAACACACAGGCAGAGTATAATTAATGTTGTTCTGGATTTATCACAAGGTAAAATGTCAATTTCTTTTTATACGCTTATTTCGCTTCTGAATTATTATATGTTTAAATTTATATAATTACGTTTGTTTGTACTACATAAAAGCCAAGAATTCATTCATAAATAACGAATATTAAACTTCCGACATATTAACACATTTTCCATGTTAAGAAATGTTACACAGAGAATTACTGAGAGTAGAGGCCTGTAGCCCCCTCCTCTCCCTAACTTAACTCAGAAATAGATATTTTATTTTGTTTATACAAATGTGATAATTTTAATTATTCTTCAACTTTTGAAGTTTTTTGGTTTTGGGACCATTTAGAAGTTAGATAAGTTAGATGAGATCATACCAATTCCAAATTCGTTCTTGGGACTCCACAGTTCATAAATATTGTCAATGTTAATGTCAACATTAACAATATTTATTTCTCAATGATGAGAGATTTTTACCAAAAACTAATTCGTAATCTGCGACCTAAATTCTAAGTAAAAAATAAATTTGATAAAAATTTATAGAGATATGAAAAGATGAAGATTTGTCGCCATTTTAAATTTTTTTTTTTTTTTTAGAGTTATATATGTCTTATATCCAATTTAGTAGTTAATACAATCTCAGCAACTTAAAATTTAATGGAAAATGAGTTTCATCAAAACCGATTATGAAATGAAAAGTTAAAGTTTTTCCGATTTTGTGAAATTGTGATTATTTATAAGACTTAACATACAACTCAGCAGTTAATTCGTAATCAAAGACCTAAATTCTATATATATAAGGAATTGTATAAACATCGATTCAGAAATGAAAAAATAAAGGTTTGAAGCCATGTTTTTATCGTTAACTACAAGTCTTATGTACCAATTAGTTGTCCATTCGCAATCAGTGACCTAAAATCTAAATGGAAAATTACTATGATAACAATATTTTGAAAAATGAAAAGTTGAGAATTTTTTCCAGTTTTCTTTTTAGGGTTATGTATATGCAATCTTATATGCAATTTAGTAGTTGATTTGTAATGAAAATCAAAGATTTTAATTCTAATAAATTGTAAAATTAGTTTTAACAAAATAAAATGAGAAATGATAAGTTGAAGATTTGCCACCATTTTCTTTTTACCGGTCGTTCCTTAGTTTCACATTGATTGCAATTGTAATATAAAAAAACAGTACAATGCAAATCAACATCCGCCCATACTTACCAAATAGGACATTTCTCTGGAAGTTAAAATAGGTACAACCGACTGCAGACCGACTGCAAACAATAGACATATTTTAAACCCTGTCAAAAAGTTTCTAAAAGTGTTAAAGTTGCCGTTAAACAATATATCAATGTTGTAAATGTCGGTACCCTTGAAGCTATTGACAACTTAACATTAGTGTTTCCAAGAAAGGATTCTTTTATTTTTATTTCAACTCTCAGTTGAATGAAATTAACTTGCTCAGTGATGCCAATATTTGTTTGTTTATGTATGACATCTAAAGCGCCGTCGCATGCTTAGTTGACGCTAGCCTACCTAGCCGGAGAGCCAAGGGTTGAATAGAAGTGTGGAGTGGCCAACTAATGCTCATTAGATACGCCTCGCCGAATACCCCACTTGAAAATCAAAATTTAAAAAATATGCTTGATTTGTAAAAATAGATTACACTATTGCCATCATCATCATTAGACAAAGAAACCAGTGTTTGCCTCATGTCAATGGGCCAACTTTAAACTCTAAAATAAACTTATGAAGTATATACAGAAGGTTTAGAGACCAATGTTGAGTATTTCGTGAAAATATACATTTGGGTCCTTTGAGGTGAAAAGGGGGATTACGGTATGTTGTTTGAAACAATGAAACAGTTATTATAAAAAAACCCGTTGTTTGTTTATTTGCCAACAAAAAATAAAGACAATTTGAATTATTTATGTCGTAGTAAAGTCAAATAATAACATATCAGTCCTGTTACTCGAAACATGGAAGAGCTTTGTTGAACATTTAAGGAAACTGAAGGATTCATTGTGGGAATTAGACTACGCTGTCGACAGTTTCACTGATAAAAACCGCATTGTTGTGAGCTTCGAAAACTCAAGTGATTCGGAAGACACAGAGAGCAACAGCGAATAAGGCGAAATCATGGCCGAGGAGCTTCCTCCAAAGTCCACGATTAAGACAAACTTAAGTAACACTGTGAATATTTTAAATAACTTTTGATGTATAATTAAATGACTAAGGAAAAATGTAGGCCTACATTGAACTGTAAAGATTTGTGAAAAAAATATTTAAAAAATTAAAACAACTTAAAAATATTATTTTAATGTGACAAAGGTCTAACAGACCAAAACTTTTATTGAGGCATCCGGCAAGCCTGCAACACGAGTTATTTAATAATAAAAAGAGCTCTGAAACGCAGAGGGAAAGTTAAACTGTCACACATCAAATGATAATCATAATGTGTTATTATTATCATTGATTATTATTATATTACCTTAATTTATTGCAATATAAATAGAGCCTATAGATATTATGTATGACTTTGGATGTATAACTGAATGACTAAGAACAAAATTGCATTATACTATAAATATATAAACTGTTTTTATTAAGTTTTATCTAAAAAAAAAACATTTAGGTATAACACTTTAAAGGCAGATTAATTTAAGACAAACACATAATTGTTATCCCTAAAATGTTATCCTATGGCCATTCCATGATTTTACGGCCAGTCTATGAGAACGCAATGGCCAGCGCATTTTTGCGCCGTTCGGTAGCGAACATGTTAATCTGAATAAAATGGATTGACTTTATAGGCCTATCTATGCCTCATTGTTTAACAAAACTAACTAAATTCGTTAAAATTGTATGTTATGAAGTGTTGCTTTCAGTGTTAGTGAATACGTTCATATATTGTTGTTATTCCTATGTTTTATTTCGTAAAAATCAAATCATACGTTAGGTTAAGACTATGTTAAAAAATCTTTTTCATAAAAAAATCTAGGTTGTTGTTAAAGTTTACATACATGATCAGCCACAGCCTTATCAATTGTAAAATCTGAAACCTTTAATCGATTCAATTGAAATTTGTACAGAATTTCCCTATGATTGTTATGATCCACTGTATGTAATATGAAGATGCTGGTTATATTTTTCCTCCAGATATTGAAGAAATTTTAAACCATGTTAAAACTAAAACATTTTTCTTTACCGTCTAACTCATTATCTCAGATGTTTATTAATATTTCTCATTGAAATTAACAAAACAATAGGAACAATTCTAAATGGAATGCTTTTTGATCACGATTGTCTTTAACTGTTTACGATTTATAGTAAACAGGCGTTTTTACTATATTATTTTTATCTAAAAACCAATTAGATATAGGGAGTTTTACTTCGTCTCATTCTTATTTTCCTTCGATTTTCTATAAAAATATATACAAGCACAGTTCTAACAATATCGAACTGGATATTGTGTTGGCTCTTTTTTGTGGTCATAATGTTGGTTTGTAGTCCAAGTTTGAATTACGTTTGACTGAAATTGAGAACACTATAGCATATTCTTCTAAATAGTAGTATTATTGGATGCAGAATGTCAAGACG
Source organism: Aphrophora alni (assembly GCA_963513935.1). NCBI lineage: Eukaryota > Metazoa > Arthropoda > Insecta > Hemiptera > Aphrophoridae > Aphrophora > Aphrophora alni. Next base: position 39,636,530 of record OY740765.1, on the reverse strand, counting down.
AAACAAGCTAAAGCTTTTTTCTCATTTTATAAAACTATTTGTATCATTAACAACATCTGTGCCATAATCATTGTAATAGGTTTAATATGGAAAGTCTATAGACAGTGACTAAACGAACACTAGCCTATTGTTCAAACCATCCGCCATTTTTGTGGCATGCTACCAAATTTTTAAAAGTGTCAAAAACCATTTCACTATAATATGTAATTGTCGGTGTTCTTGAAGTTATTGAAACTTAACTTTATAAATACTGTTTCTAGGAAAGGTTTCTTTCATTTAAGCTCTCAAGTAAAATATAGTTATTCCCAGAAAACTAATACTTATTTGTTCATTTGTTTGATGGCAGGACAATAGGCAAAAAGGAGCAGCAGTTATTATTGTATACGGGCTGGCTTCTAGCTTGTACCCATTGAAGCATAAATGTTACATGACATCTTTCAGTCAAGGAATATTTATTGTGCTATAGTAAAATATGACGATAATTTTAAAAGTCTTACCATCAAAACTCTCATATGTTTAACAATTATACTTTACAATACAATGTTTTGTTTCTTAGTTTGTGGGAGCTTATACTTTGTTCACTCTCACAAAGGCGAAGGGTTTCTACCTGCCCCAGTCCCACTCACGCACGCACACTCACCAACACCAGCCCGGCCGCCCGACCTGGCTCAACAAGCTTTTACTTCACCATGGCGTGAATTACCGTTTTATAAAACGGTAGCCACTACTTAATATGTTGATTTAATTCAAAGGAAAACGGTTCAAAACAAACTAGGCCTATTATAAGGGAGTTTTGATTTTTGATCGATAGAGTATGAAATTAGCACAAATGGTATTTTGGTGTTATCGAAGCGAATGTTGTGAACATAACATAGTTCCATTCTTTAAGATATCTCAAACCGTTCAAAAGAAAATAGTTAGTTGTTACTGAAAAAAAAACTTTTCCGAAGCCAAAAATAGTGTAGATTTTCATAAAATATTTATTTTCTCGAAAACTATTCAAGATACGATGTTCAGGATATTCTTATTTGTTCATAATTTCCTATACACACAGATATTTTCATAAACTAAAACTTGAATATTTTCCACTTCAGTCTAAGTTCATATCTCGACTATATACAAACATATTGATTCAAAAATCACAGAAGTTATCCACGTGAATGTTTTGAACATAATAAAGATTTATTATGTGAGATATCTCAAACCGTTCAAGAAATAGTAGATGTTAAGTGAAAAATAGAACGTTTCTGAAACAAAAACTGAATGGGATTTTCATAAAACAATTATTTTATAGATAACTATTCAAGATTTGATGTTCAGGTTAGTTTAATTTTTTTTCGTCATTCCTATAAACACAGACATTTTCATAACTAACTATTGGTTGATAATTTGAAAATTGTATTGTCAATCCGTTCGAACTACTATCTCAAACCGTTCAAGATAAAATAGTTGTTAAGTGAAAAAGAGGAACTCTTCTGAAGATAAATTTGAAAATTTTCAAACTTTAAAAGTCTATACCATTAATTATAAATTAATATAAAAAACAAAGTATACAGAAGAAGTGAAGGAATACTTCTTTAGTATTTTGAAGCATTTAAAAAATGTATTATCATTTCTTATAAATAGTTATTTGATAAATTATATTTGTCTTAATACAACTAATCCCAAATTTTTATTTTTATATATTAATAAATAAAAAAATAATTAAACAAAATTATTGGTCCTGACTATCACGCCTACAGTCTATTTAGACATGGAAGTAAGAATCGAAAAATACAGTACCTACACATTAAAGTCTTTAACGTCGATTGAAAATATCTAAAATAAACCAAAACTACAATAAAAACACATTTTTCAACACATTTCATTTATATAATTTGGTAAACATGAAGTGACTGTCTGGGAGGTGTAGTCGAGCTTTATTGTACTTTGTAATATTAATGATATTCTGAATGGCTTACATTAATAATAATTTATAATAAAATTAACTAAAACTAAAAATCAGATTAAACTAACTTACAATTCTTTTAGGTAAAGCCAGATCAGGTAAACATTCAATTTCGGCCGGACTCAAGCTAATAAGAAACTCTTTATCCAGGCAATGTGTTTTCAGTGTATCTTCGTTATAACTTCGTATATGTCTTGGTGTTGATGGTGGAGTTTTGTTTTTAAAATTCTGAAACAAAATTTCAAATTACAAATCAACACAATTTTTCTGGAGAGTATTTAAAACAAACACACATTTAGACATATGTGCGTTAAAACATACACATTTACTTTAGATTTGACAAACAGTTTCAAGTTAATTACTCTAGAAAATGTTCACATTTTACAAACAACTTGTGAAGCTTATTTTTCATCCTTTTTATTAAAAGTTGTATGGCACATTTTTTGTTTTTTAATATCAACTAGAGAAGTAGTATTTTAGGGGCAATGACAAACAATTAGTTTTGTTTGAGTGCTTTGAGGCTACAATTTAACAAATTTTGTATGAAATTCGTTTGAGTTTTGGTATATAAACTTTGAGGAATCGAAAAATAATTAAGATATGGCCAAAATGTTGCCACAAATCGAATTTGATTTGTTCAATTAATTTGGGTTGTAAAATACTCATAAATGACTAACGGAAGACTGACATTAATAAAGATACAAAACACAACAAATAATGAGAACTTGGTTTATTTTTTATCAAAATAAAGTTATGCTAAACAATTTACTGGAAATTTCGATATTATTTAACATTGGTTTATATGCTACTGTAAAGTATGTATTTTTTGATAGTAATCAATTTAGTTGGTCCAACTATATACACTGTTTCAAAGAACATATAAGCTTCGTTTGGCGTCTACTTGTCGATTTGTGTATTAAAACAAGAGCCTATACGTCAGAACGGATTTTGATAAGACGCCCACATTTAGATAACATTAATTAACAATATTGTTGTATAGTCTTCAAAATATTTAATTTGGTAAGAAAACGTATCAAAATGCGCGTTTTAAAATATTTGATCTTTTTAATATCTCGAAATCATTTAATCTAATACAATATTTACAAGTACAATTTATTTTGCTCTAATAACGATAAATACATTTATATCTTTGCTAAATTAATAAAAATTAATCTTTACTTCAATTAAATTGGGAAAGTCTTAGTTTAGCTTAAGGTTTTCTTTTTGAATTGCATGTTAACATTTCTGAAAATTACCCCTTTAATATCTGATGATTATCTAGTAATTTGTTGGTTTGTATTTTTTTTTTAAGTACATAGTGTAAAAAGAAAAGGAAGTACATATATTTTTTTAATTTACGGTCACAGGTAAATGAGATAAGCAAGATGTAAAATAAAGAGGAAGTGTTCTGTTAATGTTGTCTTTTTCAAAGATATTCATTTTCGACGGAACATTAAAAGGTATATTTTATTTCAATTATTGATATCTTTTATTAACAAGACATATAATTTAGAGAACAGTTACATTTATAAGTTTTAAAATATAATTTTAAAGGAATTGTTTGCACTTTTTTAGATCTACCATTTCAAGAAAAGCACTACTCTTATTGATAGTTTAAACTGAACTTATTTATTAGGCTTAAAAGAGGTTTTTATTTTATTTTGTGTTTTCAACTTTTAAATCATATTTTCAGTCAAACAAATGAGTTTATGTTATTTAAAAAATTAGCGCATATAGGCAACATGTAAAATATTTTACGTATACAAACATTATATTTGTACATAGCCTATTTATAAAATCAAAATAATCACTTACATTTTCATTGGAGGAGAATGGAGGAGCAATAATACACACTTCTTGAACAGACTCTAAACTTGGAATTTCAATACAGCCCTCAGTAGAGTTTATACATGTAGTTTGTGAAGATGTCAGTGTAAAACATTCCCTCTTCTCTCGGGAAGATTCCTTCATGGACAAAATATGATATAACATTAGTTACATTACCTACATATAACAATATATGTTTCTAGAATATTTAACTATTCAAAGTGGTAATGGGCATTGAACGTTAGATTTACATACCACATTCCAAATAATAAGATTTTCTCCCAAAAATCGTTGTTGATATATTTTCTATTTTTTATTTTTAAATATTAAAGTATAAATGGCACAAGAAAATATTATAATAATATATCACACATATGATTCTGAATATATTGTTATTGATATTTAAAAATATATTTTTTATGAAAATTAAAACATTTAAAAACAGCTTCTTGATCTCATTATGATAATAGTATGTTGTACAGATAAAAACACGTTTTGAAGCAGGCTTCTGGTTGTTTCGTTTGTAAAATGTACGAGTTATCGTTTATGTAAAATAATATAATTATAAATAAATCCGATTATTAGTAAAATTGTGAACTTACATTTTTCTCAAATGATGTAGGTAGTTCGTTACTGTAAATGTCTTCTAATAAATTGAATTCTGTTTCAGTTGAATTCTGTGTTTGTTGAGGTGAGCGTAGGGGTAAATCTGTTGGAAGAAATAATTTCTTTCTGGCACGAATAGTTTCCTACAATAAAAGTACATTTTAGGATTAAATTGATCACAGTTTATTAAACACTCAAATATTGCAATTGATTTCGCAATTACTAAAATAATAATTATTACACAATTTGTATTTTATACTGTACAATGGTGATATCTTAATAAGATTGCTTTTCCATATACGTTATTGGTAAAATATAAAGTAATATTAACTTTTTGAATTGGAATCAGTAAACATTCCATTCTATTTATTTTAAAATTTTTAATACATAATGACATAACGTACTAATCTTAGAAGAAAATCTTCGTATTTTAAATAATAGAAGTTAAATTACTATCACAAATTTAATTTACGGAATAATATTTTTAGTTAAGTAGCCTAATAATTATTGAGAATGGTATTTTTAAAGTTACCTTTACTGCTGTCCAATTTGATTGCAAAATACCTTCTAGTTCATCCCATGGTAGATTAACATAATCAGGTAAAGCATTATTTACAGATGTGGATCCAACATTTACAACAGACTTTGAAATTCTTTGAGACTCTGCATCAGAATCTAAAAGATAGATTGTAACACAATAATAAATACATCACAATTATTTATCAAGCATTCTAAATACATAATTGAAACTTTAATAACATTGAATAAAATAAAGTAAATGTAAATTAAAAAATGTATTTTTTTTTATTATTTCTTGTGTACTGTAATAAAATGTGTACTACACACATAGCCTACTCTTAAATACAAATGTAATATGTTTTTTGACATAATATTTAATTCTGATAATTGTATTGTTACATTTATTCTTTAAATTACAAAACCTAAATTTTTTTAGATTACTGTATTTATATTTTGTGATATGTAATTAGTTTCCAGTTATGAAATACAGTAAAAACCATAAAGGAATATCTCACTATGAGAATTGTACATTTACAATGTTTTAATCAAAATAATATTATTAGTAGAATACATACTAATTACCAAATTTTATAAATAACCCTAAATTCTGGGGATGCTGTTTCCTAAATATCTTTCAGACTGCCGGAATATCTGACAACTAGCACCTTATATGCTTTACGTTAGTTTGTATTTTAAAATATTTTGTAGTCATCATTTTATTGTTATCATGAATGTTTGTTAAGTAACAATATATGGATGTTTGACTCTTCAGCTTTTTAAAATTACATTTAAATTCAGTCTAACTTAAAAATAACATTTCCTTATTCATATTTTCGGTGGCTCAAAACGAGTTTTCGTTAGTATTTATAAAATTATAAATAAAAAGAAATAATAAAAAAATTTGAATTCTTATTTTAATTTCACATAAATAAATATAGTACATCCTTCCGTCAGGCTTGTATTATTAAACAAAACTTTACTTAACGAGTTGTAATATTTTATAATCTTTTTTTAATGGAATTAGTGTGTAAACTAAATTTCCTGGATAAAATTATTTACTGATTCTTCATCTCAAAATTAAACAGTTTATAACTAATATTCTAAACTCACCTTTTTTGATTGGTATTTTTCTTTTAGCACCTTTTTCATCAGAAGCCAACGCCATATCCAAAATTTTCTTGGCTCTACTTTCCCTTGTAAGTGTTGGATTCATTTTCTATGAATAAACATATTTAAATAAATTTAAAAATAGGAAAAAGCAAAGGATGAAACGCCAGCACAAAAATAAAACAAGTTTATTGGTAAAGTAAAACAAGTAATAATGAAAATATAGGATCGTATTGTTCGTAAATGGTATTAAAATATAGTTAAATTTATATCTGAACGGACTACTAAATGGTAGCCATTGTTATAACATAATATAGTAAGAGTATGTGTATATTAAATTACTACAATAATATACTGATGATCTCTATAGGAAGCTGCATTTAACATATATAATATGTTATAAGGGCTTAATCTAAATATTTTTTTTTCATAGTTTGCAATTAATCATAGAAAATTACTTATACATTCTTTCCTAATAGAATAATTTTAAAAAATCTTGCACTATTACTCTTACGATTAAAAATCATCACGCAAGGCTTGTTATTATTTAATAATCAGTAGGTTAGTAAAATAATTAGCCTACTCTATTTATAAGAACATATTTTGATATTTTTCATAGTATGTATCATACATTTTTAATAACGTTTTAACTTATATAGTTTACCCATGTTATTTTTACACATTAAACATAATTATCACGTTTTTAAAATGTTACCAGTGACTATAATAAACTATTACTTTTTTATGAATAAGTTAGAAAATTGTACTATAATTACAAAAAAAAAATTATAAATAATTTGCATATTTTTTTCAAGTTGTATTTTCAATTTAATACATAAGAAATAAATTGAAATTCACTAAAATTACTACACTTATATACTTATTTTAATAATAAACACTTACATCTTAAATATGTTCTTCTTACCTAATGCAGAAACTTGTTCCGTAATAATTGACACTATGAGTGATGACGACCTGTTCAACGGACACATATAGACTAAACGTAAATCTACAAAGTTTAAGAACAAAACGTTCCAGGAAATAACCGCCCTGTGTTGAGAAACAGAAGTTAACGCTCCGGACCGTCACCTTTTAACATCGGTACGCTTAAGTCTGCCAGACCGTCTATGTCTGTACAATATTACACTAAATGACCGCCATATTCTGGGGTTATATACATATATATATATATATATATATATATATATATATATTAATACATATACAAACCTTATATATAAATATTTATGACAACCAAAACACCCAAAACCACCGCAGCGCACTGTATAAGGGCTAATACGTAAGTACCATTATCTTCAATAAAACACAGTTACAAAATTATTTTCTTCAAAATCAGAATTGAATAAATAGTTCTTAAAACAATCCATCTTTCAAAATCATAATTATATATTTATCGACAAAAATTGTTCAAAATTTAATTAACACAATGTTGTCTTTCTCAGAATCTACACATAAACAATATTCAATCAGTGTTTCATCTATTAGGAGTTCTTTAATCTCCGGGTTTGGGGTTGGTGCCAGCTTTTTCCAATCTTTAGAAAAAGAATACAATATATATACACATAAAATAAGAAACATCTAAAATAAGTCCCAAAATATTTAAATTAAATTAACAGCTTTATAAAGGAACGTATGTATTGAAATGTAAGTAAGTTAAGGTCTATTTCATTCGAGGAGTTTTTGATCAAATTGAATAAAATTGTCTATATTAGTTTTAAACAATGTCTATATGTAATTAATCGACTCCACATCAATTCTGATCACTTGGTAAGTGAAAATTAATACTTGTCTTTGGATAATCTTTATAAATTTAGTGTAAGAAAATGGTTGGATCTCACCAATAATTCTTGTTAGCTGTAAGTACGTTTTTCATAATTGTCTCTTCAAGATTCGGAAAAAATTCTACTATATATTGAACACCCACTATTTAGTACTTCTAGTCTTATTTGACAACCTTGTACTCGTTGATGTACCTTTTAAAATCTTATTCAAAATCTTCAGCTCTGTAGGAACGTCCTGTTCATCTATAAGATGCCAACAACCATCCATTCTTTTGGGAAAGCGTTACTTGATTTCCAAATCGCCCGCCTTCTATATTACCTGACCTTTTATGTATGCACCTTGTGTACATTTTGTATGCTAAAGGACAATTTAGATAATTATTAAAAAAAAAAATTGTAAGGTTTTCAATGATTCAATTTGGAAAAATGGCACTTTAGGACTTTAAATAAACTAAATTATATTATTAAACAAACAAATAACTTCTTTTTTATATCGAAATATTAATAGTTAAACTAATTACTCTAGTTTATACAAATTGTATCACATATCTATGTCATAACTGTTCTAATTTAATTCACCAATCAGAATGCGAGTTTTGGGAGTTCTTGTGACTGTCAGCTTGAAGTTCGGAATAGATCAATTTGACGGCCATATTTAATTCGGGACCTGGTTTAGTTTTTAATTTATACCGATTAACTGTTATGTCCTTTGTATTTTCCTAAAGACTTTTTCTTCATAGAATATTCCGGTCTATCCGTTAAAATTACTAGTTTCTCCTGATACATTTTCATTATCTTAGAATTTTCACAATTCTGTGAAGCGCTGTACCGGATTCTCATGTTAACTATTTTAGAAGGTGATTTTAAAATTATAATATTTCATTTTAATGGTCGAATTGTGTCTTTATAATAATTTTCCTGGATTAATGATTTAATTTTGATTGATTTTGAGGTGGGGGATCATGGTATTAAAATATCGGGAAATATTTTTAAATTGTGATTTTCTTTTCGGATTCCTAGGGCTATAACTTATTAGCTAATTATTCAGCAATATGTCGGTTGTGTCCATCGGATCTCGTGTGTGTCGCCTCTTGTTTGAATGGCATTCCAGAATTATTTATCGTGCATCAATTTTTTATTAAATGACATTCTGAATTGTTTCAGGTTATTAAGATTTTTCAGACTTACATTATTATATCAAATCTATATTTTATGATGGAGAATCAATATTAAATTTTCAAGTACATTAAGAGTTGTAACAATTATATGCTAATATCTTTATATTAGTTTTTTTATATTTATTTCTTATAAACAAAAATCTTATACCAATTCCATCATTTTCATTTTCAATTTTTTAAGGTAGGGTGAAATTAATAAATTCTGAAAACTTTTTTGTATAGGTGTGAGCTGAACTTTTACATACAAAAACATCAACTTCTATCATTTTTAATTTGGAAGAGGGTTTAGAATTTAGAACGATATCTTTGTGTTTACTACTAGGCCATGGCGTAGAACATACCAAATAAGGCTTACCATTAAATAAAATTTTAAATTATTAGAAAAATCTTTTTTTTTTTCCTTCCTCAACTTTGGTAACTTTTTATTGCAAAAATTTTGTATGTTTTCTAATAGGCTGAGTATTAACTCTGTATCATGGAAATTATATTAGGCTACTATTTTAGCTGTTTTGCTAACTTACGTTACATAAAATGGACATATATTTATTTGTCTGTTTTATTGATTTAGGGCCATCAATTTCAGTTCTGTACAGTAATTCGAAAGAAATTTCCAGATAATCAATTAGTATTTTATACTAATTTTTAGCGAAAGATCTGGTATCTGTTTTGATGGACACTTGAACTTTTTTATTTATTTCAAGTGCTAAGTTTTTCTAAAATATGAGTAGAAAACATTTAATGAATTTACTATTCTAAAATCTGCATATACTAGGTAAAATCTACTAACACTTGCTTCAATTATTAAAATAGCTAGAATACAAAATTCTGTGGTTATTAATGTAGGTGGATGTAATTTTAAATTACACTGATACGTTGATGTTTGCGTAAACTGGATTAATAAACCAAATTTGTTTGTAACACCAACTAATGGTTCTAGTATGTGGCAATTTTAATTTAAATGAGAAAGAGTGAATAAATTTAATTTATTTATTGGTTAGGTTAGCTGATTGGCAAGTTACTAGTATTTTTAAATACATTTAAATTAAGCATTTTTTTTCATACTATTTCAGATCATATTAAACTTGTGTCCTGCTCTTGTTACATGAAGTATAGATTTTAACAATAAAACCAATTTATTTTTTATTTACTCATGTTGTTTATTATTTTCAGAAATATGCAGATCTTTGTGAAGACGTTGACGGGTAAAACCATCACTTTAGAGGTCGAGCCTTCTGATTCAATAGAAAATGTCAAGGCAAAGATTCAAGATAAAGAAGGGATCCCACCAGACCAACAGCGTTTGATCTTTGCTGGCAAACAGTTGGAAGATGGTCGCACCTTGTCTGATTACAATATTCAAAAAGAATCAACACTTCACCTTGTGTTGAGGCTTCGTGGGGGAATGCAAATTTTTGTGAAGACCCTGACTGGTAAAACCATCACTTTGGAGGTCGAGCCTTCTGATTCAATAGAAAATGTCAAGGCAAAGATTCAAGATAAAGAAGGGATCCCACCAGACCAACAGCGTTTGATTTTTGCTGGCAAACAGTTGGAAGATGGTCGCACCTTGTCCGACTATAATATTCAAAAGGGTGAGTTTAATATATAGTTCTTAAATAATATGCATTGTTTATTTAATTACCTGAGAAAGCAAATAACAATGTTCAAAGTTTAATAAAATATTCTACATTTTTCTTTACATTAGTTGTTAACCCTTTGAAGAGTACAGGGAAATACCGATTAACGAGTACGGCCGTTCTTGAACGTTCTCTGTGCTGTTTGCGTAAATGAGTATGGACGTTCCGGAACATTTTAGGTTACGTCTGAGCAATAAAAGTATTTATCATAAAACAAATTAGTCATGGCTTATTGTGTTGTCACAATTCAACAAGAAATAGTACTAAGAACACATGAAATCGGGTTTTTCACAATTGTAAGGCAGGACAACTCCAGGGGGCGTGGTTTCAGGAGAATTCACCATGCGTATTGATTGACGCGTAAATGTAGGCGATGGCATCGTCTTCTCCGCGGTTGTTTCCCCCCTACACACACACACCTGTGCCTATGTTCCTTGTCTAGTATAAGTGATTTGTATCATTATATTATGTTACGTATATTATACATCAAACATGAAAAATTAAACACTACAAAGCTTTTTTACAGATTCCCCTCTGTCTAGTCTTTTGACACATTTAGCCGCGTCTCAAACGAAACCAACACACGCTTCCAAGAAAATTGAAAAGAAATGTTATATTTTCCATAATGTAGGCTATACTAAATTGATTCCTGGAAAAAAAGCGGCCCATCAAACGTTTTTGTCTGTGTATGTCTGCTATACCGACGGGTGACAATGCCACGGTGTTTTTATGCCGCCGACAATGGGATACCGCTATCAGCAAACGAAACCAACACACGCTTCCAAGAAAACTGAAAAGAAATGTTATATTTTCCATTATGTAGGCTATACTAAATTGATTCGTAGAAAAAAAGCGGCCCAGCAAACGTTTTTGTCTGTGTATGTCTGCTATAGGCCTACCGACGGGTGACAATGATTTTTCAGTGCAAATTTTTTTTAAAGTACATTTATCAGTGTAAATTTTTATTCTTACAAGTTTTTAACACAATATTATTATATTATTATACATTTGTAACCAATAAAACAACTATTTAAAATTTTTTTTTTCTTACTCCTTGACAACAATTTTCTTTGTAAATACTTACTAACCAGCTGTTGGCTATTTGGGACGTTCAGGAACGGCCGCACTCGTCAAAGGGTTAAATATCAAAAATGGTTGATTTCTTACTTACAACATATATTTATTTAGTGCAGATTGGACAATTTACCAAACATTGATTTTGAAGCATGATTATAGCAATTTTTTGAAAACTGTCTAATAAGGGAATTGACAAGTGTTCTTCAAGAAAAATAAATTAGGGTTTCTTATATTATTGTATTTATGGTAGGGCAATATGTATATATAGATACACTTTCAAAAGTCCCTTACCACACTTGGGAATAAACAAAATAACAAAAAACAATTTTTTTTGTCAAAAGTAAAATGTTTATTCCTATTAGACCCTTATAGCTATTACAACAACAAAGTTGTCATCTTCAGAGGGAATCATAACAAAGACTAACATCTTCAGTCTTTGTTAAGATTCCCTCTGAAGATGACAACTTTGTTGTTGTAATAGCTATAAGGGTCTAATAGGAATAAACATTTTACTTTTGACAAAAAATTTTGTTTTTTGTTATTTTGTTTATTCCCAAGTGTGGTAAAGGACTTTTGAAAGTGTATCTGTATATATTGTCACCACAGTGCTCTGGTCTTTGAGCTATATGTAGTTTAGATTGCCTACCTATAATCCTTTACAAGTATTTTAAAAGCCTTGATATAATTTAACATATTTTTAGTTTATTGAAACTGTTAGAACAAGAAAAGATTTTACTAAAAAGATACCAAATTTAAAGAAAATCTTGGAAATATGTTGAATGTCACACTTCTTGGTCTTACTTCAGTTTTATAAAAATTACTTGTTGAAATCACCAATAACCAGAGATATTACATTTACAAATTGTTTGTTATCAAATTGCCATACTGAATATTTACCCAGTATGTATGACAATATTGTAAAAAAGAATGCACCAGTATATAAATGTAAGTTTCTTTTAAATATCAAACATAGTTTATGAGTGTTTGTGGAGATAACAAGGTATCCTTAGTCAGTGTTATGATTATTATTCTATTATTTTATGTCGATTACACGTGGTGGCATGTAAATTTTTGTGAAGACTCTTACGATCACATTTGAAATACAACCATCAGATACCATTGAGAGTCTAAAGGCTGAAATCCAAGATAAAGAAGGAACATAAGTGGAAGCCAATAGAAATTTAAATAGACCAAAGTACTTCTATTTATTTTATCAAGTTTGAAAGGACTTTGCTTACAAAGGAAATAGCTACCTAAATTAATTAGTGAAATCGTTAGAATAGTGTAGCCTTTGGTTGTTGGAATTCACAGCCAACAATGAATGAAGATTATTATTTTCTTCTTAACCAAGGATTTGAATTTTAAACTATTTTTTGATCATATCCCGTGTGTTCAACTTATTACACACTAAATTGGATAGAAATCTGCAAATTTTAATTCTGCATGTAGGGGTACCAATCCTTACCTCTTTATAACAAATAGCAAAGTTATTGTATACATTTTAACTACTAACATTTTCTATATAAGCTGTCTGTTATTCACAATCTGTATGAAATTTAAGAACAAAGCTCTTTTTCAACAAGGTTATAAAAATTTTATTTTCTGTTTTAAAATTGTGTGGACAAAGGTTCTCAAACTAAGAAATCAATGTTTGTCCTAGAGTAAATACAGTATATGAACGTTTCTATTAAAAAATGAGCAGTCAAATAAAATTTTAACAATTTTCCTCAAACTTAGTCCCTGGAATAACCTACTTTCTTTTGTATTGGCATTTTATATGAATTAACATTGCAGTTTTGTTATATATTACCATTTAAATTAATTATAGGATTTAACAGAGTCTGATATCCTAAGTTAGTAAGGGTAACTAGAATGAATTATGATTCTTCACCGAACTATTAATAATTATACTCTATACACATACCTATTGGACATTTATAAGAGGTAATAATTTGAATTTTTCCTTTTCAGAATCTACACTCCATCTTGTACTTCGCCTCCGTGGAGGAATGCAAATATTTGTCAAGACTTTAACTGGGAAAACTATTACCCTTGAGGTCGAACCATCAGATTCAATTGAAAATGTCAAAGCCAAAATTCAGGATAAGGAAGGTATCCCTCCAGATCAACAACGTTTGATATTTGCAGGTAAACAGCTTGAAGATGGGCGCACTCTTTCAGATTATAATATTCAAAAAGAATCAACCCTACATCTGGTGTTGAGACTTCGTGGTGGAATGCAGATTTTTGTTAAGACCCTGACTGGTAAAACTATAACTTTGGAAGTGGAGCCTTCGGATACAATCGAAAATGTTAAGGCTAAGATTCAAGACAAGGAAGGTATACCACCAGATCAACAGCGACTCATCTTTGCTGGCAAGCAGTTGGAAGACGGCCGAACTCTTTCAGACTATAATATTCAAAAAGGTAAATAAACTTTTGAATTATTTAAATATAGTAAATTTATCATATTGACTTTGTGATTTGAGTATATTTATATTTCTTTGTAAGTATATTTATTTTGGTTAAAACTCTTAACAAATATTCAAAATGGCATGGTATCTATCACTAATGAAAAGTCTGCCAAAACATGGTCTTCTGCTGATATTGACAGTGTGCACATATAAATTTTTGTATTTATGCTTTTTTGTTTATCAACAATGTTTACTATAATTTATTAAAGGTGTAATTTTCATCCTAATGTATTTATGATCTACAAGATATCTATTTTCAAAAAATGGACATATGTTTTGAATTTGAAAGATAGACTTCTACGGTCACAAACATCATTATGATCTTGTTCTTCGGGGTTCGACCGCGTCAATATTGTCTGCACGTTGAGTACAGCCGACGTTTCGAGCATTTTACAGATGTCCATTCTCAAGGCTTAACAAATGTCATTTGTCTCAAGTCCTTTGTTAAGCCTTGAGAATGGACATCTGTAAAGTGCCCGAAACGTCGGCTGTACTCAACGTGCAGACAATATTGACACGGTCGAACCCTGAAAAACAAGATCATAATAAAAATATGTTTTGAAATTTGTTTTTAGTTTGTAAATGTAGATAAAATCACTAGGCTGATTAGAATGCCATCATCTAACTTTCGGTTCTTGTTTTTATAGAAAATTTATTATTGTTTGTTATTCTGATTTTAACTTTTTTAAATTTTACAGAATCTACACTTCATCTTGTACTTCGTCTGAGGGGAGGAATGCAAATATTCGTTAAGACATTGACTGGCAAAACAATAACTTTAGAAGTCGAACCATCAGATTCAATTGAAAATGTCAAAGCCAAAATTCAAGATAAGGAAGGTATCCCCCCAGATCAACAACGTTTGATCTTTGCAGGAAAACAGCTTGAAGATGGACGCACTCTTTCAGATTATAATATTCAAAAAGGTACGTTGTTATACAAATATAATTTTCAAAACTATAGACAGTTAGGCCATAATTGTACCTAAATTAATTTTTTCATAGATATTTAGTTTGATACAAACTACAAAAACCATATCTTTTCTTCGTAACCGTTTATTCCTTTTTTAGAAATATGTTAATCTGTAATTTTTTTACAATTGTAATTTTCAATTTTTAGAGCCACGTTTCATAATTAAATTTAAGTATATGATTATGTAATGAACTTATTTTTGTCTCAAAAACTGTGGTTTGGATCCTACTGAACCATTTTCAAATCGTCTTAAAGATTTTAAAATATATTTCTCCAAGTTAGTTGTTAAAACAAATGATATTGGACACGGGTGACAAATAATCACAAATTTTGTGGTTTGTCATATTTGTGGTATATGTTTATCACTGTTTATATATATAATACGAAATTTGTGTATTTTTATAACTACTGGACAACCTAAAAATTACTGGCCGCTGTTGTTGAAAAAGTCTTATAATGAATGTAACTTTTTTCTTCTTTTTTTACCTTTTTAAAATGAACAGTTTAACTTAAAGCAATATGAATATCATATCATAAAAGAAACACTATTATTATGATATTTATTTCGATCCAAGTTAAAATTGAAAATTATAATATTTAAGTAAGTGTTAGTTTTCAGTTTGATATACTAATATCGTAAATTTCTCTTAAATACAGCCTTCACCCTTTGATTAATTTTTGTGTGTTTGAAGTTTTATTTTTTCATCATATTTTAGATATTTAAAAAATAAATCAATTTTATTGTTTTTACAGAATCAACATTGCATTTGGTCTTACGTCTGCGTGGTGGTATGCAGATTTTTGTGAAGACCTTAACAGGAAAAACAATAACATTAGAAGTTGAGCCATCAGATACCATCGAAAATGTCAAAGCTAAGATTCAGGACAAAGAAGGAATCCCACCAGATCAACAGCGTCTCATATTCGCAGGGAAACAGCTTGAAGATGGCCGCACACTTTCTGATTATAATATCCAGAAAGGTTAGTTTGGGTTATTCTACTACACTAAATTTTGAATAAGTGAATACAAAGCAAAAACCTTGAGCAACTGTATCAAAAATTCTAGCTTTCATGACTATAATGTGCTGTTAAGCGTGGAACTGGTCTTTGCACGAGCGAGCGGTAAAAATATGTTTCAGTACTAGTTTAAAGATGAGGGGAGATAGGCAGGAAATGAACATTATTGTTTTTACACTAGGAATAAAAACACTAAGTAGAGCTTTATTTAAGAAAATAAGATTGAATTATGAAATTATACTTGCCATTCGTAGTATTTTTATATTTCATTACAAACAAATCATTCGGGGTCTAGGAGTGGTGATTTATAAAAGAAAATCAGTCTGGTAAAAACAAAGTTGTTAGACAAAACTTTTGCTTAATATTATGAACTAATAAATTTTTCGTAAAAATGGTAAACTACCAAGTGTGATTTGCGGTATATTATTTTACATAACAGATAATTTAAAATATAATGTTTGGTTGTCGCCATTCCGAATGGAGATTTTTAAACAATTATTTCACTTACATGCCATATAATGAAGAAAACTATCCAGAAATTACTGTGGAAGACACACTACGAAACATGAATAGAGTGGTTTTGTTGTGAAAAACTGTCTTTGTCACGTTAACAAATTGAAAACGAAAAGATTGTAACAGTATGCTCTCTATTCCCGTCTTAGAATCTCATTCGCTATTTTAAAGTAGCTTCGATTATATAATCCAATAAGAAAGATGAAAGAAGCAATTGGGTGTTTGTGCATGAGAGAGAGAGAGAGAGAGAGAGAGAGAGAGAGAGAGAGAGAGAGAGAGAGAGAGAGAGAGAGAGAGAGAGAGAGAGAGAGAATTTCCTATATTATACATCTTATTGCCACAAAAACTTGTACTTTACTCACATTTTAATTTTTTTCACATAATTTAGTATAAAGGAAATATAAGTATGAAAAAAATAATTTTCTTAATGTTGTACAAGAGGTATATTGAAAAAATGTCTTAATTTACAAGATTATATATAGTTTTGGTACTTTTAATCATCTTTTTGCACTCGTAGTTAAAGAAATACATAAGATTATTGTATTTAATAAACAAGTTTTAAAATGAATAATTATCGATACATTAAAAGTCTGATAATTATTCCTAATATGTTTTTGCCAATATGATATTTGGACTTTTCCACTACAGGCATTGATTAAAAAAAAAAAAAAAATTAAATTGGTCGACTAGGAACCAAGATAATTGAATTTTTTTAACATGTTCGATTTTGAATGTGCGATGATCATTTTGAATTTCTTACAAATTTCAGCATCTTCAATTGACATTTTATCAGGGTTGCACATTTGCGCAAGATTTGTTAAAATTTAATACGTGGAAAATACTCCAAATGACAAAGGCATTTGTATAAAAACCATCTTCCGACCCCCATAGTTGGGATGTAAACGATGGTTAACTTTGATTGATTATAACTTTGGAACAAATTTGCGAATAATCATGTTTTTTTTTTAAAAGAAGTATCTTTCCGAGTACTTTTGATATGGGTTTAAATGAAAAACTAACTTATAATTCCCAAAGTTATTTTATTTGTTTATAAGCCCAAAAATTAACATATTTTAAAACATTTACCACGACTCTCCTAATTAACTAATTTCAAATTTCAAAATGCATTTGAACGCTTGAGTGCTCTTTAATATGTGAATAAATTTTCAAGTAAGCCCAAAAATTAACATATTTTAAAACATTTACCACGGCTCTCCTAATTAACTAATTTCAAAATGCATTTGAACGCTTGAGTGCTCTTTAATATGTGAATAAATTTTCAAGTAAGCCCAAAAATTAACATATTTTAAAACATTTACCACGGCTCTCCTAATTAACTAATTTCAAAATGCATTTGAACGCTTGAGTGCTCTTTAATATGTGAATTAATTTTTTAAGTATCTAGAGGCTTTAGTTTATCTCTGTTAAACTTCGAAAAATTGCACCTTTTCTTTTGAAATCTGGAAGTTTTTTTTGGCCAAATATAAAGGCCCTACCTATTACTATTTAAGTACTCGAAAATTTATTTTGCAAAAATACTGGTTTTTCACATTTTCTTGTTGGTTTGTTATTTTTGCAATATTAATAATATATTTTTCAACTTTACAGCTATGTTATGTGTAAAATTTAATTACAAAACTTTTCTCGAAAATGAATATTCATTGAGATATATTAGCAGAAAGAAGAAAAAAAATTAGCAATTTTTTACATTTTGTTTAATAAAAAGTTGGAGCACACATTTTTGAATCCGCGCATAGTGAAATTATCATTTGTAGTAATATTTTGGAGCCATTAGATAAAAAAACCTCGATCATATGGAAAACATCCAACCCAAAACAGATACTACATGGTCCACTACAAATTTCATTGTTTTTAGCATAACCTTTTTCTTCAAAGAGATAAATTTTACCAAAATACTTGGAAATCCGTGTAAACGTTCTCCAATTATAATTTATTTTTTTAAGGTATACTATAGAACGTGGTCTACTTTTTAAATTTTTTTCTTCATTACGGTTTATAAATATATTTATATTTGTGGTGCATAGACCTGATAACAAATGAACACAAACACTCTTTCAAGATGAACTAGTTCAAGCACCTCATTTCTACTAGGCTTAACACTAGTCATTTTGATAACGCTTTGCTAATTATGTTATTCAATACTTTAATTTTGAATATATTCAAAATACTTAAATCAACACTGTCCAGGTTCATCAGACACAACACTCCTGATGTAGTATATCGTCAGGAGTTTCACTATATACTTGATGAATACCCATCTAGTGAAATTTTTTTCACAAATGAATAATTGGTATATTAGCTGTCTGTTATTCACAATCTGTATGAAATTTGAGAATAAAGCTCTTTGCAACAAGGTTATAAACATTTTTTTTCTGCTTTAAAATTTTGTGAACAAAGGTTCTCAAACTAAGAAATCAATGTTTGTCCTGGAGTAAATACAGTATATGAACGTTTGTACTTGAAAATGAGCAGTCAGATGAAATTTGAACAATTTACCTCAAACTTAGTCACTGGGAAAAACCTACTTTCTTTTATATTGGTATCTTATATGAATTAACATTACAGTTTTGTTATATATTACCATTATAATTATAGGATTCAACAGAGTCTGACATCCTAAGTTAGTAAGGGTAACTAGAATGAATTATGATTCTTCACCGAACTATTATTAATTATACTCTATACACATACCTATTGGACATTTATAAGAGGTAATAATTTGAATTTTTCCTTTTCAGAATCTACACTCCATCTTGTACTTCGCCTCCGTGGAGGAATGCAAATATTTGTCAAGACTTTAACTGGGAAAACTATTACCCTTGAGGTCGAACCATCAGATTCAATTGAAAATGTCAAAGCCAAAATTCAGGATAAGGAAGGTATCCCTCCAGATCAACAACGTTTGATATTTGCAGGTAAACAGCTTGAAGATGGGCGCACTCTTTCAGATTATAATATTCAAAAAGAATCAACCCTACATCTGGTGTTGAGACTTCGTGGTGGAATGCAGATTTTTGTTAAGACCCTGACTGGTAAAACTATAACTTTGGAAGTGGAGCCTTCGGATACAATCGAAAATGTTAAGGCTAAGATTCAAGACAAGGAAGGTATACCACCAGATCAACAGCGACTCATCTTTGCTGGCAAGCAGTTGGAAGACGGCCGAACTCTTTCAGACTATAATATTCAAAAAGGTAAATAAACTTTTGAATTATTTAAATATAGTAAATTTATCATATTGACTTTGTGATTTGAGTATATTTATATTTCTTAGCAAGTATATTTATTTTGGTTAAAACTCTTAACAAATATTCAAAATGGCGTGGTATCTATCACTAATGAAAAATCTGCCAAAACATGGTCTTCTGATGATATTGTCACAGTATGCACATATATATGTTTGTATCTATGCTTTTTTGTTTATCAACAATGTTTACTATAATTTATTAAAGGTGTAATTTTCACCCTAATGTATTTATGATCTACAAGATATCTATTTTCAAAAAAATGGACATATGTTTTGAAATTTGATTTTTAGTTTGTAAATGTAGATAAAATCATTAGGCCTGATCAGAATGCTATGATCTAACTTTTGGTTCTTGTTTTTATGGAAAATTTATTATTATTTGTTATTCTGATTTTAACTTTTTTAAATTTTACAGAATCTACACTTCATCTTGTACTTCGTCTGAGGGGAGGAATGCAAATATTTGTTAAGACATTGACTGGCAAAACAATAACTTTAGAAGTCGAACCATCAGATTCAATTGAAAATGTCAAAGCCAAAATTCAAGATAAGGAAGGTATCCCCCCAGATCAACAACGTTTGATCTTTGCAGGAAAACAGCTTGAAGATGGACGCACTCTTTCAGATTATAATATTCAAAAAGGTACGTTGTTATACAAATATAATTTTCAAAACTATAGACAGTTAGGCCATAATTGTACCTAAATTAATTTTTTCATAGATATTTAGTTTGATACAAACTACAAAAACCATAACTTTTCTTCGTAGCCGTTTATTAGTCCTTTTTTAGGAATATGTTAATCTGTAATTTTTTTAAAATTGTAATTTTCAACTTTTAGAGTCACGTTTCATAATTAAATTTAAGTATATGATTATGTAATGAACTTATTTTTGTCCCAACAACTGTGGTTTGGATCCTACTGAACCATTTTCAAATCGTCTTAAAGATTTTAAAATATATTTCTCCAAGTTAGTTGTTAAAACAAATGATATTGGACACGGGTGACAAATAATCACAAATTTGTGGTTTGTCATATTTGTGGTATATGTTTATCACTGTTTATATATATAATACAAGATTTGTCTATTTTTATAACTATTGGACAACCTAAAAATTACTGGCCGCTGTTGTTGAAAAAGTCTAACAAATAAAAGTAACTTTTTCCTTCTTTTTTTTCCGTTTTAAAAATGAACAGTTTAACTTAAAACAATATGAATATCAAATGATAAAAGAAATTGAACACTATTATTAAGATATTTGTTTCGATTAAAGTTAAAATTGAAAATTATAATATTTAAGTAAGTGTTAGTTTTCAGTTTAGTATTCTACATGGTGGGCCATAAGTCACTTAACGAAAATGCATTGCGATAGTGATTATTAATTTATTATAAAATATAAGTTACATATAAATGTTTACAATTAAAGTATTGAATTGTCATATCCAATAACAAACACATACCTAATGTTCAAAGTGTCCTCCAATATTTTCTATACACATACAGAGGTTGTGCATTTCTTCGTGAAGCCTGGGTGTGAGGGGCTGTAGTGGCAAGTTGGGAGCAGAACGCGGGAGGGGAAGTTGCCGTCCCATTCAGCTACTAGTCTGACTAAAGACATTTCTCGGTATTTGTTCTCTAGAAAGTACAAAGTACAAGTACAAATCTCTAGATTTGTACGATCATATTAAAGTTAATAAAGGGTTCCATAACAGAAATGAATATTAACATTTTCGTCCACGATTTTATTGAATAAAATTAATAGTTTACTATTATTATACTTATTAGTATTGTATTTTCGAAATATATAAAACATATCAAAACCTTCACTTCCAGCGCACAAGTCACTGTTCATTCATTCACACATAAATCATAGAACGAAACTATGGCCTAAACATACCTATCACAAAAACATTGTATTTACACAACACTGTATACTTTAAAAAAATATTGTAAACTACAATATTTTGCAACAAATTCACTAAACGAGCAAGCATAATGTTTTTAGAAGCGAGATGATACTCGGACGTGGTGATAGTGCAGACTGATGTTAATTTACCCCCACCCATGAATAACCGGTTATAAACAACTCTCTCCAACCAACCCCAGGCTTCACGAAGAAACGCACAAGCTCTAACATCTTTTAAGCACAGAAGCGCATATAGTGTCAGTGATGCCTTTGGTAGATAATTCTTCAAATACAGATTTAATATGTTCTCTTTTAATGTTGTAGATCCCTTGGTTTCTCTGAATAAACTTCGTCTTTTACAATTCTCCAAATTGAAAAATCCATTAGTGTGATATCGGGTGAACGCGCAGGCCACTAAGTTGTACCTCGTCTTCCTATCCATTCTGTAAAAGTCTCATTCAAGAAATCTCTCACATTGTTCCCGTAATGAGGAGGTGCACCATCTTGCTGCCAAATTAATCTTTCATGAATAGGTTGTAGTTGTTTGAATGCAGGACTGTTTTCCAATTCAACTACTATCTCATGTAACATATCATGGTAATTAACAGCATTGACCGTTTGTTCAAAAATGAATGATCCAATTAGTCTACCAGCAAAGATTCCAGCCCACACACATACACCAGGGGCATTTAATTCAGTCTGCATGACTAAATGTGGGTTTTCAGAAGCTCAGTACACACAATTATGTCTGTTCACTCTACCTTTAAGTTTGATTGTTGCCTCATTGCTCCACAAATAGATTTATAAAATGTATTGTCAGTTTCTTGTCTTATTACGTACCACTCACAAAATTCCATTCGCCTGTCATAATAATCTTCATTCAAACCTTGCAGTGAAGTAGGCCGATATGGTTTCAGCCCTACCGTTTTTAACATTCTTCTAACGCTCGTTCTAGATATACCAAGCTCACTGGACACTCTTCGGGTTGATTTTGATGGCGATTGGACTAAACTTTGCGCTACAGTCATGATGTTTTCTTCTGTTGTAACAGATTTAGGCCTATCTGATCGTGGAAGATCCGCTACAGATACAGTCATTTCAAACCTTTTATTTAAGTTATGAATGGTTGTCGTGATACTGGTCTACTGTTTGGGAAATGCTGCACAAATGACTCTACTACATCATCGTAATTATGATCATGTAACCACCACTGCTGAAGAATAAAAACGTTCTCTTATTGGGAGCTTACTATTCATGACTAACTTATTAAGTTAAATAATTAACTTAATTAATTACAAAACTTAATCAACTAAAATCACTTCTAACAAGGTGCTAACTTCAACATATCTCAAACATAACCTCAAAACAATACTGTTTTTTTGTTGTAACAGCTGACAGGTTACGACTAGAGTCAAATTGATACTGAGTGACTGGTAGTGTCAAGTGACAAGTGACTTATGGCCCACTCTGTATAATATCGTAAATTTCTCTTAAATACAGCCTTTGATTAATTTTTGTGTGTTTGATGTTTTATTTTTAGATTATGTTTTAGATACTTAAAAATAAATAAATTTTATTGCTTTTACAGAATCAACACTGCATTTGGTCTTGCGTCTGCGTGGTGGTATGCAGATTTTTGTGAAGACCTTAACAGGAAAAACAATAACATTAGAAGTTGAGCCATCAGATACCATCGAAAATGTCAAAGCTAAGATTCAGGACAAAGAAGGAATCCCACCAGATCAACAGCGTCTCATATTCGCAGGGAAACAGCTTGAAGATGGCCGCACACTTTCTGATTATAATATCCAGAAAGGTTAGTTTGGGTTATTCTTCTACACTAAATTTTGAATAAGTGAATACAAAGCAAAAACCTTGAGCAACTGTATCAAAAATTCTAGCTTTCATGACTATAATGTGCTGTTAAGCGTGGAACTGGTCTTCGCACGAGCGGTAAAAATATGTTTCAGTACTAGTTTTTTGCTCATCTGAACTTTTCCTTCCTCTTTCTAACTATGTATTTCAAATTATCGTAATTGTCTTAGTTTTTGAGATATAAAGTTTCTACGAAGTTGCAACCATTATTTAACTAATGCAGTTAAATATTTGCTTTCCGATATGTTTATATGACATGTCAAATATCGATTGGTAATGATACCTGCTGATCGATTGGTAAAGTTATACCTGCTGATTCTAACCATCCTATCAGCCATAAACATGCTGCTTTTCACAGCATGGTACATAGACTTATTAGTATACCTCTTTCACCTAATGACTTTCATGATGAACTGAATGTCGTTAAACAAATTAATTTTAATAATAAGTATGATGTTAGTTTAATAGATAATATTTTAAGAAAAAAGTTAAAGCGTAAAGCTGAAAATTTAGTCTACTCTTCCCATAACGAGAGCATTGAAATAGTTAGATATTGTAAATTATCTTATATCAACAGAACTAGTTATAAAATTAGTAACCTTATTTCTACTAAATGTAATCGTAAAGTTGCCTTTTATTGTAATAAAAATCTAGGGAAAATATTGGTGAATAATAAAGATAAAAAAGAAATGTTAGAAAATAGTGGAGTTTATAAAATATCTTGTCAAGATTGTGACTCTGAGTACATAGGTCAATCAGGTAGATCTATAAAAGTTAGAATTAAAGAACATGTAAATAGCTGGAAACATGGCTATAGAAACTCTAACTTTGCTAACCACCTTTTGGACTCGGGTCATAGTTTTGATCCGAAATCGAATGTTAAACTCTTACATATAGAAAATAAAAGCAATAGATTAAATAATTTAGAATGTTTAGAAATAAATAGATCTATTTCACTTGGGCCTATTCTCAACTTAAATGACCACATTGTATTAAATTCGTCACCTCTTCTAAAACCCATCCGTAACATAGTTCATTAACCTTTACCTACCTGCTAGGTCATCCTCCTACCTTCCCCGATTTCTCTATTGTATTTCAGTTTCCTGTTACTCATGTTTATATAGTTGTCTATACTTGTAAATTATCAGTTGCCCGTAGATGCCGCAAGGCGAAACAATTGTAGCTCATTCATACTATTAAAATATTTGAAACTTTAAGCTTTTGCTTTATTTATCCTCGATTGGTAATTTTTCCATTTTTTTAAACGATCTTTGTATCATTTGAAAGAAGAGTTTCAGATTTGTTGAATGTTTTATTCACCTGTACTACTAATATTTCGACTAGTCTGATGTTAGGATTGTTCCTCTATACTGTCTAGGTTTTTTAACTTTAAACTAAATAAATCAGTGGTTCTAATTATGTCACATTTTAATGCTTATACTTTCAAAACAAACTATATTTCTGGTGTTCTGAAATTTTATATTTAGTTTAACATGATATCAAATAGTAATTACAACAATATACATTGTAACTCCTTATACAATATCAATATACATAGTAATAAAACCATGGAACAACAGAAGTTGACCAAATATTCACAAATAAGTACAATATTATTCTTCCTCAACTCCATCTTCGTGATGTGAATCAGCAGGAGAATGTGGTTCCGAGAATGGATCTCCTCTTCGTCTTGCGTAAAATTTGGCTGAACTTGTTAAACTGCTCTTTGTCTTAGTCGTCAACATGTCACTTAGCCTTGAAACTATCAAGCAGTAACAAAAGAATTATCAATTTTACAACAGTTCTACACTGGTTGCCGTAACTGAGCAAACATCACGTTTTAATTTTCTTGTAGTTTTTAAAATCAACTACCCTCTGTGTCTAAAAATCATTGCACTGTTCAACCCCCCCCCCCCCTTGGTTAGAGTAATTCTGTATTGTACATTAATCTTAAAATTTCTACACTAGAACTATTCATACTAAACTTACTTACAAACTATAGTATTTATAATTTGAACAAGCAAAAAACATTGTTCACCCCTTTCTATTATAATTGTTTATTTTATATGTTTACATAATTTTTATTTAAGGAAAACTATCGAAAACTATAATTTTCAAAATTACTTTCTGTTACTTTTAATTTAATTAAATTTTTTCATTGTTATGTCACGGAATTTCTTTCTTTCTCCAAATTTCACCAAAACTTTAACAATCAGAACTATTTCAATTAGAGAAAAAATATTTGTGGCGTAAAACTAACTTTACTCAATCTATCAACTATAATTTCTCCCGCTTAGAATTACATTTTTAGGTCTTTTATAAATATTATAACTTTGCTGTACTCTTCATACTTTACTCTAAAACTCATCGTAAAAATCATAATAATTCGCAGAACATTTTATTCTTTTATAGAATCGTAGAGTACTAATTAATCTGTTATATTACCGTAGAACATTTATTTCGTAGAATCAACGTAAAAATCGCAGAACATCAATCGCCAATCATCTGTAAAATCTACAGAATACCTTAATTTGTTGTAAAATCATTTGAAAATTCGCAGAAACCTCATTTATTGCAGAAACCCCTTCTAAGAACATCACTCCAGCATTTTAATACCACTATTGTACAAAAACCTTTAAAACGTTTTCCTTAATCTTGATATTATAATTTTCTTCGTTAATTCATCAACCTTAATTAATTTTCCACAATTTTTTTTTTTTTTTCCTGGTTATTTCCTTTTAACAATTACTTTGAATTTAACTAAAATATTTTGTATACTACAAAAAATTCAAATCTCTTTTTGAACTTTAAAAATTCTTATTTCTTCCTTAACAAAAGTCTTCAATATTTTTTTTTTTAAATCCATTTTTAGTAATAACAATATTTTGACAAACTTTATATTTAAATTCTTGATTTCAGTCAATGTCAAATTCATCAAGGCAATGTATTCAAAGCAGTAAGTAATGTAATCATGCATTTGGAAATATCCAATAGCTTACAACTATAATTGTAGTATCAAATTCAACCTACACACATTCTAAAAAAGACTTTTGTCAGCATTCCATGCGTAACCTTGCTATCTTGACTAATTACAACCAAATAATGACATGATATAACGTTCGTTTACAATCATCTTGATTCCTTAATTCATCAAGATCAAAAATAAACATTCGTTAAGGCTTTATGTCTATTACTGTGATGACTTTTTCACACGAAAAAGAAAAAACTGATTAAGGTTTAGTGTATGGAAAAAAACAATCAAACTCCAAGGAATATCCCTACTCAGCATGTTATTTAATCTTCACACATCACTTCATTCATAATAAACCTGACATAAGTATTTCTTGTGCCCACTGTTCATTCCTTGTGAAACACAAAAGACTTAAAATTGACCACTAACAACATTAAATATTTCAAAATGCATAAAAACCATACCTATATATTCAAAAATCATTAATTCAAACTGTATAATAAATAAATAATTCTTAAATCAACAGATTAAACAAATTTACACAAAATATATTAATAATCTTCAGAAATAACAAAAATTTGACAATCTAAAAAAGCGTAGAACAAATTGATTGTTACTTCAAAACAAATGTTACTTCAAAACTTAACAATACTTCTCTCAAAGTTTATAAATAACAAATTACAAATCAACTTTTCAACAAATTAACCCATTAATATAAAAAAGTAATCCACAAATTTCAAAAATAACGAAGCAGCACATTAAATAAAGATAAATTAATTGTCTATAACAAAATTTTCCAGTTAACGTTTATCAAGTAAATAAACTTCAAGTCTACAATCAATTAATAAAATCAACAAATAATAAAATAAAGCAATAAAGTGTTTAGTAAATACTAAACCCATGGCCGATAACAATTCAACAAACCTCAACAATAATTTTTAACTATGTTACTAATTTTTCAATAGTTTTAAAAAATGGTAAAAAAAACAACTTTTTTAAAGTAAAAGTCCTTAATCTGTTTTAGTAAAAACTAAAAGCACGGCCGATCCACCATTTGTTAGGATTGCTTCCTTTAAACTGCCTGGGTTCTTTTTTAAACTAAATAAATCAGTAGATCAGTTATCTAATTAATGTTTCATTATTACTTAATACATTTTGACTATTTCTTAATATACTAAGAATCCAGAATGACTCTAATTGTTGTGACTCACATATCTGATTCTACGTTATAGTTTATAATGAATTGTCTCTGAAATAATTACAAGATTTATACATGAAGTTTGCTCACCCTGCTTGGCAATCATGGATGCTTGTCTGAAGTCTCAATACTCTTAGGTAGCTCTCACTCACTAAGTCCCTTTGGCTATCTTCTAGAATTCCTACAGCACTTTCCCTTGATCAATCTTGGCCTACTGACCAAGTTTTCTCCTACCCAAGGGTTTATATATCATTGTAGCATCTGCCTTGCTTGCAAGATAAGCAATTTCTTCAATTTTCCTGGTCTGTCACAATAATTGTTGTCTTTCTGGCTTCTTAAAAAGAACATAGAGACTATATTCCTAACTATAACTTTCCTAATTCCTAACGCTGAACACGCAAAGACATTAGTACAATCATGTCTGGTGATGTTCCTGCTAAAGCTACAAGGTGTAGTGATATCAATTTAACATCTAGCGGTGTCTTGTTCAGTGTGTTGTTAATAAATGTTTTGAGTTTTTTTGATTTAAAATTTATTGTAATTATTATGTTTTGTTGATACAGATTTATCTTCATAGCTATTGTAAGTGTTTAAATAGTCTAAACAAATTTTTATGCAAGTTTGTTGGTGATTTTAGGCTATTCCCACCCTCCTACTCATTTTTGATTAATTTGCTCTAAAATGTATCATTGTAGAAAATGTATAAATTCACAGTTTAATTTTACATATATTTATCTAAATGATTTTAATTGGATTTTTAATTAAATGAATATTTTTTGTGAATTTTTTAAAATAGGCTTAAATATATATATATTTCACACACTTATTCACATTTACACTACAAAACTTTTAGATAGTATAAAAAAAGTTGCAAATTTTATAAGCTTTTTAGGTTCGGTTATTGCAAGATTTTTTTATTCCTGACATGCCATCTCCATATCTTTATGCACCTTTCTGACAAAAATGAGATATAACAGGTTGTGTTTTCTATGAGTATTACTATTTTTGGTGAATTTTTCAAAAAATTAGCCCAACTTTTCAGAATTTTTTTTTAAATCACTATTCACAACTACATTACAAAACTTTTGTAAATCTTGAAACTTTTTTGTTATGTAGTATGTATAGGTTTTTCTATGGCATTTTCACTTCTTTTTTGATTCCAAACATACTAACTCCAAAATCTTGGCATCTAACTTTTTGTTTAATTATACAGATAAATTCTATGCACTTTTCTGAGAAAATTGATATATAAACAAGTTGTGTTTTGCATAATATTACTATTTTTTATGAATTTTTAAAAACCACAAAATGGCCTGTCAATATAGGAGTTTATATGACCCATTCTAGGGTTAATTGTCAGTTCCCATTTTTCAAACATTGGCTCAACGCTGAAACTTTACCCTCCACTGGGATCAAACCTAGAATGTGTTATACAGGTTATCTAAAGTTGTGAGACAGTTATATCAGCTTGTGAAAATTAGACAAATGGATGCCACGAAACTTGATCAAGTGTAATACACAAAGTTGACTACCAATTTATAAAATATGAACTTTTGGTTCTATGTATATGAATCTATGTAACATTAGCTTTAAAATAGTATAAAAATTATTGAGATACGATAATTTTTAATAGGATAAATGTTGAATTTAAAAAATATGATTTTCAGTTGCTCCGCAACGTTCATCTGGTCGCTGCAAACAGCATACTGGATGGAGGGTTAAGAAAGAAAGGCTGGAATATTGCCATTAATTTAAAATAAAACTAACTACAATTATTTTTATAATTATTTTTTATAGTATATTTTATTTATAGTTTTCTTATGATTAATTTTCTTTTTTTATAGTATCTTTTTTATTTTGTAGTTTTCAAAGTTTTGGGCCTTTTTTAATATTTATTATTTTAGATTTAGAGTGGTTGACAACATTTGAAAATAAAAAATTGGAACTTTTGGTTTCAAGATACTGTCAAATTCAAAACATAAAAAAGAGGGAATACAACTGTACTCCAAAAATGAATAAAAGATTAAGTTTGTAAAACATTCTTCGGATAACATGTCATAGAAAGAAAGTACATTTAAATTTCTGGTTAGTCAAAGAAATGTTGGTGTACAAATAACATCTGAACTCTGATGTCTTGTCCATCTTTTTTAGATATTAAATTCTTGGTAATTTTTATAAATATTTCCTTATATGTTCCCAGAATCAACTCTACATTTGGTACTTCGTCTTCGGGGTGGTATGCAGATCTTTGTCAAGACTTTAACCGGCAAGACCATCACTTTGGAAGTTGAACCATCAGATACCATTGAAAATGTTAAAGCCAAGATTCAAGACAAAGAAGGTATTCCTCCAGATCAACAGCGTCTTATTTTTGCTGGAAAACAATTAGAAGATGGTCGCACTCTTTCCGACTACAATATACAGAAAGAGTCAACCCTACATTTGGTTTTACGTTTACGTGGTGGTATGCAAATATTTGTTCAAACTTTAACTGGCAAAACCATCACCTTAGAAGTTGAACCTTGCGATAGTATTGAAAATGTTAAGGCTAAAATTCAAGTCTAATAATAATCCCGTCTAAATTATAAAGTACTAGGATATTTTAATAAATGAAATACGAAATTTTGGTTTTAATTATTACATTTCCATTATAGTTTATTTTTGTAGAATCCTACACTTTTAAGTTACTAGGTTTTAATTTGTGTTAATTTTTACATGGTTCTTATTAATAAATGTTGATTGTATAAATGATTGTATTGGTGTAATTTATTTATTCCTTTATACTCTTATTTTGAATACATGCATTGAAAAAATATGCTCTCTACATTGGTGAAAATATCAAATGTTTGTTATTGGGAAAGTTTAATAAAAAATGTAAACTATTCAAGTTTATAGAGACATTTGTACTCATTAGTTGACATTATGACTGGTGTTTAGCTAGGATGTGTTATCCCGCAATTTTTATTAAATTTGATTTATACAAATCTGGTTTTCCCATTAAAATGTTGATTTCCCTACGCTCTGTGTTAATAACGGAAGAAAAAAACACAGTTTTTGCATTTCATCCATTTAAAATGGTCTTGAATAAAATACCGTTGTAAAGCTAATGTTCCGAGATGCATAATCAAAAAAAAAAAAACCATAAAACGTTATAAATAATAATATTTAAAAAATTGGTAAAGTTTGGATTTTTTGATACGTAACATCAAAGACTTGAACTGAGCAGTTGTAAACATAAATGATTTCATTCTTTCTTTAATTTTCCCAAATATATATTTCTGTCAATAAATCTACCATAATACTGTTCTATAGATCACATCATCTTCCTCTTTCGATCAGTGCTTTCCAAATTTTTCTATCCGTTATAGTTTTTAATATAATATAAAACTTAAAAACAAAATCAAGAATTTTAACATTTGTTTTTATACACCCTAAAAGTCACATTTTTTTCACTTCAACTTATATCCTAGTACTTGGTATTTTATCGAAATATATAATATATCATTGTAAAGGTAATGTTTCAATCTTTCATAATCATGTATACCAAAATTCTTCTCACGAAAAATAAAAAATCAAGAATTTGATTAAGTTGACTAATATTCCGCTAGAGCACCTCATCTGACGCAACAGCGTTTATATAGAAAAATTTATACTCGATAATATAATTTTCAAAAATCGTAATTCTTGTCCAAATACCACAAGTTGACAATATTTTATAGTATTTTTCTTTCTCTTACGAACTACGTATTCAAAATTAAGCTATTTGTAATAGTTTATGAGATTTATTACATTCTACGAAATAGTAACCAAAATGAACCAGACTCATTTTCTTTTCATTGCTAAATAAGAATTATCAATTACTTGCATTGATATTTTGTAATCGGTCTTTACACTTTTTAGGAAGATGAAATTTAGATCTTTCAGTTAGTACAACCCATTACATCAGATTAATTTTAGGTGATTCTTTCTGAACTTCAAATTATAGCTGTTGTATTGGCTTGATTTGTGTCCTAAGTATGTGCCTAATCAATAGTGTTTCGTGAGTGGCTCGATTTATTTCTGTTATTGTAAACTTATTTACAGTTATTTATTATTATAATTTGTTTATACAAGTTATAATATGAGTGTTATTGTCAGGCTTATCTAGTACTGAGATTAGTTGACAAAGGTTATGTCAAATTTGGCCTAACTTTTTAGCAAATTTCCATTTGTTTACATATAAAAATAATTCTGTCTAATGAAAATTTTATAAATTATGTTTTTACCAAAATGTATATAGATTTATATATATATATAAATTATATAAAAAATGTTGATATATGTATTTTTTTTTTTTTTTTTTTTTATGAATAAACTTGGACTAAAAAATAAAAAAATAATTCTGATACAATTAATTCTTTCTTAGTGAATCGTATATAGGAATGAGACTTGTTAGTGTGCAATCACTTCCTACTCTTGCGAAGTTCCGAAAACATCGCGCCCCATGCTTTTTGGGTTTGTTATTTTTCATAAAAAGTAAAATGATTACCTTTTTCTGTGGAATTTTGGCTTTGGCTAGTAAGAATTTTGATTCCTCACATAACTCTAAATATTTTACATATATATTTTTCATTACACATGTACAATTCTATGCACTTTTCTGAAAAAAAAAAAAATTATGTAAAGAAGTTGAATTTTCCATTTACTATTTTTGTTTTTGGTGATTTTTTTCAAATTAGGCGTAACATTTGTAAAATTGTTTTTGGAAAATGTAACAAATTAATTATTTTTTAACAACATTTATTCATAATTCAATTACAAAACTTTTGTATATCTTGAAAAACGGCTATAAGAAATTTATTTTGGATGATATAGATTTTTTTCTGAAAAATGTTAACTTCATTTTTTGATACCTATCGTACTTACTCCAAAACCGTTTAATATATTTATATTAGTTATACAAGTTAGGTTTTGCATAAAATTAATATTTTTAAATAAACAACTTTTAACATTTGCTGGAAGGTTATGAAAGGAACATTTTTTTCTCAGTACAAACTGATATCACAGAATTGGATTATTCTAAAGTTGCACCAATTGTTCATTTAAAAAAAAAAGTGTTACTCTTGTGGCACAGATTATTCCAAATTAAAAGTAATAAGATACTTTCCACCAAAACCTTGGACAACATCTGTATACACTGTCTATCTTTGGGTTCGTCACATCCGGTTATTACCTATACACTTTTTTAAGCATCTGCCTTTTTTCAAAGATTGCTGAGCCTCTTTTTCTCCTAACAACTCTTTGTTTACAGTATTTTTAATTATAGCTTCGGGTAGAGTATTTCCTTGGTTTCCCCCCTTACCATTCCTCTAAAAATATACTGGCTTCCTACTGAAACTATTTCCCTTTATTTGATTGTTTTATTTTTTTTTCAAACTTAATTATTATTTCCTCCCCTGTTAGTTGAATCTTCATGTATTTTTCCTTCATATTAATTTTAGCTTTTAACTCCTACAGGTCCTAAAATTATTTTTGTAGAACATTTTGAATCTTTAATATCAACATTACTTGTTTATTTATTTTATATGATTTTCGACTTCTGATACTGGGAGTTCCAAAATTTTGATTCTTTCTTTTTGTTTATTGATGAAAAGTACCAGTATCTATTTCCACCATAACTAATTTACTTCCTAGATTTACGGGAATTTTGGGAGTTTCTTTATCTTTTGTTTAAAAAAATATTGTTTATCTTTTTCTAATAAGTCCTCCCGTAAATCTAAGTGTAATCCACAGTTTAGGAGTATTCTGCAGTTTCAGGATTTTATTTTTAGCTACATTTTCGTCCTTAGTGAACGAAGTGCCCCTATCTTGAACCCTGTAGTGAAGGTCCCCCTCTTACTTATTCGTTTTTCAAATAAAAAAAATACCTTTTTACATTTCTCATTTTCTTCCTTTTAAGCTATCTATTAGTTCCCTTATATATGAAAATTGTAAATTCTTTGTTTTATTACCTTCTCTTATTTGTTTAAGTTTACAATTTTGTTTACCCCATTATTCACTACATTATTTATTAAAATTACATTTTGTTTATTATTTTAATTTTATCATCAGCTTTAGCATTATCCGATTTCGTATCCTGTATCCTGTAGAAAGGCCTCATTTTTGTGGCAGGTTAGGTGAAGGTTCTGTGGGCGTTGGAGGTCGGAGTCTGTTTAGAGTATCACCATAAGGTCTTGGGTTAAGGTTAGGTTGTTTAGGATAGGCTGGTGTTTGCCTACTTTACCTATTTGTATTCAAGTTCCAGCTTCTTTGACACGATTCCTCCATCATATCGATATTGGTTAAGAAAGCAATTGCTTCCTCTATCATTTCTGTAGGCATTCCCATATTAGTCGTCCTAATGTGTTGCATAATAGTAAACATTAGATATTTATCAGGAATTTGTGGATCTAGGTCACTGGCTTTGTTTATTATCATACAAAAGTATTCTGCTTTTGTCATACTTCCCTGTTTGTTAAATCTACCATATTCCACCTTATTTCTAACTAATTTCTGAGACTGTAAACTCCAATAATGTTCTATAAACAGTTTTCGAAAATCAGTATATCCCATTTCCCCTCTTTTTACAACATTCCATCACATCTCAGCATTTGATATAAATGCCCTTCTAGCACTTTCAATTTCTTGTTCCAAAACTTTGCCTTTCTTCCTTCTCGTCTTTTTTCTCTATCTCAACAACTTCTCTTCTTGTTTTCTTTCTAGAGTAATTCCTTCCACTCCTCTTTTTTGTCTGAACTAATTTTCTTTCTCCCTTAATTTCCTCTCTTCTCGGGTAATTTTTTCCCCTCTTCTCCTTTCTTCTTAAATCATATTTTGCTTTCTCTTTGTTTTCTAAGTATTCCATAAATGACTTCAATTCTGCAGATTCCTTCGCCATTTTTTAAATTTTATTAATTTACTTATTATTAATTACTAAAAGATTTTTTAATTAATTTTACTTGGTTCGATTTCTTTTTGTTTTATCACCCCTTACTATTTTCTCCAATTTTATTTAATTGAATTAATGATTTATTATTACTACTCCCTCCCAAATTCGGACAATAACAACAGATCCCCAGAATTGATGGTATGTGGTATATTTTTACTCATTAGACAAGCTTGTGAAGATAACGAGATTGATGACGTGATATACTATCAATTCGATTTCGACAACGAACCACGATTACACTAGTTTCCTCTTGTACAAATCGATCCAGAATTTGACGACGATTTAACTAAAATTACGCGAACATTTCAACGAAAAATCTTACGTTGTGGTGGGGGTGGAAGTGATAGTGAGAGAACAGTGTGCTCACAGTTCAGTCGAGACCATGGAGACCAAAATCTTCTATTGTTTTTCTTTAAAGTGTTCCAGCATTTTATCTTTTCATGCTATCACACCTTGAGTAAGCTTATTTTGTAAGTCTTTGCTAGGGATTCACGTATAACTTCGAACTACGTCTCTAGGCCTTCCTATGCTTGCATAATCGTCGATTTAATTCTTAAGTATATCCCATTTTCTAACTTTGCCAACACCTTTTTTCACAAAACTAGCTGGTTTTGTAGCACACTGTATTTTGAGTCCAGTAGCTGCAACAGAATTTTAGTCCGTTATTCAGAACAATCTTTTTCACACCTCCGCATTTCACACTTTGTTGTTAATTAATTTGCCTGAAATTGACATAACATGTTTAATACATGTTTTTAAGCATTATTCTAGGATTTGAACTTCATATCATTTTTAGTTGTCACACTAAGGTGAGAAAACTATATCCCACACATTGGTTATTAAATTTTTAAAATCTTTAATTTATGTTAAACTTTTATTCATTCAGCTAATTGTATAGCCACCATCTTTAAATTTCTTTTTTAATTCCACTTTTTCAAAAATTATTCAAACTAAATTAATCTTGTTTTTCTTTATTGTTTTCAAAAATACTTCATTTTCCCAAAATCGCTTCATTTCAAAATTTTATTTTTACTCTACATTGGCGTGTGTCAACTTATATGAAATACTCGTAATAGATATATTATGAATTGTGTACAGTTTGTACTACAATTGTATATCCTCTACAGTAGAGAGTGGGTCACTTTAGGGCAAAATTGGAGTTGTTGATTGGTTGGTCGTGGTGGTGGATGGTGGGTGGTGTGGTGGGGGTGGTTGGAGGTGTAGTGGAAGAGGTTGGGCGTAGTGAGACCTCCCCTTTCCCCCGCCGCCATTTTTGTTGTCTTGCGTGTTACCCGAAGACAGACACACTACCGACTAAGCAATCGCGTGTACTCGTTGAGTAGTCGCCGTCGAACGTAACCAGAACGCGCAAACATAGGTTTGACCCTGTGTGATATAGATGTTCAATGCGCACGTTGGTGAATGTGAACACTATAAATCACTGAATCCCCTACCACAAGTTTGGTAAAATAACAAATGAAATATTTATTTGCCTTATGTTATTATAATTCCCTGATGTACATTTCGGTAACCACGTTACCATCATCGGAGGGATCTGAACTAATACTAACAAAATATGAAATCTTAAAAGCTAAATTAATGCCATATTCTCCCCTCCACCTTACTTCCAGTGGTTCGGACTTTCAGCGTAGGACCTTGGCAGAAGCGGCTAACAGTGTACGTTCCTGTCCTTGGGAAAGTCCGTAGGTTGAATATGGCAATATCTTAAAATTACTTTAACCTAGAATCTCCGTTAAAACAAAAAACTGCACTGAGAACAAAAATAATAACAAGTACATTGAAATAAAAACATAGAATAGGCATTAAACAAAAAACTACATTAAGAAAAAAAAGTAACATGTACAATTAAAACAAAAACTATATTGGATCAAAAATCCTAACATGACTTCAAGGTTTACCTAGGTTTTAGCAAAGAGAATAAATTGAATTAGGAATAGGACCTTTATCTGAGTTAAGCAACTTATTTAACATTACGCTCTTAACCATTTTCACAATTCACATTTTGTATTCCCAATTCATGGTTCGTTTGAAGTAAGTGCTTAGCCACACTAGATTTCTCTGGCCTATGAACTACATGTTCTTTAAATTCGGTTAGAAATTTTCTCCGTTTGGCCTAGATACACCTCATCACAATCGTTACAATTAACTTCATAAATACCAGACTTCTCCAACATCGGGATCTTATCTTTAGAATTACCTAATAAATTTTTAAGATTGTTATGACTTTTATAAGCTATCTTGATGTCAAGACAATTAAAAATGGAGCCCAAACCTTTAGTGAGGGCAAAATCAAAGGTTAAACTGCAATATCTGACTTTATTTTTAACGGGTTGGAGAGTCGTAGAATTTATTCTGTCATTCTTTAATAACATAAGGCAAATAAATAATTCATTTTATTTTATTTGTGTTTGTGTTATTGTATCAAACCTGTGTGATATGTTTGTACATTTCGTTAAACGACGACCATGGAGGTGGACCACGTACCACTTACGGTTAAGGTTACTCTGAGGTTATGTACATTGTATACAACAACAAATCAGTATTTAAATTACAGAGTAGTGTCTACAGCCAACACCGGTACATTTAATGTGTAATAAATATTTATATAAGTTATAGTTCCTCCGTCGGCTATCAGGGTGTTGCACCGGTCAATCACCCAAAGTTTGTACGTATAATGTGTTGCGGACAAATGTATGCTTACCACAGTTTATTTGTGTTTATGTATCATATACGTGTTACACCTAAAACCTATGACCAAAGATAGTTAACCTAACCTATCTCTAACTTATGTCTATTATAATGTATGAAATGTTTATGTTCCTACTTTTGCCTAAACCTATGCTTACCACAGGCTACATGGGTTTATGTATCATATACGTGTTACACCTAAAACCTACGACCAAATATATTTAAATTAACCCTAGACTTAACTATGTCTATTATAACGTATGAAAAGTTTATGTTCCTACTTTTGCCCTAATGTCGAGTGTTCCAAAGTTCACTCCTAGAGGAGGGGAGTGTCGTTAATAGTTCCAACGATCGCAGCTAGTGTCGTGCAAAAGTATTTTCAGCCAGAAGCTACCCAACCATCAGTTCACACCCTCATATTCCAAATAATCATAGTACCTACCCAAAATTAACCGTACCTACCCCAAAATAACCGGTGCTTACCTCTTAACTGGACCTGTCCGATCCTTGACACGGTGCCAAGTGTTACACGAGACTCTGTGTTTAAGGTGGTGTGGAGAGAGAGAGAGAGAGAGAGAGAGAGAGAGAGAGAGAGAGAGAGAGAGAGAGAGAGAGAGAGAGAGAGAGAGAGTGTGTGTGTTTTAGTCTTATTATGGACGATGTGTCATAATGTTTTTTCAAACTATTTAACAACCAAAATATATTTTTACCAACCAAAATATACTTTTGGCAACCGATTTACTACCCAAAATATACTTTTAGCAACCGATTTAACAACCAAAATATACTTTTAGCAACCGATTTACCAAACCCAAACATCCAATTAGCAACCGATTTACTAACTCTATCATGTTAGCAACCGATAATCGGTCTTTGAGTTCGTCTTCTAGAGATTTGCCCGCATCCACTTGCAGCCATTTTTACATGTACAGACTTGTCTTTGCTTCCCCTCTCCCACTGCCGTTACCATATTAATTGAAAATGCCAGAATATTAAACTTGTACTACTTCTGTGTGAACAACTGCCGTGTAAAGAGCTATGGAGCCAATTTACATTGTTTCCTCCCAAAGTATTGAGAGGGAAAATTTTTACTCTAAAGGACTAAAATTCAGTTTAAATTTCATTCACCACCCGAGAATTTCACGCAAATTGATTGGATAAAAAAAGGCTTTGAATGTTTGGTGGACAAGATGAAAAAGGAAAAGCTGATGGTGCTTTACGTTTACTAGTAGAATTATGTAATGCTGTAGATTTATACCATCTAAATAAAACAGAACTGAAACAAGAATTAACAGTTATGTACAATAGGAATGATTTTTCAACGGCAACAGGGTCTTTACGGCTACTTAACTTTATCTATGATAATAATCTTAAAGATGTGCTTTCAGAGTCAGTAAAACTTTTACAAGTTATATGCACAATACCAATGACAACTTCGGAAAGTGAAAGATGTTTCTCTACTCTAAAACGAGTAAAAACGTTCACCAGAAGTACGATGAAAGGAGAGAGACTTAGCGCCCTCGCTATGTGTTTCATTGAAAAGGCTTTGTTATCAACTCCAAATTTTAATGAACGTGTGATTAACCACTTCGCTAGTCAGAAGGAGAGGAGGGTGGACTTTACTTACAAGCAGTTAAATTGAAGGTAGGCCCTATTTTTATTTTATTAGCTGTAGACTATACAAACTTTGCTTCATAATCGCTATGTAGACCCCACATGTTTTTAATATGAAGTGAATAACACCTTGTGATACGCCTGCTTTCTGAA
Organism: Aphrophora alni; assembly: GCA_963513935.1. Taxonomy (NCBI): domain Eukaryota; kingdom Metazoa; phylum Arthropoda; class Insecta; order Hemiptera; family Aphrophoridae; genus Aphrophora; species Aphrophora alni. Next base: position 39,597,192 of record OY740765.1, on the reverse strand, counting down.
CCGTAGTGTATGTTTTGATAACATGCCTTCCCTTACGTGTATAAAATAAAACAGATCCCTCCCATTGCCCTTAACCACCGGCCGCTACTGAGAGAGTCACGTTTCAAATAATTTTAAGTGTTATAGTTTTTATTATCTATAAAAATTAACCAAAATCAAGAATTTTAACACGTTTTACAGTAAATACTATACGATGTTCGTGTCATTGTATCGGAATGTGTTATAAATCATTGTCAAGGTAATGATTCAAGTTTTCATAATCATGTAACCGAAATTCTATACAGCATAAGTTAAAAATTAAGCTATTCAATGTAGTTTGTAGTTGAAATGTTATTACGTTAGGGAGTACCACGTGATAAACCTGTGCAATATAAGAAAATGTGATTTCATTGTTCGTATAATTTTTGTTAATAGTAATTCTAGTCCAAATACCACACGTTGAAAAAGGAAGTCTTTCTTTCTCTTTCGAACTACGCATTCGAAATCATCTAAGCTCTTATAGTTTAAAAGATATATACATTCTACAAAGTTATAACCAATGGAGTTTTCTTTTCTTTGATACGTTTACGAAATGTCAAATATACGTTTTTACATATATATATACATATATATATATATATATATATATATATATATATATATATATATATATATATATATATAAGTAGTAGTACAGTATTACGTTTTTTGACGATCTTATACTAGAAGCATTGTAATTTAGAAATTCAAATCTGTGAAATGTTTTATTCTATTTACCTGTCCAACTAATATTTAGGTTTAGACAAGGAAATAATTCATAAGCAAAGTTGTCTGGTGACATTGTTCCTTCTAACAGTTAGTTACGTGCATGTCGCTGGCCCGGCCATGTCGGAATTTGTAAAAACTAATTATGCCAATATTTAGTACCTATTTCGTACTATTTAGTACCTCCAATCAAAAAATTAGTACCTCTTCCCTAACCGAGTAATCAAATTTTTTAAGGTGCCGGGCCAGCGACATGGCTCCCCGGCCATGATCGAATTTGAACTAAAAAATTACACCAAGATTTAGTACCTATTTCGTACTAATTTGTACTTCCAATAAAAAAATTTGTACCTCAAAGGTAACCGAGATACAGCCCGTTAAAGGTAAAGGTCAATGACCTCTCTGCCCGGCCATGTCGGAATTTGTAAAAACTAATTATGCCAATATTTAGTACCTATTTCGTACTATTTAGTACCTCCAATCAAAAAATTAGTACCTCTTCCCTAACCGAGTAATCAAATTTTTTAAGGTGCCGGGCAAGCGACATGGCTCCCCGGTCATGATCGAATTTGAACTAAAAAATTACACCAAGATTTAGTACCTATTTCGTACTAATTTGTACTTCCAATAAAAAAATTTGTACCTCAAAGGTAACCGAGATACAGCCCGTTAAAGGTAAAGGTCAATGACCTCTCTGCCCGGCCATGTCGGAATTTGTAAAAACTAATTATGCCAATATTTAGTACCTATTTCGTACTATTTAGTACCTCCAATCAAAAAATTAGTACCTCTTCCCTAACCGAGTAATCAAATTTTTTAAGGTGCCGGGCAAGCGACATGGCTCCCCGGCCGCTGCTTTGGTGATTCAATTACAATTTATTTTCGGAAACTCTCATCCAACCAGTACACTACAATGGTTAATCCGAGGCTGGTTAACAGAGGTTCTACTGTACTATAGGCCCGATGACACAAACCAAAACACATGAGACAAAAACCAAAACATTCAACAAAAACATTCCTTCGGCCAAGCAGAACAAAGCAGGAAGGTCGAATCAATTTTCTCCAGACAACCCCTAACAACTCGCAAATTACAGGGGGAAATTGTACAAACTACAAACTACGTGAAGTCAATAATTATACGAAATAAAAATTTGAGTTCAAATTCGATCATGGCCGGGGAGCCATGTCGCTGGCCCGGCACCTTAAAAAATTAGATTACTCGGTTAGGGAAGAGGTACTAATTTTTTGATTGGAGGTACTAAATAGTACGAAATAGGTACTAAATCTTGGCATAATTAGTTTTTACAAATTCCGACATGGCCGGGCAGAGAGGTCATTGACCTTTACCTTTAACGGGCTGTATCTCGGTTACCTTTTGAGGTACAAATTTTTTTATTGTAAGTAAAAAATAGTACGAAATAGGTACTAAATCTCGGTGTAATTTTTTAGTTCAAATTCGATCATGGCCGGGGAGCCATGTCGCTGGCCCGGCACCTTAAAAAATTAGATTACTCGGTTAGGGAAGAGGTACTAATTTTTTGATTGGAGGTACTAAATAGTACGAAATAGGTACTAAATCTTGGCATAATTAGTTTTTACAAATTCCGACATGGCCGGGCAGAGAGGTCATTGACCTTTACCTTTAACGGGCTGTATCTCGGTTACCTTTTGAGGTACAAATTTTTTTATTGGAAGTAAAAAATAGTACGAAATAGGTACTAAATCTTGGTGTAATTTTTGAGTTCAAATTCGATCATGGCCGGGGAGCCATGTCGCTTGCCCGGCACCTTAAAAAATTTGATTACTCGGTTAGGGAAGAGGTACTAATTTTTTGATTGGAGGTACTAAATAGTACGAAATAGGTACTAAATCTTGGCATAATTAGTTTTTACAAATTCCGACATTGCCGGGCAGAGAGGTCATTGACCTTTACCTTTAACGGGCTGTACCTCGGTTACCTTTGAGGTACAAATTTTTTTATTGGAAGTACAAATTAGTACGAAATAGGTACTAAATCTTGGTGTACTTTTTTAGTTCAAATTCGATCATGGCCGGGGAGCCATGTCGCTGGCCCGGCACCTTAAAAAATTTGATTACTCGGTTAGGGAAGAGGTACTAATTTTTTGATTGGAGGTACTAAATAGTACGAAATAGGTACTAAATATTGGCATAATTAGTTTTTACAAATTCCGACATGGCCGGGCCAGCGACATGCACGTCAGTTAGTTGTTAGTTCAGTTCAATATAGTGATGTGTGAGTTCGAATTAAAATACTTGGTGATTCCGAGTATCAAAATCCTCGGAAGAGTCCGAATATTAAAATCATCGGTTTCGTATTAAAATACTCGGTCAAAATCCTCGTAACTAAGAACAAGGAGGAGGTAATGTGCGAGTACTGCGAGTATCCTCGGACAACGATATTCGTTAGTGTTGTGTGTTGATATTCCAAACAAAATACTCGGTTACATTAATTTGGTTACATTAGTTTCTAAGCTGATTTTTCACTACACATTAATTAAACATTACGATTTTGAGTTATAATGATTTAGATTGGGTAACAAGTTCAATTTAAAATAACAATAATATTCATTTATTTCCACAATAACAAAAAGTAAGTTAAATTATTATTTAATTGTTATTACTTATATTTAAATAAATATTAATAGGTTACCATCTTTATAAAAAATATAGTAAATTAACTTATTTTAAATAATAACTAAATTATTAATGTTGGTAATAATTGTACTTACGTTTAATTACTGAATTTGTGTCGAGGCAGGATAACATTTAATTACGTATTACAAGTGTCAATCACATATTGTTTAAAAAAATAAATACTTGGTGGATCAGTCTAACAGATAGAAATAATTATAACACACACACACATAATGCGCATAATCATTCTGCGCAGATACTCGATGTCGAACTAGTAATACGAGTATTGAAATATTTGAAATCATTCGAAGCGGAATTCGGAATATTGCGAGTATTTATTTCACCCGAGTATCAACATCGCTAGTTCAATAGTTTAATCGAGGTTGAGTTAGTTTGCTGCACAGTAAATAGTTGTTTCGATAGTTTTATAGATTTTAATATATTGTGAATTATTTATAAGTTTTGTTGATACAGATTTATCGTTACAACTATTGTAAGTGTTTGAATAGTAAAAAAAAAAGTTATGTTGGTAATTTTTGGTTAAAATTGTTGGAGGTTAAGAGAATTTTTCTCATTCTTGATTACAGTAAATATATAGTGTTCCTGTCGTTGCTATTTACTAGCTAAATGTAGGCATTTTGTGTTCTTCTTATCTCTTTTTGCATCAATTATATCATCATTTACATGCATTTGACTTTTGAATTACTGAAATCTATTATTTCTGTCGAAAACAACCTATTTAAAATGACGATATGCAGGCGTTTGAGATTAATTCGGCTCTTTACATTACTACATATGTCAGGTAGAGGTAAATATAAATGATGCTGTCCAAGCGATTTTAGTGCTAAATCTCGCAATTCGTCTTCCAAATAGCGGTTTTTTCATCATTTCAATACTTCTTCTCAAGGCATGTCACTTTTTATCTTTCACAATTCATTATTTTTTACGAAGACCGATTTAAAATGACTAATAGCATTTTGAGGTTATTTCTAAAGCTATTTCGTCAATTTTAAGTCAAATCTATCGATTTTTTTTGTTTTTCTTCATCTGCGAAACTAATTCTGTCTTAAGAACTGTCAAACCAGGTCTGGGAAGGTAACACACACAAATATATACACGGGATGAACATAATCATGAGACACTCAATTTTCCATAGGAATTAATATAAACAATGATGAGTCCTTAAATTAAATTATAATGAGTTCTTAACCTCATAATCCTATGATTTCGTACTTTTAAATTGCTTATTTTTGACAAAAAATAATGGATTTTCATACTTGAAAATGTTCTTCCCATTTTAAGGATCATCCAATTGTTTAATAATGAGATATGTAAAACACGATTTCATGAAATTTCATTAAATCGCAATGTGGTATCAGATGGACATTTACCTTACTGTCAATCATGTGCCTAACCAGACCTAGTTAAAGAACTACAGGTTTTTTGAGACCTAGTTCTCATGATTCTTAAATCATAGAAGCATAGTAAAATGAACCTGTGAAATTTATTGTAGTGCGCTTGCATTCCACAAGTGATTTCAATGTGCATAATCTATGATACCTAGATGCATAGCGTGATTGCGTAGGTTAGAATGTCAAGAAATGCTTAATTTTGCTGATTTTGAAGTGAAATATGGTAATGTGAAACATAAAAAGTGTAAAGCGTAATAAAGGATGATGCAATAGTTATAACAGAAGGTTTTTAGAACACAAATAGCATAAATTTAGCGAGAAAACAGCAACGACAGAAACACTACATATTTACCAAACTTGTCTGGTGACGTTTGTTCAGTTGAGTTGTGTTGTTGTAACAAAGCAATCTGATGCTTAGCGTTGTGTAGGCACATGTAACTACGCAGTAAATAGTTGTTTTGATAGTTTTATGGATTTTAATTTATTATGTTTTGTTGATATGTGTTGATTTAGATTTATTTTCACAACTATATTCTACAACTATTGCAAGTGTTTGAATAGTCTAAACAAATTTTTATTCAAGATTTTTGGTGATTTTTAGGTTAATATTTTTGGAAGTTAAGACAGTTTTTCCCATTCTTGATTACTTTCCTTAAAAACGTATCATTGCAGAAAATTTATAAATTCATAGTTCAGTTATATGGTTAATATGTAATGTTCCTGTCATTACGATTTATTAGCAAAATGTATGAACTTAGTGTTCTACCTACCTCCTTTTGCAACAATTAGATCATCCTTTACTATGCATTTCCCTTTTGGATTATAGAAATCCACTATTTCTGTCAAAAACAACCTATTTAAAAGGACAATATCCTGGGCTTTTGAGGTTAGTTCAGCTGTTGACTTCGAATGACAACTCGTGAATCTATTGAATGCGTAAATAGCTCTGTTTAGAGAATTGTCAAACTACCTAACCAGACCTAATTAAAGAACTGGTCTGGGAAAGTCAATATATACAGGGTGTTTCACGAGAGGTTGGCACAACTTCAGGAGATGATAGGGGACCTAAAAAAAAGCAAAATGTTCATATGAACATAGGTCCGGAAATGCTTCGTTTTCCATCTGTCGGCCATTTCGTGTTTTTAGAAAAATTAATAGAAATGATTAAGATTATGAGTTTAAATTTTGTATAAATATGTATTATTTTTGCTATTTTATATCAGTATACCAAGATCTAAAACTTTACTATTTAAATATTCAAAATGGCAACCGTTTAAAATGTTTAAAGTCAAATATCTCGGAAACCGTAAATTTAAAAAAAATAGTATAAAACAAAATATTTATATTTTTTTAAGTTAAACAAAATGGGGTTTTAAATTTTTCTGTAGTTTGAAAAATAACCAAGTTTTCGTAAAAAAAACCTAAAGCAAAAAAAAATTGGTAATTGTGAAGAAGACACAAAATTATTAAAATACACATTTTTATCAATATGGAAATTATTTTTACATTTGTCTTATTAAAAAAACACTTAATTCTTAATTAAATAGTACATTTCAGGATATTGAACCAAGGATTCGTACTCAAATAAATAAAACAAAAGATTGGCAATCTTCTGGGAAAAAAACAGAATAAGTTGGCTGCAGGGCTTAGTTAGCAGTTGGTAAACATTGAAATTACAAATAGTCACATTGAGCACTGATATAATGTATTGTGAAACATTAAAAGTGTAAGGTGTAATAAAGGATGATCTAATTGTTCCAACAGAAGGTATGTAGAACACGAATTGGATAAATTTCACTAGTAAATCGCAATGACAGGAACACTACCAGTTTTACATATGTTTCTCAAAATAATGGTATATAATAAGTTGTGTTTTCGACAATATTAATATTTTTAGTGATTTTTTTAAAAATAATCGTAACTTTTCAGTAAGTTTTTCCATTATAAAAATTGAGTTTTCAACATGTAAATTGTATATATTGAATAATATTTTTATAAACTTTTATTCACAACTATAACAGAAAAAATTGCCTTTGACATCAATCAATGGAGAATTAAACAAGGAAAATTTAGATCACTTGGTTAATTTATATTATCGTCCAAACTCGAGTATCCATACTTATTTAACTGGCAGTAGACCCTATTTATATTTTTAGCTCTATTTAGCCTATGGATTGGGATATTTACATTTAATTATTACAAATAATTTTATATATGCCCATTAGGAAACGCAATTTTATGCTATTGCTCGCTTTATATTTTAGAAAAAGACTAGTTTGTTTTGTATGTGACTTTGATGTTATTTTTCCCATTACATTTCTTATAGTATGATTTAATATATTTTCAAACTCACAAGAGGCACATTGAGGATTATTTGATATTTTTTGTAATCTAGATTTGTTCTTGTGTCTTCATACTAATTTGTCAATTGTCATGCTTCTATAACCATTTGCCGCCATAGCAATATGTTTAAAATCATAATTCTTGTAGTCAGTATCGGTAATGGGGATGGTAAACAGATGGTGTGTGAAACTATTAATCCCTGGTAATTTTTGTTCTGGTGAATGGTGCGAGGAGCCGTGAATAGTTAGGTCAGTTGTTGTGTTTATCGAGTAGCCTAAATTCATTATTGGCATTGGATATGCTTAGGTTAAGAAAGCTTAATTTGTTGTTATTTTCCAATTCAATGGCAAAGGAGAGGTTGGGTGTGCATACTTACTGTTCAGATAGTTTTTTAAGAATTGTCTTGTATTGGCGTTGAATAGAAAAATGGTGTCATCCACATTATCTGTAATAAAATATTATGTTATGATTATAATATGGTTTCGCATAAAATGTCAGGAAGAGGCTTCCAATATTTTGGAAAGTATGCTATATTAAACCCATGATATTTTTAATTGTTGTTTAATGTATTTTATCTTTGTTAACTTTTTATAGAGCCTCTTTACACCTTATAACATGTTATGTTGTTAATTAAATTTTATCAAGGTTTACGATTTTTAAATAGTTTTATTATTATTAAAATTTTATATTATTAATTTTATTCTCAATGATCACCGAATTGTTTTTTGTTCTAACTCCTTCAACCAAAATATATAACATGATAATCGTTTGTAGGAGATTTCCCAGAAGTTTACATTGTCGTAGCATCTGAAACAGTATACATAAAGTTATTAAAGGTATTAATTATAGCATAAGAATCGTAAATTACATAATAATCTGGACTTTGCAAATATAATTTATTGTTAAATCTCTTATTGTTTCAGAACTACATCATGGAACATTCATATCTTTTGGATAACAAAAAAGAAGAAAATGTAGATATAGAAATAAAACAAGAGGAAGTCAGTTTTGAGTTGATAGAAGAAGAAGAAAACGGCTTGATCAAAGATGAGACTGAATCAAATAATGAAATAAAGGACGAAAACGACGTTAAGGAGAATACAGATGAGGTTTACCAAAGCAAGATGATGGAAATCATCAATGTGAAAGCTGAAGAAGAAATAGATAATGTTTGGTAAGTAGGTTAAGTACAAATTATGTGAAGTCTTGCCAACGTTTGAAATAATTTTTGCTGATTTAAATTTAAATAGTTTTTTAATTAAAATCGGCCTTTATGACGTCATGGTTTTTTTTCCCCCAATTATTCAGTATTATATTTTGCATTTGGTTTTGAGTCATTAATATTCATACTTCATTAAAATATGAATGAAATCTGCATAACTGATTTTGAAAAATTGCATCCTTTTATATCATCTCTATAGTTGATTTTTGAATATTTTAGCTGAAAATTCATGAATTAGAATTTTTGGGATATGGAAATCAATATATTTTGTTTGAGTTCTTTGAGAGAAATGTGATTAAATTGTTGTAGCCGATTTTGAAAAAATCATAATTTTTCATTTTTTTCTTATTAAACTCACACGTCTTGAATTATTGAGAAAATGGAAAAAAGTCCCAATGTATGTATACATACATATTTGATTAAAATCTGTCCACATGTACTACAGAAAACATAAAGTTACTAGTTTGAACTATGTTAATTAAATTAGTTATCTTTTGGAACTTCTATTTTTCGGTAAATGTTAACTAATTTTAATTCTGAATATCTTTATATTAATTGCAGTTTATATCAGTGATGTAATATGTTTCCAGGACTGAGCCTCCAGGACAGGAAGCAGATCCTTTGGCTTTAATTCCTTCTATTGAAACTGTAAGTTTGTATTTAATCATTATCTATATTTCTCATTCCATTCTATAACGTAAGTCATGAAGGTGTATTGGTTCACAAGGTGTTGCCAAAATTTATGATGCCAAGTGTTTGTTAACTGCAACCAAACCTAATAAGTGATTTATGTTGTTTTAATTATTTTCTAAAATTAAATTACTTATAAAGAAATGATTACAAAATTTCGTTGTTGTTAACCTAATAACTAACATGAAAATGAAATTAATGTTTTGAATAAATAGTTAATGTCAATAAAATTAGAAAATGTCATGGCAACAATGTTGAGAATATGGCAACATTGCAGTGAAAAGGTAAGGAAGCCACTAGCTTGTCCTCATGACCTTATTTATAATAATAAATACAGTTAGTATTGTAAAACAGCTGACATATCAAATTGACGCTAGGTTATAAGTATATTATTTAACATAAACAGCATCTTTAATTTGATTACACCATGACACTTTTATATTTTTAAACTTTGACTTGTAATTAGAGTGGTAATAATTTATATTTTGTCTTTTTTTATGTTTGTACATTTATTATACTGTTATGATTATCATAACATGTTTATGTTGAAGTTAAATACGAGGTTTGTTAAAAAAAAAAGCAGAACTTTCATCATAAAATCTTTATTATTATACTTTCAACTTTACAAATGTTCATCTCCTTCAAAGTACACCCCTCTACTTGCTATGTACATATCCCATAGTTATTTCCATTGTTCGTACGCTTTCCTGGAACTAGTTTTTAACGAGAAAACATTAACTATGTATTTCAGGAGACCTCGTGTTCATTTTTTTGTTCGATCAAGTTATTTGTTTTAAGTTTGGACTATTCTGTGTAAATGTGTTGGTGAAAATATTTATATTAGTTCATCAATAGGCTGGCTGTATTGACCATTAAGGTTATATCAAGACTATAGCTGTAAATGATTAGTTCGGTGAACAATCTGACCTATGGGTGTTACATGTTAGTACAATCAAACTAGCACACTTCAATAATAATTTAGCTGTTAATTAGATATTAGAACTCCTCTCTAATCCCACTGTAATTCATTTCATCACAAGCAGACATCATTCTTTTTTGGAACAAATTTAAAAATTCGGATATAGGCTATATCCTCAAAACCTCGACATTGATCCATGACATAACTTTCTCTATACTGTAATAAATTGAAACTGTTATGTTTGATTGTATACACATGTGCTTAGATGTTTGTGTTTTTATTTAAGACAGATTGTACAATTATTGTCATTGATACATTGAAGTTTACAGGCTTTTTAATTATTGTAGCTAATCTTAGAGTTAAGGTAATTATAATAATTTCTTCTTATATTGCAGAAAGTTGAGCCTCACTCTATTGAGGAGGGACACATTTCTACAATAGATATCTGTCCAAGAACTTCACAGGGTAAGTTGCATCGTTTAATTTATATCTAAGAGAAGAAGTCCTATAGGTTATTATAATATGAGGCCTCAATATGTGAACTGAACGGTTGTAGTTTAGTAGAGAATGCACTAGCTTGGGAGGAGTTGAAGATCCAATACATCACACTATTCTTGAAGTTACCATAGCTTACCTGATGTGTATGTAAATTCAATAGTTAGAGTCACATTATCAGTGTTTAGTTTTGTGTAATTCAGTCTGTTGTTTGGCAATTTTAATTCATCAGATTTTTTCACTTCATTTAGAATTGAGATAAAAAAATGAAAATTTATATAGACTTACCATCAAATGATCTATAGATATTGAGTCCATAATTTACTAGTGTGAAGCTTGGTCTTTTATAAATTAAAATCAATTCTGTCTTCTTTTTATAGTATCTACTGATTGAGAAAGTGAACAGTGTTTACAAAATATATCAGAACTTTAGTGTTTTTGTGTGTGTTTTCATAAATACTGTTAGGTAATACCAAGGACCAATACTTTCCAAGGTAAGCCTGTGTCTCCTGTCCATATAAAATCTAACCAATAGGCTTATGTGCCCTATTAAACTCTAACCCATATAATTATTTATAAATTCAATAACTATGATTTTCAAATTTTTCTTCCAGGCTCAAATGCAGTGGTGTATTTTTATTGGAAGGCATAACCGAGTCTTTGAATGAAAATTTACACGGGCTATTGGTAACCACTCCCAATAGTGAGCTCTGTAGTACATCATATGTAATACTATTGAAACCTATAAATATTAATGATGACCCAAGAAGTAGAATTTAACCGGTATGAAATATTTTTATTCTGGAGTGCAGTTTGTAAAGAAAATTATTTGTAAATATCTTGTTTTTGTCCCAGTATAACTATAATTTTGTAATTTTTATGAAGTCATCTGTGTGTGTTAAAACATATCTGTAGTATTTTCTACAAAACTACAAAATTGTAATGTATTTACAAATAATTTTTCAAAATATTACTTATTACATTGCAATTCAATAAAGCAAGCCAATTGTAGGAGACAAATAGTCTTCATCTCTTTGCCTGTCAACCGAAGGAGACATTACAATTTACAGCTGTGATACAGGTTGAAAGTACTTTATAAAGGCCCAATATCTAAACCTTTAATAATAATGTTTATTATGTTGGAAGATTATAGATATGAGAAATATCTGTTGATTGTATTTGAGTCCAATAAAAAGTCAAAGGCTACATTCAACTTCCATGAGAAAGGATTGAAAAGTTAATACTGTTGGTCTCGCCTTTCCTATCATTTTTATACTGTATTTTATTTACTGTATATTATGTTTAATTAGAGGAAAACAATGAAGTTTATAATTTAATATAGTCAACACTTACATTAATTTAGGGATTTAGTTCTTTACATGTTAATAATATACATGTCATAAACTATCAAGTTTTTCAGTGACTGAATAAATAACAATAATGTGAATTTAATTTGGGTCAATTCCCGTTTCAATTTGTTTTAGATATGCAGTTGATGGGCACAACATTTAGAAAATCAACTTTACATATAAGCAAAGACTTTTTCAAATGTAATTATTCTGCTTCACTTCCATCTAAACTTAAAGTGCACATGACAAAGCATACTGGAGAAAAACCGTATAAATGTCCATACTGTGATTATTCTGCTTTTCAATTAAGTGTTCTTAAAGTGCACATGACAAAGCATACTGTAGAAAAACCGTATAAATGTCCAAACTGTTATTATTCTGCTTCTACATCATCATCACTTAAAGTGCACATGAAATTAAGTGTTCTTAAAGTGCACATGACAAAGCATACTGTAGAAAAACCATATAAATGTACAAACTGTTATTTTTCTGCTTCTACATCATCATCACTTAAAGTGCACATGGCAAAGCATACTGGAGAAAGTCTGTATAAATGTCCAAACTGTGATTATTCTCCTTCTCAATTAAATCATCTTAAAGTGCACATGGCAAAGCATACTGGAGAAAGTCTGTATAAATGTCCAAACTGTGATTATTCTGCTTCTACATCAAATCATCTTAAAGAGCACACGAGAGCATACTGGAGAAAAAACGTTGAGCCACCTTTTAAGCAAAATGATGGAGGCACGTGAATGGACCAATTACATATGGCACATATCAGTAATTATATATGAAAGCTGCATGGTTGCTCTTACCTTAATGTCTAACTTCAAACAACTTAGTGAACCATTTACAACAAAATCAAATACAGAAATTCAATTTCTACATCAATAGTTTATTAGAAAAAATTTTCAAACATATTTTTGTTTGAAGGTTTGTAAATAATATGCCCTTAAGTGAAAAAGAAGAAAATGATCCACCCTTAATTAAAAAAAATTACATATTAAAAAATATGAACTTAAATTAAAGAAAAAAAAAATCCCTCCCCCCCAAAAAATTAGACAAACCCTCCCCTTTTGTATAAATATATATATATATATATATATATATAAACTTAACATTACAATAATTATTTTTGTTTTCCATAGATAAGGGTACATATAATTTTATTTTAATCTTAATACAGATACATTTACAATGATATCATTAATATATATATTCGTTTTGTTTTGTTGGCCAACTTTAATAATAATTAAAGAATTTGTAATAAAGGAATTTAAAGTATTGCGACGTCTCACCAAAAAAAAAAAAATTTGAAATAACCCCTTTGGGGTCGTAGGGTCAAAAAATGCTAGCTATCCCATCCAATTACAAATTACACAAGTTACAAAATTACAAATTAATAGTTTTTTTTTTTTTTTTAAACACATGATTCGTAAAGAGTTTTGAGTTCCTTTTTCTGATTTACAATTAGCTATACATAGCTACTTAGATTTCTTTTTTTAAAAGTTAATATTGCACATTCGTAGTCGATTTATGGAACTGCTGGTTGTCTTAATTTTTAGACTGGGTAGGTGATGCTATTTCCCCAGTTGTTGGACCAATTTAAGACTGGTTTACGTGAAAAATGAAGTTTCCGTCTGGGCCTTATTGGAAATAGAACAAGGAAAGAAGCTTGTCGACATGTAGAACACCATTTATCATTCTAATGCATTTCCTTTTTTTTTTTTCTTTTTTTTAAAGAAAAACTTTTAACATTTCAAGCTTTTAACACGCACATGAAAAACTGCTAAACATGACCGATATATAATAGCATATAATAGCTCAATGTCAAGTCAAGATCTCGCAGGTTGGGCTACCGGTTGTAGATCCTTTATCTTGAAAACAGCTGTGCCGTGGTTTGTTAATAGCATATAAACCACAGCTGTGCCGTGGTTTGTCGCCAGATAGGTTGAGGCGACACTGCTTGGATTAGTGGAATGTTCAAATTGAATTGGTGGAATGTTAAGGAAGATTGTTTATTTTATTTATTATTTTTTTTAAGAAGTATGTGGCGTTTTTTCTAAGACCGCTACACCGTATAAATGTCCAAACTGTGATTATTCTACTTCTTATAAAGGTCAACTTAAAGTGCACTACAGATAAAACATATAAATGTGGAAATTGTGACTATTCTGTTTCTAAATTAAGTCTACTTAAAGTGCACAAGAGAAAGCATACTGGAGAAAAACCGTATAAATGTCCAAATTGTGATTATTCTGCTTCTAAATCAAGTTATCTGAAAATAATTCAGTTGATTATTCTACTTCTTATATTGATGGCTAACATTTTGAAAGAACTCTTTTAATTTAAATGATTAAAACTATGATATGCAGAAATGATCAAATGCTATGAAGTGTCTGTGAAATATTATGAAACAGTATAAAATGTATAATGTTCAATAATATGTGTAATGTTGTAAGAAAAGTAGAAAGTCAATAAATGGATAAAATATTTTCTTGTTCAAAACTTAATCACATATCCTGTAACCTCTGATTATAAGAATTTCTCTCAAAACTATATCAATATTTTACAACTTACCAATTCAAACCAGTAATTAATGTAAAATTAATTTTTATTATTATTATGTTATACCTTGACACCAAATCATGGCATTATAAAAGAGAACTTATTGGATTAAACTAACAAAGAGGGAAGAAATTGTTATGAGATTATTTATACAGATTTAATGTTCGCCATTTACTTTAAACATAATTTTAACTCAACTTATTTTATCAAAAGAACTTCCAGCAATAGTGTAGCAATCATTTTTACACTTTTCTATAATTTTTTGTGTATATATCAGATTTGAAGTCTAAAAAAGTAGTTTTTGGAATGATGTCCTCCGTGTATCATCTGTGCAGTGCTCCAAAGTTCAAACACTTGGACAGGTTTCTTATAAAATTTGGTATGTTGAGATATTTAGGTTGTACCTCAGAAATTATTTTTAGTTTTTTAATAATTCCAAATTTTCTAGTAGCTCCCATAAAAAAAAAACCACAAAATTGCAGTTACCTCAAAGGTCCTAAATAAAATGTATTGGTCATTATTTCTCCAAAATTGGCGGTTTCTGTGATATTGGTAAAAACCATAAATCAGCTAAACGAGACTTAATTTCTCAAAATTGACTACTGATTTCATTCAAATTTTAGTGAAATATGAACATTAATAGACCAACCCCGTATGACAAATCACAGGTTAATAAATACAACGGTTCATGAATAATTTTACTGTTGTCTTTGACTTTGATCAAGGATCATTTATATATATATATATATATATATATATATATAAGTTATGTAAATAAATAATGCATAGTTTTAATAAATAATGTTGATGTTAATAATTTAGCAACATAAGCATAATTGAATTGTAATCTAGCTTAGCGTATGATCCTTAGTTCCTATTCAACCAGCTCGGAAGAAAGGTCTCCATTCCAACAAGTTAAGGAATATAACTATAAATTATTTATTATAATATTTTAAGGAACATTATTTGTTATAATAAATAAAAAGGGTTTTTAGAATTATAAAAATGTTTTTTTAAAAACCCAACGTGACCAACCGGACACGTAACTGGCGCAGTCGGTAGGACACATCGGGAAAATTAGTGCATATAATTTTCTTCAGTTTTAACTGATTAACCGGAGTGTCGAACAGATTGTCTACTATAAGTGGATATTATCGAGAGAGACCAACAGTTAAATTTAATAAGCGCATATTATTAAATTTGGCACAATCAATCAGCAAAGTGAATATTTGCGAAGCCTAGAGTGAATATCTACAACCAAACGGTAGAACGGAAATCTACAAAGAAGAGAGAAGAAAAATCGCGTAAAGTGAAGTGAAAATTGTGAGAAGTAAGTGAAGTGTGACGTGAGCAAAATATTTTGGATCTTGTTGTAAGTAAACCTGTTAGTAACTTATAGTTACACCTGTCGTTACATAGTTATATTGTGAGACATTTTGTTAAGATTATTTGTTTTTAATTTGTAATCATAATCAAATAATTGAATAGAAATAATTAATAACTTTAAATATAACTTGTTGTAAATATTGCTCTTAAAATACTATATTACATACATTATATCTTTTATTTTAATTTAATTTGTATAATAATAAGCATAACAATGTCTACCTCAACACTTAAAAAGGAATATTTGGACATGATACCGGAGTTTAGCGGTGAACCGACTATGCTCAATTCATTTGTTACAGTATGTGACAAAATAGTTAACAAATTCTTTGTAGCTAGTAATGTAGACGACTTTCAAAATGAATACCTTTTCTCGTCAATATTAGCAAAATTAAAGTGACAAGCCCTTGATATGGTAGTCAATTCTAACACCTATGCTTGGAACGATGTTAAACCAATCTTACTACCTAGTTAATTAGATAAGAGGGATTGTTTCACGTTAAACCTTGAAATGGCTGAGTTAAAGCAGGAAAATGGGGAATCACCATTTAAATTTTATGAAAAGGTGCAAAAGTTGTTAAATTTACAAATAGCATTTTTCGTTAATAAAGAACCAGTAGCTAAAGATATTTTATGTACATATGCACAACAATTAGCGTTAAGAGTCATGTTAAGGGGGCTCCAGGAACCACTAGGGTCGTTAATGCGTACTTAAAACCCCAAAACACTCGAAGAAGCACTCAATATGCTTACAAATGATTTCCAGTTTAAAAATAACAAATTGTTTCAAATAAACCGACCAAATGTCCCACAAAAACCCCAATACATGCTAATTTGTAAACCAATGCCTAATCATCAATTCCATCGACAAAATCCTTACAGACATCCTGCACAACCTAATCCTAACTGGGTTAACCACAAAATCATTTTGTACCTAACCATATTCCAAAAACAAATCAAACCTATCAACCAACGCCCATGAGTATTTCTACATGTCAGACGGGAAACACTGTTAGACAAAATAAACTTTATAACATGGTAGGAAAACTAATAGATGAGCCAAAAATACGATCATTCATTAAATCAACTGACAGAACAAATGACAGACACCTACCTATCGGAAGAATTAGAAACAGACTATGATCTTGAAAGCCAAAACAATAGTAACGAAATTGACAACACATTGCAAGAAGATAACTTATGCGGAGTAGCGCCCGAAAATGAACAAGCCCAAAATCATTATTTAGGACTCACAACACTAAAATTTTTTTCCATAATGCACATCGAGGACGATACGAACAAACTTCCGTACATTTATGACCCGAAGACTAACCTTAAAATATTGATCGACACTGGAAGCACTAGATCATTTATTAAAAAATCAATTGCTTTTCATCAATTCAAAAACACCCTAAAACAAGAACCATTTGAGGAGAGCACGGCACATGGGGTGGTCAAAAGAAAAATATAGCTGTAAATTACCACTTTTAGGAAAGAAAACAACTAAATTCTATCTATTTGACTTCTATAAAGATTTCGATTTGCTTCTGGGATTAGTTAATATAAAGGAGTTAAAAATAAATTTAAATTTTGTGAACGATAAATTAATCTTTTATGACAAACAAATTCCAATACTCTATTTTAAGGATAAAATAAAGCAAAAGCTTAAAGTTTCAAATATTTTTATATTTTAACTGCCGATGATGCCGCAAGGCGAAACAATTGTAGCTCATTTATATTATTAAAATATTTGAAACTTTAAGCTTTTGCTTTATTTTATCCTTGAATACGGAGTTTCAACAAGAAATATCTGCTATTACATTAGTTTTTTTAAAAAAACTCTATTTTAATACTGAAGAACCGGGAAATAATAATAACAATACGTTTAAGGGAAACAAACCTTTCAAAGATACAACATGCAATGTAAATTAAAGCCTGCACTCAGCAGATAAAAAAATAAAAATAGATAACTTAAATGATGGAGAAGGGATATTACCTTACAGACAAAAAGATGGAATAGAGATTCTTCAGTATATTGTAGAACATTGTAAATGGAGAGACATATTGCCCAGTAATCAATAATACGACTAGAGACAGGCGTTTAGCAGTGGAACCCATGGATGTAGAACCATTAAATAATTTCGAAATTTATGAAACAAACACCAATAAAACAAAAACCCCAAATTTGAACATGATTGGTAACAAAAACAATAAATTAGATTTATCAAAAATCCGAACAGACCACATGAACGCAGAAGAAAAACAGGAAATATTAAAATTAATTTCGGAATACTCTGATATATTTCACAACGAAAATAATAACTTAACATTTACAAATCATATCAAACATAAAAATAGGACAACTTATGAAATCCCTGTGTATACTAGAAACTATATATAGGCATCCGGAGATTTATCGTAAGGAAATTGATAAACAAATTAGGGAAATGTTAGACCAAAAAATAATCCAACCATCACGTTCACCATGGAACTCCCCGGTTTGGATAGGGCCGAAAAAACCAGACGCATCCAACAAGAAAAAAATTTAGGTTAGTGATTGATTTTAGAGGTCTTAACGCAAAGACAATTGACGGTAAGTTCCCACGGATATTTTGGATAAATTAGGGAGATCCCAATATTTTACCACCCTGGATCTTGCCTCAGGTTTCCACCAAGTAAAGATGCATCCTGATAGCATGGATAAGACTGCTTTTTCAACAGAAACCGGGCATTATTAGTTTCTGAGAATGCCCTTCGGTTTAAAAAACAGTCCACCAACATTTCAGAGAATAATGAACAACATATTGTGTGGGATACAAAATGATATGGGCTTAGTTTATCTCGACGACATTATCATATACTCGTCTAGTTTGCAAGAGCACGTGTTAAGATTAAGAGAAGTCCTTGACCGATTAAAAACCGCTAACTTGAAAGTACAACTTGACAAGACGGAGTTTCTAAGAAAGGAAGTAGATTACCTAGGACATATAGTGACACCACATGGAGTTAAACCTAACCCTGACAAAATTCAAACCGTTAAAAATTACCCGATTCCAAAGACTACTAAACAGATAAAAGGTTTTTTTAGGATTACTTGGTTATTATAGAAAATTTATAAAAGATTTTGCGAAAATCACCAAACCTTTTACCAATTGCCTTAAGAAA
Source organism: Aphrophora alni (assembly GCA_963513935.1). NCBI lineage: Eukaryota > Metazoa > Arthropoda > Insecta > Hemiptera > Aphrophoridae > Aphrophora > Aphrophora alni. The sequence continues at coordinate 39,578,244 of OY740765.1, read as the reverse complement.
GACTCAAAAATTAATATTGATGATCCTGATTATATAAATTGTTTTGAAACGTGTAAAAACATTTTATATAATGAACCATTGTTGCAATACCCCGATTTCGGAAAAGAATTTATTTTGACTACTGACGCTAGCAATTTTGCAATTGGACCTATCCTGAGCCAAATTAAAAATGGAAACGATCTTCCCATAGCCTATGCTAGTAGGACACTGAATACCAGCGAAATAAATTATTCTGCAATTGAAAAAGAATTACTTGCAATTGTATGGGCAACAAAACATTTCAGACCATATTTATTTGGTAGAAAATTTACTATCTATTCTGACCACAAACTTCTACAATGGCTTTTTTCGGTTAAGGAACTGAACTCAAAGTTGTTAAGATGGAGACTTAAACTAGAGGAATTTGATTATCAAATTAAATACAAGAAAGGGAAATTAAACCAAAATACTGATGCCTTATCACGAATCCAATTGATCGTTACACAAAAATTTCGAAAATCCAATCAACCCGATTTAGACGGAGATTTACAAAGAACTGTAGCCGAGTCGACCCAACTATATTTTCCAGAACTGGACGGAGACAATCAATCTATGATTACGCAGAAGAAGAAGTGACCACCTTCGATCAAGAGGATAATAACCAAGATAGTGACCAAACCGTACATTCTAATTATGAGGGAAACACTCAAGTAGAAATACCAATCTCTGATGAACCTGTAAACTTTGAAAAAAAACAAAACAAATATTCTTATGGAAATAATGAGATGATTATTTAATTCCACAAAACAGCTTTAATTGCGACATATGTTTCGCCGTTAGGCATTTTCAAGCAACTAAATTGAAAACAAACAAGTCTGTGGGATGGGAGTGGGGGTGTTTTTCTACAGATTAGATCATTGACCTTTCTTTTGTCATTTCTCAACCCCTTTACCCTTTACTCTTTTAAACTTTCCCTTTGTCTCACATTTTTAGTTTAGGCTTGTTTGTTTTCAATTTAGTTGCTTGAAAATGCCTAACGGCGAAACATATGTCGCAATTAAAGCTGTTTTGTGGAATTAAATAATCATCTCATTATTTCCATTATCATGGAATTCCATCATGTACCGACTGTTGTAACATTAAAATATTCTTATCTCTAGTAAAGTATCAACTAAAACAAGTAGAGATAATAAAATTACTTGGGACTTCAAAAATGTGTTAAATAGTTGAAATATCGGAAAATAATTTGGACAATGATATTATTAATTTTGTAAAGTCGTATTTGGTACCACAAGTAAAATATAGCCTTTATTTTGAAAACGACTTCTATGAGAGATTTGTAACATCTGTAGCGAAAAACTCTAAAAAAATCAGAACTTAATTTAGTTAAATGCAATACCAAATTACTAGATGTAACTTCTAGAAGAAATTCTAGAAATAATAGACGCCTATCACGTTAGCAAAACCAATCATCGTGGTATAAACGAAACATACGAACAAATCATGCGGAAATACTATTGGCCCAACATAAAAGGACATGTACAAAATTTCATCAACCAATGTTAAATATGCCTGAAAACAAAATACGATAGTAACGCAGTAATTGTAATGGTAGCTTGAGTGGTAATAATGAATTTGTAGCGGAAAATGGAGGTAAGATTAGAGCTACTGTCAATTATTTTAGATATGGTAATCATAGTAGACAAATTATACATGAAAAGTTAGAAATTGTACTGGTAGGGAATAACAGTGATACACGAATGAAAAGAGGTCTTATAGACGGATTAGGATCTGTTATAAAGTCCATAACTGGTAAATTAGATGCATATGATGGTAAGAAATATGACAAAATTATTAATGATATTGAAAATGAGCAATCTAATATAATTTATCAACTTGAGTCGCAATACTCTATTAATAATAATATCATGGTCGAATTTAATAAAACTTTTAATATTATTAATGACAACTTCGTAGAATTAAAAAATAAGTTAGAAATTGTAAATTATAGGATATAAACGATTTTATTGAATTGGAAAAATTTAGAAGTACGGTATTCTGAATCAATTGAACATTTTATATAATATGATAATCCAAGTAGTCACAGATTTGGAAAACTCCTTAACTTTTTGTGAACTGGGTGTTGAACATCCTAGTGTTATCTCAATGCAAGAACTGTATCAAGAGATAATTAAAGTCTATGAGTTTTACAATGAAAGATTACCCTTGGAACCTAAAACAGGAAATATGTGGGAATTAGAAAACTTAATTAAAGTTAATTGTAAGATAGATTCGGAAAATATTGTATAGGCTACTTTATAGATTTTACTATTGTGGAAAAAGCTAATTTTAATTTGTATAAATTGCATTCAATACCCACAAAATATGAAACCAGACATGTAGGCTAACCATAATACCAAATGTTAAGTACACGTTAGTATCTAATTCTGTAATTTTAGGCTTAAATAATAATTGTAATAGTAAAACAAACTCCAAATACTTTTGCTCATTTGACAATGTATCCCATCAAAAAATAGAATGTGAAACTTCCATCATCAGAAACAACAATGCCGACAACTGTGAATATACCGCTTTAGAAGTCACGGACAACATGATTAACTGGATCCCAGAAATTAACCAATACCTGGCGGCTTTCCCCAATAAGGTGACTTTAGAGATTACCAGTGAAAAGGCAACTACAACCATTACCCTCCAAGGCATATTCTTAATAAAAACTAATGATTATTCTGTTTTGTATAATAACAGGAAGCTCACTCACATTTCAAAGACAACTGGAGGTCATCCTATATTTATGGATACCTCCAACTTTGACCTGAAGATGGACAGCAGCCCAGAGTTTTCAATCATGGTTAAGCGACTAGAATTGGACAAGATTAATGTAGAAACCATTTCTAAAGATGTTAATCAAAAGATGGCAATAACCCACCACATCAGTGTATGGACTGTCGCCCTGTATGGCGCCTCATTCAGCGGGTTGCTATACCTAGCATTCATCAAGCTGGCAAAGAAACTCCGAGTGAAGCAGAAACTTCTCCACCCTCCAAAGTTTTATTTAGGGATGGAGGAGTTATGTAAATAAATAATGCATATCTTTAATAAATAATATTGATGTTAGAATAATTTAGCAACGTAAGTATAATTGTATTGTAATCTAGCTTAGCGTATGATTCTTAGTTCCTATTCAACCAGCTCGGAAGAAAGGTCTCCATACAAGTTAAGGAATATAACTGTATGAAATATTTATTATAATATTTAAAGGAATATTATTGGTTATAATAAATAAAAAGGGTTTTTTGAATTATAAAAATGTTTTTGGTCTTCAGAACAAAATTGTAGACACTTCAGTTTCTTCTTTGAAGAGCTAACATTACTCCTTTTACTGATTGACACAGTAAGCCTAGGATCTCTATTATTTGAGGTTATATTATTTATACAATTTGAACTATTTACAACACTTGATTTTATAAAAGGAACCTATCTTTTACCAAACATTTTTAGTTCTTCAAATTACTTTTACTAAATAGGTTAATCACAAATGTAAACATAAACGTAAACTCATCAACTGTCTCAATTCTCAAATGCAATAAAACAGCTGTACAAAAATATTTAGTTCTACAAGTACTGCCGACCTAATATTAAAACATCACAAAATTATTGTGATATTATCACATGCACAGTTAGGGAAAGTTTACAAATTTAAACAATGTCAAGACTGAATGAAAATACGATAAATAATGCAATAAATAACAAGTATTTTGTATCTATGAATTTAGAAAATTCCATAGAATAAAAATTAACAATAACAAAAATGATAATTTTTTTTTGTGACTAGGTTTCCGTCCCATTACTTAGATTATATAATATATACCACCTACTAATCCAATTCAAACTAACTAGTAGATAGACAATATCTTAATGATAAAAACTTAACATACATAATTTATTACACAGTTATAAAATAAGAATTTCACAATGCGTATATTTTTATATGTATATATTTTTTTAATACAAATGGTTAATAGAGCAATAATGATTCTTCCAATTCCTTCCTTTAAGTTTAGGCTATGAGAAAAAGAAGAAGAAGAAGTAGTTATGATGCAGGCTGTTGCACGTTCTAACATTGTAATGTTTATATGTTGCCAGGCAACAGGCAACAGATTTAATTCTGAAACCTGACTAAAATTTAAATATTGTGTTGATATTGTTTATATTATAATACTTATTATTATTAAACTTAAAGTGTTTTTATTCTGCCTTAGAAATTTTTAAAGAGAAACTGTTGGTTGAAAGCAGTCTTATAAATATATATGTTTAAAAAAATTCAGTTTAACTTAATTGTTGATACAGTACAGTTGTTTTTGAAATAAAACTGAAGTAAATAAGTTAGCCATGGCAAGAAAAGTACCACCACCTCAAGATGACCTGGAAATGAATCAAATGGCTCAAGCTGAGCTTCTTCGGTTACAGAGACAGTATAGAATAATGGAAGGAGATCGGGTGTCATATACAGATGAAATGAAATTCATTTTAGAAAAGCAAAGGTAAATTATTGGTAATTGTTTTCTTAAAGGTGGCTCCTAATTTTCGAGATTTTTCCCCGTCTACTTCATAACTTACTTCTTAAGAAAAAATAATGTTTTCCTTGCAGAGGTCACTTTTTTCACAGAAAAATCACATAAAAAACCCTGTAAATTAGGAACCACCTTTAAGTAAACAATTACCAATTAATTTGGTAAATACCTATTGCTCATTGGCTTCAGATTTTGCTATGAAAAGTTATGAAATCATTTACTAATTACCTTGTATTCAAACAATCAGATCATATTTTTTGTCGGAAGACACTTTTCAAGTCCCAAAATGCATTTCTTCACTGTCAAATAACTCATTTAAAACAAGGGAATCCAGCTCTGATTATGAAAGCCTACATTAACAATTTCATAATTTTTAAGGTAATTGTTTATAGAAAGGTAACTGCTAATTTTTGGAATTTTTTTTATCTAACTTCTTAAGAACAATGTTTTCATTGCGGAGGTAATTTTATTTCACTGAAAAATTACAAATTATCAAATCGACGGGTTTATAGATTTGTACATAATGGCTAATGTTCACATCTCATATGTTACTTGAAATTTCAATGTTTATATCTGAGATCACAGATCACATAATATGCTGCCAATCTTTCTTATTAATGACATTAACTTCAATAAATGTACAAAAGGTTTGACCAGGTGGTTATATATATATATATATATATATATATATATATATATATATATATATATATAGAGAGAGAGAGAGAGAGAGAGAGAGAGAGAGAGAGAGAGAGAGAGGCCCTCTGGCCAACCCTGTTTTGTCATATAAATTAATAGTGATCTAGCATAGTCATTTTGTAATGGGCATGCGTCAAACCATATGTTATTCTCATTGCGATTATGTCTTGCCATTATGTGTAACCTGTTATAAACATGTTGATTGTAAATTGTAATTTTTCAGTAAAAAAAAGTGACCTCCACAATGAAAACATTATTTAAGAAGTAGGCTAAGGTAATGTAATAGACAAAAAAAATCCCGAAAATTTTACAGTTACTTTTATGTAAACAAATACCATTTTTAATAGCAAAATCCGACACCAATGTACAATAGGTATTTACCGTTAAATCTACAACTTTTTTCACATAGTCTTGGATTAAATCCATCTCTTTCATCTTTCCTATCAAGGTCTCTCTTGACCAAGCTTTTGTTCTTTTGTAATCAATCCTGACACTATTAGAATATTCAAGGGTTAGGGGTCTTTATTATATCTTTTACCCTCAGGGGCCCACAATAGTGAGCACGGACATGGCAATCCCAAGGGGACGCAGCTGTATCTATTCCTTTTTTTAAAGTAGTTTTGATCTTTCTCTTTCATCTTTCTATCAGGTCTCTCTTGACCACCTCTTGCTGTTTTTTGACCCTGACACTATTAGAGTATTCGAGGACTAGGGGTCTTTATTTTATGTTCTTTTCTTCCTTTTTTTTTTATAAGGTGCTGATGACTGAGAGTTGTTTCACTTTTAAACCAAAGGAAAAGTAAATAATTTACTTTAAAACTTTTTACATTAATAATTGAAAAACAAAATTGTGTAGTCTATAATAGAATATTTTAGCTTTTAATATGGTTTTTGTCAAACTTTAGATTAAACTTCTTTTTATTAGAATGTACAATAGTTAAAGATGTTGTCTGACTTAAATTAGTTTTTTTTTTTTCAAAAATGTTTGACCATCTTAAAAAAATGAATAAATTTCTTAACTTATTTCGTGGGTCACCATCTTGCTACTTGCATGACTGAAGTAAATGATAATGGGCTTGTAATATTTTCTCTGTGATAATATTTTCTCATAACAATCTGTCGCTAGATTCCTTGCTTATTAACATCACATTTGTACTGTTCATGTGTGATGTTTAATGAATTCTTATTTAATGACAGTAAGGGGTTTATAATCTACAAAACTAACATATGGAGTCTAGTACAGGTTAGCTTGTTTTTATTATTATATTACAATTATTATTTATGTATTAAATCTTTGTCATATGTAAATAATAATTGTAAAGTAAGTATTTAACCATGCTAACCTAACCTGTCTTAAATGATAAATATCTGTTGTGTAGTTTATCATACTGATATGTTCTAAGGATTTGGAGAAATAAAGCTTTGTCTATGCTTTGTACAATTGTTATGTAAATAACAAAGGCAGTTAGCCATAGATAATCTAAATCTTAGGAGGTAATAGTTTATTCTATGGTAATAAACTATTTATGGTAATTGACATTTTTATTTGCTTCAGAGGTGCAAGGTGATAGTTAGCAAAAGTCGTATTAAATTAAAAATTTGTTTAATTTATTAACAATTTAAAATTATGAGAAAAAACAATCCAGATATGATCTATTATCATTGTAAATTTAAAAAATGTTTATGGCAGTATTAATAGGTAGCATAAATGCCCTTAAAGATGGAATTCCACCAAGAACCTTCGGTCTCAACAGTAATGAAAACTTAACTTTTTATTACAATCTTCTGAATTAAAGATAATAAAACACAATTTTTTATTTGGTAGCTTAGAAGTTAAAAGAATAAGATACTGTAATCCTAATTTAGTTTTAAATGACCAATTAGATTTGTATAATTCTCCCTTAGTAAAACCTTTAAAAGTTATATGTACCTAGAACAATTAACTGGTTTTCCCATTCTATATTGTTCCTATGGTTATTGCCTAGGACGGGTATTTCCCCACCCTTCCATTCATTGTATCCTAACTCCCACCATCTAGTTTTTAAGGTTCTCTGTTTTTCATTTTTCTTCAGCTGTAATACAGCCCTGTCAATGCCTTAGCAGGCGAAACCTTTGGTTAGCTAGACTAATAAAAAGTGGATGTTACAAACTTAAAAATTGTGTTTATTATCTTTAAAAAGTTAGTTATGTAAAAAAAAATCACTGATGGGTTTTGTAGCCTGTGGCTGATAAACCAAAAATGGATTTTGCTGTACTTACCAATATAGCTATTAATATTAGTTTTTAGCTATTATATAGTTATAGAGCTATTCCCAATTTAAGTATTAACTTATATTTTTGTTTATATTTCAAAAGCGATCCACCAACCTCTGTAGCTCTGTAGGTTTAGGTTAAAATTTTTAGAACTTGAATATTGAAGATGACATTATCATTGAAATGTGTTTGATTTAATAAACATATGTGCGAGAAATTGTGTTCAAGTTTTATTTGAATTTATATTGAAAGTATATAATACAGTTATGCCTTATGATCTGCATTTGAGTTTACATGTGATATCGCTATTCTATATCCTACAAAGAGGGCAGGAGAGGGAGACCAACATACATTGCAGAGCACTTTCATTTCTCATTTAAATTTAAATATTATAATGTAGTACAAATAGATATCTAAATTGTATATAACAACAAATATTATTATTATTCCTTTTGGAAAACATTTATTGGTTTACCAACATGACTATGTGATTGGAAATAAGTACTTACTTGAATAATGTTAATTAACAGAGTTCAATAATGACTTTTTTGACAGAGGTCCGAATCTATGTTTGCTATATTGTAAAAATCTAACATATATTATATGTATATATAATATGCACTTACTCCATTTGATGCAAATTATTGGTGATGCTAGCTTGTTGAAAACTTAATGTAAAATGATCAAATCAACAGGAAAGTCAATAAAAGTATCATCAAAGCTGTTACAAGTAAATTTTTGTTATATCCACATCTATAGTAGTTGTTTTTGAATAACATGGTGAAGGTTAGATTTTTTTTTTCACATACATGTAGTTGATAGAAAGTAAGTGCTCGTAAAAAAAATAATAAATTAGGATTTAGGTTTTGCTTACATGTATGGGCAAAAATAAGTAGGCTTTACAATGTTTGTGACTATTTTATTTGTATGACTAGAATAGTTTAAAATTAAATCAATAGCTTTAAATAATTTAAATTCAATATTAGTTTAAATCATCCTATCATTTATTAATAGGCCTTTTTTTAACTTTAATAAAATTGTTAAATCAAATGTTTGGAAGTGTGTGTCATAGGTTAACATTATACCAACTGTGAAATATTTGTTGAAACTTATAAATAAGTGGCAGCAAAAAAAAGTATATATTTATGACTCAATTGAAGTACCGGTATTAAAAAAAATATTGTAAACCGTTTGGAAATGCATCTTTGGAACTAACATATACATATTTGTTCTTAGGAAAATCATCACTACCTTGGAAGGTGAAAAGGATGATCTAATAACCAACCTAAGTATATCAAAATCTGTATGTATTGAAATGATTGATAAAATGCACAGTAAGCAACTTTTTATCCTGCTTGATCATCAGGTAAATTAAAAGATCATCATATTTCAACCCATTAATTATAACTTACAAGGTTTTTGCTATAGTAGGTGCTCCGTTTCTACTATACTCTGTTTCACATTCATTTTTCAGTGTGTATTTAATGGAGTGAGCAGTACTTTTAATTAAGGACCTAGAAAACATAGTTCTAAAATATCGCCCGATATAAAGACAGTGGGTACGGTACCGGTATACAAAACTATATATTCAAAAAGAAAAATACCAAAGCAATAAGTAAAGAAGCCATTAAAAGCAGCAAACATGAAAGCTTACCTGGAATTTGGTATATTGCATTTTACCATACTCCAAAGAGTGACAAGTAATAATTGGACAATGTCTCTAAGGATAATCCAAAGCAACCTTCACCACAGTAAGGCTGCTTCTGCAGTCTTCTGTCAGTGATTTCTAACAGAGGACATAGACCTTGCCCTTATTCAAGAACCCTGGATAAATGGAGGAAATATAAGAGGTCAGGGAGATGCAAGAGGTAAGGTCATATATACAATTGTTCATATAATAAGTTGCGAACTTGTATCATAGTTAAGTATAAACTGTGATATCTGCCTTTGCTTGTTTTCTGTCTCAGAGATATCACCACACAACATTTTTGATTCATGACATACTAACTCCACAAATTGTACAAAAAAACTTTTTTTGACATATAAGCATTTTATACATCTTTTTGAAAAAAAAAGAGAAAAAAAAAGGTATTTTACAAGTTGAGTTTCAGTAAGATTACTATTTTTTGTGAAAAAAATAAGTTTACTATTAAAAAAAAAGAAGTATTAAAAATGCACTAACAATGGCCTACCACCAGGGGGTATTAGTATTGCCATTTCTATGGTTAAAACCCTACAACTGGCAGTGATAACAACATTCCATATTTGCTCATTTTCCTTTATTTAAAAAAAAAAAAATTCATTCATTATGTGATAAAATCCAAAAAATTGTCCATGACAAAATGTTCAGAAAAGAGAGACCTTTAAAATGAGGTATCACACGACCTATGTTTCTATTTGAAAATTTTCCAAAAACACCACCCTGCCCCCCAAAAGTGCCCTTTTGGGTCATTGAGGAGCGTCGAAAATAATTTTCCTGAATTCTTTGGGGTCGAAAAAGGGGGGGTTCTAATTGGAAGGAAATTTTTATTTGGTTTCGTTTAGGCGCTACAGATAGTGCCCATGTGGTCTTCTTTGGTGCCGCAGAAAGATTTTGATAATTGATAAGTATTGGTGTTGTGATCGTGGTCCTACATGTCTTTTGTAAGCGAGCCAAGCATTTACAATGCAGGTGCCAAATAGTAAATGTACTGCAACTTTATGATGCCATCTTAGTGTTTTTCGTACTGCTGAGTTGTACGACGACATTTGATCAGCAACATTGGACCAACATTGATGCGGGATTTTTGCTTAAGTATATAATAATTACGATTTTTGCTTACTTATATAATACTCTGTTATTGCAAGAGGCTTGAAAATGATATTTCCTCTTCGATCCCGCTTTACAGTTTGAACCATGTTGACTCGATGTTTACGTGCAGTTACTCAACACGTTTCCCACCACCGAGTCATGTGTTACCAACATCACAGACCAAAATTATCCTAGGAAATCAATCAAAAGTGTGGTCGGCCAATCGTCCGACACGTCAAATTCCAAACAAAATATGGTGTTCAAAATAACATGCCGGGCCGATTGGCCGATCATTTTTTTGAATGTTTTGTAAAACAATTTCTCAAAAAATCAGTTCTCTATATAACCATAAGACCACATATATACAGGTTATGTCATTAAAATTGTTTATTTAAGTTGGCACTGTATGATAAAAGTGGCACAACTGGCTTGGCACTTAACGTGTTAACAAAAAAACACAGAAAATAATAACTTTCACTGTAATAACAATCACTTGAAACAATATCTAACATATTATGAATTGTATAAATATAAGACAATAATACATAAATAATTATAAAAACTACAAATTAAACTCATAAAACTATTTCACAAACTCTGGTGTAAAACTATGGTGTTATAATTCTGAACAAAAATGGCCAAGTTGGACAAAGTAAAGAAGATTGACAAAGTAAAGAAGAAGAAAGCATAAAGTTTGCTGGTACAGTATGAACAAAATGTTTGTACTATAGATATCTATTATACACCAGCAGAAAACTATAATATTCGTCTTTTGAATGGTTTATAGATCTTTGCAAACATCAAAATATTACTAATCAATATTTGACAGAGTGTCATTCTACCGTTGGCTTGAAATCCAGAGAGCGGCTGATGAATGTTTATAGTTGATCCTATCTTCAAGAGCACAGTTGCTGAAGTTTGAGTGTTCTTTCTTGATTTTGATGATTAATTAAAGTTGTTCATTGTGTCTACTAATGTTTACAAATTACAGTATGCCAATTTATGGAGTTTGCTGAATTTACAATTTATTATTTATTCAGCTGGCTTTTAGTTTTTTATTTATTCCTATAAAATTTTACATTGTTCACATCTAAGAATTTTAAGACTAATGTGAACAAAATGTTAGAATGATTTTAAAACTAATACATTTAAGTAATTAGAGTGATGCTAATGGTAATAACAGGATAATCAGAATGACCCTCTAAGCTCTGGGAAAGTCATTTTATAGTTTCATCATCCCTACTTTCCAACCAAACACTATGACCAAATGTAGACTCTTTTTTGAGTTTGGTAATTTGCTTATATCTCCTGTAGCTTTTAAGATAGAATTTTTCTTCTATTATTTTTATGATCCCCTATGGATTCTACGTCGAATTTATCTTGAAAACTTTTTAAATTACTTGACTATTGTTTTTTCTCAATATCGGTGTGTTTTTGGTATTGTGTAATTATTGAAAAATAAAGTGTTTGTACTTTAAGAGTTCTCAAATTTATTTTATTAAAGAAAAAAATGAATTTATGAGTTTATTATTTTATCATTATATTGCTCAGAAATGGGCGCCAGACTTTCGTCATTTTTAACACACAAAAAATGAATTTAATGAATTTATTATCTCAGGGTCGCAAGTTCTTTTATTAGTATACTCACAGTGATTTTGGTTCCTTGAAATGAAAACACTTGCAGCTGAAATTGTACATAATTTATTGAATTAAGATTATACATATATATTCATGACACATTTCTTACCGCTATTTAAAATCTCTATGTTTTTAACTATTAAAATTATTTTGCCTTGAAGAGGCTTAAATCCTTTTTTACGACTTTATATTAATAGTTGCAACTCAAAACTAAATATTTTTTATAGTGAATTCTTATATTCTCACACATAGCAAAGATTATATTTATATTGAAATGAAATTAATTACTTTAAGTTTAATAGTGGCTATACAAAATTATTCATTTGAATTAAGTTTAAAAAGTTCATACAAAAAGTTCCTTTTTTATACAAAATTATTATGAAACTGTCAATGATTCTTTGTTACCGCATAACCGATCCTGTAGGTTGAGAATGTCCTCGTGGTGAGTTCCTCTCATCTTGTGTTGCAATCACCTTGTAGACTCAATTTATACATCTGATGATCAATTGTCCTTTCAAGTTCACAATGTTGTACAAGAAATTCATCACTTTATTGAGAGTTATTGTCCAATACTCTCTTCAAACACAAACTACGTCTTACCATGTCGAAAACTGTCTCTAAACTCATTAAATTACTATTATTCAATGTTCTAAAACTTCTTTTAAACCAAAACATCTCTCACTGACTCAAATGTCATAATAAGACTCTACTTTAACAATTATCGTTACATTTTTGAAAAAGTTTCTCTCTACCAAAATACGTTTGATCACCTCAGATGCTCTCTTAAGACTGTGATCTCCACTAAATGAAAACCACGAGATACCTTACTTCCGTAAATGAGTTCTTCCGTTTAACCGTTACATCAGTTCAACACACTCCCGGAAATTTACTCAAATTTATAAACACTTTATATTAAACAATTTATACTAAAATTAAACATGATTATTTATTTTAGTGTTTTGAAAATCTATTTTCATCTTAAAAATGAATTTATCGAATACAAAATGTTATTTAAACAGCCTATCCCCTCTTACTCACCCGCGTCTTTCAAACATACAAACAAACTTTAATTTTTCACGTTATTACAATTGTAAAGGCTTAGACTTGTTGTATGCAATTGTATGGTCAACTACAACCAAATAAATGAAATGAAAAATGAAAAATTGTTGGTCAAATTGCTTTTTGGGATAATGATGTACTAGGTAACGGTACTCCCCACCTGAATTATGCTCTCTTGGACTTTTTTACAAATTTGCATGGTTTTTCTTTGAAGTCCCATAACTCCTGTTCCCGACGAAATTTCTGGATTCTGTGAAGTGCATTTTAGGCCTGAGGTCCTAAAAAGCACTTTGGTGTTTCCTTCTCTTCTAATGTCTTATGGTTCCTGAATCATGGGCCTTCAAAGTTTTCGAGTTTTCGTCGAAATCATCATGACAATTTTTGATTTATTTATGTGGGAATTATACTTACTTCTCATGGGCATTGGTTACTATGTGATACTCAATTTTTGAATTTTGCTTTAATATTAAAACATTCGCTGAATAGCGGGTAAAAGGAATAGACATGGTTGGTTTGAAAAGAAGACAACGTAAGTCAAGTTGACGCCTGTAAATAATATATAAAATAAGGGAAAGAAAAATTAAAATAAGATTTTCAAAATATAAATTTAAAGTAAATAATGTTTAGTTTTAAGATAGAATAAGTATTGAAGTGAGATTTTATTTTATGAATTAAACGATGCGTGTTGTCAAGCAAAATGGTGTAGTGATGAGGTTCCGTGAAAAGACATATGTGAACCGCTGGTTAGAAGAAACCGCATGCAAGCGTGTATAGAGTCAGTAGGCAGTTAGTAGTCAGGAGTCAAGAGTCTAGGTCAGTCCTTGAAGGGTGATAGACGGTGCTCGCGAGAGTGTGTGTTGTAAGTTTGAATAGAACAATGTGATTTATATGAAAAACGCTATATAATCATGTAAAGAAAGTGGACCGGTTATTTAATAGTATACTTGTTTTAAGACAAAGTGTCGTGTCATGGATAATAAATTAATAAAGACAAAACGGTTAGTCCGGTGATAACATGTGGCACGGTCTGCATTCCTTTGTAGTATGAACTTTTATCAAAGGGTGTTTCTTGTGAAGAGACAGTTAGATATTGTTAAATAACTTTGTTTTATAAAAAATAAAGAATACATGATAATTTACGAATAGAGAATTCATAATGGAGATGATCAACCAAGTCACCATGCGAGGAATGACGGATTTCTGTCGTCAACTAGAAGGCTTCCTGTTACGAAGGATGTCCATCTTAAACATTACTATAACGTGGTAACATATACAATAGACAATACCAATACAATTTTATAAAATTGAAATAATATCATTTAATTCATTTTGTACAAAAAGATCAATAGTAGAGTTTTTTAGTAAAATTAAGATGTTCTAATATTTTGTTTGTTTAATAAATTTAAGTGCTTTTTAGATAAAGGATATTTTCCAAAATAATAATATAGAATTTTAAACTCAATTAAAAAAATAATTCAAAATAAATTTAAAACTAAAAGAGACAAAGCATTCTCATAATAAAATCATTTTTTATTGAAGTTGCAACTATTTTAAAGTAGAATCATGTATTAAAGCTTTTAAGTCTCTTTAAGACAAAGTTTTATTAGAGTCAATAAGATATAATAACTAATGATAAATGTACGTATTTGTTCAATAATTTGTGTTTAATAAAAAGATGTTCAGTTTCAGAAAAATAAACAAGGGATGTCTCATTTACCAAATACCCATTGCGAAGTACACTTAAAAAAGAATTACGACCCTGAGAACATTTTAAGTAAAAAATTTTTTTCTTTTCAAAATTGGTAAGCTTCAAGCTTCCTGGCGCCTTTAGCTGAGCAATTTCTTAAATTCTTAAGGTTTCAAAGTCAAATTGATAAAGTAGTTTTCCCCATTTTATTTCATATATTTACAACTAACATGTATTTAAACAATTATAATCACTACTTAATTGTCAAAAAACATTATATTTTGGTTATATTTAAAGATTGTGGTTTTCCTTCCATATAACCATCATATCTCACAAGCCCTATTATGCCCCATGTTGTTCAAACTTTGCTATATTATCGAGCTTGAAGAGCCTCATAATAATCATGTAAAATATTTTCAATCTTGAATCTAATTATTATTTATTAACTTTAATAACTGATATATAATTTAAATTTTGGATATGACTTTCTATTTTTAAGAAAATGAGTTTTCATTGTCTTAGGACACAAGTTTATCTTTCAGTATTATAAAAGTCTGCCCTTTTGATTTGTAACAGTTTTAGGGTGAACCATTTTCACTGCTTTGTTTTTGCTAAGTAACCCTTTATATTTTGGTACTTGTAACCTTGGCATTCCTTACAAGTTACCCTTGATATGTTAGTTACCTTGGGCCAAGCCTTTCTGGTAAGTCTCAACCTCTAGCAGGATGCGACTTTTTGCTCACACAGCGATCCTGAGGGTAGCTTCCTCGGATGTAGATGTGATTATCATCTTCTGTTACCCCTCTGGGATTTTTTTCCTAAATTCCTTAACCCCTAGTGTCAAAGTTTAGTACACAAAACACAAATATGGACTTGTAAAAAATAATCAAATTTGACATATTTTTGAGACAGAATGTCAACTCGCCAGGACAGATCAAGCAGAGCAGTGTGTAAAAATAACTTCATCCGATTTTAATCATATTACATTTTTTGACTTTTGGTTACATGAAAATGGAATTTCAGATTTTTAGCTTTCCATTGATGCCAAATTTATTGCATTTGTTAAACAATTTTTACTGGGTTAAAGGTTGAATTTACCATTTAAATTGCAGTGTTAAAATTGCAGTTTGATCTACACAATCAATGCATTTCACACACTACCAAATAAATGTGAAATGGAGTATAGTATTTATATGTGGATGGCCTACCTAATCACTTTTGACAGAAGGTTCATGAAATCCTATAACCAGTGGTGACTTATAAAATCTCTTGTTCTCCAAAATATTATGGAATCCCTTTTCATTTTCAGTACCTTAGAACCGGTTTTCCTCCAGAATATCCCATAAATCCACATCTGTTGGAGTATCCTGGAATCCCTTATTAACTGGAGCATCCTAAAATACCATGTCATATAAAAGTAAAACTATCTTTAGATTGTTCAGCTGTATGCCTTGTAATATTTCAGAACTTAGATCACTCTTTGTAGTAGATAGAGTAACTCGGAATCCTCTGTACATTTGGTACTTAAAACCCAGTTTTCATGTTTATAATCTAGAATCCCATATCATTTAAATTTATGGCTTACCATTGCTATCCTCTGGTGTATAATAGAATCCATCTTCCATTCAAGTAACCCGAAATCTCCTTTTAATGGTGTATTCCAGAATCCAATTTTCACCTGAATCTATTGAAATAAAGATTTTAATCTTCATGTGAAATTGGGACTTCAAAGGATTATCTAAAATCCTAACTCCATTGGATTTATAAGTAATCCTATCGAAGAAAATATTGTAGAATCCAGTTTATAAGAGAGTATATGATAATTCTTTATTTATTGGAAAATCATAGAATCCTCTTTTCATCAGAATACTCTGGAGTTAGCTATCGTTTGGAGTATACCCTAATCAACTTTATGGCTCTAATCACACATCCATTAATGTATATCATAGAATACACTTTCTACTACAATATACCAAAATTCTCTATCTATTGAAGTATCAGTGTACTCTTTCCATCAGTGTACTCTGGAGCCCAATATCCATTGGGGGTATATATATATATATATATTCCTAAAATCAACTTTTAACTAGAGCAACCCAAAATTCCTTATCTATTGGTGTATCTCATTATCTAATGTTTACCAGAGTATAAAAAATTCCTTATTTATTGGAGTATCATAGAATCCTCTTGCACTACAGTATCCTAATCACTGGAGTTTACCATAGAATGAATTTTTGTTAGAATCCTTCCTTACTTATTGGAGTTTCTTAAGTACTGTTTTCGAGTTTCTTAATGATTGCTTTTTACCCAAGTAACCCAAAATACCTTACTTGGAATCTCTTAGAATAAAATTTACACCAGAGTATTTTGGAATTGAAAATCATGGGATTCTACATGAAAAAATCATATTTTTTTAAAATAAACCTTTGTATGTGATTTAAACAAAATTACAACTGAAAGTTCTGTTAACTAATAATGTTCTCATTTCATAATTATTAAGACATTTTACGGCAATGGTCAATGTTTTCAATAGGGCGAGTTAGATGAGCAGATTAAGACCGAGAAATCACAACTAGTAGAATTGGAAACACAAATAAGAAAAGTTGAACATGAAGTTTTGTCTTTGAAAAAGAAAGATGTTAATGATTTAAGGCTATTGGAGCAAGTTTTAACATCAGCCCACAATATTGAACTGCTAGAAAATCGGCTTCATGTAGTAAGTATGGTTTATGTAACATATACCAAACATTTTTTTCATTTCTTGCCAATTAACTATAAAACCCAGAAATTTAAGATACCAGATATTTCTAATATATGTTACATTTCTGTAAACATTTCAAACCCATCATTAATGGGTGTTGTAGTCAACTATTAAGAATTGTAGCTTTTATTGCTTGTAGGATACAATAAGGATTGAACTACCCATAGTGCAGTATATCTTAAAGTTTGGCATATTATCACAATTGTGAACCATAATGGCTGCACGCATGTGCATCTCATTCACAGAACAGCTACTTGCCACTTTAAAATATACAATGCACATATAATTTTTGCTGTGTTGTCTTGTTATGAAGTGTTGACTGACTTGTTTGTCATAGATAATATTTATAATTCTCATACGTTCATAACATTGATAAAGATTATTGAAACTATATTGTTCAACCCAAGTTTAATAATTAAAAATAAAAGCATCCTTTAGAAGAATTCACTCAAAACATTACAATGTTCAGTTTGTTTTACAAAAAGTTTATAATTTTTCATTTGCTGTAACATGATATTTACCAATCAATCTGTCTAAAATTATGGATACGATTTAAGAAAATATGTATACCTTCCATAAAAATATCACAAATTAAAAAAATAAAAACAAAACAGCGATATTGTACAATAAACTTATGCGTTTACTCTATTAAATCACCGTCCTATTATGTATATTTATGTTTTATTATTACTTCTGTAATTAATTAGACAGTTGTAGGATATTATTTTTAAGCCTTTTTAGTAAAATGGGCTATCCCATACTGTCTTGAGTAATTTTCTTTGGTATGATAAAAAATAAAGTACACAATTTTTGAGAAAGGGAGTTTTCTTTATAAAAAGCCTTTAATATAAATACCTTTTCTTGCGAAAATGCTGCTCCCAGTTCTATTTTGTTCACAATTTATTTGGTGACAATCATTTTGCTTATTTTTCAGGCATTGTCAAACCGATTCAGAAATTAAGAAATGTTTTGCATTAATTTGTTTGTCACGTCAATAAACAACGAATTACTAATCAACACTTTACAAACATAAACACAACAAACCTACGCACACACATAGACCATGTACATGCACTCTAGTCCGTCCATGTTACATTGCTGATTTGATGACCTTGCGTAGTAGAGTTTAGTTTTAATGACTGGATAAGTTCAACTATGATAATATTGTCGAATATGCCATTAGATTTGAAGTGGATTTTCTCGTTCAACAGTGATTTTTGATCCATGATTGTGGCTTTGTAAAGGTAAAATTCTTTTAAGACATTCATGGTTGGTCCTTTGGATATTTATATATTTATGGCTAGTCTATAAGGTATTTGGCGTATTTGGAAAAAGTTGTGTTGGGGTTACTATTGGGGATGTGTTCTTTGAATCACGTTTTAAACGCACATCCTGTTTGGCCGATATAACTTTTGTCGCAATCGTCACAAGTAATGTTGTATATTCCACTTGCGCTGTAAGAGCAATCTTCTTTAGCTTTTGGTTTTATTGCTAGTTCTAAAGGCCAGCTTGTAACATTGTTTTCGGAATATTCTGTCTACGAAGTTATCTAATAACCCCTGGTATTCAATAGTTATTTCGGTTTGTCTCTTGCTATTTGACACTGTTTGTTTTTGTTTTTTATAAGTCGGTCGATTATTGTATGTTCGTAACCATTTACAATTGCTATCTGTTTTATTGTATTTATTTCATGATCAAAGTCTGCTTTCTTCATCAGTATATTGAGTGCTCTATGTATGAAATTATTATAAGCTGGTATCTTCTGGTTGTAGAGATGGTTAGAGGAGACATGTATGGTCTGTCTGTGTGGGCTTCCTGTATATCCTGAAGGCAAATCCGGTGTTAACTTTGGTAATGGTCAGATCAAGAACATTCAAACTATTATTGGACTCCATTTCGCATGTGAATTTGAGGGAGGGTGTATTTTATTTAAATAATTTTTATTAAGATATTTATTTGTCTCTCAGTACCTTTCAATAAGCAAATTGTGTTGTCGACATATCAATGGTAAAAATGTATATTTTATAAAATGTTTTACATACTTGATAATGGAGAACGCATAGCCTATCCTTTTGTTTGGATATAACATGTGTTGTTAAATTCAAAATAGTTTTGTTATAAGGGTTATGAGTTCTGTGGTCACTGTGTTGTTTTCCAAGATGTTATCTTTTAAGATGGTTATAGTCTCTGATATTGGGACATTGGTGTATAGATTTACTATATCAAAAGAAACAAGGATGTTATTCGATTCTATTTTCATACTATAGTTTTTGGACTAAGTTATAGTCTACTTATTAGAGAGTAATTCTGGTGAAAGTTACACAATTTCTTATTATGTGGTCTAAAGTCTTAGACAGTTTATAAGTGGGTGTGTTTGTAAAATTTACCAGAGGTCTGATTGGTTGGTTGTGTATTTTTGGTAAAGATCTTAGCTTTGGGTTGATCATTTTTATGATTCTTTTTTGGCTGTTATTTAGAATATGCGTGCAGGAATTGATCTCAGTTTTAATTATTTTGTTAAATCTGACTGTGGAGTCAGACTTAAGTGTGGTTATGTCATTGTCCTTTAAAAATTGTTTGGTTTTTTTTCTATGTAGTCTTGTTTGGTCATTATAACTATAGTGTTACCCTTATCAGCTTTGGTTATGATTGTATTGTGCAATATCAGCTTAGTAGCTATGTTATTAGCTACATAATACTCGTATTGATTGAAATTGTTTACATTACTATTTCAAATCGTTTGTATCTCTGATTTATCAGAGTCCTATTTTCTGAATCGGTTTGACAGTGTCAGAAAAATAGGAGAAATGATCATCATCCTATTTAATAAATTGTGAGCGAAACAGGACAGTGAGCAGCATTTTTGCAGAAAAGGTATTTATATCAATATAACCAGTCCAGTAAGGCATAGTAACTAAATAAAAAAGCCTTTAGTTTGTATTCATTTAACAACAAGGGCTGATACTGTTATAGTGAACTTTAAGACCTCTCTTAGAACGTTTGGAAATTTTTAGCAAAATCAGTTGTTAAATAAAATAATGCCTATAACAAATAAAAACAATATAACTTCTTCATGGGCTAGCCTACTACATAATATGTGGTGATTATCTTTTGTAATTTTTCATGTGATAAAAAGTAATTGGAGTAAAATTTCAATACCTAATTTATTTACAAAATTATTAATTATATCAAATATATACAGGGTGTTTCCGAGTTCTCCTTACGAACTTCGGAATATTGCTACTTGGTTAAAAAGAAGCTAAAAACTTAATGCAACCAAGGGTCTATCTCGGTTTGTTGTTTGTCTGTCCGTCCTTATGTGTTTTTTACTAACAAAATTTGTTTTAAAAAAACTGCTGTACATAATTGAACCAAATTTGGGTATATTGTTGCTATTGTTAATTTCAATTAGAATACTAAGTTTCATTATTTAAACTCAACTCGTTTCAAAATGGCAGTCATTCAAAAAATTTTAATTTAAATAACTTTAAAACTAGCCATTTTACAAAACATTTACAACATAATTTTTTTTTAGAAAATTTGTTGACAAATTCAAAGATGCTTTTGTTTTTAAAATTATGTGAAAATTAAACAAGATTTGGAATTTTTGTCTGGCCATGCATGGTCATGTTCTTGTCCTCTTCAGAATAAGCTAATGGGACAACAATGGAATGAATAAATGAAGTTGTTTTTTAGGGATAAATTTTATTTGGAGTATTATTCACATTTGTATACAACTGTTTATTAATTGAAATTCTAGTGATCACATCATTGTAAATAATGTTAAAGTTAACATCTAATACAATATTCTTAATTAATCTTATATCTAACAAGAGGCACTTGTTAACGCACTTAATATTGGAAAGTAGGTTAAGACCACGCCCCTTTAGTTTTATATAAATACGGGGGTTGGAGCAGTTCTAAGTTAGTTTTAGTTTAGTTATTGTAGCTATGTATCACTGAGGATGGCGACATTGTGGTTGAAACTCGTTTGATTAAGTAAATGTAATTTTTGTGAGATCTTGTCTTCAAGTTTTATTCTATCTAATATTATCTCACAAGTCAAGCTCAATATTTGTTTATTACTTATCTAGTTATTGTATGCTGGTATTTAATGCAGGACTAGAATATTTGTGAAGCTTTAAAGTAGTGAATTACCAGTATTGTGAATAAGTACGCTTCTGCTGAGTATTGCAACATAGATTTTTTTGTAGAGCTGATAGAGGGAACGCAATGGAAGCTAGGAAGTTATATGGTGAAAATTTTCAAGATAGACCACACCCTTGTGTTTAGACTTTTATTGAATTTCACAACAGACTTTGTGAAACAGGTTCTTTCAAAATAAACACGAATGGTACTGGTCGTGGTAGGACAGTGAGAATAGTTGATTATGAAGAGAGAGTGATCCAGCGCTTTGAAGACTATCCAAGAACAAGGGAATATTGTACATGAAGAAAATTTGCATCCCTCTCATATGTAAGAGGTGCATTCTTCAATTCCTAATGATTATTTTCAAAGACTGCTATTATCACAATGGGTTTTAAATAATGTTGTGAAATTGCCAGGATTTCTTAATAAGGTCTTCTTTACTGATAAGCTTCATTCACCAGAGATGGTATCTTTAACTCAAATAACAGCCACATCTCTATGAAAACGAACTTCGAGGATATCAGGAAAGATATTCAGTAAATATGTGGGCAGGTATTTTTAACAACAGAATAATTAGGCCATAAATCTAGCCCTATCCCT
The DNA here is from genome assembly GCA_963513935.1 of Aphrophora alni. NCBI lineage: Eukaryota > Metazoa > Arthropoda > Insecta > Hemiptera > Aphrophoridae > Aphrophora > Aphrophora alni. Next base: position 39,556,036 of record OY740765.1, on the reverse strand, counting down.
CTTAATTCCAATATTTATTTGGTTTTTACAAGAAACATTCCTCCCGTCTTGTTAGAACAGTGTTTTTCAACCTTTTTCATGACACGACCCCCCTAGTATCAAAAAATATTTCGTGACCCCCCGACCCTTTTTTCATGTAGGCCTATATTAAAAATATTTCATCAATTATTCTATCTATACATAACTTTTAGGCGTTTGAATTATTAGTATTCGGATATAAATATTAAATTAAGTACATAAAACATATAATTTTAAATCGAATATGTGGCCAATTGATAACTTTTTTTCAATTTCGGCAATCTGGTACCAAGTTCGTAGAACTCGTCCTCCAGGCCGTGGACCTACAGTTGATAACTGTTGATAAACCCCACAATTGATAACTAACAAACAAATACAAACATATTGTTATGTTTATTGAGACTCTCAGCGCCATCTGTTAGTTAGTAGCACTTGGAACTAGCACAGGTTCCGAGTGTTACCAACAGATGGCGCTGGTAGTCCGCAAAATATCCACAAGTTTCGAGACGTTTCGTTATGCTTCAAGATTATTCTTGCTAGAACGCACTGCCTTATAAATAGTGCGGTCGACCGTGGCCACGGCAGTTGAGTGCAAGACAGCAAAGCAAGTGGAATCGGAAACAAGACTGCGATAAGTGGAAACGATTCGAAAGTAAAACTACGGTGTTATACGAACTTTGTGTAAGGTGCTTTGCAGTTGGAGTAATTGTAGACTTGTAGAGTGATTTGTGAGCGTAAGACACGGGCGTTTTACGGTACGACAGTACGTAATTATTTGAGTTGTTATAATTGAAAATGGATAAATTCCTGAAAAGATCATCAGAACCATCAACGTCTATCAGGAGTCGTGGAATTCCGAAAAAACGTCTTTATGACGACAATTATTTGAAATATGGGTTTACTGTGATTGAGAATAAACCGCAGTGCGTAATTTGTTTTGACATTTTGTCAAGAGAAAGCATGAAGCCATCGAAGTTGGTACGCCACCTAAACACAAAACATCCTAATGAAAAGAATAAACCCGTGGAATTTTTTGAGCGAAAATTAAAAGCTCTTGAACATCAAAAAACTGCTATAGGACAAATGTCCAACCTAAATGAAAAAGCATTGCTCGCTAGTTATCGAATAGCTTTTCGTGTGGCTAAAGCAGGAAAACCTCACAGTATTGCCGAAAATTTGATTTTACCAGCGGCTTTAGATATAGCAGAGATCATGTTTGGCAAGGAAGAGGTCAAAAAGCTAAAAAGTATACCTCTGTCTGACAATACCATTCAACGCAGGATAAGCAATATGGCGACTGACGTTCGTGATCAAGTTATAGAAAAAGTGAAGAAAAGTTCTTTTATTTCCTTGCAATTTGATGAATCAACAGATATCGCGGGTTGTGCACAATTTGTAGCTTTTGTGCGTTTTGAATCCAATGAAATATTAACAGAAGAAATACTATTTTGTAAGACACTTCCCAAAAATACTACAGGCCAGTGCTTGTATAACATGTTCCTTGAAGCTACACAAGATATGAATATCGATTGGGCACAAAAATGCGTCGCTATTTGTAGTGTCGGAGCAAAAGCCATGACTGGTGCGAAGAGTGGATTTATTGCTAGACTGAAAGAACAGATGCCAAACGCTTCTTGGATGCATTGCTTTCTCCATCGCCAAGCTCTTGCATCCAAAACCTTGCCACAAGAATACAGTCAAGTTCTAAATACTATTATTAACATTGTAAATTCTATTAAAGGAAAAGCGTTGCAGACTCGATTGTTTCGAGTTATTTGTGAAGATATGGGGGCACAACACTGCAATTTGCTTTACCATATAGAGGTTAGGTGGTTATCTAAAGGCAAAGTACTAACCAGAGTTATGGAACTTCGCTCTGAACTATTAGTATATTTACAGCAAGCCAAGTCACATTACTCTGAATTTATTTCTGACCCGGAATTCCTTCTGAAATTGGCTTTTATTTCTGACTTATTTCAGCATTTAAATAACTTGAATAAAAGTCTTCAAGGTCAGGATGAAAACGTGATTACAGCAAAAGACAAACTCCATGGCTTTATAAAAAAAATTGAATTGTGGTCATCATCTATAAATCAAAACAACTTTGATTCATTTTCTTCGACACAGTCTTTTATTGAAGAAGTCGGAAGCGAAATAAACATCAACTCATATATATCTGGTATGAAAATGGTGTTAGATAATTTGAAGAAAGAATTGTGTTATTACTTCTCAGTGCAAGAGATATCGGATAACACTGGGCAAAGATGGATCTTAAATCCGTTTTTAAATGCAGCTATAAATGAGGCAAATTTAGCAACTAAGCTCAAAGAGAATCTGCTGGAATTATCTGACGATGGGATGTTACACTTGGAATTCAAGTCTGAAAATTTGGATACCTTTTGGTTAAAAAGAAAAACAGAATACCCGGAATTAACAACCGAGGCTTTGAAGTGTTTGATTCCATTTTCTACCTCTTACTTGTGCGAGTTGGCATTTTCATTAATGGCTCAAATAAAAAGTAAACTAAGAAATCGCTTACATTTGGAAGACGATTTAATACTTAAGGTGGCAAAAACGGATCTACGATGGGAGAAATTAATTGAACAAACTCAAGCGCAACCTTCACATTAAGATGGAGTACTGGAAGATTTTATATTTTGTTGATGTGTTTGTGTAAAAATAACATAACGAGTATCATTTTGTTAACTTTTTATTAATTCAGCGTGAGTGTGGTGCAAATTTGTGACATGGGGAGTGTGGTCGATGCTGACAGGACCGATTTTCAGAATTTGTTTAATTGATAAAAGTTATTAAATTTTTTTTGTCCTTGTTATATAATTATTTGTCTTTTACATAACATTTGCATGTGATAATTTTTGTATATATGTTGTTAGGTATAATTCTGTGTGAAATTTAAAAACACTATTAAAATTTCACTTTTTCTTTACTCAACTGAAACTTAAGACTTATAATACATTTTGAAATAAATAACCATTGGATATCTTATTTATAGTCTATATTTCTGTAAAATGCTGCTATTTAACATAAGCAAGCACACATCTAGTCATTTTCTATTTAAACACATTTTTAATATTTTTTTGTAATAACCTGTTTTAAACTAGCATTTTTCTGCTTGTATGATTGATTATATGGAAATTTCGTTAAATATAATAATTTTAACTCTTCTTATGGACTTTTTATTTAACTCTTACAAATCTTATAAAAATAGAAATTCAGTTCTCTCGACCTTTCGCGACCCCCCTACAGAGGCTTCGCGACCCACAGGTTGAAAAACACTGTGTTAGAAGATGTAACTTTGGAAACCAAAATGACAATGTGGTTGCAACATGATGGTGCGTCTCTGTGCACTTTGGCCACATTGTGCGAGACCATCTGAATGAAACTTATGAAGACCATTTGATTGGACGAGGTGGGCCTGTAACCTGACCTCCCCTATCACCATATTTTAACCCACTTGGTTTTTCTTGTGAAGTTTCTTCATTTGTCCATGTATTAAACGAGCAAAATATGTTTCAATTAAAAAAGTTTTAATATCTGTGTTATTTGTCTCATTTGTATGAAATTTGGCATCAAAGATTTTGAATGACCAATATTTTGAAATGTATCAATATGTTTAATTGTTCAATACTTATGATAGTAATACCATGCGAAAGGAAATTAAACGGGCTGCAAAAATTTACTAATGACCTATTTTATAAAAATTTACTATTTTTTAGATATCTTCATTTAAAATTTTTAAACAGCCGCCATTTTGAAATAGAATATTGGAACAAGTTAGTTATTTTTCAAACTAGGTCTTTAGATTGATGAGTACTATGCAAAATTTCAACTTAATTGGTTAAGCCTTTCTTAAGATATAAAATATTTAGTAAAAAAACAAAATGGCGGATAGCTGGTAAAAGAAGCGTTTCCGGACATATGTTTATAAGAACTCTTTTCTTTATTTTGACCTATATAACCACCCTCTGAAATATCTCCCCACATTACAGAAACACCTTCTATAGTCTCAGCCAATATGAACATATTACTCAAGTTCTACTTTAGAGTGATCAGAGTCACTGTCGGATTCACTACTGTCCTCATCACTGTTAGCACCATCTACAGATATTATGACATGGTCAACTTCTTTGTCTATTATCCCATCTTCTATTTTCCAGTCCCCATCTTCTATTTTCTTCACGTGATTGTATAGTGGTAATCAGTCATCATTTCCCAAGGATGCAAATTTCTCTGCACAATCTCTTCATGTCATCGATTTTGTAGGTCGTATTTCTTGACGCCACTCATCGTGTCTAGTTCTAGTTTTGTCAAGTGTGGTGAATGAAGTTTCTTCCCTAGCTTCCAAATTCAAAGTCTCCTTCCTAACTTGCTTTACTGTGTTTAGCGATGCCCCTGTTGTCCTGGCAGCTCTCAACTGACATTTTCTCTGGGAATAACAAATGTTCCATTACTAGCTTCCTCTGTCATGAAATTCAAAACTTTAGCAATAACTACCCTTGTTAAGCTGTAATTTATTTTTATTTTTTAGTCTATGTAACACGGGAGGCATTTTTTAAAATCTCGGTAGTATTCTTACAATTTGAAATGTCCACAGCTAATAAGAAGACAAAACTTGTCGAAAACAGCAGAAATACATGGTAAGCAGAAGCACGTCAATCACAACAAACACTGACTAGCACCCACTACTTAACAACAGGCAACATGAACATGTAGTTTGATATGACAGTGAGTGACTAATGTTTGTTAGCCAGAGTAGTAGAATGAGTACTGGGGCGAATGTACAACACCACACTACGATTAGTTCAAATAATAACGGCTGTCAAACTTCAAGATATCTTCCACTATGAGTATCTATTCACAATGAGCAAATGTTTTGGAAAATATATTAAAATTTTTTGTATTTATAGTTAGAAAATATTACAATAAAAGAACAATTTAAAAGAATAGCCAAAGATTAATGGGGAAAAAACACACTATTGTAGTTATTGTTTCTTGGAATAATCTCAGATTTTTTCTTTCTTGTGTTTGAATAGAAAAAACGCTTTTTATTTATTTACTTTTCAGGTTTATCAAAACAAACTTGTCATTGAGAAACTGTATCTTCTAGGGTCAATGGAAGACGTCGTGGGGGTGTATAATTCCCCACTTGAAATTTCAAGCCCCTATGTAAGAACGCCAATTAAATCTCGTAGCCATTTTGACCGTTTATTGTGATATAGATGATAATTTATATATGGAGAAGTTAATGGATGAATTTATTTCTAGAAATTCAAAACACTCTAACATATATGCATTAAATAAAGAATAAATTGCGTGAACTTTTATATTGCGTATGTTATATTATAACTGTTGTTTAAATTAATTTAATAATAATATTGTTATTTATAATAATTTATCCATTAATAATTATTGTTTTAACAATTATATATTGACTTATAATATTAATTTTATAAAAATGCCAGCAAGGATTATGTTATGGACCCCCTCCCTCTCCCCCGCTCTTCCTACTCACCACCTGAAATTTAATAGGTTTGCTTTCTCTGGTATCTTCAAGCAATAATTATTTCACATAAATTAAAAGAATTTCAAGACTCTTTCTTTGTTCGGCATGTGCAGTAACCCCTACCTTCTCATCACTTTCATCTATCATCCTCCTCTTCTTCCCTCATGACATTTTTGTACAACCTGTATAATTGTCAGTTGTTCACAACTTTGTTAATTTTTGTCACATGATTATCATGGGTACTGTGGTTTAATCAACAACAATAAAGGATGTTGATTCCCCTATCACGAAGAACCTTCCAATGATGGTAACATGGTTACCAAAATGTACATTAGGGAATTACAGTAACGAAATAAAGTTCATTAATTTTTTAATTGGTTGTGTTTTGTTATTGTATTTTATTTCGTGGTAGGGGAATCAACATTCCTTATAATTTTGTCACAATTAAATATTCTGGATGTTTTAGTGATTTATTGTTATTTATTTCCTGTCCCAGTTATTCAGAAACATAAACAGCCTGATAAGCTGATTACGGATAATAGAAAGTTGTCTATAGTTCAGTTAAGAAACTTTTTTTATAAAATACTTAGATAGGTACCTTTAAATACAAACTGTAACAATTAAGATGCATAGATTTAAACATCACAAATGGAAAGGACATGTTTTAAATTTAGGAAACAAGTTAATTTCTGTCTTATATGCTCTGAGAACTTTGAATTTACTACAAACTTTTCAACTTTGAAGATGGTTTATTACGTATACTTTTCATCTTAAATCATTACTATATAGACTGAATGTAAATAATTCCATACTCTCTTCTAGGAATAATACTGTGTTACAAAATAATAATAAACCCATCCAAATATCAACAAAATTAACTTCACAATCTTCCAGTAGACATTATTTAAAACCATTAAAAATTATTGTAAAATTTCAAGTAATTAAAAGATACCGGAATAGCAAGCACTACTTACCCACTTGAAGTACTACAGTTGATTAAAGAAAAAAGAAAAATGCAACGAAAATGGCAGCAAACTCGAGTTCCTCAACATAAAACTGAACTAAATCATATTACTCAGAAACTTACAAATTTACTAAAAAATATTTAAAATGAGTCCATTGTTAGATATCTTGAAAGTCTTTCAGCTGATAAAGATAATGAACCTAAGATATGGAAGGCTACACAATATTTTAAAAGACCAAATATCCAAATGCCTCCAGTCAGAAAATATGACAAAATGTTGACTAGGAGTGATAAAGAAAAGGCAGATTTGTTTGCTGAATACTTGGCAGAAATCTTCCAGCCTCTTCATAGACTGACAGTTGATGAATATATAACAACAATCAAGATCTTATCAATGAAATTAAAAACCTCAAGGTACAAAAGCCCCAGGTTATGATCTTATCACGAGTGAGGTGCTAAAAGACAATGCTAAATAAAGCATTGACAAAATGGTCAGTATGTTTTATCATTTCTCCATCTAATCAACACTACGTTTAGGCTGAACTATGTTCCAAGACAGTGGAAGATTGCAGAGGTGATTATATTCCCAAATTGAGAGAAGATCCCATGATAAAACATACTGACCATTCTCCTTGTTGCCAACAATGTCAAAAAATTTTGAGAAATTACTTATGAAATGTCTTAAACCCATCAATGAAGAAGAAAAAAAAACTGATCCCTCATCACCTGTTTGGCTTTATAGACAAGCATTCAACTATAGATGATCTACACAGAATCACACATGTAATAGAAAAAACCTTGGAAGAACACAAAATATGTTCAAGTATATTTTTAGATGTAGCTAAAGCTTTCGACAAGGTCTGGCACAAGGAATTAATCTATCAACTGGAGTGTGATCTTCAGGAACTGATTTGTCAGATTCTGGAATCTTACCAATCAGAAAGGTGTTTCAGAGTTAAACACAAATAAGAGTACTCTGAATTGAAGAGTATATCAGCAGGGGTACCACAAGGAAGTGTCCTTGGACCTTTGCTTTATCTCTTGTACACCGGGGACATTCCTCAAGAAGTCGATACAGCTACTGCGACTTTTGCAGATGACACAGCAATTTTGGCGACAGGTAACACTGCAGTAAAAGCAACACAAAAATTACTGAGCGATTTATAAAGTTAGCATTTGGATGAAGAAATGGAGATTAAAATAAATGAATCTAAATCAACTTATGTTAATTTTACAACTAGAAAAATAAATGCAATTCCTATTAAAATAAATTCCCATTTAGTAAATCCAGCTAATACTGTTAAATACTTGGGAATGACACTTGATGCTAAGTCTAAAGGAGCATGCCAAAAAGAAGAAGGTAGAATTAAACATGCAATTTAGGAAGAGTGTACTAGTTACTTGGAAGAAACTTAGAATTAGATCTACACAACAATCTGCTTCTCTATGGGCAAATATTGAAACCAGTGTGGACTTAAAGATTGCAGCTGTGGGGATGAACAAAGAAAACAAATGTAGTATCATATAACATTCCAGAATAAGGTTCTGTGGAATATTGTTAATGCACCATGGTATATCCGCAATGACAGTCTTTATTGTGATCTCAAGATGAACACTGTCGCAGAAGATATCATGAGGTATGCAGAGAACCATAAACACAGACTTCTACAACACGAGAATGCTGAAATGAATTTCCTACACAACTGCTCTGGTGAGATACGCCAGTTGAATTGGACGAAGCCTCTAGAACTTTGTTTTGAGTGCTTATAATTAATTGTACATGAACAGAGTGTATACTTATCAGGAGTGCATCGGTGAATGATACTTCAGCAAACTGTGATAGTTGATATGAAATGTGTATTGCTAGATAGGCTTTTATGCCTAGTTGTAATAATAATAATTTTTTAATTCATACCGGTATCTATTTTTTTTTAAACTTTTCCTAATCGATCAACTATTTATAAGTATACTATACTCCAGATTTGTATTCTTTATAGTGTTTTCAATAATGAAATATTACAGTTTCCTTGCCACATGCTACCACCAGCTTATAAATGAGATTTTTTTTATTCAGCCATGAATCTATATAACAAGCTCAGTGATTAATTAAAAATAAAAAAATAAAATTAATTCAGTGCATGTAGGAAAAAGTTTTAAAGGTATTTAATTCAAAATAGATTTTATTCGACAGAAGGATATATGAATTAAAACAATTTGTACAATCAACCATTTTTTTAGTGAGTAAGAATCAAAAGAAAATATCTGTAATTGTTTAATTTTAAACTAATTATTTATAGCTAGGCCTACTGTATATTTGTTTTGTAATTTTTATAACTAAAAGTGACTCTCCTCCATATTATTTAATTATTAAATTAGTGTATAAGTGCTTTACTAAATTGTAGTAACGTCACTTGTTTGTATTAATTAACATGTGTTCCCTTAGACATAAGTTAAAAATATATAAGAAAAAATATCCAAACTTAATTAAGAAATGATAAGGCAATATTATTGAGCAATTGCCTTAAATACTCATATTTACTTATTGATTTATAAAGGCATAGGCTACCATAAAGTTTTTTTTTATATTTTGTTTAATTTGTATCCAATCATATAGGTAAATGGAATTTATGTAGAAATGGCTGATTAAAAACAAAAGATCAAAATGAAAAGATATATAGGCAGAAACAATTTATAGTAAATAACTAAAAAAAAATTGTTTTATTTTTGGTTAAAGCGTAATACACATATTACTATGACAGGCCACAGTGAAGTTGAACAAGATTTTGACTGGAAATGCTTCTTTACGACAAGAAATAGACCATCTATTGAAAGAACGCACTCACTTCAATCAGCTCTATCAATTGCTTATTGGACGTTTGACATTAGGTAAAAAAACTATGCTCGATCTCATTGAACAGGCAACTTTAGCATACGATCAAAGGTAAGAAAATCGTTTAATTTATATAACTCATTCTTAATTTCTTAATTTATACATTTCTTGTTTACATTGGGGAATGAACAATTCACAAATTTTTGCACACCTATTAACCTGTGTATTATTATTATTATTTTATTTAAACAAATTATAATTTTGTTTTAATTTACATTTATTTCAAAACTTATCACTAAATTTTATTAACCTTAAACATCAATACTTATTTATCTTACTAGAATTTACTGAATTGATTATTGTTACAAATATTCAGATTTGTGCTAGAGAGAACTGTACCATGTTTTCTATACTTAAACAACACTTAACATTTAATTATAGAAACAATTTTGTTTAAAAACTTTTACTACAATCTAATATAAAATGTTTCACTTACTCTAACATAATGAAATATTTTCATATTAATTAAAACTATACAGTTTTAATTTATATATGATATTTACAAGGAATTTCTCACTTTTTGCGTTTTATAGCTCCTTAAAATTGCTTAGAAGGTATCATAAATAAGATCCTTATTTCAGCTAATTTTTACCAAAGGAGTTTCGAATTGTTAAAACCTAACATAAGCTACAAATAGTTGATTTAAATATTATTTCAGTTATAGTGAATCTAATTTATTGTATTGACTTTAATTTGATTTTAAGTTTATTTTAATTTTAATATTAATTAAGTTATTTTAGTTATGAGATGTTTTACTTGAATGTTTTAAGTTACTTACTACTCGTATAATTATTTGTATTTCCGTTCGTAGCACTTTTATGTGCCACTTTACACACCTGTCACTTTTCTTTATCAATATATATTATTGATTTAATTTCTGAACTTTCACTTAACATTTGCTTAACACATTTCATAAATCTTTTATGGCTTATCTTGCTTTTGAAATACCATTATTATTTTTTATTTTGAACTTGTTTAAATTTTTACTCAACACATTTATTTTGGAATAGCCTATTTTATTATGTCTTATTGGTTTGATTATTGTTAAAAGACTGGGGTGAGTTTTGAAGCGTCTCTCCAACAAAATTGCCTTTAGAATTGATAGGTTGATATTCCCAGGCTTTTTTCTGATTGGACATTCTTTTTTTTTTACAATTGTGTATTTCTCCTAAAAAATCTTTGAGTTCACAGAGGCCAGTTTTCAGGGTTTTCTGTATGGTTTGCTGATTTCTTGGCAACTTCAACTTGAATAACCATATTGTCTTACACGTGTGCTTATTGTAATTTGAAAATGTTCTGCATATTTATCTAATATAATAGATATTTATTTTTGAATATATCCCTGACAAAGTATTCAGTCTATCGACTTTTCATGTTTAATAGAATTAACTCTTCAAATAGGAAGAGTGACATTACTATACTATGAATACAAAAATATAATCAATCTATTTACTTTCATGTTTGATATAATAAACTCTTCAAAGAGAATGAAAGAAAATAATAATACTATGAATAAAAAAATACGTGTATTTATATTTACAGTAGAACCCCTCTAATCCGCCCTCGGGTGGTCCGTTACTCCGATTAATCCAACCATGCTCGAGCTCGCGATATTGTGCCGACTTGTCGATGACTCACGGCCCGTCTGGCGCCATTCTTTCCGGTTTGTTATCGCTTTCCCGCTTCAGTGCTGTGTCATCTCTCATGTTGTTTCTATTGATTTGCTATAGTACTTGAAAAGTTTATATATAGACTTTTAAAAGTTTATATATCACTTAAAAAAAATCTTTTTATATAATATGTAATAAATATTGACTTTTTTCTGATAATCCGACCTTTTTTGCGTTCCGACCATGCCCCCAGTCCCGAAGATGATTATATATATATATTCAGTCTAACTATCCTTTATGTGTAATATCATTTCTTCAAAGACTAAGAGCGAAAATAATAATGCTATGAATGAAAAAAATTTATGCAGTCAATCTACCCTCCATGTTTAACATAGTCAACTCTTCAAAGAGGAAGAGAGAAGAGAATACAAAAGAACTTGCACAATGAATACAAAATTGTAGTTAACCTATTCATGTTTAGTGTTTAATATAATCAACTATTTAAAAAAAAAGAGAAATTACTAGTACTGTGATTTTATTATTTTATTTTTTGGTCTGTGATAGCCTCCATCAGAGGCCTCACCGACGTCGACCTGAAGGTCTTTTGCCGCCCCAAGTTCCATCCTACACCCACTCAGTAATACCTGTCATCTTTATGAAGGAACAGATGCTACCTATCGGGTTCTCTAGGATGGTTTCCATCTCCTTCCCCGGAGGGCCTAGAGAGTGTAGCCTGGCTCGTCCTAACGCCTCACACTCTAAATGAATGGGTTCTGCGGACTCTTCAGCTAAACCACATTTCCTGCATGTATTTTCTGCAGCAATCCCTATCCTATGTAGGTGTTTTCTGAGGTGGCAGTGGCTCATTAATAGCCCTACCACCCATCTCATGTTATCCCTTCTAAGAGAGATAAGTTTTTCAGCATGTTTCTTGCTTGGTCTAAATAACCTACTTGTTGTTGAATTTTCCAGGCCTTTTCCATCCCCTCCAGTATCCTGTTACCATTCTTAAGGATGGAATCCTTAAATAGATGCTTTTGGAACCAGGAATGGTAATGTTTGAAAGAAGAGATCTAGATAATTTCAATTGACCTGTAATTTATATAACTCCTTTTTTGTTAATTTAGCGATTCTGAGTCTTAAGTTAACCATTTATATAAAAGTTAACATATAACATAGATTAGTGGTTTTGTTTATATAAAAAAGAACAATCTGCAAGGTAACAATCGACACTTCATATATAGCTATTGATTTACATGATTTATACGCCCTTAAGAAAAGATTTAGATAATTTTAATCAAAACCCCCCCATACAATTAATTACAAAGTAAGTTTAAAAAAAAGAAGAAAAAAGAGAAAAAAGACAATTCATTAAAGTATGTAATGTTACAAAGAATTTAATTTTTAAATTATATATATATATATATATATATATATTAAAATTAACAAAATTTAATTAATTAATCACACATAAAATATATAAGTTGGCCAACTGTAAAAAAAAAAAAAAAAAACTTTTTTAACAAAGGAAAATATTAATTATTTATTGATTATTTATTTATTGACGTCAATTTAGAATTTAGAAAATTAACCCCTTTGGGGTCGTAAGATCGAAAGGTGCATGCTTATCCCATTCATTACAATTTTATTTTTTTGTTTTGCATTTTATAAAAACATAATCATGTTTGGTTCAACAAAATCATCCAAAACATTATTTCACAAATACACTTCAAGTTTTTTTGACTAATTGAAATTCACAGGTTAAGTTGTTCATTAGTTTTCACTTTTGTCTTTTTACATTACTTGAAAAAGTCCTCAGGTCTTAGCATGGACTTGAAATTTACTGCAGGAACTTAATTTTTACCTGCTGGAACCAGCTGCATATAGCTGTAGAAAATACATGTAGCAATTAAACAAAGAACAGACATTTCTTGACAGGTTTAAACATTTCTGTTGTAGATTTATGAGCAGCATATTTCTCTGTAACTAAGTTTTATAAAAAAAATGCAATTTATTTGAAGACAAAATGTTATATATATTCAAATTAATTACTGAATGACTTTACTTTATAAAAGATTGTTTGAATTTAAGCTGGTACAATTTACAGACAATTCAAAAATTAGTTGTAATTAAATTTAATCATTTATTAATTGGTGATTTGATTTTATAATAACTAAAATAAAAAAGCTTTGTTTTATTCTTTCAAAGATTATATAAATTTAGACTCTAAAAAAGAATTTACAGACAACCTAAGGTTTGATTATAATTGAAAACAAATTTCAAAATTTTATATTTATAAAATAGAATACATATTCTAAGATGGTTAACTTAATAAGGTTTAAACTGAAAATTTTGGTTTACCTGGTTTAGCAAAGTCGAAAGCTTGTAAGGCTCAGATGAGATTGATTGCAATGAAGGAGATTGACTTCATTAAAACTTAACATGATTTACTTTTTAAATTTAGAAATAAGAAAGACGGCCATTTCAGAGTTTGAAATGAGTTTTTGCATGCCCTCAGTTAAAATTTTGACTCATGTTGAAAGTAAAACTATTTTTTAATTTTGAAAAGTTACGACGTGCATTCTAAAACTAAACTCAGATAACTGTGTCGTTATCTCTAGAACATAGACTACCTCAAGGATATCGCCTCGGGCAAGTCCACAGTCGAATCACGTGAGGCTGTTTTCAGACTAGTCCACCAGATTGTAGCAGCTCACGGCCGCTCTTTAATTTATTATTACGAAAACCTGTGCCGATGGATTTAAATTAGGTAGGACGTTACAATCCATATATCAACTGGTGCTCTGGCATGTCCATAGGAGATCCCGAACACCGGCTCCGGGCCCACGATTGGGGATTCTGAAGTTATCCTGGCTAATTCATCTGCTCTCTCATTTCCATCGATACCTGAATGGCCAGGAACCCAGCCCACAGTAACCGTGTTCACCTGACTAAGCTTTATCAATGATGAGATGCAGTCCCATACCAACTTCGACTTTACTCTAGTCGTGTTTAGCGCCTTAATTGCAGCTTGACTGTCCGTGAAGATCAGAATGTTCTTACCTTTGTATTCCATTCTTAGATTCTCCTTGATGCATTCAGAGATTGCGCCTACTTCTGCTTGGAAAACAGTAGCATGCTTGCCTAGGCATAGTACGGTGGAGCTCTCTGGGTTGATCCCATTTATACCACCCCCGTACCCATCTCCGTTTTCGAGCCATCTGTAAACCAGACTATATCCTGCTCAATGTATAGCCTCTTTCCAGACTCCCATTCTTCCCTAGAGAAGATTTTCGTCTTGAATGGCTTATCTAATGAAACCTTAGGTATCATGTGATCTGAGGGCATGTCTAACACTTCCTTGTTGACCACTTTATTGATCCTGCAGTGTCCAATCGCTGGCATTCTCATTCTCCAGCAACCAGTTTGCTGCAGTCTATATGCACTCATCCTGGCCAGTCCCTGAATATAAACCCCTAAGTAAGGGAGATCCAGTAGAGCATTCAAGGTTACTGTTGGTGTAGACCCCATGGCACCCGTGATGGCCAAACAAGCCACCCTTTGGACACCATCCATTTTACCTCCGACACCACCTTGTACCGTCTTCGTCCACCAAACCACCGCAGCATAGGTGATTAGTGGTCCGTTAATCATAGTGTATATCCACATAACCACCTTTGGTGGCAGACACCATATTTTTCCAACAGCCCTCTTACACGCAAACATAAGACTCTTGGCTCTGGTTACTACCCGTTCTACTACTTGCAGGTTCCAGGTGAGCCTATTATCCAGCAGAATACCTAGGTACTTCACCTGATTCTCCGGCGCTACCTCCTGCCCAAAGACCTTATGGAGCGATCTCACTCCCAAATTCCTTTTTCTTGTGAAGGGAATGAGAGTAGTTTTTTCCGAGATTCACAGCTAACTGTTCCTCCTGGCACCACCTTTTCACCTGGATAAAGGCAGCCCGCATGAGTTCACAAACAACTCTCATGTCTCTGCCTCTTACCACGATGGCCACATCATCGGTGTATCCCTGTGAGTAGAATCCTTGTTCGTTTAGACGCCTCAAGATTTTATCCACTACTAGGTTCCATAACAAGGGAGATAGAACGCCTCCCTGTGCACATCCACTCATTGAATATATGGTTATATTAAATTTGAAAGGGTGATAGACTGTATATAGTTTTGTATTTATATAACTAGTATTTTCTTTCTTCCTCTTTAAAGACTTGATTATAATACAAATGAAGGGTAGATAAACTGATTATATTTTGCATTTATAGTACTAGTATTTTTGCTCTTCTTACTTGAAACGTTGATTATATCAAACATGAAGGTAAATATAATGAATACATTTTGTATTTATAGTACTAGTAATTTCTCTCTTCCTCTTTTGAGGTGAGTTGATTATGTTAATAAGAATGGTAGACTGAATAATTTTTTTTATTCATAGCATTATTATATTCCCTCTTTCTCATTGAACATTTGATTATATTAAAAATTAAGGGTAGATAGACTGTATACACATTTGTATTTATAGTCCTAGTATTTTCTCTCTTAAACTTTGAACAGTTGATTATATTAACATGAATGTTTAAATAGACTATGATTAGTAGTACTATGATTTTCTCTCTTCCTCTTTGAAGACTTGATTATATTAAACATGAAGGGTTAATTAATAGACTGAATTCATTTTGTGTTCATAGTACTAGTATATTCTCTCTTTGTCTTTGAAGTGTTGATTATATTAAACATGAAGGAAATATAGATTGAATACATTTTTTTGTATTCATAGAACTAGAATTTAATCTCTTTCTAATTGAAGAGTCCATTATATTAAACATGAAGGGTACATAGACTGAATAGATTTTATAAATTAATAGTACAGTACTAGTATTTTCTCTTTCTCTTATGATGATTTGATTGTATTAAACAAGAACGGCAGATAGACTGAATACAACTTTGCATTCATAGTACTAGTATTCCTCGCTTCCTTTTTGAAGAGTTGATTATATTAAACGTGAAGTACTAGTATTTCGTCTCTTCCTCTTTTTAGGAAAGATAGATAGAATACATAATTTTATTCATAGCATTATTATTTTCACTCTTTCTCCTTGAAGAGTTGAGCGTATTAAATATTGAACGGTAGATAGACTGAATACATTTTTGTATTCATAGTACTAATATTTATTCACTTCGTATTTGAAGGGTTGATTATATTAAACATGAAGTGTAGACTGAATA
Source organism: Aphrophora alni (assembly GCA_963513935.1). Taxonomy (NCBI): domain Eukaryota; kingdom Metazoa; phylum Arthropoda; class Insecta; order Hemiptera; family Aphrophoridae; genus Aphrophora; species Aphrophora alni. Next base: position 39,539,783 of record OY740765.1, on the reverse strand, counting down.
ATTTTTTGGATTCATAGCACTAATAATGTCTCTCTTCCTTTTTGAAGAGTTGATTGTATTAAACACAAAGAGTAAAAAGACTAAATACATATTTGTATTTATAGTATTAGTATTTTCTCTCTTCTTCTTGGAAGAGTTAACTACGTTAAATGTGAAAGAAAAATAGACTGAATACATATTTCTATTATTAGCATTATTATTTTCCCTCTTTCTCTTTGAGGAGTTGGAGCATATTAAACATTGAACAGTAGATAGACTGTATACATTTTTCTATTCATAGTACTAATATTTTCTTTTTTCCTCGTTGAAGATCTCTTCCTCATGATTATATCAAACATGAAAGATAGATTAAATGAGAACTTTTTCAATCATAGTATTATTATTTTCTCTCTTCCTCTTTGAAGAATTGATTATATTAAACATGAAGGGTAAATCGACTCATTAAATATTTGTATTCATAGTACTAGTATTTTTTCTTCCACTTTGAAAAGATGATTATATTAACATGATTGTTTAGATAGAGTGAATTAGTAGTACTTGGATTTTTCTCTGTTCCTATTTGAAGATTTGATTATACTAACCGTGACTGGTCATAAAGGTCAGTCTATCTTTCCTTTATTATAACGTAATTAACTTTTCAAATATCTATCCTTCGTGTTTAATATATTCACCTCTTGAAGGAAAAAAAGAAAGAAAATAATGCTATGAATAAAAATATCTATTCAGTCTATCTATCATACCATGTTAAATATAATCAACTCTTCAAAGATAAAGAGAGATAATACTAGTACTATGAATCCAAAAATGTATTCAGACTATCTGACCTTCACTTTTATTATAATCAACTCTCTAAGGAGGAAGAGAGAAAATACTTTTGGTATGAATTGAAACATTTAATCAGTCTTTCTACCATTTATGTTTAATGTAATCAACTCTTCAAAGAGGAAGAGATAAAATACTAGTAATATGAATACAATAGTATCTATTAAGTCTATATCCACCCTTAGTGTTCAATATAATCAACTCTTCAAAGAGAAAGTGAGAAAAAATAATACTATGAATAAAAAAAAAATGTATTCAGGATAGTTAACCTTCATGTTTAATATATTTAGCTCTTTAAAGAGAAATTAAAAAAACAAAATAATACTATGAATAAAAAATATGTTTTCAGTTTATCTATCCTTCATGTTTAGTATAATCAACTCTTCAAAAGGGGAAAATGAAAATACTAGGATTATGAATAATAAAATATCTTCAGAACCTTCTTGTTTAATATAATAAAACTCATCAAAGAGGAAAAGAGAAAATACTTGTTTTATGAATACAAAATGGAATCAGTCTATCTAATTTCATATTTAATAAAACCAACTCTTCAAAGAGAATGAGAGAAAATAATAAAAATAGGAATAAAGCAAAACGTTTCATTCTATATACTCTTCATGTTTAGTGTTATCAATTCTTCAACATTAAGGACGAGAGAAAATACTAGTACTATGGAAAAAAAATGTATTCAGTCTATGTAACCTATATGTTAATATATTTAACTCTTCAAAGAGAAATGGACAAAATACTAGTACCATAAATACAAAAATATAATCATTCTATCTACCTTCATACTTAATATAATTAACTCTTCAATGAGAAACAGAGATAATAATAATACTATGAACATAAAAGTGTATTCAGTATATCTACCCTTCATTTTGAATATATTCACCTTTTCAAAGAGAAAGAGAGAAAATATTAATAGTTAGAGTAAAAAATATGTTTTCAGTCTATCTACCCTTTATGTTAAATATAATCAACTCTTCAATGAGGAAGTAATAACATAATCTTACTATGAATAAAAAAAAAGTTTGTCTATCTACCCTTCATGTTTAATATAATCAACTCTTCAAAGTGGAATGAGTGAACATAATAATACTATGAATTAAAAAAATGTTTTCATTCTATCTACCCCTCATGTTTAATATAATCAATTCTTCAAAGAGGAAAAAAGAATGTACTAGTACTATGAATACAAAAATGCATACAATCTATCTACCCTTCATATTTAATTTAATTAAATGTTCAAATAGGAAGAACAAAAATTCTAGTACAGTAGACTCTCATAAATCCGGACTATTGTGGCGGGCTGCCGGTCCATATCCGAAAAATCTGGATTTCCCGGAGTCAGTGATAAGTCGGCCGCAAGGCCGATACGAGCGGTGATAAGTCGCACATGCAATCGTTATCAGCCCATGCCGATACCGAACGACACTTGTTACACTCTGACACATTAACTAATGGTACTGTTACTGTAATGTAGGCTACATAATACTGTACTGGACTGCAATTAAGTAAAACACAGGGAAGAGTGTGTCAATTACTTCAGCCGTGCGGAAACTTCCACTGCTCGTGAATCATTACAAAATACGTCATTCATGCAATGCGGAAGATCACGTGAAAATTGAAGGCGCTAAAGCGACAAATTGTTATTTAAAGAATTTTACCGTCCGGTCCGGATTTTCGTGATCCGAATTTATGAGAGTCTACTGTACTATGAATACAAAAATATGTATTCAAGTCTATCTACATTCTAAGTTTAATATAATCACCCCATCAAAGAAAAACAGAGAAAATACTAATTCTATGAACATCAAAAATGTATACAGTCTATTCACCCTTCCTGTTTAACCTGTTGACGAGTACGGACATCATATGGTGTCCTGTATTGTAGTGCCCATTTAAGCAAGGGTCTAGTAATAAAACACACCCTGGGAAGTAAGGGGAAAAAAACTACACATAACTAAAAAAAAAATGTATGTCATAAATAATATTTCAAAGTAAATTAAATGAATACAAAAGGTTGTTCTAACAAAATTTAGAATTTTTAAAGTCAAAAGTTGATTAAAGAAATAATTCGAAAACTTCAAAGTAGAATAACTTGTAAAATTACGGCCGTTGAATATTCATTCGAGTTTCCAGAAGAACCTGTAAATAGGTAGAAGAGGACGACATTTACAAAATTAGAAAATTCCTATATGAACAAAAGTTACAGCGAAAAAAACAATATTGACAAGTTTATAATTTGAATCAAAAATATTCATATATTTTCAAGAAATATATGTCGATGCACGCCTCTTGTATCCCAGCGATACCAAAACACAGATCGCAGGTAAGAAATATTGAATAGATTACAAGTACAACTTAAGAGCAATTAGAAAGCAAATTGATAACTAAATAATTAGAATGAATTCTACAGTACATAATAAGATAAAGTTTCTTACCTTTGTTTCCGTCAAGTGACCTCTTTTTTGTAATCGTGACGCGTTTCGGGACTTTTACCCCATCTTCAGACACAGGTATATTAATTTAAATTACTCGACCGAGGTTGTCAAACACTAAAATTATTCATAAAACTCATACATATCACATTAAAAGTCCGTTTTGGTGTACACCTTCAGGCTACCAGACGTCAACTGACCATCTGTTATCTCGTACACTCCGAACCTGTTCTTACCGCGGGCTTGAGTCGAAATTTAGTTGGTCGTTCAATAGTCGATGTTCGCCATTTGCATCTCTTGATTTGAACGCCTTATACATCTCGTACTCCTCAACTGCATTCATATATCTACCTTTAGAACATAGTTTGATTGCTTTCAGGTTATTCTGTAGGTCCGTGTATCCATGGTTCTCGTCCATTAGATGGCGTGCAAAATTCGATTTGTTAGCTGAAATTGTTCTTTTTGGCAAGTGTTCTTTAAATTGAGTCTAAAACGCTCTTCCAGTTTGGCCTATGTATACCTTTTCACAATCATTACATGTCAACATAAACAACTTCTTCACTCCCAAAAACCCAAGACCCTTAGAAAACCAAACTGGCGTGTATAGATTGACATGTATAACTTGTACGACACGGCGATAAGAATTCGAGAAGCCTGCGGTAAGAACAGGTTCGGAGTGTGCGAGATAACAGATGGTCAGTTGACGTCTGGTAGCCAGAAGGTGTACACCAAAATAGACTTTTATGTGATATGTGTGTTTTATGAATAATTTTAGTGTTTGACAACCTCGGTCGAGTAATTTAAATTAATATACCTGTGTCTGAAGATGGGGTAAGAGTCCTGAAACACGTCACGATTAAAAAAAAGAGGTGACTTGACGGAAACAAAGGTAAGGAACTTTATTTTAAAATAATAGTGACCTGGATACTGAAAATGAATTCATTACATAATAAGAGTCGAAATTGATGAAATAATAATGGAAAACATTAAAATACAGAAGGGAGGAAAGGTGGAATATTATGAGGGAATATTCCCACTTTATCAAAACATAGTTTACTTGGTTAGTTAAACTGCCAAGGTAAATTACTCTTAACTATTTTTTTGTTCTAGATAGACGTTTTTGAAGAGCTAAATTACTACAAAAGATTTTATTCCATTTAGAACATTTTCAACAAGAAAGTAAATTCTACAACTTCTTACTATGACAGTATTTGATTAAATTTAGGTTAAATGGAGATAGACTCAGGCTGCAATAACTGACATCGATTTTAATGAATTACTAAAACTAAAACATCAAATACACTGATTTCAAACTAAAATGACACAGGGCGAAATCAATAATAATAATAATAGTACTACAATTCATCTAATCAACTTTAAACAAACTTCAAAATTTCTACTTTCAAGATCAGCAAAAGAGGACTTACCTATTGCACCATCATGTTTAATATAATCACATCTTCAAAGAGGAAGAGAGAAAATACTAGTACAGTAAACCTTTGATACTTCGACTCTCAATAATTTGACAATCCGTATACTTCAACACAGGAACTTGTCCAAACACATCACAAAGCGTGCTGTTTGAGCATTCTGCCATTTCCAGGATTAAATTAACAAAAAAGGTTGAATAATTTACTCAAATGGAAGAAATTGAATACACATATAGTATCGCTTTCCACTCATATTGACAAACTCGCTCGCAAAGTTTAATAGACTAAAAATATTAGCAGGCATACATTGCATTAGGATAAACACGTGGAGTTGATTGACAGATATCACAACGTACATGTTTCTCATTCGTCTGTACAGTATCTTTAGATGAGGGGTAGAGCTTTATTATTTGTGTAAATGAAACATTCTTAGTAATCTCATTGGTCTGTATAGTACTTTTAGATAAGGGAAGGGGCTTTATTTGTGTAAATGAAACGTTCTCAGTAAAAAAACACTATGCTATTTCCAAGAATTGAAGACATCAGTTTCCTATGAACAAAACTACTTTGTACACAACACAATGAAATGACCTTCACAACTGCAGCATTTTTCCTGTGTGATATTTTATATCTTTATAGCATCTTTAAACTGTACTACTGTATACAGTTTTATTTCAGGTAGCTATTAATAAAGAATGAAGTTTTATGCATGAAAATGAAAGTTAAAATGTGACTTTTGGGTAATTTTGAAATACTAAGGATTCACATCGGTTAATACGGAAACTCATTTATCATTCCTTTGTGCGCCGTTTCTATTTTTACAAACCAAACATTTTTTTACTACCTCGGTTAACCCAGAACTTGGTTAATCGGGGCTCAGATAACCGTGGCTTTACTGTACTTTTACTTTTGTTTAATGTTACAGTATTCATATTTATGCAATTTTCTTATAAAAGTCGTGATTTTAATGCTCCCTATGTTATTAGTATATGTTTAATACACTCCCTATAGTTCGACATTTTAATACTTTATGTTTAATATAATTAACTCTTCAAAGAGGAAGAAAGATATTACCACTACTATGACTATAAAAATGTATTCAGTTTATCTACCCTTCAAGTTTAATATAATCAATTTTTCAAAGAGGAAGTACTAATACTATGTATAAAAATGTATTCAGTCGATTTACACTTAATGTTTATTATAATCATCTCTTCAAAGAGAAAGAGTAAACATAATAATACTATGAATAATAAAAATGTATTCAGTCCATCTACACTTCATATTTAACATTATCAACTCTTCAAATATTTAGTGATAATGCATTACTACTACTATGATTATTAAAATGTATTCTATCTACTGCAAATGTTTATTATAATTAATTCTTTAAAGAGAAAGAGAAAAAATAGTAGTACATGAACACAAAAATGCATTCAGTCTATCAACCTTTCATGTTTAATACAATCAACTCTTCAAAGAAAAAGAAATGAAATAATAATACTATGAATAAAAAAATGTATTGAGTCTATCTACCCTTCATTTTTATTATAATCAAGCCTTCAAAGAGGAAGAAAGAAAATACTAATTATATAAATACAAAAAAATATACATTCCATCAACTTTTCATGTTTAATATAATCAACTCTTCAAAGAGAAAGAGATGAAATAATAATACTATGAATAAAATATATATATTGAGTGTATGTACCCTTCGTTTGTATATTATAATCAAGCCTTCAAAGAGGAAGAAGGAAAATACTAGTTATATAAATACAAAAATATATACAATCTATTAACCTTTCTTGTTGAATATAACCAACTCTTGAAGGAGAAAGAGATGACATAATAATACTATGAATAAAAAATCTATTCAGTTTATCTACCCTTCATTTGTATTATAATCAAGTCTTTAAAGAGGAAGAAAGAAAATACTAGTTATATAAATACAAAACAATATACAGTCTATCAACCTTTCAAATTTAATATAACCATTTATTCAATGAGAACGAGAAAATAAACTAGTACTATGAGTACAAAAATGAATTCAGTCTATCCACTCTTCATGTTTAATATAATCAACTCTTTCAAGCGGAAGAGAAAAAAATAATAATACTATATTTTCAAAAATGTATTTAGCTATCTACCCTTCATGTTTAGTATAGTCAACTTTTCAAAGAGGAAGAAAGAAAATAAAAATACTAGTACTGTGAATACAAAAATTTATTTAGTCTATCTACCTTTCATGTTTAATATAACTAACTCTTCAAATTGGAAGAGAGAAAATACAATACTATGAGTATAAAAATGTATTCAGTCTATCTGTTCTTCATGTTTACTGTATTCAACTTTTCATATAGAAAATACTAGTACTATGAATACAAAAATGTATTCAGTCTATGTACCTTTTATGTTTAATATAAACAACTCTTCAAAGAGTAAGAGAGAAAATACTAATACTATGAACACAAAAATGTATTCAGATAATCTATACTTCATGTTTAATATAATCCATTTTTGAACGAGGAAGAGAAAAGTACTAATACTATGAATACTAAAATGTATTCAGTCTATCTATATTTCATGTTTAGTATAATCAATTCTGCACTACAAGTAAAAACAAAATAATAGAATCACAATATTATGAATTCATTAATGGCGATACCATATCTCCAAAAATAAACCCTAAACTAACTTAAATCAAACTTATTTGTTACATGAATGTAAATAGAAAAAATATTCTTGAAGTTAACCATGCATTTTAAAAATATACATTTTGTTTAATGTATCAAGTTTTTAATTACAGTGGTCTAGATTTAATTTTGTGTTAAATTATTCAAAACCAAATACCCTTTTCTTCTGGGCTTTTACTGAATCAAAATATTTTAATTTCAATGTTTTTCAGGGGTAATTTAACTCTTTTTTTCACAATGCACAACATTTCAAAATGTTTTTATTATCAGTAGTTTATACATTTACTTCATATTAGTTACAACTGTTGAAAACAGGACAAGTAATTATGTCGTAATTTAGTAGTGCTATCACTTAATATCCTGTTGTGCTGGAAATGGAATGATGTCCCTGACCTGAAGATGATGATATACCATCAAAACCGGTAGTCCACTAGGATTACATAGATTGTTGATGTTAAAGGTAATTAATTGATAAAATATTGTACTTTACACTATATTAAAAGCTTTTTCCCAAAGCTTTTAAATTTTACTATCTATGGCTGAAATATTCTTGAATGCGAAACTTCACAATGTTTGTTCTGTACAATGTTTTTGAACTATTACATCTTTACCTGGTACAGTACGCACAAACCGCACCACCATTGTTATTTGTTCAATGTGGCTAAAATTGGTAGCTGTTGTGTTTAACTATGTTAGTATTGTATATGCAATGTCTATGCAATCTGTACCTGATCTCAAGCATGGCAATCTATTGTGACACTTAGAATATGTTGGTTTGATTAAATATTCAAAATCGCGGGTAATGTAGTGGGGATGACTTTGAGTCAAATGCGTATCTGATGATCTTCAGTATTAAACGGAATAAATTTATGAATAAAATAGATTTCCAAATACAAATAAATAATAATGTATAAATTTAAGATAATTTTTAAATAAAATGTTTATTACTGTTATATGAAATGATGTGATCGAACACTTTATGAAGTGAGTAGTTATTTTTAATGGAACGTTGCATACGATTAGCTGATGTCGAGAAATTGGAATATATCCGGTACCTAAAACGGGAAGTTGAATATTGGACACAGCCACGTGATTACAGTCTTTGTGCAGAACTTGAGTGGGTGAGACCTGTTAAGTATAGCTCTCCGAGTTTTCTATTCAAATAAAAAAAATGCGTAAGAAACCGTTAATTCGTGAAAGAAATAGTGAACAGACAATGAAATAAGTTCATAGAACAGTATTTTTATGTATTTTTGGCAGTCTGAGAATGGAGTTTGAGGCTGAAGGACCTATAGACTGTAGTTCTCTGAGTTTTCTATTCAAAATAAAAAACGTGTTTAAAACTATTATTTTTGTTAAAGACATAGTGTACGAACATTCTTATAAGTACTAATGACAATATTTTATGTTTTTAAAATCGTACTTGCTTGTAAATAAGGAAAAAACTAGATTGTGCAACTTTGAACATGTGCTTTGTGAATACGGACAATAGACTAGTGCGTTTTACATATTGTATGAATCATGTTTTCAAGAATCGCAACACGAACGTTAATCGAATCACAGGTGTAGTCAACATAAATTCAACGCTCAAATTGCAGGATTAGGAACAGTGAAGTATATGAACAATACATTTCTACAGCTTGGTAAAATCGTGTTATATAACACGTTATATTCAAATTTGTAATTTCTGTGTAATATGTTCTATGTTTCTTTTATTTTTATAGATGTAAATTCAATCAATTATAATTAAATAAGTTTATTAGTCCTAATACCAATCAGGTAATGGATATAATTAATTTTCTTTTTATATATTTTGTACTCAGACAAATGAGTAAATAATAATTTTAATATTTTAACTTCATGAGAGTAATTTTATACTTGCAAGTTTTCTTAAATAAATTCAATTCTTAATAATGAAAATAGACCTTGTTTCAAAGGCATTAAAACTTAAATTCAAATAGGATGTTAGTTATAATTGATGTTCATGATATATTTCTTATGGTAAATGTTCATGTATAGATGTTTTGTTTGTCTAATAAATGTCTATGTTAAAATTTCAGTTTCAGTGTTTTTCATTCAACCAGGTCACTGAAAGTACACTTTTGACAGAGCTCACACCCGAGATAAGATTTAATTTAAATTTATACAGTAAAAAATTAACTAACTTTTCAAAATTGACGATACGTCTGGCGCCCTTAAATGCTGAGCAAAACTTTTAGATCTAATAGTAATCGTAAATTCATTTTATTTTCTTTAAGTAACTTTAATATATGAGCTCTTCTAGGTCGTATATTACATAATTGCTATACTATGAATGCAGCAGAGATTAAACTGAATGGAATGGAACAGTCTATATTAATATTGTCTTTAGTTTCAGTTAAATAAAATATCTTAAATGATGTCTATATTATTTATATAGGCTATTAATAAATGAAACTAATATGCACCATTCAAAAAGTATAACATTAGCACTAAAATAAATCCCTTAAAAGTAATTCAAAATATGCGTTTATCATATACAAACAAAATTGTAAAATAAACCATCAATTTTTTGAGCTGGGAAAATCTACATCCCAAGTAACTGCTTGGATCTTAAACTGGCCCTGCTCCTCTCTCCCAACTCTCGTGTTAGCTCCACCAAGGATTTCAGCAAATCACACAGGGATAATACTCGTCGAAAAATGCTTTCATCAGCACAGTTCAGGATACAAAATGTTGAAGAGGCAGTTTAATATCACACTCAGGACAAAGATAATGGAAGTTTAGGAAACCTAGTCATCATTATCACAGTTGAAGTTCTGTGATGAATATGTTTACAAATAGGTCAAGTTAGTAGAGGGAGAAGAAATTCATTTCATAGGTTTTCACAGTTATAAATCCAGATATTGAAACTTTTCATAATACATAATTTCACAGTTATAATTACAGAAATTGAAAATTGACAAAAATCACAATTTCACAATTAAAATTCTAGATATTGAAACAGTTCTAATTCTAGATTTTGAAAATTCACTGTATCAGTTTTCACAGGAGCTACAATTTCACAGGTATTTGCATCTGATAATTAAAAAATATAAGTAGAATTTATTATGTGAAGAACAAAATTGAAAAAAATCTTTTGTAGTGTAATTAATGTGTTGTGTTAATTATTAATTTATTTTTTATTATTAATTTTTCATAAGTATATTTTTTGAAGAAAGAAGTTGTAAAATTATATTTGTAATTATGTGCCTAGTTAAACAGATGTTATGTTATTCTAATTTTCTTGCTATATACAAATTTTAATTTTGGTGCCTTTAATATGCAGACACTGGAAAAATGTATGTTAATTTTTATAAGATAAATGTATTTTCTGTATTAGATACCTGCTGACAAACATGTGTTAAATAAATGTGATAAATGGGGAGGGGGAAATATTTGGAATTAAACAAACATGGACAACACTTAAAACTCAAAAGGTATTTTTAATTTAAGTAATATAAGTTGGTTTCTCATGATGGTTTAAACAATTCTCCAAGTTGAATTGTGATTTCAGAGAGGAAGCACAAGCAAAGCTTCAAGCTCTAAAAGAACGAGATAGAGCTGACCTCCTGTTTCATAGTCAAGAGATGAGAGAACTCCAACGCCGCTATGATCATGATTCAAAACTTCAAGATTTCTTAGGAGTCAAAGGTCAAAAGCGTATTATGGCAGATTTGGAAGCTAAAGAGGAGCAGAAAAAACAACAACAAAAAGAAGCCAATGAACAACTTATTGCAACTTATAATTACAACTTGGATAAAATCAGGGAATTTTCTGGAGAAAATGATGTTGATCGTTTAGTTGCACAATTTATCAAACAAGAAGAAGAAAACTTTACACTTTTTAATTATGTGAACGAGCTCAACAATGAAGTTAGTAAATTTTTTAATTTAGTGTAAAAATCTCAACAATCTTTGTCAGTATAAGAATTGTAGAGGCCTCTACAGTTGAATGATATATAACCTCTTGCATGTCAACCTTAGGTTTATTGATTATTATGTTTTCTCATCCACATAGCTCGCAGACCAATCCTTATACCTTTTATAAAATCAAAGATTTTGTCAACAATGTTGGTTTTGTCCCCGAGGAATTAACCTTCAAAGAACCTCTTTCTCCAAGAATCAATCGTTTCACAATTATTGAAGAGAATGTGTTTTGCAGACTCACTAGCCAGTCATACGGGTGTTGGGTTGCATCTTTTTGGAAGACACCCATTGTCACTGTTTCCTGAAATGCCCATGTCCAGTTATTAAGGCAACAATCTATTTTAGTTGTTCACAGTCTAGCACAAGCATAGACCTAGTGAGGGCTGAGCTCAGATCCCTGATTAGGCGTTTACTGATTTCATGTACAGAAACTACCTTCTATCTATAGTATTGTTCTTCTCTGGACCATTGTAGATTTACACAAAAAGAAGTAAAAGAACAAGCTACAGTACAAGTCCATTAGTCCAGTATGTTCGGGACTGGGATGATGCCAGACTATTAAATTTGGCGGATTATTGGACATAAAATTTAAATGACATAAAAATGGGTCACAATTAATTAAAACGAAGTTCAATTAACAATACTGTAATTACATCATATCTTAATGTACATTGTGCTGCCAAAAATATGTAAAACACTTTATAAAAATATTACTATTACAATAATAAAAAACTACTACAGTAAATAATATCTAATATATATGTATGTAGAGCCTACTGTACTACAGGAACATAACTACTACTGTGTTGTAAAATAAATAAAAAAACTAAAACTAAATACTGATCATATGATATATAACTATGATATAATATAAATGAACATAAATATAGCTAACATAAATCGATTAAGTCAATTTCTATTTTACATTTCATCATCGACGATTGCAAATCTTCTATGATATGATCGATAGCAGATGAGCAATACAGCATTGGCTTCGAAGTTTGCAGACAACATGTCTGTTGAGATTGACGGCACTTGTTATGAGCTTATTGACAAAAGAGTTGCAGTGGATGACGGTCAAGTTTTTTTTTTACAACTCTTATCAGAAGCCCTTTTATAGGTGTTGTATATTTGTCTTTTTTTTGTCTCAGCCCTGTTTATGTATTTATTATTCATGATTTCTGCATCATTAAACATGCTATTGGCCTCTGTGATGGTTATAAACATGTTTAATGATTTGGCGGCCTGCCTGCTTCCTTGTGACGGGTTGTTTTGTTCTCCTCTTCATCAGATTCAATCTCTATAGGTGTAGATAGACTAATGACAATTTGAATAGTAGCATCATCACTTAGTTCTTCTTTAACCACCTTGTTTATGTCTGCATCCACCCAATCCACATCTTCTTCCATTAAGGCGGAAATTAGATGGTCTGGTGGCAAATGTGCAATCGTTGCCATTAGTTTAGAGTGTCCAAGTACCTCAATTTCAGTGGTAGTCATCACAGCCATAACCTCAGGTCAAAGCTTGCACCTTTAATATTAATGATGCCTTTACATTTGACCAAGCAGGCAGCTGTGAAAAAAGATAATACATCTTTAATATTATATTTGCCCTGGAATTCTTCTACACCACAGTCTGCCACCTATAAACCTTGTACAAAAAACTGCCTGTAACCAACTTTAAAAGTTTTGAATCACTCCCTGATCCATAGGTTGGAGTAAGGATATGACATTGGGAGGTTGGGAGTAAAAACATTGGTAATTAGTAAAAAAAATATACATGGATACTGAATAATTGGCGCTGAAATGAATTCTACAATTGTCTAAATGTAAAACTGCCTTTCTGTCTTCAGGCATTCCAAGCTTGGCGAAATTATTTTTTTACAGCTAGAACAAAATCATGAGAACCAATTCAAAAAAGTTTTAGGTTCATCCAAGTACCAAACTGAGCCATATAAATAACAGGGAGGTTAGTGAAGTCCTTAAATGGCCTGTGTTATTTATATTCACTGATACCAACAACTTAAGTTTGTGGACTTCAGTAGCATTAAAACATATAAACACTGTTAATCTTTGTTCATTTTATAACCCAGAACATTTTTTTTATCCCCTTCTGCTAAAGTTGTGTTTGGAAGGGCACCTCCACCAAAGAGTGGTCTCATCAGCATTGTAGATTTGGCAAGCTGATAATCCATGCTCGGAAACAATGGTCTGAAATGTATCCTTGTGATGATCATCAGCTGACTTTAGTTTGACGGAAATGTCCAAATTTCAAATGCTTTGTCAACTTGAAATTCCTTAACCAGACTTCAAAAAACTTACGATCTGTTTCTAGTAAATGCATATAAATATGAAACTGGTTTTCTTTTTCAGTAATCATAAGTCTGGTAATTGATTTGTCTTTTGATCTTTTCGCACCAAACCACTTGTATAAAACATCATCTTAACAGATCAAACTTCGACTTTTTAATGTTTGTATGTCATTAATATTTTTCAATGTGTCTGATTGAGTCACACATTTTTTTAGCTGTTCTTTGTTTTGTTTTTTTAACGTCATATATTGTTGAAGAACCTATTTTAAATTCTTCCATTATAATATGCCTACTCACACCATGTTCAAGCTTTTCAATAATCACTATTTTTTTATTTAGAATTAAGTTTACATGTTTCCTCTTGTTTACACTCGAAAACAATTTGTCCCGATTAGGAGGCATTCCTACTTCTAAATTACAATACAATCAGAAACATTAAACACGATAACTATAGAACTTTAGTACACAAACTATATCAAAACAACACACCGATAATAAAGAAGAAAGTTTACTTACAACACTGACAAACTTTAAATATTACAATTCAGTACAGTTTATATAAAGAGTAACACAACCATCTGCAAGGTGCTCAAACAATAAGAACCAATAAACAAAACAATTAAATAAACTACAGTATATCACAACACGTTTATAATAAAAAAAGTACACTTCTTGACAAACTAATTAAATTATAGTACAGTATATACAGATTAATGGACTTTTACTATATTGTGCATGACCAAGCTCCTCCATCTTTCATGTTACCCTGCTAAACTTGTCCTACCTGTTGTTCTTTCATTCACATCTCTGTTTGTTAAAATATTATCCTTTAAGCAATAATAATAAAACAGCTGTTTGTATAACATTTAAAAACTTATAGTTTACAAAAAGATGATATCTTCATTTTTATTCTAGATCAAAGAATAATCGAGTTATCAATAAAATATAAACAAATAACTTCTTGGTAATTGTCTGGAATTTCCTTTATTCTAATCCTAAATCTATTCATATGATATAACATATATTAAACCAATAATAATAAGGTTTAATTTTTATCATAAACTTCTGAAATTACGATACATATATCAATTACCAAGAAATGATCTGTTTGCATTTTTATCGATAACTTGGTTATCCTATAACCTACAATAAAAATATTTTCTTGTTTTTCATTGAAAGAGGAAAATATTTTGTCTCTCTTAAATTTGATGTAAAGTTATAATTTTTTTTTGAGATATCGGACATTAAAATTTTAAATGGCTGCCATTGTGAAAATACATAAAATAAAGTTTTAGGTTTTTGGTATAGTGGTAAAAGGTTTAATACAAACTGTGTTAACCAAATTTGGACTCAATATCTCATCATGGAAGTAATAAATTTTGTTTAAAAAAAACACAAAAATAAATTTAGAAGCTGACCCAAATTTTATGTTATTTTTTTGTTTGTTTAATTTAATCATTAGGGTTCCCTGTATGCTAGCCTAGGGATAGAAAAGGAATTAAGTACAAGAGACTGTTTTATAATTTTTTTAAAGAAACTATTAAACATAATGCTGAAACTTAAAAATAAATATTGAGCTTGACTTACTAGAATAAAACTTGAACAAAAATACTATGTTTATTTATTCAATGATCTTATTATTATTGCCATCTTCAGTGACGCACAAGCTAACTATAACTTACACAATTAATAACAGTCCTAACTTAAACAGCTATAACAGAACTGTCTACGTTTCAACGACAAAGTTGAAATCTTCAGTAATGCACAAACTACAATAACTAAACTATAACTAAATATAAGATATAGCTGTTAAGTTATTAACTGTATAAGTTATAGTTTGGTTATTGTAGCTTTTGCATGACTGAAGATGGCAACTTTGTGGTTGAAACGTATTTGAAAAAATAAACTTACAATTTGTGTTTCAAGTTTTTTTTATTGAATAACACTGAAACTTACATGTTTCAATCTATAAATATCTTTCTAGCTAAAAGTTGATACCATATCATGTTGCAATTGATTTAAAACATAATTTTCAGATAATCCATTATAAACTTGTATTCATTTTTCTACAGTTGGAAATTCTTCAGGAACAAACAAACGAGTTGATGTTAAATGTAGATGAACAGCGTAATGTTAACAAAGAAAGAGCATTACAACAACAAGAAACAATACAGAGTTTATCTGTTGTACTGGATGATAAGGCAAACCAGGCTAAAGATGCCATTGAGAGACAAAGACATAACAACATTATCCTTACTAACTTGCTGTTAGAAATACAAACTTTATTTTCTGTTGCAAGATGTGATGCTTCACCTATTCTACAGTTATTGGGTAAATACTTTTCTTTAGTTTTTCTTTCAGTAATTGTTAGCATATGTATTTACTAACAGTTGTAGTATCATAATTATTTTAGTTTTTTTATCTACAACAGTGAACTTGTGCAGGCTAATTCACTCATATTATCTGTAGTCATTGAAAAGGAATCCTTTAAACTGGAACTCGTCTGTATCAATATTGGAGTCAGTATATATGTAAAACAAGGTCCCATCACCCAATTCGCTCAAGGACCTGTTTATTCATTTTATAAATGAACAATTTATTATATATTGACCATTAAATATGTCAACAATTTCGGTTCATGGAGAATCCATTTTATACTCAAACAAAATGCATTCTTAGATGTGAATGAAAGAAATTGGTACTTTTCTGGAAATAATTCCATGTACTATAGTTATAGTTTGAAACAGAATGAACATCAGTTAACTCCTAATATTATGTTGATTCCCCCCCCCCCCCCAATTTATATACTTTTACCTAAATTAAATCCTTTAGTTCTACTCTTGCTAGACCTCATCAATGTAAGTATCCATACTCTGTTTGACTTTATATATATGTTCCATCAAGGAAACCTTATCCAGACAACATACTACCTGACAGTGATTCTAGGGCTCCTAAAATGCCGTAATTAGAGAGCATGTTTCTTTATGACTCATTTCTATAATTGTTAGCACTCATAAGAGCTTTGAAATATGTTTTAGTATGGACCAGTAATACAGAAACAAAAAGGTATCAAGACATCATAGACATTCAGGGTAAGGGGGGGAAAGGAATGGGGATAGATTTATTGGTCAGAAAAGATTTGTCAGGATAAAGTGACTTTATCCCCTTGTACTTCTCATCATCGGCAAGACCTCTTGGAATTCAATCAAAATTTCATTCCGATACTTCTTTCCGAAGATGAGGTTTATTCACAGTGCAGTCAACAATGTAGGTTCATTGCCAGAACCATCCCATACTTTTACCACATTGCAGAAACAATACATTACCACATTTCTAGACAAATATATTGCACTCCTTGCCAGAAAGGAATAAGAGTCTGCACTTGACTGTGACACAATATCTTTACCACCTTCATCCTCCAAAGAGCAAGTGAGGAATACCTACATAGAACTTCTTTGCATACCTTGAATAAGATCCCACTGTCACACAGATTGTTTACTTAATCCTGGTCTTCTAAATTAGTTTTTTTTTTTTAATGAGTTCTTTATATTATTGACATGAACTGCCAACATTTTGGACTTGGTAAATATCTCCATTATCAAAGTTACTGGAATGGTTTCAAAACAATTCCAACTGTATGAGTAGGGCTGAATTTGAATTTAAGCAGGGTAGGGTTGTTTGTCATCTCACGAATATTTTTGAGTGACTTGTTAATTTCCTGTATGTTTTTCTTAAACTTTCTATTCATTTCACTTGATTTTTCATCTGGACTCTTATAACCTCATACCTAGGCCTAATAGTACAACTTGAATTGTTTTAGTAGTCCAGTAACTTTGAGAATGGACATCTGTAACTAGTCTGAAATATTATGCATGTTATATTTTAGAAAAATGAATTGGTTATTGTAAAATTAATACATTAAGGTAATTGAGACACGTGTATTTTCTCAGTTCTTTCTAGTTTTAGGAAAGAAGTAACACTGCTAGTATAACATGTATTTTTTCTTAGAATACTTACAATTTTGAAGCTATTCACATATTTTTTAAAGTAAATAATTTTTTTTTGAAAATATTTCTTTGACTGTTCCTTTTATGTACAGAAAATAATATATATACATGAGTTTTTGATCAATATAACCATTTTAGAATTATTTCCAACTTCTGAATTGTCATAGATCTTTAAATAAATATTGGGCTTGACTTGTGAGATAATATTAGATAGACAAAAATTCGAACACAAGATCTCACAAAAATTATGTTTACTTAATTATAGTTTAGTTATTGTAGCTCGTGTATCACTGAGGATGGCGACTTTGTAATTGAAACATGTTTGATTAATTAAGTAGATGTAATTTTAGTCTATGTCATAGATCTGTTTATTGAAAATGTTTACTGACAACTATGAAATGACACAAACTGAAATAAATACTATTGTCAGAATATTTTAAAAACCACCTACAATAGTAAAATAACAGAGGAAATGGTTGTTACTAAGAGTTCTTTATATATTTGTTTTTATTTTTGTGTTGACCAAAATCTTTATCATTTTATAGACAGATAATTTTAGCAAAGTTCCAAAACATAAACCAAAGGTTTTATGGTGGATTGTGTTTCATATTATAATCAAGACCAACATAATAGTTAGTGCCCTTAGCATACCACATTGACAAGTAGCTGCCATTTATATTATTATTATTTTTTATTTTATCAATGATTATTTATGTTGAATATTTTGTACAGGCCAGAAAGGAATTGTATCAACATTTAATGTGATCTTGTTTTTGGGAATGATAAAACGGCAAATTGATGATCTATTGCACTCACTCTATCCTGAAGACATATCTATTCCAGTGAAAGAAGTAGTTCAAGTGATATTACCAAAGGACGATAAAGTTTCCAAGAACAAAATATGAACTCACTATAGCCCTCATTGTGTGGTTTGCCATTAATGATTTTAAAATCAACAAGAGAAATAGTAACAAATCTCAATTGATTGTTGAGCTAATTTCTACTTTCAAAAGATTCAGTATTTAAAATGATTACAGTATTAAATTTCTAAATAATGATTTGTAAATCTGTATTTTAGTCATCTAGTTCTAAAAACTTGTTTCCTGTATGATGTAAAAATTTTGTATTTGAATATCATTGTTAATCTATGAAACCTATATCCAAGATGTATTATATAGAAGTAAGCTCACTTAGTGAATAAGATCACAGTGAGTCTGAGAAATGATGTCACAACTAGACAGTCAGGTTTTATGTTTTTTGTTTATATAAAAAGCACCTTTCTCTTATATAAATAGTAACAGCTGAGAATCTTTTCAGTGAAGTAGTATAATATTAACTACAGGATGCACAGAGAAAACTGCACAAGATTAATTAGAAAAAAAGATTAATGAAATTAAAAACCTCTGGCACCCTGTTTTTATACAGGCTATTGTACAACTGATCTCCTAGAGCCTTGATAGTAAATTTATCCCTTGAATGAGTTTTACGAGGCCACTAATTAGTTTTTCAAGTGAGTAGTTTACAGGAGATGGAACTCTAAACAGATTTAGCCTCTTTTACAGTAAGAGGCATAGTGTCTTAAATTATGTGACCAGTGGTTTCATTGTCTAGTCTAAATGTCTCCATGATATTTTGAGGATTCTTTGTAAGTAGATCCAAGATCACAGTGTTCGTTAAGAGACCCATGTTTTTACATAGCTATCCAAACTAAAAACATAGGCATACAACTTTGTTCTCGATTTAAAAAAAAAACATTATAACAGAAAAACTCCAATTGCCCTATCTAAAGATTATGATATTGGTAGATCAACAATTTCTGATTTTTTGAGTAACTGAAAAAATAAAAATTTCATGACGTTTGTTACTAATAAACCTGGGAACCGTAAAACTGAGAAATTCTGAGTTCTTTGAAGTTGAAAAAGCACTTAAGTTTTGGTTTCAACAACAGAGATCTAGATATGTTCCTATTTCCGGTGATATTTTAAAAGAAAAAGTAAAATTATTTTATGAACAAATTGTCAAAAAGACAATTTTATTTAAAAGCCAGTGAAGGTTGGTTGGATAAATTTAAAGTGTGCTATGGTATTATATTTCTTCAAATGAGGAAAAACTGTCTACAGATGAAACGAGAAAATAATGATCCAATTCAAGAGATACCGAGAAGTTTTTATGGTCAACTGTGCCGATGTGAGCTGAGATTAAATTTATTTATTATGAAAAAAATTATACTGCCCAAAGATATTCAAGACAAAGTAATGATTGATGCTTTTAAAACAAAACAAACAAAAATCATTGATTATTTAAAATTTTGAAATAATAAAGTAGAAGTGTTTTTTAATGTACATTTCAATTTGCTTTACTAAGTTACTATAATCTCCTTATTTCTAGTATGTACTAATGTCCTTTTTTATGTAATGTTTTCTAGCCTAAGTTTTACTGTAGTTTTCCATTAAAATATGTTTACCAACAGGGCTACTGTCCCTTAGGTTTCATATTAAGAGAGAGAGTCTGCTGTACTCTAAAATTAAGTCTTATAATGAAAACCAAAAATAACAAGAGAAAACAAAAATTTACATTAACAGAAAATGGGCTCGAAACAGTAAGATCAAAGAAGAGATAAAATAAAAATAAATTAATCTTCATTAATATATTATATAGAGACAAGAATATCTTCAATTTCAACATATAGAATTGGTTTACAATATACATAAAACTACTAAAATTCTATTTATAAAAGTTTTAAATTTGTATGAATTTATATACAGTATATAAAAAAGAATTATCTATACCTACTCTATTGAATTAAATTCCTAAAAGAAAATAAATATTAACAAAGAGCATTAAAAAATATGTTCATTAAAACACTAAATCAAAAGCTTACCAGTATTTTTATGAGTAAATTCTAACCACGCCAAGGCAAAACCCATCTGGGAACTCATATTCAAGTTTCAAGATTTTTTGAAATATAATATTCAGTCCTGAAACAAGTATAAAATTCACTGATAAACTACAATCAATATTGAATACAAGTTTTTGTCATTCCTAGCATTGTCTTTTTATTATTATTATTTGATATGTTTAAGAGTAATTCCATCTTTAAAATATCATTTATTTACTACTAAATATGAGATGCAAATTATTTTTAAAGATAGAGTTACTCCGGCTTCGAACTAAAGATATTAAGAAGACGATGCAAATAAAGGCACTAAATTGTAATTAAATAAATAATTTTAAAATGTAGCAAAAATATAGGATGTATTAATTTTTTTCCCCTTAATTGTTATGAAAAACATTAACATAGGAAAGTAAAACAAATCTTTGGTCAACATTGTCAGTTTAGAGGTTAAATCTTTTGAAAAGAAAAAAGCCATTTAACAAGTTCCACTATTGCACACACCACCATAGCTGAAACTTAAATGGTACAAACTTTTTTTTTTCCACATATTTTTTTTGTATTAAGAGCACAATTTTTTGTGTGCACAGTTGCCACAGAGACAAAAACACAATGAAATATACAATAAACCTTAATTAATAATATAAACATTCGTGATATAACAATCTTGAAATAAAAAAAAAAATTCAAATTAACATTGAAAAGTCATCACCGAGTTTTATTACACATCAACCTTCTCCTTGTCCATTAACCATTTTTTAATTCTCTTTGATAAAAGCATTCTGTTTGACACATGACTGTTATGTCTGGTAGTCTGGTAACTTGCTACATAAATAAAAATAATAAAACATACCGTACCTTTTAGAATGTAATGATAATTTATAAAGTAGGGTAGGTTACCACATTTCTGAAAGAAAATATTAAGTAGGCTACTACAACGAGAAAACTCAGCTCCGTTTTCTGAGTTGTATTCTACATGCCCCCCCCCTTTTTCTTTTTAACATACAAAAATCCCAGACCTTATAATTTGTTATTACAGTATCTGTTCACACGAATACAGAATGAATTGCACAATGCACTGGAAGTTTTGGCTTCTCTTTTCTGGCCTGGATTGTTCAATTCCTTCAATCCCCCTAGTTGTACCCCGCTATTTGTTAAATCCTTCCAGTTTATTCACTCGGGAGTAAATTCTTGAGACACCATATATTACCTTAGTTGCAACCTGAAAACATAATGATAGGTATGTGTATTTCAAATTTAAAATAAGACTTCAATTTAATATGCTAACTATTATTTTTAATTATACAAATAATCAAGCAATATTATTATAAACAGTTTTGACAAAAAAACGATATTTTAAACTTAACCATTTTAGTTAGCAGATTGGCAAATCTTAATTATATTTATACAACAATAAAAAATTTGTAAGTTTTTGAATATGTTATATTACAATTTAACAGAATAATCCATATACAGAATTGACATTTAATCTTAAATTAAATCTATTACAATACAAAATTAAATTTTAAATTATCCCAGAAAGTCAGTTGATTTTTATTTTCATTTCGGCTTTACTTTATAAAACCATAACACTTTGAATTTTAGTAAAATTTTTTAATTATTTGAATTTTCAAACCTTGACCATTCCTGCAATGATTTGGCTTTTGGTGTCTGTGTTGTTGTTAATCCTATCTTGGATCCATGAATTCGTTAGTTGATTAAAGTTGACAGATGTGTTGGCTTTTTATCCATTAGCATTATAACACTTGGATATCACCCTTTTTAATTTCACCAGTACTAACTAGCCCACTTCACTGCACAGATTTTAATTTTACCACATTTTACTTTTAATTATTTCTTTTTTTATCTAACTGACTCTAATTATACTTTACTTTTTACTTATTTTTAGAATTTCTACTCGTTCAGGCATAGTAGTAACCCCTTACAACTAGTTTTCAGAATTTTTTCACGAGTCTTCTGTGAGAGGCAGAGTCGCTGTATTTATAGCCGAAAATTCCCTTATTATATTACCAATTTTTCTCCCTTCTGGGAATTATCCCTTTTTGTCTTTATTATTTTTATTGTACTTTTAATTAACTAATTATGGGTGCTATTGCTGTTAACTATTTGTCCTTGAAATATTTACATTAATTTTCACCTTTGTATTCTTTATTTTGTTAATTTTTTAATTATTATATATTTTTGCTAGTAAAGTTGTTAGTTGGCAATATAACTCCGCCCTCTGTGACGTCTTAATTTCTTAAAGTTTTACTCTTTGCAGCCTGGATCTTGTTACTGAAGAAATCTCTTCTTTTTTTAAAACTGTTCCTATTGCTTTCCCAGGATTTTTCTCATTTTTGATGTAGTCATTTTATTCTACACGGCGAGAGCTTTTCCTGGAACTTTGAGTGTTGATTATTGGTCCACCCGTTCTTACGCAATTCATGTTACAAGAAATTACGTAATTTGTAAATTTTACTTTTTACACCCTTTGAGTTTTCGTCTTAAAACTTCACACTTTTTCTGCACACAGCGTATAAATCCGATAACCGTGACAGAAATATTGTCCGACTTTCCATTGATACACTTATTCGTACTTATTTTCACACCTTCTCAAAACATGTTTTTTAATCAACTGACCTCCCTGAGATTTACAGTATCTATTCGCTATATGATTTTAAGCATCATTTATCAATTTTATCCTTATATCTTTTTTCATTTTCTCACTAATGTGTTAAAACCATAACTTGCACAATTACATTAAAAATGTATATTTTATTCTATTTTCATTTATAACTTAATTATAAATAGAAAATTATGTGTTAATTGTATACAACACATTATTCAAATTCTTTTTTAATTAAAATATTTTACAATTTTGAAATTTATCAATTTACGCTATCTTCTACAATATTAATTTCTCCCAAAAATTATCAAGACAATTTTATTCTTATTTTCTTGTACTTATTTTGAAAGTATCGTGAATTTTGGTTTTTGACGAATTTTTTTACTTCAATTATGTTTTTGCGTCACTTTATATGAAGGACCAGTGCTAAACATGCATTGCATACAACTTGTACTACCAATACATATCATCCACACTAGTTATTTCATAATTCATCATATATAAGATTTTTATTCAAAATTAGCTAACACAGGATTCTTCTGTCAAAACTAGTTCGTGAAAATTACCTTTACCCCATAATAGTCATAGTACATTTTCACGGACTCGCCTCAAGCAGCAAAATTAGCTACCCTTTATCCAAACCTTGCATTAGATTCATATTTTGGTTTTTCATTTTTTGACCAAAATAAAATCCCATACAACGTTTTTCCGTTGTAGTACCTTATAAACATAAAGATGCCCAACGGTAGAATCTCCTATTTTCTAAACAAGGACCTAGTTCTTTTTGACCCATTTAAAAAATGTTTCTTACAAAACCCTTTTGAACTAGTAGAACTAGGTCAGAGTTGAATCATAAGTTTCTCCCCAACAAGAAATTCCTATTCCAACTTACTCTGCAGCAATGAGAAATATAATTGTCTAAGCATTTCTGAAGGATTAATTTTTCATAGAAAATACTAATTTCTTAAAACTGAATTTAATTTCTTTCCCATTTTGGATATACGTTATTTCCATAACAGAAGAAACCAAATGAATTTTTAAATATTTCACAGAACATGTTTTGTCAACTCTAGAACATATAAGAACATTATACTCCGAAGCTGTGCGACAAACTTTTATACAGAGTGTCCAAAATGTATCAGAACAGCATTATAATTTTGAACGATTACAGATTAAGCAAAAAAAATAGCAGATCAATACTATACCTTAAAATATACTTTTTGAAGCAACTATAAATTTTTCATCACATTATGGGGACGGCCCGCAAGAAGTCAGAAATAAAATCTTAAATAAGAGCTTACATCATATTAAAGGTCCCTGTTAGGAGAATACAATGCCCCAAATCCAATCTCAAAAGGTTCACCTTATACAAAATAGCGGCAGTTTAACACATTGGCTAGTGAATGAAATAACACTACAAAAATAGACCAATGTCATATATGTGTGACGCTCCAGTTTTCTCTACAAACCTATGTCACAAATATGTGATGCTTGGGCTAAATCCAGTGGACCCAACGTCACATACGTGTGATGTATTTTGGTTACAGGTCTCCCGCGTCCTCTTGGTCTATTTTATCTACACAATTTTATCTGTTGTACCTTGGTATATAGGAATATGTGAACGACATCTGTGTCGCTTGGTCTGAGTGAGGGAATTTTCATTATCATTGTGGGAATTTTGTTCCCTGCAGTTCATACTTTGTAAAATAAAATAGAATTGATAAAAAATAGAGAAAATAAAAAAATGATACTGAGTTTGTGAGAATGTGAACCCAAAACTGTAAACTTCTAGTATACAGGCTAATGTCACATATTTGTGATGTTGTTTCATGCATAAAACTTATACTTAACACACTGTAGACAAGTTGCTATATACCAACATCATATATATATATATAACATAGTTTTTTTTTTTTTCAGCCTCCTTTGCGTATTTGATTTATGTGGTATTGTGTATTGAAAGCATTTGAAATTAATAATAGCATAGAAAACATCTGCAAATGTTTTGGTCCATGGGTAAGTTTAGAATAACCTACTCAGTCTATAGTGGTGTTAAAATCTTACAGTTGGTCTGCTAAAAAAAAACACCAACCATCACATTACAGTACTACCTCGTTTATCCGGACCTCATTCAACCGGATGTCCGGATAATCCGGATCGATCCGGAACAAAAAATTAAAAAAATTAATCAAGGATAAAATAAATATTTTAATAATTAATTACTGTATTTTGAATAATATTTTAAATAATATTTATAATATTTTGAAACTTTAAGCTTTTGCTTTATTTTATCCTTGAATATGGAGTTTCAACAAGAAATATCTGCTATTACATTAATGTTGATAAAAATGTGATTTCCTCAACACTACAGTGTCGCCTTGAGGTATTAGGGCGGGTTGTTGATGCACTGGGAAGAGAAAGTGGAGGAGCAATGACCTCTACGTCACCATCCCCCTACCCCGATGCAGCATGACAGTGACCTTGTCTATTGTCTATGCCGGCGGGTAGTCTATCACGTGCTAGCGACCGGAATACATCATTACCATATCGTGCTGTGCCGTGTTTAGTTTCTTTACATTTTTGATCGGATACGGTTAATAGTATTATATTCTTGTGTTAGCGTTTGTGCATGGAAATGGTGACGAAACGAAAACGTAATGTGCTTACAATGGCCCAAAAGTTAGACGCATTGAATCGTATAGACAGGGCCGCATTGAAACGTCACACCAAATTAAAACAGAGGAAGATAAATGACTTTTTTGTAAATACCAACTAAACCCTGTGTAAATTAAAAGCATGTGTAAATATTTCAGGTGTGTAAATAAAATGTTTTTCGTCATTTACAGTACATTGTGTAATTTCGTGTATTGTGTAAATTGAATGACTGTGTAAATATTGTGTTTTTTCATGACTTATAAATGGTAAGTTATCATTTTATATTTTGTTTTATTTATCTTTCTATAATTTCGGATTATCCGGATTTTTGATTAACCGGATCACTTCCGGTCCCAATTAGTCCGGTTAAACGAGGTTGTACTGTATATGTAAAACTGGTACCCAACGTGTTAAAATTACAATGTTGGGCATGTTGAAAATGGCATAATTTTCTTTTTGGTACAAGTTACATAAGTAAAAGCCTAATAATCTATATTGGATGTAAGGAACAATTTTTCTGAATAGTGAGAGACTTTTCACCTCTCGTGCGATCGGTCTACGAGGACAGAGAAATTTGTAATGTAAGCCTAGACAAACTAGCACATCAAATTAAAGTGCTATTTGAGTGTAACATTTCACCACAAACCATAGCAAAAAAGGGGATGCAGTCAGAAATGACAACCATTTCAAATTTAAAAAAAATTAGCTACATGATGAAAATAACAACTTTCAATAACTCTAGTTGTGGTTATCATTGCAGCTTACCTTTTTTTTACAATAATTGTTCAAATTGTTTTCCTTCTGCGGTTTGACAGTGAGTTAGGCGGTTGTAGCAGCCATAAATAATGCTCCGTAGCATCTCATCAGATATTTTTGTCACTGTTAAGTCGTTTATGTTATTGGGTTTGGTTTGATAAATTTTGCATTTAAATGTCCCCAAAAAAAAAGTATTCTGAAGGGAACAGGTTGGGTGACCCAATCGGTCCTCTCTGACCTATCCATCGTTCTAGAAAAGTTTGGTCCAAAAAATTACATACATTTACAGCATAATGAGGGATACTATCTTGTTGGAACCAAAGAGAGTTTAACTCTTTTTATGCAACCTTTGATCAGTTTACAAAATACCCAAGATTTCATTTGTATATTTTCAAAATGGTGGCTGTTTAAAATTTTCATTGTCAAATATTTCGTAAATCATCAATTTTGCTAACTTTATAACAAAATTGTAAGAGATAATGTAGTTTTTTTTACAAACAAACAAAATATATTTTAATTTTTTTCTATAAGTCAAAGAATAACTGAGTTATTGACAAATGGGCCAAAATAAAACTGTAAACTTGCTAACTACAAGACCCAGAAGTTTATATTATCATGTGCATAAGTATATAATAAAACTTACTACTACTTAAAAAGTATGAACACTATGTTGAAACCCGTTATTAAACTATTCCAGTTTCTATGGTTTAAAAAATAATTGTTTAAAAAAATTACCTTAATTTGAACATTTCGATCAATATTGAACATCTATTGTTTTATTTATCTAGATCTAAATGATGGGAGCCCAGAGATTATCTGGTAGACAATGCATCTAAGTGCCCACAGGTCTGAACTGAAACATATTTTCTTGTCTGTTAATAACTTAGGTGAGACATACCTGTGCCTACAAAACTGCTTTTGAGATCACACATCTCCGATTTATCATCTAAAGAAAACAATAACTTGTTCTTTACTTTACAATCTTAAAAAACCTAGTTTTTGTTAATTAACTTGCAACTGCCAATCGTCGCCCAAAACAGTCAAGCAAGCTTTGTTTATACTATCACCAAATCTGACAGAGAGGCATCCACTGCAAACAGCCTCCTCATATCCCTACGGTACTCTTCATGTTGTTCTGAAATCTTTCCAGTGACCTACACTACTTCCCACTCCTGGACAAGTATATTTTTCTTGATATAGTTTGTTAGACCTTTATCACCTCAACTCCCTCCTATGTCTTCATCCCCTCTTTTTCTTCTGTTTTCAGCCCAACCTTAAAGTGTAAAGAGATCCATGAATGACAGCGGGCAAAAAGTGTCATAGAACCTGTGGGATAGTTGGTGAGCTATCACAATATTTAGCCATATCTGATCAAACAAGGCTCTGGCCGGGTGAACCATCCTTTCACTAGCTGCAACTCAATTCACTAATAGCATGCCCTCTGTAATGACTATTATAAATAAATTACTAATGTAATGACTATTATAGCATGGGGAATATTCCATTTCGTTGATATCTCAATAGCACCAAGACAGTAAACCTAGTAAAGACAGGCCACTCAGGAGAAAATTTACTCCTGATAGAAGAAGCACCCAACAAGAGAGTAAAACAAGTCAGAAAGGCTTCAAGAACATGAATGAACATCCCGCTCCTGCATAAGGACAACCTGGTGGGATAGATAACCCACTGAGAAGAGACCCATTGAGAAGAGACCCACTATAGTTGGCTGGAGTAAAATGGTACCTCCGATCATTAACTCAGGGTCAGTCACCAAAGGTAGCCAGTACATTTGAACAAAAGAAGCTCGAAGAGAATACTAGTGTTTCCATCAAGGCATTGTAGACTCAGAGAATGCCTTAAAAGGATCAGAATAACAAAATTAGGACCTGCTACTAAAAGGAGAAGGAACCCCACACAATTAGTGAATGCAGTGCAGTAATCCAAAAAAAGATATAGAAGTCTGGGAAGGTACTAGATTGATGTATAGAAGGTACCTACCCTCAACTCCTTTACATCTTGCATTTACTAAAAGAATAGGGGCTGGAAGGGTTTTTATAGATGACACTTCTTCATTTTAGAAGAAGTAGTGGGGGACAATAGATCTCTAGATATTGCACTGAATTTCACCCCCACATTTCTACTACTACTACTATTACCACATAAATTGTTCAAAAAAAAGATTTTGCTTTGTTTATGGTAAACAAAATGTATAGGAGTATGTAAAGTACAAGAAGTCCAACTTTTACACAATATAATATCAAGCAGGAATTTCAGTTTTTAATGGTTGTGACATAGAGTGAAGAAAAAAAAGAGAATCTCCTTTTTTGTACACACATAAGTATATAATATACTTACAGACACCTAAGTAGAAAGTTTTATCCTTTATTTTTTAGTTTTTTAACTTCTGTCATGTACAAAAAATTGTTCTGTTGATTATACTTTTTGTTTTATATGTTTCATATTGTACAGATCATGCAGAGTACAAAAATATATAACATGATGTATCTAATATTATTTTGTAGTCTAATGTTAGCAAATTGTTTACAATGTGTGTGTAAAACACGAAAAACGCCTGGACAGCCAAGTCAGTGATATTTTTCCAATCAAAAGACTATACAATTTAAATTTTCTAACAATTGGTTATAACTATATTGTTCAATTGGTATAACATCTAAGATCCCGATGTATTCGAATTTTGAGCTGTTCGAGGTAATCAATTATCTCTACATTAACCTGTCTAGCTTATTATTAGTTAATATTTTAATTTTAAATGTTTTTCAGTTTTAAGTGAGATATATGAACAATCGAGCATTATTGTAGGTCATGTTTGCGTAAAAATGAGTATGCAATAATTGTTTGTTTGACATTATTTTAATTTATTAAATGGCGTTTATATGTTTTTAATCTTAACCTATTGTTAGTGAAGTACTTTAACCTATTATCATTAAGTATGTATTAATGAAGTACGTTAAAGTATTATTTAAAGTACCTACTATTATATTACCTTACAATTAAAATAAATTTTGTTTCCTTTAAATAGAATATTATATAAATTAAAAAAACAGAAAAAGATGGTTATATCGTGTATAAGTGCGTAATAAAGCTGTTCAATCAAATTTGAAAATTTTGTATTAAGCTTTTAATTATTATAAATCTATAAGTGATTAGAAATGATTATTTTATCCTTAAAACTTATTTATTTTTGATATTTACATGAAATATACAATGTGATTTTAATATTTAACAATGGTTTAAATAATTCTTCCGAATGTGAGAGAAGCAAATAATTTAAAACAATTCTCTCTATACTACAAAAATAAATCGAATGTTTTAAAATCTGTCAATTAAAATATATATTAGGAATATCGCAAAAAGAGATATTATTCAGCAATAAACATTTTGCAATTTTACCGCCTGGGTCCCTTGAATCATTGTAAAGTGTTAAATGAACTTGTGGTACATATTTTCCAGACTTTCTCCACACTCTATCACTTGCATTTCAACAAAAAAAAAAACCATTGCATATAGTATAAAAATAAAGAACACATGTTGATCGGATTTCCCATAAAACAATAAGTTGATTTTTAAATAAATTTTAAAGTCATAACAGTTTTATTATATTTCTAATTCTACTCAACTAAAATTGAAATTAAAAATCTGAGCTGTAAAATTTCATTGCTTTTGAATTATCTTTATAATGAGAATTAAATTAATTATAATGTTAGGAAAATAAGTGGATGAGGTACGGTATTTGGGAAACTCTTGCTAAGATAAAAAAGACTCAAGGAAAACTAGACGAAACAATTAATTGTGATAGTACCAATAAAGCCTTTTTAAGCAAAGAAAGAAGTGAATCAATTTGCTTTTAGTGCTAAATCCGAGCCTCTGTTTTTTTTATGTCAGCCAGACCTTAAACCATTTTTTTTTTTTTAAGATTTGTATTTTTTTAGACTTCTTGCTTATAAGCAAACCCTTTGGCTAATGCCAATAAAGCCAACATGACATAGAACAAACAAAAAATAATCAATAAATAACGGAGCCTTGTGTGTGACCATTGAATTTATATGTACGAAAGATCCAGTAGCATACAATAATGTGAGGCTCAATATATGGTTGTACACTTGTACTGTTTGTTGAAGGTTCAGGTTTAAAATGTTCTAGCGTACGAGTCGAAACATGGAATACGTCATGCTTTTCTTAAAGTTACCTGAAATGGCCAATATTGGCAGCATCTAATTTCTGAGCTTCAAACAAAACCATTATAAATGTAATCTATATAACATGAAAAATCAAATCAATGGTACAGGCCAATGGCCCATTTTATCTATGCACAGTATACATATACAGATACAGATGCACTATTCACTCCACTGAGTTGAGTTACACTTTTATACTTACTAGTTACTATTTTACTAATGTTACTATATGACGACATGGTCGACATGTACTTACAGTAATCCGAATTGTATTGTACAGTTTGTAGACGGTTTGATTGTGAATTAGAGGTTGAGGTTTATCTAGATATTATGTTAAAGGTAAATAACACACATAGTTTAGGATTATGTTATTATGATAAGAAAAGTATTTACATTCTGGTAAATATGTGTTGTTATTGTCCAAGCGATTTTAGTGCAAAATATCGGCAATTCGTCTTCCAAATACCGGGTTTTCTATCATTTCGATATTCCTTTACAATGCATGTTACTTTTTATATTTCACAATTAATTATTTCTGCCCTAAAACCGATTCAAAATATGTGTGTGTGTGTGTGTGTGTGGTAAATGTCCAGTTGATACTGTGTTGCGATTTAATATAAAAATTTGATAAATATGCAGGAGACATATCCAATAAATTTTAAGTGTGAAATCTCAGCATTTTGTCTTCAAAATTACATTTTTTCAATACTTTTGATCTTTGTGAACAAAACTAGTGGTTTTTTTATCTCTCACAATTCATTATTACTTCACAATCTTATAAATTATACTATTTGTTACATATTATCTAAGATTCATGATGACTAGGTCTCTGAAATCCAGACCTAGTAGCCTACAAGAACTATAGGCAAATAAGGTAATTAGGCCTATATATATATATATATATATATATATATATATATATATATATATAACCTGACTTTGTTACACAACATGATTGATACTAAATGACAGTTCTTAAAAAAGAATTATTTTCCGTACCGAATAAAATAACATCGAATGATTTTACTTACAATAATGAAACATGTGTTGAAATAACCTCAAAATGCCATAAAACAGTCATTTTAAATCCCTGTTTTGGAGAGAATAATTAATTGGGAAACAAAAAGTGACTAGTTTTGTTCAGAATGAATGAAAAATGCAATTTTGAAGGCGAAGTGCCGATATTTTGCACTTAAAATCCATTGGACATGTCTCCTGCATATTTACCAGAAAATTTATTAAATCGTGTTTTACATACCTATACCTCATTATTAAACAATTGGATCATCCTTAAGCTGAGACCATTTTCAACTATGAAAATCCATTATTTCTGTCTAAAATAAGCAATTTAAAAGTTTACATTTAATGATCAGAATATATGATGAGCCTATACATCTAAGTTTCATAAGGGTAAATATTGGTTGTAACTCGTCTTCCGATTTTTCTATAAAAAAATATGAAAACAAAGTATTTACCTTGTAATCAAAGAATCAGATCATATTATTTGTCGCAATAAACATTTCAAGTCCCAAAATGCATTTCTTTGCTATTAAATAACACATAGAAAACATGGGAATTTAGCTGTTGTTAGATTAAATACAGTTCTGGTAACGAAAGACTACATTCCTCAAATGTCATCGCTCGAAGTTTATTTTATCGCTTTGTTAAAACATATAATATAAATATTATTATATGTTATTATTAATATTAATAATAATTTTAAATATTATTATAAATGTATTATAAATATAATATAAATACTATTTGTCATTAACTGTATGAGGTTCGATAATAGCGTGTTGTTGGACATAATATGTGCACATTATGCTCATTACATATCTTTTAATAGGTTAAATTTCACTTCACTGTATTAGTCCCATAGTTCATAATGATGCGAACTAGGTCTCGGCAGGTCACTGTGTGTGTGTATGTGGTGTGTGTGCGTGTGTGTGTGTGTATATATGTATATTGACCTAAACCAGACCTAGTAAATGAACTTAAGGTCTGGTAAGTTAATATATATTAACCTTACTTGGCCTATAGTTCTCTTACTAGGTCTGTTAAGGTGTATATATATATATATATATATACAATTCTTTAGAGACCTAGTCGTCATGAATCTTAAATCATAGAAGCGTAGTAATATGAACCATTAAAACTTATGGTTATGCATAACTAAGTGCATATGCGCCCCACAAGTGATTTCAATATGTGTATTATATTGAAGCTGTTAAAAATTGCTCAATTTGGATGATTTTAAAGTGAAATAATGAATTGTGAAAGATAGGAAGTGACCTTCGTTGTAAAGGAGTATCTATTGAAATGATGGTAGGCTATATGAAAAAACGGTATTTGGAAGGGCGAATTTCAGATATTTTGCACTAAAATCACTTGGACAACATCAATACATATTTACCGACATTCTTAATATAAATCTGTTTAAGCTTACTTATGTGTTCATTTTTGTCTTTATTAGCCCTGTAAACATAACCTACAAAGGGAAAGTTTTCTGTACATTTAGGCTATGTTAATAAATTTAAATGAGTTTACTAGTTTCTTCAATTCTTTTGTTGTTAAATATTAATTGTTTATTATTATCGGATTTTGTTATTAAAAATTATGAAATCATTAACTAATTACCTTTTATTCAAACAATCGATAATTGTTTACAAAGAAAGTTATTGGTATTTTTGTAGATTTAAAAAAAAATCATATTCTACATACCTCATTTCTTAATAATAACATAAGTTTTCAATGCAGAGCTAACTTTTTCAAGGAAGAAAAACATAATTTCAACTCTTCTAGATTAAGGTCCATTAAGTGAATTACATGTTAAAATAGGTTTGTATGCGAATTTTTACCACACAAGGTCAAGTAAGATGGTTATATATATATATATATATACCTGACCTACGCGTAATTTTATTTAAAAAAAAGGAGAAATTGTGCGTTAATACCCATACAAGTGGGTCACCCATCCGAGTACTAACCGCGCTCAATGTTGCTTAACTTCATTGATGCAATTGCGATTTTTCGGTGAAAAAAGTTAGCTCCGTGTTGAAAACTTATTTTCTTATTAAGAAATAATGTATGTAGAACTTGATTTTTTTTTTTTAAATCGCCAAAAGTACCAGTAACTTTCTTTGTAAACAATTACCCTAACAATCACATCATATTATCTGTCAGAAGACACTTTTCAAGTCTCAAAATGCATTTCTTTCGCTGTCAAATAACAAATAGAAACAAGGGAATCCAGCCTTTGTTAGGTTAAATCCAGTTCTGATTACAAAAGCCTACATTAGTCAAGTTAGTGGATGTTTGACTTTTTTATTAAAACTTTTTGTCATGGTAAAAAATATTTGTTTTATTAGGTTTGGTTAGTTACCTAGCCAAACCTACTTCTATTGAATATATGATAAATATGTATTGTTGCTGTCCGAGCGATTTTAGTTACAAAATAACAATAATTTGTTTTCCAAATACTGTGTTTTCTATCATTTCGATACTCCTCTACAACACAGGTCACACAGCGATTCAAAATGACGATTTTATAGCATTTTGAGGTTATTTCGACAACTATTTCATCAATTTTAAATAAAATGTATTGATGTATTTGTGTTTTTGTTCATCCGTGAAAATAATTCTGTTTTAAGATTTGTCAAACTAGATTTCATTTAGTATCAATGTTATCGTGTAATGATTACCTAACCAGACCTAGTTAAAGAACTACAGATCATTATATATATATATATATATATATATATATATATATATATATATATATATATATATATATATATATATACAATCCTTCAGAGACCTTGTCGTCTTGAATCTTAAATCATAGAAGCATAAAACATGAACCTGTAATACTTAATTAAGTGTGCATGCACCCCATGAGTGATTTCAATATGCGTATTATATTGAAAATAGTAAAAATTGCTCAATTTGGATAATTTTAAAATGAAATAAGGTATTGTGAATGATAAAAAGTGATCTGCGTATTAAAAGAGTATTGAAATGATGGAAAAACATTATTTGGAAGACGAATTGCCGATATTGTGCACTAAAATCGTTTGGACAGCAACAATACATATTTATCAAATATATATATGTGTTATAGTTACCTAGCCAGACCTAACAAGTAATCATAACATCACTGACTTTATGAATGTGGTTATCAATATTAACATAGTATTCATCACCTAAGCTCTATTTTGTACTTTTATATTTCTTATTTTCTACTAAAATAATCCATTTTATGACTTTAAAAGTGTCTTCCAACAAAAAATATGGGAAAATGAATATATATAGCCTACCCTTTGGTTTATTAAGTATTCTGTGCATAGACTAATTTGACCAAAAAGTTAAAGTTGAAAAAAACATTGCAATTGGCATCATTTTTTTCTCGTGGAGCAGTAGGCCTAACTGTTAGGTCTATTTTAAAGGCTAATGTGCATTGTAGATCCTGTAGCGATTTAGTATTGAAATTAATGAAATCATATATACATACATATTATATCATATTTTCATCATAAAACATTGTACATACCTCGTTTCTATCAATTATCTGTCTAAAATAAGCTGTTAATAAAATGCAAATTCCTGGCCGTTTGAGGTTAATAATAATAATAGCGAGTCGTTGGACAGATTAATATCACTACGCTGTATGAGTTCATAATGGTGCCAACTAAGTCTCTGTAGGTTACTAGGTGTATATATATTGACCTAACCAAACCTTAGTAAATGAACTGAAGGTCTGGTGAGGTAACTATTTCCTTTACTAGGTCTGTTTAGATATTTATATATGTAGATATATATTTATGTAGTTCCTTTATTACGACTCATTGAGTGGTGTGAAATGGAACTAGTGAGCAAAAAATATTCAATGTGTTTTAGAGGGGTATAAGCAATAAAATAGATTGTTAAGTATGACAAAAGGTTAAGAAGGGAAACCTAGCCAACCTAGCCTTTATTGTTAGTTATGGGTTATGTCTAATGAGTCATAAAACCTCGTGGCATAGCCAGTGAGTAGTGGGTGCAGCAATGAACATGGCTTGCCTCTGCGGAACTATAGTTTTTTCTGAGCTGTTCTCTTAAATAGCAGTTCTGTTCTTTTCGGCATATCTATAGATTCAATAGATTGATTAACATTGTCATTTTTAACCGCTTATTTTTTACAGAAACAATGGATTTTTGTAATTCAAACGGGTTTACAGATTGAAAGGATGATCTAATGGTCACAATATGAGGTATGTACAGCACGATTTAGATAATTTTCAATACTAAATTGCAGCGACGCATATACTGCACATTTACCTATATATAGACCTTTCCAGACCTGTAGTTTCTTTTACTAGCTCTGTTTAGGTAACCATATATATATATATATATGATTACCTAACCAGACCTATTTACGCAGCTGTACATAAACATCGAGTGATGAGACACACACCAGTCACCATTGTTGCCATAGGAATTAACATAGACAAATGTCCTAAACTCATAAGCCTAGGATTTTGTACTTTTAAATTGCTTATTTTAGACAAAAATAATGGATTTTGATACTTCAAAAGGGTCCTCCCAGCTAAAGGATATAATAATAATTATTATTATTATTATTAGCCTATTGTTTTAAAATGAGGTATGTGCACGATTTCATTAAATTTCACTACTAAATCGTTACGGGATCTACAATGCACATTTACCATTTTAAATAAATGTGATAAAATTTTCTGCCCTAGTAAGTTTTTCACTCTGAAAATTGAACAGTATTAGCAAAACATAACTTATGTTATAGAATTAAAAAATGGGGAAAACCCAGCAATATAAGGTTATGGTAGACATTGCACTAAGAATTGGCATCTTAATGTCTTAATCATAGGTTAAATTAGGTTGAGCTACCTAAATTCTCTAACAACTTCTATAAAAACTCTTTTTGAAAACTAATTTGTAACCTTTTAATTTAAAAATGTAAATAAAATCATTAGTATTACCGTATGTCATTATTATTAGTGTAAATTGTTATAATGGTGATTGTTTTTTAACAAAATTAGTCCAATGGTTTGTGTGAAATCAGTTTTGATGGCAGACAATTGTTTAAAAAAAATATTTTGTTTGAATTATGGAGAGGGGGGAGGCAAGGGTCATATTAATCTATCTGGAAATTGTAACATAGGTTTTTTTATTGTAAATATTGTTTGTATATTGGTCTCAATTTTTGCTATGAAAAATTATGAAATCATTAACTATTTACCTTGTATTCAAATAATCTGATCATATTTTTAGTCAGAAGACACTTTTAAAATCACTAAATACATTAGTTTAGTAGAAGATAAGAAATATAAATGTATGAAATCCAGCTTAGATTACGACTGCCTACATTAATATTGATAATTACGTTTTTTTGAAATCAGTGAATGTGTGATCGCTTGTTTCATTACGTCTGGGTAGGTGACTATATACATGTAGGCTATATATGATGGATGTATATTACAGCTTAATATTATGATGTATGAATACAAGGTATTTAACGGTTTCATAATTTTTAATAGATAAATCCAAGACCGATATACAACTGATATTTACCCCTTTTTTTAAAAGATTCAAGAGTTTTAGAGACCACTTTTAAAATCAGTATATTTTTTTGAAATTTACATCTAATGAGTCTTTCCTCATTACTTATCAATTGATTTAAATAAAATTTTCACCAAATACCTCCAACCATATACAATAGTGTCTTTTCTTAGATTTTTATAAAACTAAGGAGATTTTGGATTCATTAGAATGAGGTGGGAATTTTAAAAACATCCATAAAAATAATATAGACCGATTTTTTAATTAGCAATTACTCATCCAAGAATATATGAAGCTATAGAGTGAATGTATAGACTCAATATCCACAATAGAAATGTTTTAATGATTTGGGGAGAGAGCAGTTATGGACAATTTTAAAATTCTGAGGTTGTTATCTATGCAATATATGAAGTATTTTATATGTGGAACACATTTTCAACAATATTTGATTTTGGGGACATTTTAAATTTATTTTCAGTTTCTAGACTTCGGAAAAGAATTAATGTATGTTAATTAATATTTATTGTGATGAGATGAACCACTATATTGTTCATAGTCCTATGTTATGGGAAAATAATTCTTTCTAGAGTATCCTAAACAAGAAAACCAGTTTTTTAATATACTGGATTTTTGTGTGGTTCATTGTGTATAAATTTTCAAAGTTTAAGAAATTAAAATTGTCATATGACAATCACAAAGTTTTTAGATATTTTGATAGGCCTACCTATACTTCATTCAGCGAGTGTTGACAGTGAAGCGCCGCCTACTGCGGGAGGGACGTAAGGGTCGGGCCGGTTCACAAGCCGTTCTCATTGCACTGCCTTGTCGCTGGTATCAAAATGCGTGTTATTCTAAATGGTTATTTTTACTATATGACCGGTGGAATGTTTTGTGAAAAGCCCCCGAAGAAACGTCAACCTCTTCCACTTCATCGGGGGTCACTCTTTTTAAGGATAAAGAGGCTCCCACAGGGCTAGGTCACATAAACCTGTGGTACGGAGAAATCCATTTCTTTTTAATCGTCGCTGAGAGGCAGTTCCTCAGCAATTTCTGACTCTTCCACTGTCACTACTGTCATTTTGTAAATTTACAATAAACTGTGTATTTTCTTCTTCCATATACTCAATGATATCATCCAGCTTCCACAGTTTTTCTTCTTCCTTTTGGACATGTTCCACACATTTTCCCCAGTTTTCCTTAGTCACACCTTGAATACCTTCTTCTAAGAGAAGTTTGACTTCATGAAGCTTAAACGTTTTGTTGTTTGCTGCAACATAACCCTTGACTTGTGCCCATATTAACTCAATCGGGTTCAGTTCGCAATGATAAGGTGGTTACCTCAAAACTGTTCTATTTTGAAGTTTTGCTTCCTCATTAATCACATACTTGTTATATTTGGGTTTTTCCTTGTACGCTAGTTGCAATAGTTCTTTCTTTAATAATGTTGTGTCCACATTGATTCCTTTTGCCGTTAACCACTCAACTAGTTGATTTTTTTTCAAAGACATTGTTGGGAGCTTCTCAACTTTAGTGGAATGATGTCGAGCACGAATACACAGTTGTTCTTAAGTTTTGGTAAAACACTTCGAAAATGTTTTAAAAATACTTCTCCGTTCATTTCATTGTGATAATCCCCTTTTGATTTTGATTGAAAAATTAGTGACGCATCGTCAACAAATCCATCTTCATTTCCAAAATGTGATACGATAAGACGCTTTCCTTCCCCTGAAGGATTTTTCAATCCAGTGGAAAGTCCATTTAGGAATGCATCTTTTCGGCTTTTTATTTGGGTGTCAACCCAAACTCTGTTTTGTGTGTGTCCTTCATTTACCCACATTTCGTCTTGGTAGTATATTGGCCTACCTTCTTGTCTAAATCTTTTAATTGTTCTCAAATCGTTTCGCCTCGAAAGAATTATATCATCTCTATCGGCAAGGAACATATTTCTCCCCCTGGTATTGAACTTAAAGCCTAACTTTTTTAAAACACCAAAAAATGTTGAATTTTTAAAATTTGGCAGGTCACTGTCTTTATTCACTGCGCTCAAAACTTTCTCCACTGTCGGTTGTTCATTCTTAAAAAATAACTCATGAACCTTTCGCCTTATGGCGCACTTAGAAAAGTTATCAATTTTCTCAAAAATGCAAAGTCTCTTCTTTTTGTTTTTGGGAGATTTTAGTCCTAGAACACAGTTCCTCTTGTAGGGTGAAATAACTCTGTAGATGCTACTTTTTCCGACTCCTACCATGTCGGCGACTTTTTCAACTGCACTATCTTTTAAAATTCCGGGATTTTCAGTCAAAACATTTTTATAGCAATTGACGATACACTGTTTTTTGTCACTGCATATGACCTGGCCTTGTTTGTTTTACAATTTACACAAGATATGGCAAACACCAGGCATATTACCTAAAGGATTTATGCCAAAAAATTTTGTAATGGTTGTAAAAACTGGCAAGTACTACCTGTTGACAGGAACCCCTTAGGTTAGTTCCCTTGGTTTTGCCTTTTCATATGTAAGTGTGTTCTGTGACTTGTGGTTTCTTCTTGAAACACTGTATATATTTTTTTGTTATTTTGACCACTCAAGACTTAGTCCTGAGTACATTTCTTTGGTACAACTAGTATCTTGTAGCTTTAGTTCCGAACATAGGCTACTTCTATGATACCAGGCTGTTTGTCATCTTCTAGGTTTTACTTGATAACTAGAGTTGATACATATCTTGAAATGTTGTGTTTTTTTTTTTTTATTCATAAGTGATGACAATTATTGTCTGAATAAACTATATTGTAATATGAATAGTCCATCATTATCCACTAACTTTAAAACTTCATATCTTAACCAACCTCAAACAAGTGCGACTCAAACGACTATTAATGTAAGTTTATGCTCTTTGTACTCCCAAGGAAATATAATAATGATAATTTTTATTCTATACTTCTTACAGTATATAAACATATACATTTATGAAATTACTAGTCATTATATCCAATATCAGATGGGTAGTTTAATTTGAAATTATAAATAACCCAATAAAAAATAAACTAGTTTCAAGGATAAAATAAAGCAAAAGCTTAAAGTTTCAAATATTTAATAGCATAAATGAGCTACAATTGTTTCGCCTTGCGGCATCGACGGGGCCCGTCTTGTACTTGTAGCCCGTCGATGCCGCAAGGCGAAACAATTGTAGCTCATTTATGCTATTAAATATTTGAAACTTTAAGCTTTTGCTTTATTTTATCCTTGAATATGGAGTTTCAACAAGAAATATCTGCTATTACATTAAAGTTGATAAACTAGTTTGTACAAAAATTATTATTAACTTTGTACAATTCACTACAGCTTGGTGTCAGTTCTTATCAGTATAATGATAACAAGTCTGTGTGTACCATACAAGATAAACAAATACAAAATCTATAGCTATTGTTACAAAAGTTGTAGTTGGAATATACTTTCTTTTCTTTCTTCTTTAATTAAGAAAGTAGTCATCTAATTTTGGTTAACTCAAAAACTAATCCTCCAATTTCTATAGAAATATCCGAACATTAGTACAATATTTATACACTGGGTCAAAGACACCTACCAACTCCTCTTTATTTAAAAAATAATAATTAAGATATTTGAATTCATGTCTGTGAGACAAAAACAAAATGACATAATAAAAATTAAATTCTGATCCCCAAATCACAATAATGGCTAAAAGAGTAATTTTTTTTATAAAGCTAGATTGGTATGGTACATTGTCTTGTATGACATTTATTTATGTGTTCTTACCTCATATTAAATGTTCAAACTCTTCTTCCTGTACCTCTGTCTTTGTTCAAAAATGTTTTGCACATAAATTTAGTAGATGTTCATAGATGTTCAATGAGCACTGTGGTGAATGTGAACACTATAAAACACTGAATCCCCTACCACAAGTTTGGTACAATAACATAAACACAAATAAAATAAAATAAAATATTTATTTGCTTTATGTTATTATAATTTCTTGATTTAGGCCTACATTTCGGTAACCAAGTTACCATCATCGGAGGGATCTGAAATAATACTCAATTATACATAAATTTAGCTTTGTAAATGAAATAACTCTTTTGGCCACTATTTGTTTTGGGTGGTCAGAATTGAATTGTTTTTATGTAATTTTTCTTGTCTCACAAAGATGTTTAAAAAGAGGTATCACAAGCCTGTACATGCCATTTGAAATTTTTTAGCATCCCCACAATTTAAAAACAAACCTTTACTTTTTTAGGTTGGCCCTCTCGCCGAAAGTGATTGCCGAAACAGAATTCAATAAAATATCTCAAATATTTAAAAAGATAAGAGGGAGTGGTAATTTCTTTTCAGCCACTTGTTATATTTGTGGAATATTTTAGGGTCTAAATAAAGAAAACTTTTCCTAAAATTCGATTTCTTAATTCTTGGCCTAATAAAGAATCCTTGTTCTGTACTTGTGGTTCATTGATACAGTCTGTCAGTAGTGTTATTGACACTTTAGTTGTAAACGATTTTTTAACACTTTATATATAATATATAAATAAATAGCTAATTTAAAAAATGTATAAATGACTATAGAGAAAACCGCCACGTTACATTTTTTTCCAGATTGTAATTAGATGGGGAAAGAGATTTTGGATTACTTTATATGGCTTGGGTATGACTGTCCACCCTACGTCATTATTCTATTCCACATTTAATTCTAGGGTGAATTAAAGCAAAATATAGTATTCACAAGAGATTAATACTTTGAATGTTTCTTTATAAATAGAATGTTGTCATACTTTTTCATAACTCAGTTTCGAGTTGTTCAAGAATTTGGTTTTCAGATATTTTTTTTCATTAATAAGTATGCCTAGATATTTCAGTAATCGATTTTATCAAACTATCACACAACCACACACTGTCTTTGATAGCTGTTGTCTACATTGTGAAATTTTAGTGCCGAATCGAAATAAAATCCTTTGAGATTGAAGTTAATAAATTTAGTTTTGGACACTATTACTAACATGCTATTGATATTGAACTATTGATATAAGATCTTGATTGATGTTTCCTAAATGGTTCTCCAATGTTTACTAAAATAGTAAATTGCAATATTATAGACAGATGCGTTTATCTTCCCATGAAGTGGCAGAGACAACAATCATTAATAAAAATAAGAAATAAAATTGCAAAAATATCCGACCCTTGAGGGCTACAGATTTTTTAATCGTTTTTAGCTCACTTAAACAATATACGATTCAAACTTGTAAACATCCCACAATATATCTTCAAAGCCAGTTCGATGAAATCACTCTA
Source organism: Aphrophora alni (assembly GCA_963513935.1). Classification (NCBI taxonomy): domain Eukaryota; kingdom Metazoa; phylum Arthropoda; class Insecta; order Hemiptera; family Aphrophoridae; genus Aphrophora; species Aphrophora alni. Next base: position 39,497,128 of record OY740765.1, on the reverse strand, counting down.
ATTTCTGCCATTTCCATTTTTATCAATAAAATTTGATTCTTTACCATTAGCCCCCACTACGTGTTTTGCGACTAGAAAACAAATATAAAATTGTTTTAAGTTTGTTAAATGAATTAAATAAAATGATTTGAATGATAAATGCTTTGAATTTAAAATACTTAAAGTATTTGTAGTCACAGTAGATTTCCATTATTTCATGCCTCGTTTCATTTTTATTTTAGTGTACCAGTTGATTAAAAATCTGAATAGGAATTAAATTAGAATAAAGATTTTTTTTTAAACATACATTTCTGTAACCATGTTGATTTTTAACTGAATAATTTCATGAGCTTATTTGATTACGTAACATAACCTGTTTATGGAGTTTTTGGTTAACAAAATTATAGGTTAGATTAGTTGTTGTATAAATCACCACAAACAGGTTAAGTTATTATATATACGAGGCCTGTTCAAAAAGTATCTGACTTTTATTCATAAAATCAATCTTTATTCAGATACAATTATTTAACACTAATCCTCTTAAAAGTAGTCCCCTTGGGCTGCCACACACTTCTCAAAATGGTTCTGCCACTGTTGGAAGCATTGCTAGAAGTCCTCTTTTGATATGGCATGCAGATGGTCCTTTGTATTCTGTATGTCTTCTCTTGTCTGAAAACTGTAGCGTTTATTTAAATCCACCACACGTTTTTATTTAAAACAACAACAAAAAAAACAAAAAAAAAAAAACAAAGTCTAATCATGCACATAGCTTAAACATTCCTTGAGCCTGAGACATGTAGATAAAAACACTGCCTGGGGTAATCTACAGAACTGCCAGCTGATCGAGCCTAGCGCATGCGTCATTAGTCTCTCTTCGGGACATAATTCCGGTGTGCTCGGTCTTGCAATATGAGTCATGTAGTGAGCTACACGTTTTTCTTGTTTCTTGAAATCTTTGTAAAAAATTTAAAATGTCTTGTGAAAAGTGTTTAAAAGGAAATCATCCATTAACAATGTCAAAGTAGCTCATACATGCATGTTTTTCGGCTAACCTCTGTTAGAAAAAAAAGAAACATCTTGAAGGTGAAAAGTTACAAGCTTCGCGATGCCGTCCTAGCTTCACAAGACAAAATTTAAAGGCTGCCATTCTCTGTGATCCAGATAATCAAAAAAAAAAAAAAAAATCATTTCATTTAGTAAGATAAATTTCAAAGAGAGAAATATCTATAGTCTGAGTTTACTATCTAAGCATTCTTTTCCTTCAACGAATAAAGTCTGTTAAATAATTAGTTTTATTTCTGTTTAAAAATTATTGTCTGTTTTAATTATTAAAATTAATTGTCTGTAATTATCTTTAAAAAAAAATTATTACTGTTTAAACTTATAGCCCAGTTACAAATATTTGTGCAATATAGCTTGATGTGAAATCTTTTCTAACGTAACTTTATGTTACTTGAAGTTTGCAAAACCTATCATGAAAAACTAAGTTTTTTTTTGCCTTACTATAATGCCTCTTGTTTTTTAATACAGTTCTAATACTGGTCCAAGAATCAGGGCGCAATTTCTTTCTTCAACTACAGCCTTAATGATAATCAAGTGATATTAAGTGACAATGAACAAAATCTTTTATATATCTATGTCTGCATCTGAGAATTAGCAGGACTTATAGACTTTAAACAAAATATAATTGTTACTTGTATCTAGTCTAATGTAGCAAATCATACGTAATGTTATATATATATATATATATATATATATATATATATATATAAGGATGGGATATGCTAGCAATTTTTTTGACTTTTCAACCCCCAAGGGGTCATTTCAAAAATTAATAATTTTTTTGAGGAGACGTCTCAATCAATAATAAAAATTTTCTATAAATTTTTTTTTTTACTATTTAAATTCTTACTCTATCATAGTTCAATTTTGTATTAAACTTAAATAAATTATGTAATATTTTTTGGGAATTTAAGTCAAATAATAATTGTAATTTTTTGTATAAAGGGGAGGGTTAGTTTATTTCTTATGGGGAGGGATTTGTTTGTTAATTCAAGTTTTCTTATATGTAATTTTTATTTAAGCGCATATCAAAAAACTGTTAAGAATTTTTTAAAAAATAAACCATTGAACTAGAAAAATGTATATCTGTGTTTAATTTGATTGTAAATGGTTTACTCAGATTTTTGTCTTTTTTTACTTTGGATATTTAGGCTGACACGTTCCACTCAAAAAACGGTCCACCACTGTTGGCATGAATAACGTGCGTATAACAAAATATAAGATTTGTTATAATATATATATATATATAACATATATATATATATATGTTATATATACATGTTATATGTTATATATATATACAGTATATAAATCAAAAAACAACAATAATGTTTAGAAATAAAAGGATTTTAATGATAAATTCTTTGAATTTAAAATATTACAGTATTTGTATTCACACAAAATGTGTAGTGGGGACTAACGGAAAAGATTCCAAAATTTCAAAATCTACTTCAAAAATTTTTTTGTCATTATTTATGCTATTGTAAATGTCTTCAATTAATTTTAAGATGGCAGATTCTGTATTTTTACCGTTTATGAAACCATACTGCTATGAATTAAAAAAAAAAAAGTTATGTTTATTTTGAAATTCCAAAAAATTTAACGTCTTTGCTTTCTGTGTACTAACTAGATGGCACAAATAACAAAGCAATTGGTCTTTAATTTTTCAACATACCCTATAACTCTTTTTAATTATAACAATATTCTTCTCAAGTTCACTTGAAAATTTACGTTACAAGAATAAATTGAAGCTAAAACATGTGATTTAACAGGCTCAATATGCTTAATCAATCTAGTAGACAAATGATCTAGTCGATTTATAATTTTCAAGTATGACAGTAATTTCTTGATTATATACAAAATTCATAAACATTAGGCATGCTACTAACTATTGTAATATAGGAGATATAAAATAATCATGAAATAAAATTGCTATTGTTTTGGATTCTGTATAATGCCACCACTTGTGTATTTTATTTTACTTTCAAGCTGTTTGCTTGAAAACTTAAAGTAAAGTCGTCAGCAAACTGAATTAAGTTATCTATAACAACTGATTTCTAATCATTAATATAAATTATAAATAACACTGGTGGCCTGGTAATAGAACTCTGTGGGATACCATATTTTAACTGAACCTGTGATGGCGGCCTTCCAAAATTATCATGTTATATTCTATGATAAATAAATAATTTTAGCCACAGTAATTGTATTCCTCAAATACCAAGTCTTTCACATCTAGTAATGGGAATTTTAGTCCTAGAGTTAAATTTGGCACTATTTGTGTGTTACCAAAATATAAAAATCTTCAAGATTCAAAATGGTGGACATTTTAAATGGTTTTTTAGGAGAATAGCTTAATAGCTCATTTTGTTTATCATGATGAGCTGTACATATTGATGTTGTCAATGGTCCCACAATTTGTGTACACCCTCAGGGTCTCACTTCCGGAGGAACCTAGCTGGATCTACACCTTTTTTTCATATAGTCTTGGGTTAGATTCCTCCCTTTAATCTTTCCTATTTGGTCTCTCTTGACCATCTCTAGTTCTGTTCTGACTCTAATGCTATTAGAGTATTTGAGGGCTAGAGTATTTTATGTTGTTTTTTTTTTCTTATGAGGTGATGATAACTGAGAGGTTTTTGCTTTTAAACAAAAATGGAAAAAAACAACAATTTGTGTCCTATCACACCAGCTTATTGACTGCATGCACAGTTTTTTTAGTTTAAATTGATGATTTAAAGCGTTGTAGTACATAGCAAATGATATGGCTTATGATGTTGCACTGGAGTGGGCACTGAAGATGGAGGTTGAACTGTATCATGATCCAGGGTGGCAGATTTTGGTTTGAAAACATGAAATAAAATGATGGATGGTAAAATAGCTTGGAATTTTTATTAAACCAAACGAAGGCACCTAGTTTTTGAGAATAATTACTGTATGAGAGAGTTCAAAATAATCCATAAAACATTGTGACATCCGTTTCAATAAAATTAGTGTTAGACAATAGGTTACACAAGGGAAGTTGAATAGTTAATGTTATACAAATTAAATGCATTGACAGCATCAAGGTGAACAAATTAATCAATAATCATTACAGAGTCATAATTTGATAAGTTTCTCAATTTTAGAGATAATGGAAATAGCTTTAAAAATAGGCTACTAACTTATACAAAATCTTGATTTATTTATTCTTACTGAAGACAGTTAATATTGTGTAGCAAGCATATTACTATTTAACAATTAAAATACAATTTTAAAATATAATAAATTAACAACAAGCTCGTAATTATGAAACATAATATACTACTATAGTCCACTGCACGAAATCGGGCGAGTGGCTTGTTTAGCGCTGTTGTCACATATTGAATCGGCCTAACGAGGGATGGTCGAAAGTCACTTACCCCTACGCACTAATTTACAACCTTGAGCGTCCAGTGTTGCCTAGTTCGAGCGTCAAACCGTTACTCGTCAGACTATTGCCTGTCCGTGCCTGTTGCTGCTCAGTACATTCGCTATAAGTTTCCGTAATTGTTTTTAAAGTATTTTAATTTTTGTGTGATATTTAATAGTGTATAAATTTTTAATCGTACAGTGTATATATAGCGGTAATATGTAAATTATATTTTTAAGTGTTATGAACTGTTAATTTCTGGACATATTTCATTATTTTTGTGTTACGGCTTTATTTATAAAAAATGTCAAATATGGACTGTCTTCTGCGAACTCCTGTGAAACAACGCCGACTTAAAAGTTTGTGTAAGAACGATATTCAAAGCCAAATGAAAGGAATTATTGTCAACGTTTACAAGTTTGTTAAAAAACTAGCAGATCCGGAGTTTTTAAAAAGTGTAAATTTTAAAGACAGTCAAATGGTAGCATCAATGATGACTGGTGTTAGCTTGAGATCAGTTCAACGGTGTGTGTCTGAAGATAAGAACTCTCCGCCTAATAAACAGGTTTATAGATCACCGAGGAAAACTTACAAACGAAATAAAAAATTCACTGAACTAGACGATTTTAACTGTGATGTTGTTAGGCGAACAGTGCTTGAATTTTATGACAAAGGCGAGTTTCCGAATTCTGATAATCTGCGGTCGGTATTGAAAGAAAAAATTGGGTGTAATGGTAGTGCAAGTTCAATACAGAGGCTTTTGAAAAAGATTGGATTTCGTTACAAGAAATGTAATGATGGAAGGAGGTTTCTTTTTTAAAGGAATGACATCGCTCTTGCACGAATCAAATTCTTAAGTTTTCAAATTCGGAAATGAGTTTGCCTAAAAATGAAAAAGAAAATATAGATATTAATTTAACAACCTTTAAAACATCTAATACATTTTCCGGGCAACTAAACTATGTAAATCAGTTGGTTTTCGATTCGAATACTCTCAACAATATTATCCGATTTCCACCAATTTTATAATGTTAGAATAATAAATATTTCTCTCAATTAAACACTTCATGAAACGAACTCGGGCTTTGCGATTGGCTTTTACAATTGACATTAATTATTATGATGTGAATTAATTGTTATAATAAGCCAGTGTGTTAGTGGTTCATAAAAACTTTCTCATTCACCCATCTCCAAAGGCAAACAAAACATTTGGTCACTAAAAATGTAAATTCAATACTTGTCAATAAAAAAGTAAAAATGAACCATGGAATGCCCTCTTAAAATAATGCTTAAACTTGCTTACTTGGTTCCCTTGAGCCTTAGGGTAAACACATCTAGGAAAACTGTATTTAATTACAATTGAACTTTTAATGATAGGAGTCAAGGTTCATTTTTGATTTTTGGTAATTATTACTGAACCATTATATCTTTTTTTTCTTTGTGATTTTGCACATGGGTATGGGTTATTAATCTTCACATAAAATAAAATATGAATGAAATGGGTAAAGTTGATTTTGAAAAATTGCATATTTTATAACAGTTCTATGTTGTTTTTGAAGTGAAAACTTCTATTAGCGCGTTGGGTACTTTTTCAATAGAAATCGCGTCACGCACCATACCGTAATGCAACTTTCATATATTTAGACAACGGATACGCGCACACAGCGTTCTATGTAATATGCTATATATATATATATATACATTCTCTCGCTGTGTATTTAATATATATATATATATAAATTTATATATATATATATAATTTAAAAAATTTATAATATATTTTTTTTATATCCTCTACAAAAATCTACGAAAAATATTGCACAAATTTTCTCACATACCCATATATATTAAAACAAAAATCTACGAAAAATATTGCACTAACTTTCTTACATACCCATATACAGTATATTAAAACAAAAATCTACGAAAAATATTGCACTAACTTTCTCAAAATTCACATACATAGTTAAACTAAAATCAATGCAAAACTATAGCACAAACTTTCTCACATACCCATACATATCAAAACTAAAAATCTACGAAAAATATAGCACTAACTTTCTCAAACTCATATACATAGTCAAACTAAAATCAATGCAAAATTTATTTCACAAACTTTCTCACATACCCATACATATTAAAACAAAAAACTACGAAAAATATTGCACTAACTCTCTCAAAATTCATATACATAGTTAAACTAAAATCAATGCAAAACTATAGCACAAACTTTCTCACATACCCATACATATTAAAACTAAAAATCTACGAAAAATATAGCACTAACTTTCTCAAACTTATATACATAGTCAAACTAAAATCAATGCAAAAATATTGCACAAACTTTCTCACATACCCATACGTATTTAAACTAAAAATCTACGAAATATATTGCACTAACTTTCTCAAACTCATATACATAGTCAAACTAAAATCAATGGAAAAATATTGCACAAACTTTCTCACATACCCATACGTATTAAAACTAAAAATCTACGAAAAATTATTGCACCAACTTTCTCAAATCACATACATAGTTAAACTAAAATCAATGCAAAAATATCGTACAAACTTTCTCATACCCATTTATATTAAAACTAAAAATCTAATATTGCACTAACTTTCTCAAACTCATATACATAGTCAAACTAAAATCAATGCAAAAATATTGCACAAACTTTCTCACATACCCATATATATTAAAACAAAAATCTATGAAAAATATTGCACTAACTTTCTCAAAATTCACATACATAGTTAAACTAAAATCAATGCAAAACTATAGCACAAACTTTCTCACATACCCATACATATCAAAACTAAAAATGTACGAAAAATATAGCACTAACTTTCTCAAACTCATATACATAGTCAAACTAAAATCAATGCAAAATTTATTTCACAAACTTTCTCACATACCCATACATATTAAAACAAAAAACTACGAAAAATATTGCACTAACTCTCTCAAAATTCATATACATAGTTAAACTAAAATCAATGCAAAACTATAGCACAAACTTTCTCACATACCCATACATATTAAAACTAAAAATCTACGAAAAATATAGCACTAACTTTCTCAAACTTATATACATAGTCAAACTAAAATCAATGCAAAAATATTGCACAAACTTTCTCACATACCCATACGTATTTAAACTAAAAATCTACGAAAAATATTGCACTAACTTTCTCAAACTCATATACATAGTCAAACTAAAATCAATGGAAAAATATTGCACAAACTTTCTCACATACCCATACGTATTAAAACTAAAAATCTACGAAAAATTATTGCACTAACTTTCTCAAATCACATACATAGTTAAACTAAAATCAATGCAAAAATATCGTACAAACTTTCTCATACCCATATATATTAAAACTAAAAATCTAATATTGCACTAACTTTCTCAAACTCATATACATAGTCAAACTAAAATCAATGCAAAAATATTGCACAAACTTTCTCACATACCCATATATATTAAAACAAAAATCTATGAAAAATATTGCACTAACTTTCTCAAAATTCACATACATAGTTAAACTAAAATCAATGCAAAACTATAGCACAAACTTTCTCACATACCCATACATATCAAAACTAAAAATGTACGAAAAATATAGCACTAACTTTCTCAAACTCATATACATAGTCAAACTAAAATCAATGCAAAATTTATTTCACAAACTTTCTCACATACCCATACATATTAAAACAAAAAACTACGAAAAATATTGCACTAACTCTCTCAAAATTCATATACATAGTTAAACTAAAATCAATGCAAAACTATAGCACAAACTTTCTCACATACCCATACATATTAAAAACTAAAAATCTACGAAAAATATAGCACTAACTTTCTCAAACTTATACATAGTCAAACTAAAATCAATGCAAAAATATTGCACACACTTTCTCACATACCCATACGTATTTAAACTAAAAATCTACGAAAAATATTGCACTAACTTTCTCAAATCACATACATAGTTAAACTAAAATCAATGGAAAAATATTGCACAAACTTTCTCACATACCCATATATATATTAAAACTAAAAATCTAATCAAGTCACACTAATAATAAATGTAAAATATAATAAATAATTGTATTACATTTCTTGAAAGTTTAAAATATTATTAATTTTTTAAATTGACAGTTAAAGTTTTCACTTCTCTCTACCATCCCACGACGGTAACATTTTATTTTTTTACCGATAATTCACGAACTGCTATTTTCGGAAAGATGACAACCAATAAGTTTTGTTTGGATTCCTAGAGGCTACACTGGAGTAAAATTTGATCGAAGTCATGTGAGCAGATTTTCAGAAAACCATTTTTTTCCCATTGAAATGAAGTCCAGACATGGACAAAATAAGCCCAAATACCAAATTTGATTAAAGTCAGTTCATGAGCTTAGGCTGTAAAACATTCCGCGTACAAAAGACAGATATCTTTCCAAAAGAACCTCTATTAAGCCTTTATAAGTCTCTTTACTTGATGACTTTATTTTTACAAGAAGAGCAAGAAAGAAAATAAATAAACAGACTCTATTTCCAAATTTCCCCTATGTGTGTGTCATAAATCACCCAAATATACACCACAATAGCTAACAAAAATTTGCCATAAAAAAAGAAAAATGTTATTTTAAACAAAAGATATTGTTTAAAATTTAAAAGTGTATCATTAATTAAATACAAAACACACATTTCATTTTATTTAGTCTTCCTGACAATACACATTGCATAAGACAAGTCATTAAATTATATTCCACAAGAGATTATAAATAATCTACAGATTTGATTAAACACAAAAATCCAACTATAAAAACAATATAACATGTATATAAGTATAAAGTAATTTAACATTAATTTATCAAATCCTTTTCTACTTGTAAATATCAACAATAAAATATCTAAAACATTAGTAATTAAATACAATTTTACAATACATTAAGAAACAAATACAATACAAATTTATATAAATGACAAGGATACTCAGCAGGAAATCACCCCCCATCTATGAAACAGGGAGTCAATGCAGAAACTCCTCCATAGAGTAAAAAGATCCAGACACCAATAGTTGTCCAAGACTGTATGTTATGTAATTTGTATTTTCTATACATGTTTTCTATATGTAACTTTTTGTATACTATCATAATAATTGTTTATACACTAGTGTCTATCGATTGGATTTAGAATATTTATCTATTACATTTTAACCTAACTTAACTTGGAATCCTAAATTAACCCTAAATCCTAACACTACTTTCATAGTTATAAAGTTCTAACTGAATTTAAACTTACATATGCTCCTCCTGTTTTTTATTTTGCACTATGCCCATTTCGGCTTTTATTCAGCCATGGTCATGTTGCGTCATTCCAGTAGAACACATTTTATACATTTACAAATTTGACAAACATTTAACCTTGAGGCACAAACGCTTTATGTAAACGTCTACATTTAAAACACATTAAGTAATATTTAAAATTAAAACCCTCATTTGACTAGTCTTATTTATTTCCGAGTGTGAATAAATGGCGGCGGTCAGTAGTAAACCCTGTTTACTCACGCCCGAAAATGAATCAGACTAGTCAAAAGAGGGTTTTAATTTTTAATATTACTCAATTTGTTTTTAATGTATAAGTGTACATAAAGTGTTTCTGCCTCTAGGTTAAATGTTAGACAAATATGTAAATGTATAAAGTGTGTTTTTAAATTTTTTTTATAAACATTAACAAAGTAAGAAATGAAAATTCCTACTGAAATAATGCATGTGACCATGGCTGAATAAAAGCTGAAATGGCTGTAGTGCAAAAATAAAAACAGGTGAAGCAGACGTAAGTTTATATTGATTATTTATTCTAACTAAACTATCTTTTGACTAATTTGTAATACTACTTTGTTTATTTTGAAATTAATTGACCAACAATTTGTTTTTAGGGAATTGTTGGTTTAGTAACAGGAGGAGCATCTGGTTTAGGCAAAGCAGTTGCAGAACATTTTGTCAAACAAGGAGGACGAATTGTTGTATGTGATCTTCCTACTTCCAAGGGTCAAGAGGTTGCTAATCAAATTGGAAAAGATGCGATATTTAGCCCTGCAGATGTGAGTATACACATACATACAATAAAGTCTCTATATCAGCATTTGTCTCTCTTTTGTTCCCCTGCCCCATGTCCCTTTTCCATTTTGTCCATTCCCTTGCCCATGACTCTGTTCTTACCGATGTCCCTTTTATGTGCTTATACAATATACATGCTCCTTTTTTGTTCATATCCTTGTTTTTATTCTTATCCTTGCTATTCTATTCCTATCCAAATTTCTGTTTGTATCCCTGTTCATACTCTTGTCTTTGTGGTTGTCTATGCTTTTATTCATCTACAAGTTTCTGTTTATGTCCTTGTTCATGCCCTTGTTTTTGTTCTTGTTCATGCTCCTGTTCAAGTGTCTGTTGCATGCCCTTATTTTTGTCTTTATTCATGTTGTTGTCCATGCTCCTGTTCCTGTCCAAGTTCCTGTTTGTGTACATGGTCAGGTCCTTGTTCCCCCCTTGTTCATGGTTTTGGTTTTGTTGTTATTCTAGTCCATGCAGCTGGTCATGTCTAAATTCCTGCCAGTGTCCCTGTTCAAATCCTTGTTTTTATTCTCTTACTCCTGCAGAGTTACTGTTTTTATCTCTGACCATGTACTTATTTCTCTTTTTGTTCATACTGACCCATCCCAAGTTCATATCCTTGTTTTTATTCTTTTCCATGCTCCTGTTCAAATTCCTGATTGTGTCCTTGTTGTTTTTCTTCTTGGATGTCCAACTTTTTCTGTTTTCAGGTGTATGAAATGGGTTGCTATAAACACGAAGATTGTTACATTTAGCTTACTAATGTTTGCTTATTACTATTTTGCTTATTAATGAAAACTCAATTAATTGTTTGTTACTGATATTTTTTTATTCTCTCTCTCTCTCTCTCTCTCTCTCTCTCTCTCTCTCTCTCTCTCTCTCTCTCTCTCTCTCTCTCTCTCTCTCTCTCTCTCTCTCTCTCTCTCTCTCTCTCTCTCTCTCTCTCTCTCTCTCTCTCTCTCTCTCTCTCTCTCTCTCTCTCTCTCTCTCTCTCTCTCTCTCTCTCTCTCTCTCTCTCTCTCCTCTCTCTCATACAGTTATTTTATTCTCTGGTTAGTACAACAGTTATACAGTTGACATCATACATTGTGATTCAATGAAACGGGAAATTTCGAAGGTTGTGTTGGTAACCGTGGGAAATTGGTAGCACTTAATAACGTACGCCAGCCTGTTAACAACACCTTGCCATTTAACTATCATGGATACTTTAGTGGTCAGCAACGTGCATTTGCTATTAAAGCCCTTATAAGAACAATGACAGTGTGGAGGCGGCACATAGAGAATTCTGTCAAGTCATCATTTTAATAAGGATGCCCCAATCGTATTCAATCAGCACATACAATTAAAACATGGATACATAATTTCGAGGAAACTGGTTCATCAATGAAAAAGAAGCATCCAGGCCATGTGCGGACCACTCGTACACAAGACAATATCCAAGCTATTCGAGATACTGTCATAAGAAGTCCACATCGGTCAACGTGTCGCCATTCTGTGTCTTTACAGTTGCATAGTTCAAGTGTTCAAAGAATATTAGTACAGGACTTGCATTGCCATCCATACAAGCTAATCGTCCAGGAACTGAAACTCAATGATCATATGATGCGACGACAATCTGTGAATTAATGCTTCAAAAGATAAACAAGGGCAAGGAGTTTATTAACAATCTGTGGATGTCAGACGAAGCCCATTTCCACCTCAATTGATTTCTTAGCAAACAAAGTGTTAGACATTGGGCACAAGAAAATGTAACGGAATTATACCAGCGTCCATTGTACAGCAACAAAATTGTCGTGTGGTGTGCTATGTTATCATACGGTGTGTTAGGCCCTTATTTTTTTGAGGACGAGAATGGTCTTGCAATTACAGTCTCATCGGATCATTACTTCGCCATGCTTGAAACTTTTTTTGTTGCAACAACTACAGACATTTCCACAAATTATTGTCACAGCCGGGTTTCAACAAGATGGAGCAACATAACAATTGCACAAATATCGATGGCAGCTGTATGCCAATTGTTTGGGGAACATGTAATTTCGAGAAATGGTGAAATTACAATGGTGAAATTACAGATTACCTGATCTGTCAGCTTGTGATTTCTTTTTGTGGGGTCACCTTAAAAGCAAATTGTTCCTTAGTCGACCTGCTACAAAGGAAGAATTGAAAGCAAAAATCCGAGAGGCAATTGCCAAAATTCCAGTTCAGATGTTACATCGAACTATGAACAATGTAACGAAGATACTGCAAGAATATTTGCGTAGAAATAGAGCTCACCTGCAAGATGTACCTTCAAAAAATAAATTGTACTGTATGTATTCTAAAATGACATTATTTTTACTATTAAATGACATAAATAAATTTACTTATAACATTTTTTTCATAAAATTATTTAATTTTATAAATTCCCCGTTTCTTTGAATCACCCTGTATCATATAAAACCATAAACCAGATGTGACCTAACAAGACCAGATCTGAAAATATTTCTACTAAAACTGCACAAATTTTAATCATTATTATTTCAATGAATAATGCACCAATTTTAATTAAAATTTGTATATCATTTCAGTGCGTATGAAACTTTGTACAAAACATTGTAATGATTTAAAAAAATAACATATAAACATAAGTTACTGATATTGTAAAACAGGTTGTCTAATGATATTATAATAATCTGTATTTCTGCTTGAACATACAAAATTAATTGGAGTACGTTCTTATGCCACTCCTTGTATTCCTATAACTTCTGTTGACATATTTCGAATGAACTCCATTTTCCAAACCTATTCATGTACGATTTTAAAATACCCATTTCTAAGAGTATGTAAATACCTTTTGAAAATTGGGTTCATTCAAAATATGTCGGTAGAAGTTAAGACATTTCTAAGAAGTGGCAGAAGAATGTACTCAAATTAATTGTCTACTTATACTTGAAATACTGGATTTTTTTACATACTGGAAATACATAAAATTATTAATCAGATCCTGGAAAAGTCTAAAAATCAGAAAAAATTTACAAGAATCAATTTTTGGGAAAAACTTATTGTGAAAAATTATTTTTTGGGATGATTTTTCATTTATAAAATGTTAAGAGTTACTTAAAGTTATATTTATGTATTTTAAATTATCAGTATCATAAGGGTTATAAGATATTATCATTTCTAAGTATTTCCTTGAAAATATGTTCTGAAAAATTTGAATAATATAAAATTATAGATCACTAATACTTACCGTAAATGAGTAAATGTTAATTTTAAAGGTTACAGTGGAGAAAGATGTGCAGGCTGCCCTAGAATTAACGAAAAACAAATTTGGCAAACTAGATGTTGCCGTCAATTGTGCTGGGATTGGAGTGGCTTTTAAAACCTATAACTTCAACAAGCAGCTTCCACACAAATTAGAAGATTTTACCAAAGTTATTAATGTAAGTCCTACATTTTACATTTTTATGTATTTTCAACTTTTCTCATTTTGAATGTATGTACGAGATCTGGCTAATAGATAACCAGACTGAATGTTGTACACCCGTGATATTTATTCCATGCGGTTTTTAATGATGGGAAAACCCTATCATTTTGATAACTCTACAGGAACTAGTTTGCTTGCAGCTCTCGCTGCAATGTGCATCTGTCTGTGTCAGAAAAATGCTTAGTGTTAGTGAAAGTAATGTGTTAATGTAAAATTTCTTATTAAACTTGGAAAATGTAGAACAGAAATATTAAATTAGTTGCAAGAGGTAATGATTGTTGATCACAAACTCAAGTTTTGAATGGAGTAAAAGATTTAAAGTGGGGAGAGAAGACATAAGAAATTATCCACGTCTTGGTTGTCCATGAACTGTAAAAAAAGATAACAACATTGAAAATGTTGATAAGACCAGTTAGGTAATCAACAAACCTAGATAAAGAAACTTTGCGCCAAACTCAAACTCATGCGCCAAATTTTGCATGACAGTTTTAACATGATTATATAGTGTGCTCGAAGTTGGCGCCGAAAAACCTTACTGCTGATAAAAAGGAAGCTTTAATAACCATCTTTGCTGACATTCTAAAACACATTGAAATGGACCCTACGTTTTTGGAATAGTGTGACGAATAATGATTTTTTATGTACACCGCTGAAATCAAGCAAGACAATACACCACCGCACAATGCATTATCAATCAAGAATTTTTGGCCAAGCATCGAATTTCTATGTTGGAGCATCCATCCTACTCACCTGACCTTCCTCCATGTGAATTTTGTTGTTTCCTAAAATCAAAAGTTTGTTGAAAGGAACAGTTTTGATTCTGTGGACATAGTGAGTGAAAAAAAAAGATGGATATAATGAAGGCCATTTCAGAAGATGACCTGCAGCATTGCTTCCAACAATGAAAAATTCGCATAGTATAGTAAGCGGGAGGAGTGTATATATTGAAGGTATAAAGTTTGCAATGTAATTTTTTTTTTTTAAATTCAGTCCTGTTATTTTTTACCCAGACCTCACATTTATAACTTCCACACGAATTGGAAGATTTTATAAAATTTCTTATTACTAGACCTATATTTTATATTTGTGTGTATTTTCAACTTTTTTTGATTTTTGGGTATGTGTTTTAAAATGTAATATGATATAAAATTAGTTACATATTATCACCTCCAAAAAGGAGACATTTTATACTTTTCAGTTATAAAGAAGAGGATACTATATTATCACTAACTTGAATCAACATTTATGATTGAAATCTATTAATAATGAGATGTTTTTACACTTTAACCGTATCATGAATTTTCATTCACTAACAGTATCATCCGGTCTATCAGACCGGACTTTTTTTCTCCATTTAAGTTGCTGTTTTTTTTACTTAAATCTCAAGATTTATTTCAATTTATGTCATAATACATGTATGTATGGATTAAAATTTGGCATTACAGTGCTTTAAATTTTTAATTTGTACCATTTGTAAATAATCTGTATATATGTATAAGGAAATAGGGGGGGGGGGATGTTTTCGACAAAAAACACTATTTGTTTATTTATTTTCAAAACCATTTCTTGTAAATATCAAAATTAGTGATACCAAAATGTTTCATCAGTGAAATGGAAAATTTGTATCAATTCAACAACACTTTCGTTAGTCCAAAAGTCATATCTTTGTAGCACATGAAGTGCACAATTTCCTGCTGTATTCCAGGCAGATTGGTTGGTCACATTTTATGCTGCATAGGTATAGCTTCGGGGGGTACGTGGATCTGCTTTAATATGCGTTTCGGGGTCATCAAATCGTGTGCTAAAATTAATATAAGTACACTGGGTGAATCTCAGTCTAGGCTAGCCTTTTGTGACGATGTAATTCTAAAACTAATTTATTAAAACTAACCAATCTACACTAAAACCAATATTAATATTAACTACATTGTATTGCCACAACCTGTCAGACTAACACAAAAGGCCTATCATGACCGTGTATTAGTTCAACTAATAATATTACAATTACAAAAACGCGATGCGCCCAGATATAAACCCTAGGGCTGTACCAGCCTTATTCCTTTGGGTTTAGCAAGGCATGGTTATATATTATGGCACTAAAAACTAAACCAAAGAGAACGCTGTGCAGATGTCTTCCCTCACTCGTGGTTGGAACACTACTACTCTTATCTGGTTCCTTGCGTAAATACAAGATAGCGAAGGGGAGGGGGAAATGGTGACTAATCACCACAATGTTTTTATAGTTTGTCTTCCTCTCCTTTGCTGGTGGATACTTAGCAGGCTTTCCTTTTTACCAGTTTGTCACTTGGGATGCAGCCATTTTGGTTTTCAAATTAGTGGATCCCAAAAAAACTTTTCTATGGCAGCCCTGATGTCACATGGTAGGTTTGGAATTTCTAGGCGTCTGGCCATATGTGGCTTTATGAGTTTCATGGCCAGGTCTTGTACGAATATGTATCTAGTGATAAGGGGGTATCTCGAAATGAAAGATACAAGATAAAGGTGTTGACACAACTAATATCTAACATGTCATAGAAGATTGCTAGAGGCCATCTTCTTGTTCTCCGACTGACAAATATATAGCACATTTCATATCCAGCAAGTCTACCCCTTCTTTGGTTTTATTGTAGTAACACACAATTTCAGGTTTGTTTTTTCTGTCCCCTGTTTCAATTCTGTAACCCCAAGATTACCGCCTTATTCTTTTTTGGCACAACAGAAAGCAAAGTTGTACTGCCAGCAAATCCATATAGGGTTCATACAACCTTTCTATCTGGGGATGGTAAAAACTGAGGAGGAATTTCCTTTTTTTTAAATTTAATTTTTTCTTCTTTTTTTTCCTTTTTTTTCTTTTTTTTCATAGTACCGACATAAGCCAATAAATGGTCACCAAGGGCATCAATGCACTCAATAGAGGTAAGATAATTATCACCTGTAATGTTTCTGTTTGTATTTTCAATCCCCTTGCACAATCGAATAACAGATTGTGTTGGTATGCCAAGTTGTTTTTCTTCAGCTCTCGGTCCGATTCCATCTCTGTTTTTTCCTTTGTAAATGTAAGCATTTACTAAATACGAAGATGAAGAATCTGTCAAACACATTATTTTGATTCCATATTTTTTCTGCTTTTTGGGCATGTAAACTCGAAACAGATATCGGCCCTGGAAAGGAACCAACATTTGATCAACAGTGACATTAGGTCCATAGTCTATACAATTATTTATTTATTGCTGAAATATTTCACTAATGGGGGCGACAGGGTCAGTTATTTTCCTCAGTTCCCTAGTTCGTGCATTATCAAAACGTTAACATGCCAACAACACTTCAAACCTTTTTGTTGGCATCGTTGCCCTATATATTGGCCTGCTGGTGATGTCTCTGTTGAATATAGATTGAACATATTCATGGGAAGATCTCGTAACTGAATGCAGTATAATTAGGCCTAATAGGGCCCGCAATTCCAACATGTCGGTGTCTTTGTACTGACTTTTATTTGTACGTTCAGCAAGATTTGGTCAAATGGACTTTAATTATTTATTAGTTTGTACTACGATTTCATTCAACATTTCAGGAGTAAAATAACTTTCCTATACCTGTAATTTATCTGGGGCTTGCCCTTGTCGAGCTGGGAAGTGGTACTTTCAAAATGTTGTGTTGGGGCGTTCGTCTTTGTTTGTTTTCTTCTCTCTTGCACCAAATACTGTCATCTTTACTCTAAAAGAATTCAGACTCCCCCTCCGGAAGAACAAAATTCTCAACAATATAATGCATATCATCTTCATCCTTTATTCGGGGTTCGTCATCTAAACTACTTCCGTGACTAGTTTCCATGTCAGCATCAGAAACCAAATAATCAGGATCTTGATCCGAATCGTCCACGTCTTCGTCACTTTCTTCCTTTACGTTGTTGTAAAGGAGTTGCAAATTATGATCATTGAAGTCAGCATCATTCACTCTTATATCTTGGGAATGAGTCACGTCAAACACAAAATAGATAGGGAACCCAAAAACAAAAACTATGTACAATAATATTTACACTGGTAGATACACCCACAAAATTTTAAACGTAATGTGTATCATCCAGAGAAATCAGTCGAACAATCAGATGTGCCAATTTCGTAGATCCAAAATTCCCGTCCAGTCTCAAAGAACGGGGTTACGGTTAAAGTGTTAATTAGCATCTGCATCCAAAATTAAGTTAAATGGTTGATTAGGCCTAATCACATTTGGCCTAGTGCAATGTTAATATAAGTGTAGTACCTAATTACGTAAGTTACAATTAGTACTAACATATTGTAACGATATCAATCTAATCATTTACGATAATTATGATTAATGATATCAAAAGATAAATAGTCAATTAATTCATGTAAAATAAAATTAAAATAATAATAACAACAGTTAAAAAAGCAATTCATATTGGAGAAAATATGAAATTTGTTGACAGAGAAATTCCCAGATATTTTTAATCGTTTTTCCAGACAGTAATTTTTTGGTTAAAAAAAAGGACTTATGGTAATCTTAATGACATGTCTTCAAATCATTTTGTTATTGTCATAACTTTAACTACATTCATTTTATTAGTCCAATGTCTTACATTGACCATTACATGATAGTGTAACACCAAACTGTCATTATTGGTGCCCAACCTTTTATCTTTTTGGGGTTATTGTTTGAGACTACCGGTCACATTAATAAATACTCATAAAAATGTTTAAGTTAAGGTAAAATTTAATCGTTTATCATTGCAGCATTATAAAAAGGGATATTTTCTCACTCAAGCAATTTTTAAATAAATAATGTTAAATTACCGAATTTATAATTATAGGGATTTCACGTGGTTTTTATACATAATTCAAACAATAATTGTGTCAGTTAACGGCCAAGTTAAATGGAATGCATGTGTCATCAAAAAGTAACTTTAGGTCAGAGACATTATCATTTGGAGGTCCCTGAGATTTTCTTCCTGGTTTTCTTTTCGTTTGTTGAGAAACTCTCTCTGCTACTAGATCTTGTACTAGGCTGTCCCTAAATTCCTCGTGGGTAATGGGTTTCTTGTGATACTGAATTTGTACAGTTTTGTATAATATGTACGAGTTGACTATTGCGACTTCCATAAGCCAAAAGAACATTTTGCGATACCATTTTTTGGTACGCCTCATAAATTGATATGAGGAAATGAAGTGATCTGACCTGTCAACTGCTCCCATATGTTTGGTGTAATCAAGAACAACTTCAGGTTTTGAAATTGGTGGCTTACCTGGCCACTTATTTGGGACCTCGATCATTGTGTTCTTGTCACCTTTGCTTTTTGTGCTAAGCATTGTAACAACCCGTTTGTCTTTCCAACATAAAACGAGAACATTACCTTTCCTGTAGAACTTACCTTTTTTCATTTTTTTACATTTTTGTTTTAGACTTTTCGGCATTCCTGATCTTGTAGTCATTACTGTCCTAGTAATAAAACAATTACTTTTTAGTAATTCTAGGGATAGCTCTGGGCTGGTGTAGTAGCGGTCAGTGTACACATGAAGTCCTGATTTGGGTGAAAACTCATTTTGAAAAACTACTGACTCACTCAACACCTTAACTATTTGAGTAGTTTTCAGTAAGTTTGTATTGGGGATCAATATGTCTTTCCCAAAATAAGGAATGAAATCAAAAATGTAGCCATTACTACAATCAGATACTACAAATATTTTCATACCAAACTTTACAGGTTTTTGAGGGTTGTAAACTCTAAAACTAACATTGCCCTTAAAAGAAATAGTACTTTCATCTATTGCGACAAAATTACTTGGAGAGAAAAACGTTTTGCACATTTTCTTTATGTGATCTACTACAGGCATTATTAGATATCCCTTCTTTCTTGCTACAGGAGACTCTGCATGGTTAAAATGAATATTCCAAAAAATATTCAAAAAACTGTCTTTGGAAAATACATCACGATAAAAAGGTATTCTCTTTGTCCATTGTGTTGAAAAGTACGTTTCAATACTTGGCAATGGAGTGAGACCCATGTTTATTATGGTACCAATGAAGGCTTTCAGGTCAGGTACCAAAAGATTGCTCCATTTTTTTATTCTGGCCCTTGGTGAATTTGCTACAGATTTTCTTTTGTTAGCAAAATAATTAGTTTCCCTACATATATAGTTCAACAAATCATCATTAAAATAAAGTAGAAAATAATCTATTGGCCTTGTTGAATCATCAAATGAACCAGGCAAGATAGGTCCCTGGTTTATATTATAAATTGGAATATTATGAGTGGGACCAACATCATTGTTCGTTACATCAACCCATTCATCATCACTTATCTGCTTAGATGTAATAGACCTAGGTATATGCTCACCTGCTGCCTTGTTGTGGGTATTGTTTACACTAGGCACATCAACACTTTGTTCACTTTCACTTTCATCACTGTAATTTTCTACCTCACTTTCGGAAAGATTATGTAAAATCACGTCATCCATATCTACATCATCGAGTTCACTATTAGGTCCAACTGTAGTTGAAAAAGATGCATTCATTATTTCATCGATAAAATTATCAAATCCATGGTCGTCAGGGTTTGCCATTTTTATAACTAGCCTATTTTACACAAAATAAAAATGTATACTAAAACTTAATATAAATAATACGGCCTAAACAAATCAACAATGAACAGCTATAGCAATTATAACGCTGACACAAAACATTTCACACTGACAGTCGTACTAGAACAGAACGAGAAATCATGTTATACGCGCTGGGGCAGAACACAAAATGGCGCCTGGTTGCTATAACAACCAAATAAAGACCAACGACATGTGATCGAGAACAAATACCGTAGTGGGAGTGTCACGTTATACCAATAGGACATTTCCCTGCACTCTATTGGACTTTAAACGAATTAAAAATACCTGCAGAAGTCAAATTGTGTTGAATCGAGATATCCCGTCATACGCGTTACCAGTCAAGTTGAGTGCTACGTGAAATCCCGTCATACGCGTGCTAAGGGTTAATACGTTTATCAATGGAGTAAGTCGGCCTCTGACCTTGAATACCAATTATGTATAAAAATATTATATTTAGTAACAATATATAATAATATTGTAGTAGCTCAAGACTGAATAGTTTGTTTAAAACAAACATTATAATTCGTGTAATTTTTTCTATACTTATACTTTATAGATAATCCAATAGAATGTCCAAATATTACAAAAACTATTATACAATAATGTACAGCTGAAAAAAACTTCAGGGTTGACTATAAAGAAGGTGTTAAGAAAATAATATTCTTTAATATGCATAGTTTTCTATTTGATATAAATACTTACAAAATTTCCCATCCTCACATAATCTACAGTTGAAAAGATCGTAAGGGTTGAATATAAGAATGTAAGAGTCCCATAGAAAATTTTAGAAAGAGTCCCATAGAAATAAGCCCTTTTGGAACCAACATGTATACAAAAAAAATTTTGCAAGATCTATTATATGCAAATTAGTAGATTTAAACTTTATTTTGTGTTCCGTCGTTTGCTCTAGTCATTTTCCCACAATACATACTCCACAGTTGGTCTGTTACACCCCTGTTTAAATAAACAAAATTTGATTGTTATATTTCTGTAAGTATGTAGACATGAGAAAGATTAAGGACCAAGGTTTTAGTAATAGTAATACTTTGTAAACAGATAAGAAATCTAAATTAAATAACCTTTAAAATAAATGGTATAAAAACATGACACAAACTTTCTCACTCAATCATCCTCTAAACCAAATGAAACCTAACCAAAACTATTCGTCACTAAAAATTTCATTTCATTAGTTGTCAATCAAAATTTGAAAATGAACCATGAACACCGTCTTTGATAACATATTTATATCTTTAAATAAGGACCTAAACTTGCTCTCCTTTTGCCATAAACAAACCGAGATTTTTGGAGAGATGGTGACCAATACATTTTGTTTTGGTCCTTATAGGCTAGAGCAAAAAATTAGAGCCAATTTTAAGAAAATCATAGTTTTTTGAATTTTTTCATGCTTATGGCAGCTACTCCCAAATTTTGAGTTATCCAAATTTAAAAAATTCTTGAGATAAGATCAAAATATGCCCATATATAAAATTTGATTAAAATTCATCCATGTGTTTTGACTGTAGAGATGGGTATGTGGAAATACGATAGATGGACATCATTCCAAAAACCACTTTTTTGGACTTAGGGGATATAAATTTTTTGACTCCATCACATAACTGTATACTTGATATATGTGAAAAAGTAAAAACAAGAATTTTACTATTTAAATTTTTTAACTATCCTGGTACCATATTGATCATAAACCATACTTTATGAATTCTATCTAACTTAATCAAATTTAACTAATTTCTAGATTAACACCATCGGCAGTTTTAACGTTTGCCGTTTAGCAGTTGGTTTAATTGGAGAAAATGATCCAAATGAAGATGGTCAAAGAGGAGTAGTAATTAATACGGCAAGTATAGCAGCATTTGATGGTCAAATGGGTCAAGTAGCGTATGCTGCAAGTAAAAGTGCTATCGTAGGCATGACATTACCATTGGCCAGAGATCTTGCAAGCCAAGGCATTCGTGTATGTGCCATTGCACCAGGTCAGTTATGTATTAGTAATAGGCTTGTAAGAATATTTGAAAATTCATATAAAATATTTTTGTAATTTGATTTGACAGAAACTTTAAATATCTATTAATATTTTATTTAATATGTGAATATTTGATGATTCAAAACCTGAATATTTGGTTGGTTTTGATTGTTATAAACCTGAATATTAATATATCAAAGATTGAGCCTGAGCGTCGGTTGGGGTTAGGTTAATAACCTGATGATTGAGCCCAAGTGCGACTTGGGCAGCCTATTTGATTGCATCGCATTATGTAAACGAGTCTGTATCGGGTTTCAACTTCATAGAACACTTCTCTTAGTTGTGCTGATACCGTGTCATTATAAAAAAAAAAAAAAAAAAAACAATATCAATAAATCTAAATGTTCGCTAATAACTGTGTGTTGTTTCAGTGTCAAGAGTGGTTTGTTTTTATTTAACTGTTTGTTCTTTCTGAATTGTTTAAATAAAAAATGGGTTATAATTTACATGAAAGTTATATTATTGAACTATTTATTTTCGGTGTTTCTTGATGATTCGGGATCCGAAGACGAGATACAGTATCCTCAAACTAGGATTGTGTCTGGTGTAAGGGGCATGTCCTCCCTTCTACTTGCTTCCCTATCCTGAATTGACAGTACAACCCATTCCAAGAAAACTAGGTATACAAATTACTGCTTAGTTACATTTAGTTCCAAAAGTTACAACTTCGGACAGACTGCATCTACCTTATCTAATGATTTTGCCTACTTCCACACAATATTTATTTATAAAAAGTTATAAAAACTACAAAAGTATAAAGTTGTGTAAAAAAGTAAGTTTATTTAATGATTAACTGTAAAAAAAATTTACATAATAAAAGTAATGACAAAAATATTCAAAACGAGGAAAATTTATATTTCTCGGGTAACTTCCTGCAAGAAAGTTGTAGATATTATTTTGTTGATAGATTTTTTTTTTTTTTTTTTACAATTGGATTAGGCACATCCTAGAAATATTGGAATGAATACTGAGCGTACTGGTTAGGCTAATTGAATATCTAAGAATGCCACGTAATATTTACTATATTTTTTTGTGAAGGGTAAATAGGATGACAAGGGGATCCCAGGAAATACTTCCCGCCTTCCTGATGCCTTTGTACGTTGATTCCAAGAATGCATTCACATGATAACTTTAAGGCATACGTAAAATATCTGTTAATCCGTCTTTCACATCACACTATTTCCCCCATAAAATGTTAACTTGGTCGGCTAAAAGGTGTTGTGCTAAGTGTGATGATGAGTAATCGTAAAGTGTTAAAGAATCGGAGTCGTGAAATTATTTACAACGTTATGCAATTTATGAAGAAAGAAGCTGAACACAGAAACTTCGTGATAGACGAGTTGGAATAAACTATCATTTATTTGTAAATTTTATATAATAATAATTTAATATTTTTACTATCAGTAGTTATTAAACACAGTGAATAAATTTATGGTCTAAATATTTTCACTTTATAGCTATACACTATGTCAGAAAATGTCGTGCCAAACTTTAGGTAGTGGTTACATAAACCATATTATGTTACCCACTTTCAACTTATTTAACATAAATTAAATTGTCCATTCGCCTTTTTTTTTATTAAAAAAAAAGATTTAGTTTTTCACAAATTAACATACCGGTAATTTAATATTATTTTGGTTTAGGATAAATTTGGATGTTGTAGATAATTATCAAGAATTATGTTTTGAGTTTTCTGTCCATAACTCAGGTTATTAATTGACCTAGTAAAAAATAATAATAATAAATGTAATTTGGCGTTAAAAGAGAGATTAACTTTCTTTTATACATTTCTCTTAAAATGAATGATTTTCATGAAATTTATCATCAAACATTTTTAATGACAGCCATTTAAAAAATTTACATGATAAAGTTTTTGGAATACTGGTAAAAAAAAGCTTACAGAATTTGTATAGCCTACTATATTTCGACTCAAATTGTTAAAAATGTCATAACTTAAAATTATTTTTCAAAAAACTCAAAGTGGGCGAAAGATGGATAATGAAGTGTTTCCCGGATATATGTTTACAAGAACTTTTTTCTTTATTTTGACCCATGTAACCAATACAAAGTTTGGCACATTTTCTGAACACTCTGTAACAAATAGTCAAGCTTAGACCTTGAATGAATGAGATCGTTTTAAAATAACAAATATTGCTTTTTTTTTTATCTAGTAAATGTTTTACTATTAAAAGTTTTAAAATAACGATTATCATAAAGATTAACATATTTTTATTTATAAAAAAACAACTAATTGTTATACATTCTGTTCAGTAAAAAAAATGTGTCCATCTCTTATGCATTATGCACATTATGTACTTTTGTAAACGTTTTATTCTTATTTACACCGATAAAATAAACGAAAGTAGGATACGCGTTTACACAGAAGCATTTAAGGTCTATATATTTTTATTGGGGTTGTACTGCTGAAAGCAAACGCAACAAAGAAAGTCTGGGGGCTCCTCTTTTCCTCTCCACCCCAGACACATTCCTACCTTGAGGATACTGTAGATAAGATGGATAAAAATATTTATTATGTAGATTTAGATATGGAACATAACACAACAAACTAATAACAATATAGTATTTCTGTATTTTAGATTATCTGACCTATTTGTTCTAATGAAAAATAATTATTATTACAAGTTGAAATACCCTTATACTTTAATATTTGTAGATAATTTACAATTGTTGTAATTTATATGTACAGCCATTTAACCATTGTTGCTTTGGTGGAAGATGAATTTGGAGCTTTATCTTTTACTGTCAAATGGTAGGGAGCGTTGTCCATAACAATGGTAGACTGAGGTGAAATTGCCAGTAGCAAGTGATCAAAAAACATCAGAATTCATCTCCTCATGATCATCTCCCGTCTTCTTTGTTTAAAATAGAAGGGGGGAGCATTTATCCAGCCATTAAAGCGACCAGCATGGCAGATAATTAACCGTTTTCCTTTGCCAGCAGAGTCACCATTAGCACACAGCAAAGTATCATCTGTCCATCCTCTGTCTTCGGCTACATTCTTGTTTAACCAGGCAGATGACGGTTTTTCCATAAGAACTTTTCTGTTGTTTAGTTTTTTATTGAAATTCCAAATCATGCAATATATTTAACAGAGATGATCTTCCACCGGTGTATAGTCCAGTTTCACACAGAGAAATCCATAGTTTTCTTGAAGTTGAAACTTCATTTTGCTTGTAATAATTCAGAACATTTTGATAAATTGCTTGTTTGTCAAACGAATCAACTTCCGTTACTGGCCTTTTCCTCTTGGTTCTACAAATCCTCAGAGTTCGAATGATACACTGGGGCAAGTGTTGTGACATTTCCGCTTTCCATGTTTACAGAATCTTCATCACAGTTATTTCCTTTGGTTTCTATAACTTGTTTCACTCGCTGCACTGTCCTAAAAGAAATTTCACTTGCATCTGATACCCGTTGTAAGACCTTTTTTACATCAAGAAGGGGACCTCAATTGTTCTTCTCTTTTTCGAAGTAACTTAAAAGAGAAGCTATAATCATCCTGGCTTGCGTGGACAGAATTTGACGGTTTTTCCGATACACTCATAGTAAAAACAGTAGTACAATAAAGGTCGTTGATAATATTATTTTTTTAAAATACTATCAACATGAAATAACTAAAACCCCACAGTTGGACCCATTACAAGATTTAGCTAATAATGGCAGAATTTGGATTTGTGAAATCGTTTTAAAGGGGGAGGTTTATTTGTCACTAATCGTTTTGCAATAATTGTTGAAATATCCATTGGTTCATTTACAAGGGGATGTGACTAACCGAGGAGGACATGGCTATTTCGGTGGATTATGTAAATATTGTAAATCTTGTTGGAGATGCAATAACTCGTTTAGATACAAAGTTAAACAATATATGGAGGGGTCAGAGCAACAACCAACCAAGTCCAAAAAAGTAACAACTGAGAAAAATTGAGTTAAAGTTAAAAATTCATAACTTTTACACCCTTTGATCTATGACTTTTTTCTTTTTTACTTAAGTAGTTGAAATCCATAGAAAAATTTTGGTTCAAGAAAATTGTTATTGGGAATAATGGATTTTTTAAAAATTAACAAGCAAACTTTTTTTTGTGGACTTGGTTGGATGTTGCACTGAACGTTTTTCAGCTCTTGGCTTTGCAATATCCAACCGACTCCACAAAACTTAAATTTGACAAAAAAACTCTATTATATTGCATTTTCAAGGTGAAAATATAAAAATTTATTACATTTTCATAGTGGCAGAGGATAATAGATTCAATTAATGAACAGTCAAATTTAAAATTCTTATTTATTACGGAACACTCATACAGATAAAAGATACGGGTAGTTACAGGTAAAAGATTTCATCATTGTCCTCATTAACTTCCTCATCTACTTCCAAATTTCTTCTTCTTGTAGTAACTTCAATTGGTAAGTTCTTGAAGTATCGGTGGTGGGTGGGGGGTATGTAAGGAAAAAGAGATTGCATGTCATTTTTTTTTGCTTGTGTGACCAGTCTACGGTTTGGATAGAGAGGGCTCTGTTGTATTTCAACAAGTGATTGTAAGTGTAATCCCTTTTTTATTTTTGAATTTTTTCTTTGTTTTGTTGGGGCATACTGCTTTAAATCCAACTGTCTGAAAGGTTCTTCTTTACATAATGAGTGTTTGAAGAACACAGTGAAAGGTTCTCCTTTAACAAGTCTGATCCATCTTATGTTTAACCAATTGACAGGTTCCCCGTCAGTTCCTTTTTTTCGGTAATCTACATTTTCTTCCAGTTCTTTTGTACTTAAAAACTCTTCTCTTTTCATTTGGTGAACCACAAAATGTGGATTCTTGCGTTTTGCAGATTTTATTACTTCAAACCAGTCCTCTGGAACGTACAAGTTGTTGTTTTTCAGACTTGCTCTCTCAATCATGCCAAAGTCAGTGTCATTTGGAAGGTATGAGTGACCTGGCACCATGTACATGAGGTCAATGTTCTTGGCAGTTATTTCTGGACCGTTTACTAGTTTTAACATAGTAAGACAGGTCTTAATATTGCGGTTTTGGCCACCACAACTGTCTGAAAACATTGTTATATTTTCATACTCCTTGGCATTTTCCATTATGTGTTTCTTCAAACAGCTGGATATGTCTTCAGCACCTCTTCCTCCTTCAGTTTCGTCATATGTATACATATGAGCGGTAGAATCGTTGAAACAGTGCACTCCGAAATTGTAAACGTACATGTTCCTCTTATAATAAGCCACTGATGTACTAAGTTTAGGAAAGGGGAGTGCTTTTTGCAGATCAAAAGTGCAAACATACAAATCTGTAGGTGGGGGGACATCTTCATTTTGATTGAGCACTAGCTGATCCTTCACATTTGAACCGAGTTCTTTTAAGACATTTCTAGCTGTTTCAGCAAGAACTAAATGCATCTCTTTACTTTTTTTCAGTTCCTCTTTTTTATCTTCATCATTTTCTGTCTTGATACTCAATTCCCGCTCATCACATGTTTTGCAAGTATCTTTTGCAGGGGGTTTAAAATGTAAATTAAATTTTTTTGAAAAAACATTGTAGTAATACTTCATTTTCACTGGTTCTTTATTTTCTTCAGAACACATTTTGACGTATAGATTGTACATTTTCTTTATGTTTAGATCACTGTTTAGATACTTTTTGTTTTTGTTATCTTTTCGGGTATAATGACTTTGGTAGCTAGGAAACGATTCGATGTGTCTTACAACATCGCTGTCATCGATTTTGTTTGATGCTGGGGCTTTTCCTCGATTATCTGTGATACCAAACGCCTCCTCCTTAGTCAGACACCCGTACAAGCGAGACCAACCAATTTTTAAAGTACTGAGGAAAAATTTTTTACAAACTCTTTTATCCTCTTTACCATTAGGAATAAAGTAACTAAATATCGTTGTTTTGGCATGTCCACTGCCATCTCTAGGCCGAGCCCTAGCCGGCAGTGATTTATGTACTAAACCTCTTAAAAAAGCATTTTGTTTTGAGTAGTCACCCAACTCCCAAAATGTATCAAAAAACTTCTTCAAAATATCTGGGGAAGAAAACTTGTCTGAGCATTTTCTCGGGCATTTGCAGTCCTCAGGGTCGAACAACAACTCAGGAACATTTTTTTTTCGCGAAGAAGTGTAGGACTTTCCTTGGTTTTTGCGACTTTTCCTGTTGTTCCTTTGCCAATCTTCCTCTTTTCTCGTCCTTTTCCTTCCTCGCCTTTCATTATTTGGGATTTCTGAAACAGAAACAAAACTGTTATAGAAATCCTGAATAATGAACATAAATTCACACGAAAACCATCAATTAAAATCATTGGGATTAATGTTTTTGTGATAACGGCTTTTGATTTAAGTCATAGGCCTAGGCTTACCTTCAGGATTTGGTACGGAGTTTTCCATTTCCTCATGCAGGTCGCCAAGAGCTTCATTATCCTGCTGCAAAAATTCATGTTCTGCACCGTCCCCATTGTTGCCACTAGGTTGACCTAAAAGAACAGGAACTTGTTAAAAAGCAATAACATACAGTTCCTGGATGCAGTTTTTTCTACAAAATATAAAATTAGCGATAGAAAAGAAATTGTCGAAATACTTTTCATTGTGTTGATAGCCTTCTACGATCAACCTCTTACAGAAGCAAATTACTTTTTAAATATCTGTTTTTAAAGTTCTTAAAAAAGTTTTGTAGTCTTTCTAGTGGCTAACAGTTATTTTTATACATTAAATAGGCAAGGTGAATTACTTATAGAATTACCTTCTGAAGAGGGTCCAGGCACAGGAACTTCAGATGGTCGATTGCAGACCAGATGCCTTGGTAGAAGTTTCAAAATATTATCTTCAAACTCGGAATCTACAACAAAAAATTTAGACTAATACAGAGCTTGAACTGTTTCAAGTAAATCCATGTTTTGGTCTGCAGCCTAAATTCAACCAACACAATCCAATAACATGAAGTCAATGAATGGCTATAGCCATAACAAAATAAAGTTATCAAGATAAAACCTTAATCAAACTTGACAATGTATATATTTTTATTTAAGCATGATTAATATCAAAATAAAACCAGTACATAATATTCCCCAACCGGAAACTAACCTTAAAATGAGATTCTTGTTGCTCCAATCAAAAGCCAGACAAGTTAACTCATTCATAACTAAATGATTAAATACTATAAACTAATAATAATTCTTAACTTATATGTTGTAATAAATGTTATAAGCCTTACCTTCATCGCTTCCTGGACTCCAATCATTGTCAGAACTCATTTTAAAACAACCCAAACAGAAGATAGATCAACATAACCTTAAAAAATTGGACTTGGTTGGTTGTTGCTCTGAAACTTTGTTGCAGTCTGTCAGAGCATAAACAAACTAACACATTCTGGTGGCGAATTATTGAACTTTGGACTTGGTTTGATATTGCACTGAATAAAACTCAATTTTAGACACACGTTACCATAGGAAACTAAAAAAATCTAAGTTTTGGACTTGGTTGATTGTTGCTCTGACCCCTCCATATAGCCCTGCATAATTTTCCAGTAACTCGCTATTTATTAAAGACGTTTATAATATATATATATATATATATATATATATATATATATATATATATATATATATATATTCATCATTATATAATTATATGTTTCATTAATTGTAGTTATTCCTTACTTTGCAGTAATATGGTCAAGTTTGAACTTATTTTTCTTGTAATTTCATGTACATAGCGATAATATAATCGAAACAAAAACAAAATATCAAAAAATATTATAATGTGGCCTTTGGCAGTCTCAAGCCTGCAAAACAAGCTTTTAAATAAGCTTTGAAATGCAGAGAGGAAGTTTTTTTAATATTTATAGTTATTCCTTACTTTGCAGTAATATGGTTGAATTTGGACTTATTTTTCTTGTAATTTCATGTATATGCCGATAATATAATCGTAACAAAATAATTCTACAATTTGTAAAAAATCGTAGTAACATACTAGGCATCTTGCTATGAGTTTCAGGTAGCTCGCCCAGCCATTGTCTGACGGTCCGTCTCTGCGTGTTGCAACGAGCTCACCCTTCACTCACTTATTCTTATTTTTGATTATGGGATTACGACTCGATTACAAGAATCTCTCTCGCTTGTTTGGAGCAAGATTTATTCTTAGTTTATTTTTAAGTTAAGATTAACTTCCTTTTGTTTAATTTCTGGCTAGCTTTACTTTCTCTTTCAATTAGACCTCTTTCTCGAGGTGTGTCAATTTGAAAAAGCTGTTTGCATAATCGATATGAACAATGTAAAATATAAGCACTAATATTTCTATACAATAGTAATTACACAACCTGAAAAGCACATAGGATTTATATGTTATTAAAATAAAACACACAGAAGTTAAGATATATTAAAAATTAATTTTTTTAAAAAATAAAAAATTGTTCAATTAAATCTTTTTTAAAGTTCAAATAAAAAAAAATCGAATTTGAATAATTATTTGAATTTAAATTTAAATCTTTATAGTATACACTATCAATCAAACTAATATCAAAACAATATGAATCAAGTATAATTGAAAACAGAACAATTACAAGAAATTATTATAATTAATCTTTCAAAATATACTTAAAACTATGTTAAAATAAAAACACCAAAGAAATTCAATTATTCATACACAAACATAAATTCAATCAAAGACAAATTAAAACGTATATAACACTAATAGCAAGTTTATTTTATTTACTTCAATTAAAAAATAGAATAGATTTATTACGTCGAAATTTATTTAAAGCTTTTTCAATTATTGTTTACTCTTATGTTCTTATAATAAACAAATATAAATTAAAACAAAAATTC
This sequence comes from Aphrophora alni, assembly GCA_963513935.1. Lineage (NCBI taxonomy): Eukaryota > Metazoa > Arthropoda > Insecta > Hemiptera > Aphrophoridae > Aphrophora > Aphrophora alni. The sequence continues at coordinate 39,465,604 of OY740765.1, read as the reverse complement.
TAAGTTTTATGTACAATTTCAATATTAACTTAACATCCTATTCAATTGACCATGAGTAGCAGATATATGAGAAAATAAAAATGAATTTAAAATATTGTAAAACTTTCCCAATTTATTTTATCTGTCTTTAAATTTTATTTAACAATTTGGCGAATATTTGTTTATTCGAAATAGGGTATTTTGGTACGTTTAAAGATGGCTTCGGCTCCTGAATGGTGTTCAGTAGTAAGGCTGCATCAGTCTCGTTTCTCAATGATTTCCAGTTGATCAAGGCAGGTATACGATCCTGAAAGTCAGAGTAGTGTCAGTTGAATATTTTCTCCTGATGCCTTGTTCTCTCGTTCTTCTAGTGTAGGAATGCCCGACTCGGTCTGAAGTGGTATCTTGTGATGAATTTTATGCTTCTCGAAGTTTCTTGAATCAAATCAGCAATAGTGAAATGCAACGCTAAGACTGTCCTATTCTTAATGAAGCTATAACATGTCTTCTTATAAAGTCCAATTTTTTAATTTTATAAGTTCACTATTTGTTCGACGAAAATTTTCTAAGTCCTTATATCTTGAGCTTAGTTGAGTAGCAGAATTATATCCAACTTTGTCCACTGTATAATCCAGAAATTGACCTACTAGGTCAGATGATGAAGTCTGAAAACTTTAATTTTCTCCACTCTCAATGAAGTAACCTTGGTTCTTCCAAAATTGCCACTTTCCCTATAATTTTCCCTTTTTCTTCTCTTTTTGCTTTTAATTTTTTTCCCTCATTATTTTAATTAGTTTTCAACCCTTCCTTCACAGTAGGATGATGTACTAAGTAAGCTTCCTTCATCTATTTGTCGATCTATTTTCTCCAAACTATTTCTTAATTACCCCTTTTGATTTGTTTATTATTTTAGTATGCATTGTCTGCTGTTGGCGGAACTTCTTCCCTCCTAACTGCATAATGGGGATGGGTGATCTCCCTCGTTTCATGTTCGTACTTGTGCTCAAGGTTTTTAAACAATTTTCTTCTAATTTGCCATAACTCTTTTTTGGTTGCGAATTTAGAAATTCTGAGACATCATTTTCTTCCTCCTGCTTTGTAGGTTACATTAAAACTCAAACAGTGTTTAGCGAAACATAACTTCGAGTTATTCGAGTTTGAGTGTTTTCGTGATTATCAGATGACCAACTTTTGATCCTTTCAAGATTTCAACGATTTTTCTTCAGTTCCTTGTTGCCCTTGTCCTGAAACGAAAGAATTCTTGGTTTATCCTCATAGTCCTTCTTGGATTTTCTGACAGAGTTTGAAGGTACAAAAGCAACAAAACAGGTCTTTTCCAAACTGAAAAAGTTTTAAAAAAAATAGTGATTAAGTTATTAAAATAATCTCAGTTAATTATACAGAAAACTGTGGTGTGTAATTTTGATATTAGGTGAACTTTGGAATTTTTTAACTAAGATTTTTCTTTGTACATATTTAATTTGTCTTTTGAATCTGATTTTAATTTTTACTAAAGAAGAATTTGGAAAGGTTTCCACATACACCAATATATGTGTTTGAATATGTTGTTAAACGTCATTTAAGTTTGAGTGTATAAATTTTTACTGCTAAAATGGGCAAATTATTTTAAATTTTGTTGTTTAATTAATGTGCATAATCTTACAGCAAATAAAAAATATGTTGCAATAATATTTATAGTTAACTTACCGATTGAAATGATATTTATTTATTTTTTGGGCGTGTAGTAAATTCCCCATAGCCGATATGCCAGAAGAACACATAAAAATTTTGAACCACTGTGAAGTGTTTTGATCATAACTGTTGATCCCATTGTCATCCTACTTTGAAATTTTGATGGTGTTTTGGCTAGATTACAATAAAAATATATATTTCAAAATTTTCAAAAACAAATTTTTGAGTTTTTCAAAAAACAATATTTTCACCAATAAATAACAATATTTTCAAGTTTGCTATCAAATAAAGCTCATTAATTCCTTTTTAAAATGAACCATTGACAACCTAAGGCTTATGGAACTTGAATTAGAGCACATTTTAGCTTTGAGCATACGTAAAAAAAATTGAATTTTCTGACTTTGAAATTCATATAGCTAAAAAACTATAAGAGATAGAATTTTTAAAACCCTTTGCATTGATTATTAGTTTGACTATGTATGGGAGTCAGAAAAAGTTAGTGCCATATTTTCGTAGATTTTTAGTTATAATATGTATGGGTATGTGAGAAAGTTTGTGCAATATTTTTGCATTGATTATTAGTTTGACTATGCTTATGAGTCTGTGCAATATATTTCATAGATTTTTAGTTTTAATATGTATTGGTATATGAGAAAGTTGTGACATATTTCTGCAATGATTATTAGTTTAACTATATATGGGAATGTGAGAAAGTTAGTGCAAAGATTTAATATGTATTGCTATGTGAGAAAGTTAGTGCAAAGATTTAATATGTATTGCTATGTGAGAAAGTTAGTGCAAAGATTTAATATGTATTGCTATGTGAGAAAGTTTGTGCAATATTTTTGCATTGATTATTAATTTGACTATGTATGGGAGTCTGACAAAGTTAGTGCGATACTTTTCGTAGTTTTTTTGTTTTAGTAATGGTTATGTGAGAAAGTTTGTTGCAATATGTTTGCATTGATTATTATAGAATCATTAGAGCACTGTGGTGAATATACAATAAAGGAAAGGATTAACCCCAAAACCACAACAAAAAACACTAACAACACAAAAACTGTATAGTTATGTTTATTCTACCTTATGTACATTTCAGTAACATAGTTACCATCTATAGTTACCAACATAGTTACTATGTTCCTGAAATGTACATAAGGTAGAATAAACATAACTATACAGTTTTTGTGTTGTTAGTGTTTTTTGTTGTGGTTTTGGGGTTAATCCTTTCCTTCATTGATTATTAGTTTGACTATGTATGGTAGTGTCTGAGAAAATTAGTGCAATATTTTTCGTACATTAGTAGTTTTAATATGTATGGGTATGTGAGAAAGTTTATGCAATATTTTTCTATTGATTATTAGTTTGACTATGTATAGGAGTCTGAGAAAAAAGTTAGTGAAATATTTTTTGTAGATTTTTATTTTTAATAATGGGTATGTGAGAAAGTTTGGGAATATTTTTACATTGATTATTAGTTTAAATATGTATGGGGGTCTGAGAAATTTATTGCAATATTTGTCATCGATTTTAAGTTTTAATTTGTATGGGTATGTGAGAAAGTTTGTGCAATATTTTCGCATTAATTATTAATTTGACTATGTACGGAAGTCTGAGAAAATTAATGCAATATTTTCCATTGATTTTTAGTTTTAATAGTATGGGTATGTGAGAAATTTTGTGCAATAATTTTGCATTGATTATTAGTTTGACTGTATGGGACTATGGGAGTCTGTGAAAATTAGTGCAATATTTTTCGTACAATAGTAGTTTTAATATGTATAGGTATGTGAGAAAGTTTGTGCAATATTTTTGCATTGATTATTAGTTTGACTATGTATGGGAGTCTAAGAAAGTTAATTAAATATTTTTCGTACATTTTTAGTTTTAATATATATGGTTATATGACAAAGTTTGTGCAATATTTTTGCATCCTGCAATTGATTCCCCACATCTGCTTTCAGGTTTTCCCCTCATTTGCTTTCACTATTCCTTTCATTTTGTGCAAGTTCACCATCCCATAAGAAGTTATCACTTCAAAAATTGTCACATAATATTACCTGGTTTTCTTCTTGAGGTCATTTAGCTCTTGCAACACTATCATTTTAAATAGATAGTTTTTTTAAACTTCAAAAAGAAAATTTTGTTAAACCATGAGATAATGAAGGGCTACAGCATAATTTCTGGTTGAGTGCTGATAGCTCTTTATCATCTGCCTGACTGTCAATCGTTGGAATAGTTTTCACAGTGTGTAAAGGACCTAGTGGTTTATTTATAATTGCAAAAACAGTAGATTGGAAGTTCTTTTCCCACAACTTTATCATATAACAGCTAAGCTTTTGAAACAGCATGATTTAAAATATTGAAGTGCCAACAAAATAATTACTCCATTAAAAAAAAATTATGTTTTCACTACGAATGCACAGTGTACAGCAGTGTATTGCTCCATCATTACTAAAATTGCTTTAGGTATTCAAAGTCACAATTAGTCTGATTACCACTTATATATATCAGAGTTGCCAACCTATTTTACTTACTAAATCGTCAGGATCCTATGGCCCTCTGTACATGTTAAATTAAATAAACTAGCTTTTACAATATTGTTTATAAATCCTTTTCTTACAATTTTTGTAATTATGTGTTTCAGGATTATTTGACACGCCTTTGTTATCTACCTTACCTGAAAAAGTAAAACACTTCTTGGAAAAACAAATCCCAAATCCGTCGCGTTTGGGCAAACCTGAAGAATTTGCTCTTTTAGTTGAATCAATCATCATAAATCCTTGTCTCAATGGTGAAGTTATAAGACTTGATGGAGCTCTGAGGATGCAACCATAGTATTCCAATTAAGATGTTACATTACATATGTGTATTTTTTATATTACATAGTTGACAACAAATTTAAAATTTGGTAGAATTTTTTGTGACCTTAATTCAATTTTTCTATGGGTTCCAGAAGCCCCTTTTCACATTGACACCTTTTTCTATACAATATGATTACATCTTCTTTATCACATATGATTACAATGTTTGATGCACTTTATTACTAGTTAGTTGTGAGAAGAATAGTTTACATTGGTGCTTATTTATGGTTGTTTAGATGTGTTGTAAATTTTTATTAAAGATGAGTGACTATATAAACTTTTTACTTCAGATACTAAAAAATATGTTTTTATGTTATTTTGAGCTAAAATAAATAAGTTTCACATTAAAAAAAAGGGGGGGAAATCTTACTCTTTTATGGTTTGTTTTGGTAAAATGTGTACTCTGTTGTACTATGTATCAAAGCACAGAATATGCCGTAGGCACTCGCCTACAGGTTAATAGCATATTTGAACTTGTGTTTATAAACTTTGATTAAAGAATTAATTTTAACTTGACCTAATTATGAACAAAACATTTATTTAAAGAATATAATAAAAATTACGTATTATCGGGCAACATATCTTATGATATAGATTTTTAGTGTTCAATAAGAACTTACCATTAAAACAAGAAACAATAATTGTACAATATAAAACTTTGAAAATTAGATTGGTTTAGTTTCAATTGAGCTTTAGCATTTCAGTAATGAATAAGAATAATTGAGCTCGGTTTTGTCACATAACATTACTAATATCAACATTGTACTCTACTGTACAATCATTGATTTTCTGTATTAAATATGATGCAGATCTCCATGGTATGGTTTGAAGTTCAGAAATTGAAAGCTCTAGTTCTGCCATGACCCACTTCTGATAACTTCAAGAACACCATTCCGTCCGACTCCTCTCACACAAGTGCATTCTGAACCCACAAAACTAAACCTGTTCAATCCTCATATTGGGCCTCACATTATTGTATGCTGTGGGAATTCATAGGTATAATTTCAATGATACAATATAAATCATTTTATTTTCGAGATACATGTATGAAAAAACAAAATCTTGATCTGTATAAAGAAAGAAAAGGAACAAGATAAGTATAGTATATATAGTTTACATAATAAGTTAATGGTCAAAACTTTACCTCATTCACTTTACTTTATACATCTTAACATCATTTATATAAGTGTTATTTCTTAAGTAAGTACCGCCTAATTACAATTCACAGTAAATCTTATTAATGAACAAAATTTTAACTGACAATGTTTCTTTATTTTTGTGCATAATCTATATGGAGATGTAAGCAATTGTTAAAGACATGGCAGAGTTTGTTGATTCCTCCATCATAGAAGTCTGTTGCTTGTCCATTTAATTAATTCACAACTGATATTTTCAATTTGTCACTTGCAATTTGCTTTCTTCTAAAAAATTCCTTTACCTTCGGTAAAAGATGGAAGTCTGATATTCAAAAAATCAGAATTATAAGGGGAGGTAATGATCAAGTTATTCCCATTCAAACTTATCCAGTAATGGTAATGTCCGTACTGCAGTGTGTGGTTGAACTTTGGTCATGAAGCAGACAGATGCCTATCAGTAAGCCTTCGAGCAGTTTTGGATTGCTTGCATGTACTTTGTCTCATTAATTTTGTATGGCTCCACAAAGCAGGAATTTTAAGGAAAGTTGGACTAAATGAAAAGGATCTGGAAGAGCTCAAGAAGAGAAACCTCAGGGTTAGGCTCGGTCTTGGACAGATCCAGTTCCAAATCATTGGGAAAAAGACCAAGGATGGTGAGGCCAAGGAAGGTGCTGAAGGTGGTTCAGGCCAACCTTCAGCATAAAAAGGCAGCCAGCCTTAACCTAGCCAGCAGATTCAAGGCCGAAGGCATCGATGTAGCTCTGGTTCAGGAGCCATGGGCGGTGAAAGGTAAGGTTCTGGGGGCAGGCTGATTTACAATACGTCATAAGACGCGCCCAGATCATGCATGTTAGTGAATAATGATCTAAGTGTCTCTTTGCTAAATGAGTTCTGTTCCAGGGATCTGGTGGCAGCAAAGTTGAGATTGGAGGATTTGGAGGTGTTCGGAGAAATTAACATAGGCTCCGCATACTTCCCGTTGGGGGAGAAGCAAAGAGGAAAGGGGAACACCTAGTCCTTGAAGTGGATTCCAATGCCCACCACCTGGCATGAGGCAGCTCTAACTGCAATGCAAGAGGTAAGTCTATACTTGATTATATTTCTAGTAATAATTTAGATATAGTTAATGTAGGAAACAAACCGACCTTCATCAACAGAGTGAGGAGGGAGGTCATCAACATGATTACAGTTTGAACTGAATAGACTGCTCAACTCAACAAGGGTTGGAGGGTCTCGGTGGAGCCATCACTGGCAGATCACCAGCACATACAATTCGAGGTGAGGGGGAAGCAGAGGATAGACACTTGGTACAGCACCCCAAAAGGACGAACTGGGATAAGTACAGGGAGGTCTTGGGGCAGGCTGTTCAAGATATACAGTCTGAGGTGAGGGGGATAGAGGAGTTGGAAGAAGTTTCGGAGCAGCTTCAGGCTGCGGTGCAGGGAACTTTTCAGGCCAACTGCCTCCTCATCCAAAGAAAACAACATGAAACGGTAAGGTGGTGGAATAAGGAACTAGCAAAGATGAAGAGGGAGGTAAGAACTATGTTAAAGGCCTCTAAACATCTTGGAGGCTGAGAACCATGCCACAAAAAACTCACTGAGTATAACTCAGCTATTCGGAAAGCCAAGCGGGATTCCTGGAGAAAGTACTGTGAAAAAGTGGAAGAGTGCTCTGAAACAGCTAGACTCCAGAAGATCCTGAGGGCAGAACACTCTAATAGGGTGGGCTCTCTGGAAAAACCAGATGGCTTGTACACGCAGTCCGGAAAGGAGACTCTGGAAGTACTTCTGGGATGTCACTTTCCGGATTGTGAGAGAGAGGGAGGGGGTTATCCCTCTCTGCATACTATGGCAGGGCCGCGTGAGCGGACTGGAACTGCTCGAGGAGACTCATAAATGAGGATAATGTGGATTGGGCCATAAGATTGTTCGAGCTACTTAAAGCCCCGGGTCCGGACAGGCTCACTCCCTTACTACTCATGGAGGGTTTGGAGGTGCTCAGGCCGGTACTCATGGGTGTGTTTTGAGCGAGCTTGGCGCTGGGCCATGTTCCAAGGAAATGGGCTGTGGCGAGGGTGGTTTTCGCTCCAAAACCTGGAAGAGCGGGATATGCTCAGGCCAAGGCATACAGACCTAATTGCCTAAACTCCTTCTTGCTAAAGGCAATGGAAAGAATACTCGATATAAATATCAGAGAAAGCGTGCTAAGGATTTCAGGCCTGCACGAAAATCAATTTGCTTACAGACCAGGCAGGTCCACAGAGGCATCACTGCATCACCTTGTGAGCAGGCTAGAGGAAAGCCTGGAAGCAAAGGAAATAGCACTGGGGGCGTTTCTAGATATAGAGGGTGCCTTCAGTAACACTTCAATACAATCAATGATTAGAGCTTTGGAGGATTGTGAGGTGAACAAGACTGTTGTAGGATGGGTGTCTGCCATGCTGAACAGCAGGTTAATCCAGGCTACTCTGTATGATGAAACCATCACGGTCAGGGCTAGGCGTGGATGTGCACAGGGAGGAGTTCTATCTCCCTTGTTATGGAACCTAGTAGTGGATAAGATCCTGAGGCGTCTAAACGAACAAGGATTCTACTCACAGGGATACGCCGATGATGTGGCCATTGTGGTAAGAGGCAGAGACATGAGAGTTGTTTGTGAACTCATGCGGGCTGCTTTTATCCAGGTGGAAAGGTGGTGCCAATAGGAACAGTTAGCTGTGAATCATGGAAAAACTACTCTCATTCACTTCACAAGAAAAAGGAATTTGGGAGTGAGGTCGCTCCCTAAGCTCTTTGGGCAGAAGGTAGCGCTGGAGAATCAGGTGAAGTACCTAGGTATTCTGCTGGATAAAAGGCTCACCTGGAACCCACAAGTAGAACGGGTAGTAACCAGAGCCAAGAGTCTTATGTTTGCGTGTAAGAGGGCTGTTGGAAAATGATGGGGTCTGCAACCAAAGGTGGTTATGTGGATATACACCATGATTATCAGACCACTAATCACCTATGCAGAGGTGGTTTGGTGGACGAAGACGGTACAAGGTGGTGTTGGAGGTAGAATGGATGGTGACCAAAAGGTGGCGTGTTTGGCCATCACGGGTGCCATGGGGTCTACACCAACAGTTACCTTGAATGCTCTACTGGATCTCCTTCCCTTAGGGGTTTATATTCAGGGACAGGCCAGGATGAGTGCATATAGACTGCAGCAAATGGGTTGCTGGAGAATGAGATGGCCAGCGATTGGACACTGCAGGATCAATCAAGTGGTCAACAAGGAAATGTTAGACATGCCCTCAGATCACATGATACCTAATGTTTCATTAGATAAGTCATTCAAGACTAAAATCTTCTCTAGGGAAGAATGGGAGTCTGGAAAGAGGCTATACAACGAACAGGATATAGTCTGGTTTACAGGTGGCTCGAAAATGGAGATGGGTACGGAGGTGGTATAAATGGGATCAACCCAGAGAGCTCCACCGTACTGTGCTTAGGCAAGCATGCTACTGTTTTCCAAGCAGAAGTAGGCGCAATCTCTGAATGCATCAAGGAGAATCTAAGAATGGAATACAAAGGTAAGAACATTCTGAGCTTCACGGACAGTCAAGCTGCAATTAAGGCACTAAACACGACTAGAGTAAAGTCGAAGTTGGTATGGGACTGCATCTCATCATTGATAAAGCTTAGTGTGGTGAACACGGTTACTGTGGGCTGGGCTCCTGGCCATTCAGGTATCGATGGAAATGAGAGAGCAGATGAATTAGCCAGGATAGGTCAGTATATATACAGTGTATATATATATATATATATATACTAATATTTTTTTTCTATAAAATATAGTTTCGTATATTGATTTGTTTCCCAAAAGCAATATGGCAGAACACATATCTGCTAACCTTTCTGTGTTAATCTTCTCGTTACTTTCAATACAAGAACTTTTATCGATTTGGATTTTGTCAGCTCTTGATATAAGCCTAATCAGATATATTGAATCATTGCATATATTCTAGTTATAGGTCACTGTACAAAAAGTACAGTGTAATTTCTGTAGTGTGGATGTAGTAGTGTGACATAGTACATACATTATATTGAAAAGGGAAAATAGTATTTTATTGGTGAAATTTACATTTTACAATAAAAATTGAAAAAGAAAAGTGTAAATTTCAAATATACATATGTCATATACATTTTGAATAGAAGTTCGGAAGTTTCATATTCACTTCTAAAACTGCCACTTTTAAAGCCTTAGTAAAATTTTGTATCTAATCTCAAGATCGATGTAGTAAACTGGTACCATGTTTTTTAAAATGTATAAAGTGTATAATTTGTTTATGTTTGATTTTTTTATTTATGACTATAACGAAGTATATTATGTGGACACTACACTCTTGCACTCTAAACTCTTGCCTCAAACTAAACATCTTGGGGTAAAAGTCACAAAATCAGTGTTTGTTAAAGCATAAATAAATAAAATATAATAGTTTAAATTACAACTTAAAATTCTAAACCACAATATATTTATAATACATTTATTACAAATGTAATTGGTTTAGCTAAGTTATTCCTGATTATCAAGAAGTTATAACCAACATCGTACATTAAAACATATTATTTAATCAATTAACAAAAATAGCTAAATAGAAAACCATTCAAAATAAATATCCATGTTTTCTTGTTCTATACGTTGAGAAAGTTGTATACTATGGGTCTTGGTAATTAAAGCACAGCTCCAAACTCTGAGGACATTGAGTTCATTTTCTTTATCCAACAAATCATGAAGGAATGACACCGTTACATTATGACAATGATCAAGAGTCATATGTGATAATTTCTTCATTGGGTTTCTCTGTAAAAAACGAAGTAAGAGAGTCAAATGTTTGTCTTTGCATTTGGTAAATATTTAATAATAAAAATGTGTGATCAGACTTCCAGCTATAAAAACTCTGCAACATAATTTATAATCATATTTTTTATGGTTCACTTTATTATAAATTATTGCTATAAGGATCTTACCATACCTGCTAAGCAATTTTAAAGGAGCTAAGAAAGTTTGTACTTAAATCAAAATAATTTATAATTTAAAATTTATCTTTTAATTATGTTTAACAAATAAGTAATTAATTGATTGTGTATTTAGATAATTATGTAGTTCATTCAAAGAGGAATTATATAATTAAATGTGGAAAGAGCTGTATACAAAATAAAGCATAGTTCTCTCTAGAAATAAGATTTAAAACAATCTTTATAATAAAATAACTAATTCAATTTTATAAGATAGACATCGTTGATATTTAGATTACTCGATTTGTTTATAAGACAGAACATTGTAAATCTCAAAACCTTTTAAATCTGTCTTAACAATATATTAATGGTGTTAGACCATTTAATCTTGTCTCTGTACTAATTTTAACTTATAAGTATAAAACACCCTCATGAAAAGGCGATATTGATTAGAGGAATCGAATCTGGTGGAACTCCCTGTTAATCTCAAAGTAATTTAAATTACAACAAAAGGGAATGTTCTAAGTGTGACATGGTATACGCACCTAAGTCTCACATGGTGGAGTCTACTATGTACAGTCTTACAGGGCACACAAAATACTTTATACTCACATTGTATTTCTTTAAAACTATCTTTGGTCAACTAAATAAAACAAATAGTACCACTTCTATATCACATACACAAAGATAAGCATAAATACATATACATACCTATACACTATATATCCGACACATCAATGTTTTTCTAATAACCAATTAAAAAATCTTCAAAATATTATAATTTAAAATAATTCTTGATATTTAAAGGCGAAAAACCTCTCGGTCATCATCATCTTATAAAAAAGGATGAAAAGACATAAAATACTTCCTACCTCTTGAATACTCTAATTACATTAAAGTTGGAAAAGAACTAGAGTTGATTAATAGAGATCTGTTAAGAAAGATGGAAGTGAGGGGTTTAACCCAAGACTACATGAAAAAAGGTGTAGATCCAGCTAGGTTCCCTCAGGATTTCCAATCCTGTACCACCCATAAATGAGCACCTGAAAGTTTCAAATTGAAATATCCTAACTTTTAATTTTTTCAGAAAAGAAATTATATTGGTTTAATTTTTTATTTCCGAAGGTACTCTAGTGTATGTATATCCTGGGCGCTATAAAATCGTTGTTGTAAAGTATTAATAATTAAGTAAAACAAGAATATTCAAACAAACCTTGTAATCTGATTGTTTTTTTTTAACCAGATGTTAATTTAAAAACTTCCACCAAGAAGATCTCGAAAACTAAACACCAGATATAAAAAAAAACATTTTAATAAAAGTTGCTTGGTTTTTTGAGGGGAATTTAAATTACGCTATTTATTTTTGATTTGGTGGATGTTCGTAAGGTCAGTTTGGAGATCAATATTTAATGGAAAATTTTGCATAACTGAGTCGTCGGATGGCAATGTGCTCTATATTAACCGCCAAGATCTCCTAACTTAAATTTCATGACCTTCTGGTTTGACTTATTTCCTTTTATCTCCTATTGGAGCATAGGGCGTCCAGAAGAGCTCTCCATCTGTCCCTGTCTCCAGCAAGTACCTTCTGGTTTAGAGTATATTTAAACGATAAGGATAACTTAACATGCTGACAGCCATCAAAGAGTTAATATAATTCATCAGTCAAAACATAGTAACAATAAAATATCTTTGAGACCCACCCAAATCGAAGAAGATAGGTTGCTGCTTGTCCGAGAAGAAAACGGTGTACTTAGTGAACAACTAACCTAATAGCCTAAGGATTGAAACTTAATTTATTGTAAACAGGTATTTAAATTCTAGGATTAAATAAAGTAATAAAGCTAAAGTTTCAAAATTATTTTAAAAATATAAATGAGCTACAATTGTTTCGCCTTGTGGCATCGTCGGGCAACTCATTAAATTTCTAATCGGAAACAGTAGATTCACTCCATTTCAACAAAATGCTTCGGCCTCTTTACAAAATGAACTTTACATACTAACATGACGATAGCATACTATAGATTTAATTCATAAATTAAATTAAACATTTTATGTGATTCTAACTATTAAAGAGTGGTGTACTATGCCAACATATATTCACAATTAACATATAGCAATATATTTTGGGGTAATTCAGCAGGTCTTTAGTATTGAATGTGTAATTAAATAATAGAATTGAACAGTACATTTACTAATTGCCACACGTTAGTGCACCAATTGAAAGAATTTAATATGTTTGAAACTTTCTGTTTTCTAATATTAAAAAAAAATGTGAATTTAAATAGATTACTCAGCTTATGGGCACCAGGTGGAATTAACTCACCAATTTTAAAAAACAAAGAAAATTGAATTTATAGTCTCGAGGACAAAGGTTCTTTTTAAGAGGTACTTTGCCTTGTGTGATAATAAAGAGATTCAAAGTCTTGTTCTGCAGAAATTGTACATAAAATATTTATTAAATCGACATTTCATATTACAAATAAAATCAAAAATTTCTCTACTGATTGAACAGTGTTTACGAAATATTTCAAAACTTTAGTGTTTTTTTGTGTGTTTTCTTACTTATGTACTATTAGGTAAACCAAGGACCATTTTTCATTATATATATTTATTTATTCAGAATGCTATATTTCGTTAAAATTTACAAGTTTACAATGTGATCACAGGTATCATACATGGGGTAAGGAGTTATTTAACTACTCTCCTCATAAAACAACCGTGTATAACCATGTAATGATCTCTCCTTATTACATTGACATTAGACTGTATAACAAACTACCAGATTAGATTAGGACATTAGCCTGTCCACATATTTTTAGAAAGACTCTTCTTTCTCTTCTGCAGAAAAACTTGTTTTATTTTATAGATGAATATACACAGTTTATGATATGATATACTAATAAGATAAAAATTGTTGTTGTTAAGTTGATGTGTTTGAATGTATGTTTATTCTAGACTTGACTTGAATATTGTAATTCCACCTGGCATGTGAAATTTCCTGTAATTGTGTGCTGTAACGTGGCTAAGTTAATAAATAAATAAATATATTACTCATTTAATAGTATTATAAAAACAAAATTATAAAAATCATTAGTTATAATTTATTTAATTACCTCCCATATATCTTCAAGCAATTCATCAGATAAAATGGTACAACCATTGAAGAGTATATTCCTTATAGTTGGACTGAAAAGAAGAAGCTGTCTGATAAGAATAGGATTCAACTCAATGTTTGACTCTGACCAGAGCTCCATTGCTTCCAATCTATTAAAAAACTCCGGTCGAAGTTGTGGAGGTAGTTCGAACACAGAGACCTTGGAAAATGCCAAATTCTGTATAATGGGACATGTTCTACCTATAGCTGGAACAGAAACCATTTATTAATAAAAAGAATAATAATTTTAAAAGTTATTAGCTATTAGGTTTCTACTGTAAGGAAAATCAAATAGAATTAAGTTTAATAGAGCAAAGAGTAACAGCATTGAACCTAAAGTATTTCACATGCTCCATAACAACACATTATTAAACAATCACCTGCAAAAATGTCGAACAAATTTACGTAATTATCAAAATATCATTTTACGTTAGTACTAAATTTTAGCTGAGATAAGGAAAAATTTAATTTCAAGAAAACAACATGTTTTTATAGAAGATGACTACTGGGACTGTGTTCAAACAGTGTTAAATATTAGCAATTCCAAAGTCAGTAGTATGAAATCCAAGAAATATTTAAATTCAATCCATGTGGGATGCTGATCCCATATCGGACGCCTCCCCAGATGGCAGATAGGAGAACACCACATGTCAGACATGAGTGGTACTGGGGAAATGACATACCTGGGACTGACCAAAAATCAGATAGGGGAAGGTACCCCAAAAATAAATCAATCATGTCAATGGCCTCGAAGATGAGATTTTTCAGCAGAGAGAGAGAGAGAGAGAGCGGTAGAACCTAAGGGAGTAAACCCCAAATATAAATGATGAATGAAAAGGAGAGTTTAAATGTTACAGGACAAGTATACAGAACCCCAGAGCCGGTTCGGATGGAGAATCAGTAAGTGAGTTCCTACAGATCAATCTGCACCTATGGTAGAGTACCAGGCCAAGGTGCTAGATAATGCTGCTGGACTGAATAAACCAACTTAAATCCATTCATTAAAACCAGAAAGTTTTATGATCTTCCATTAAAGGTTAAGGTCATTTTTTGATGGAAGATAATGAAGTCAAGAGACAGAGAAGTGCAGATCTAGCATTGGTATCCCATCCAGGAAGCTGCATCAAGGACCACAAGGAATTGGCTACAAAAATTGAAAATCTGCAACTGCAGCTTATAGCTGTGCAAAAAGAGATGAAAGAACTTAAGTAATCAATTGTCTCATTACATCAAAATTGTGTTAAAACTAATAACATACGATATAGAAGAAGATGAGCTAACAAGAAATACTGAGTGAATCAGTGAAACAAAACAAAAGGTCATAGAAATAACAAGATCACCCCCTCAGAATGTACAAACCTAAGCATAACACTGTTAAACTACAGTCTTGCTGACCATATTCATATACCACATAGGCCACTTGCCTATTGATGTTCATAATATCAAAGAGTACTCGGAGCTCTTTCGATTAATTTCATCCATAACTGGAAACAATTTACCATAAAACTTCTCAATAGAGAAACATTCAAAATTAACCTCAACAATGATGACAACTATATAAATGTCACTAAGAGGTTTTTTGAGCAAAAAAATATTCATGGCATACATGTGAGATAAGCAGAATAGATCACTGAGTTATGGTTAAAAATATACATCATACGTGTGGCCCAGATGATAATATAGTCTTAAACCTTAGTAGTAATGGTTTTGAAGCAACAGTGTGATGAAGAAACTTAAATGGAAGACTACAGAACCATTAGATATATTTGAGTTGACCTTTAATTCTTCACCTCACATCAACAAGATTTGTACTATCAACATGCTCATGAAGTCTAAGATGACCAATGAATCAATTTGAAGATCATAGCTAATACTGCAGTGTAAATGGTGTCAAGAATATGGACACACACACACACACACACACAAATTTTGTAAAAAAGAGACGAAGCTTAAATGTGCAGGACATCATCTAACAACAGATTGCCAGAAAGTGACTTCAGACAAGCCAAAATGTATACACTGTAGCTAGGAGCAGCAGGAAAATTACTGAGGATGTTTGGTTGTTAAAGTACTACAGAAGGAGAGTATAATTTGAAACCCAAAAGAACTAAAATTATGACTCCTGTATTTTAAACTAGATTAGCTGCCGATCAGAGTGAAAAAGAAGATAAAACATTTGAGAGAACTAACTAACCTTGCACATATAAAGAAGCTGTCATAAAGAAACTGCACAGAAGATGGTATCAAACAAGAGCATCACAAGATAAAAAATCTCTCTACAGGATTATGCAGCAGTTGAGTAGCAAAATTAAATGTTTAAATTATTCAATAAATTGTTTCACGAAAGGTTGAGGTTATTAATTCAACTCAACTTAATTCCATCAGATCAGTTTGGGTTTCAAAACCAACATTTACTATCGATCAAGTCCATAAAATCACTGATTTTATATAGAGATCACTTGAAAATAGGAACATTTGCTCTATTATGTTCCTTGACGTAGCCAGGTTAACAAAGTGTGGCACATTGTATTAATTCAAAAACAACATAAACTATTTCCTCAAAGCTATAGCCTGTTAATAAAATCTTATATGTCTGATTGATTTTTCTGTGTGAAACAGAAAGAAGCTTTTTCTGAGCTAAAAGAGATTAAGGCTAGGTAGTGTTTTGGACTATTACTTTATTTTCTATATACTAGAGATATCCCAATGCTACCATTGTCAGATACATTTGCAGATGATACTGCTGTGTTATCTCTAGGTGATACAGTCAATCATTTAACTGGGAAACTTCAAGAAACAGTAAATCATGTAAAGAGTCTGGCTCAAAAATGCGCATAAAATTTAATATGTCCAAATCAGTTCATGTTAATTTTACAAATAAAAAGATACATCATCCACATATTGTCGTCAATGGAACATTTATCCCACACTCTAATGCACCAAAATACCTGGGTATGACATTAGATGCCAAACTTTGGTGGAAAGAGCATATAAAAAAGAAAAATGAAGACCTGAACTTTAAGGTAAGAAAGATGGATTGGCTGTTGGGCAGAAAATCAGAGCTATCACTGCATATCAAGCTAAAGCTGTGCAAACAAGTTCTGAAACCCATTTGGAACTATAACATCGAGTTATAGTGATGAGCTAAAAATGTTAACATGCAAGTTATTCAGCACTTTCAAAACAAAATAACACTGTGAATTATGGTTAAATCACCATAGTATGTTCTTAACTACAATCTTTATTGGGATTTAAAAGTGACTGCTGTTACTGAAGAAATTTAAAATGTGCTTAAAGTCATGAAAAATGGCTCAAACTACATGTTAACAAGGAGGCGGCTAGGCTGCTTGATAATGATGAATTATAAAGATAACTCAAGATGATAAAGCCTTTCGATCTTGCATTATAGTATATTGGGACTATAACACATAGCCAATGGGTTAACGTGAATTAAGTAGTTAGATGTAAAAATAGTTCCTTAAATAGTTGGAGTCTAAAATAAAAAAATTAAATTCAAAGAATTTCAAGAATTATCCCATCAGAAAGCAGAAACTCAGAGGCTCAAAAGAACTGAATAGCATTATGTGAGAACTTCCTTGAACACCACGATGTATTCACAGAGGTTTGATCCAATGATTCCCCTTGGAAACTCATTGACAACAACAATAGAGGAACTAAAACAGATAACAATGTACACTATAAACAAACAATTTCCAGCAGAAGATATGTTTGTGTGGATGGATGGTTCGGGCAGTGCAGGACCAGGCATCTTTCTGCATTGTTTTGCCACTACATTGTTGTTTGGATAGAATAAATCAAGTTTTAACGCAGAGATGGAGGGCTTGAAAATAGCATTATGAAATCTCATCGGAGACCAAATTGTTTTTTGAATGCTGTGCTTTTGGTGGACTCAAAGTCAGCCATTCAGACTGTGCTGTCAATTGATCGAGCAACATCTGAGAGTATACAGGAATCAAGACATCTCCTAAGGCAAGTGACAGCACTTAAAAAGAAGATATACATCCAGTGGATTCCATCACATGTAGGGGTGATGGGAAATGACTTGGCTGATACTCTGGCCAAAAAGAGCACCAAAGTTCACTGTAAAAACACAAATCATAACTACAACTCACTGAAAAATCTGATGGGAAAGACTGCACAACCCACACTTTGCTGAAAATACAAAATATCTGCCTGAATGTAAAACCTGGTCAGGGATAGAAAAGTTGTGGACCAATAACTGTAAATAAACAAGAAAGGAAGCTATTGAAAATTGTTGACTTTAAATTGGTTATAACTACCTCTTGGCTCATCTGTACCGACTTGCCCTTTTAACCACCAAGGAATGCGGACTGTGCAGTAAACCAGGTTTAAAAATGGATAAGGCCACTTTTTAAAATGTGTGAAGTAACTAAGATCTGTAGGAAAGAAAGTGCTATGATAGACTATATTGGATCTAACAAGGCAAAAACAACCGAAAACAACAGCAATAGAATTAAAATAATGGCCATTGTAAAATTAACCTACAAACGAATTTTGAACCCAAAGAAAAAATTGGAGAACATTTACGTCTGTTTAATTGGTTGAGGAAAAAATGGACCAATAATGACCAAATTCAGCAGAGTGGTAGTACCAAGAACATAAAAAGATAAGTCGAAGAAGAAGAGTGAGAGTTGTAAAAATGTTGTAGAGGAGTGTTGGTGAGCTTAAAGATATTAGTGTATGTGAAACCTATCATTAGGTGACTGATATTTCTTGTTTATTGGTGTTATTATATGAGAGTATTTTTTTTAATAAGAACCATTTGCTCACTGTAACCATACAATCCACATATTAGAGCAGTTTCAAGATCAGATGCTCTCTGAAGAAAAGAGCATCAAACCCCTAGTTATCGAATACTCTAATAGTGTCAGGGCCAGAAAGGAACAAGAGTTGGTTAAGAAAGACCTGATAGGGAAATGAAAGAAAAGGATCTAACCCAAGATTATGTGAAAAAAATGTAGATTCAGCTAGGTCTTCAGGATTGCCAAGTCTTTTGTTAGGAATTAGGATAGTTTTAGTTAGGAATATAGTCCAAGTTCTTTTTAAGAAGCCAATATGACAACAATAATTGTTACAGACTTGGAAAAGTGATGAAATTGGTTACCTTGCAAGCAAGTCAGATGTCATTGAGGCTACAAAGATAAATAAACCCTTGGGTGGGAGGAAACTTTGTCAGTGGGCCAAGATTGATCAAGGGAAGGTGCTGCAGGAATTTTTGAAGATAACCAGACGGACTTGGCGAGTAAGAGCTTCCTAGGAGTATTGAGACTTTCGGACGAGCATCCATAAAAGTGGCAAGCAGGGTGAGCAATCCTCGTGTATAAACCTTGTAATTATTTCAGACAAGTCATTATAAACTATAACAACGTAGAATTAGATCCATGAGTCACAAAAATAATTAGTCATTTTGGATTAATAGTAATAATAAGAATATTGTAGTATTGTGATAAGATAGGAGATAGTCATTCTTAATAATAATTGTTAATAAAGATTATTTGAGTACTGATCCATTTGATATTATTGAAAAAAAAAAACCAGGTAGTTTTAAGGAACCAATCCTAACACCTTGCACACTATAAATGACATTGTTTGTGTTAAGCTCCAATACAAGAAAATTTTTGCCAAGTGGATTCCATGAATGGTTATAAAAGAAAACAAGAAAAAATGTATGGGCGCTGCTCCATAGTTTTTGGAGCTTATAACTCAAAACTTTCAGCAAAAACAAAGTTAAGTGAGAAATGTACAATGCTGGGAAGTGATCAAGGATAACTCAAAATAATCCCAAAATTTTTTGAAAAGTGTTATTTATTGGTCGCTTAAAATGAAATTCATCCTCTGAGGCTCACTTAAATTGAGCACGGGCTTGACAATCCCCAGGGACTTAACTGGATTATACCTTTTGTCATGTAGTCTTGAGTTAGATCTTTCTCTCTTTCGTCTTTCCCATTAGATCTCTCTTGATCAACTCTTATTATTTTTGACCCTGATGCTATTTGAGTATTTGGGAGCTGAGGTCTTTATTTTATATTCTATTCTTCCTTTTTTATAAGGCGATGACCACCTAGTAATTTTTCACCATTAAACAACAAGAATAAATTATATTTATGATTTTAAACTACACATTCAAATTTGATTAACCGACACAAAAGAAGGAAATAATAATGCATTTTAATCGTAAAAAAAAAAGTACTTTTGAGTTAGAATTTCACATCCATTTTTTACTTTCTCACGTAGAGAAAGTTGTATGTGATGAGTCAAAAAATTGATGTGAAGTTTTTATAGATACTTCCATTTTGAGATCCCAAGTCCAAAATAGTGGTTTTTAGAATGACTTTTGTCATCTTATGTGCAGTGCTCTACAGCCCCAACAAGTGGACCAATTTTTTTAAATCAAATTTGTCATATTTTGACATCTAGCGTTGTTTTTTTTTTTTTTTTTTTTGATAATTAAAAATTTGGTATTAGCTGCCATAAGAAGAAAAAACACAAAATTACAATTTTCTCAAAATCTACCATAACGATTTTTATCAAATTTTACTCAAGTGTATCCTCTAAGGACCTAAACAAAACATTGGTAAAAAATACAAAATCACCCACCGATTTCATTCAAATTTTAGTGATATATGAAGATAAATGACCCAAACACGTGTGAAGAATTTTATGGTTCAGGCGAAATACAAAAATGGTCCTTGACTACCGTCATTCAAAGCTTCATTTTAATCAAACATGATTTAAGCTGAGAACATATTTATGGTACAAGCAAAGCAAGTTTAAATCAACACCAAAAAGTTAAAATTAAGAAAATATTAATATGTAGGCCAATTTTAACTTAAAATTATTGAAACTTTTGAGAAAAAGTATAGTTGAGTTTGAATTTGACATACATTTCTTATAGGTTTATGTCACCTCAACTTCTTAAAGTCCAAACAAAATAGAATATTGAAAAAAAATTGTATATTTATCAATGCATTTTTAAGGAACATATTATTTTCAAAATGGTTTGTGAAACGTGCATTATTATAACTCTGTGACTGTAGTGACACTTGTAATATTTACCAGATATATCCACTACAGGAAAGTTAGTAAGGATGAGACTATGAAGACGTGTTCCACATGCTGAAAGAAGTGGTAAAACACCTTCATGGAAATCAAAAGTAAAACCTTCACAGTTGGTTAAGGAAAGTGTATCAAGATTGTCCAAAACCATTAACTGGAACAACATGAGAGTATCTTAAGCATAATTAGAGGGAGACAATTGCTCTTCAGTTTTTAAAACTTAATTACGATTGTATAATTTTATTTTTATTTATTTATTCATTTTATCCAAATACATACAAAAATGAAATTAGTAGAAATATTCAATAATGTACAACAAAAAATGTACATCATAACAATAATAATAAACAAGTTATTATGATAATCCGTTATTCAGCTAGATTATATAATTAATCTGAATTAATTAGATCTAGATTAATTTGAATACATTTTTCTGCCACACCTATCACTGTCTTAAATTCTACTTTTTTTTATAGGAAATAAAGTATGTGGGCTAAGTTTGGTTTCACAGGAAATAAGATATATAAAAAAAGTTGTTTTAAAGAAATATAATATAAAAGCGGGGATGAAAGCAAATAACACACTTAATAATAGATTAAGCAATATAATTGAAGAAAATTACAGTTATAACAAAAATGTAGTTTATGAATTCAAATGTGGGTTGTATTTTTCCTTCATTTTTTTCAAAGGAAAGAAACCTCTCGGTCATCATCACCTTATAAAAAAAAGGAAGAAAGAACATACAATAAAGATTCGTAGCACTTGAATACTCTAATAGGATTGGAAAAGAATAAAAGTTTGTTAAAAGAAATCTGTTAGGAGAGATGAAAGAGAGAGATCTAACACAAAACAATATAAAAACAGTGTAAATCCATCTAGATGCCCCATGCTCTCTAAAATGTGCCCCTGAGAGTAAATGTGGGTGTAATGCAACATACATAGGACAAACAGGGTGTAAATATCCTTTAAATATTTTTCCCTTGTTGCTGTGAACAATTATTTAAAATTGTATAAGGAAGAGTCCAATGTGTATTATATGTCTATCAAATTTTAAACAATTGTATATTCAAAGCAATTAAACATTAATAATATTATAAACAACTGATAAAATCAAACAATTGCATTGCATTACCAGAACAACAATAGGAGAACATAGCGTAAATTGAAAACTTAGGACATATGAATAAAAAGAGAGAGCATCCCAGTATTGCAGCTACCGCAACTCCAAGAAAACACTGTGACCATACACTATTCACATTATGTCTCCTCTTATTCATCTTAAATGCCTTCTGGTATTGAATATTTTTAAGTTGTAGTGGGAGTTTGGTAATCAACAAAACTGCTGCTTGTGAGTGAAAATTTATGACTTGACAAGTCTGTTTTGGATAAGTTGTAGGTCACTTTCATCCCTGGTGTTATATATATGCACCTATCACAATTTAGTTCAGGTTAACCCATTGTGTAATAGGGTAAATTTTTGGTTATGCAAACTTGGTCTGACTAGAAAAATAGTTTGACTCAAGGCAGTGGATAGGAAATGTATTATGTTATAGGATATAATAATAATAATAGATACAGTTAAATAAAGAATACAAATAAATCAAGAAGGTAATTAGTACTAAATGGTCAGAGAGATTTGTAAAAAATATGTTAATAAAAAGAAAACGTATATTATATTAGATATAAGAGAAATATAACAGCAGTGTAGAAGTGCATATAACTGTGAGAAATATGACACCAGTGTGTTGTGTGTGAAAGTGGGACAAGGATAAAGTTGAATTAAATTAGACAAAGGTAGACAGTAGAAGGAACAAGACGTGGTGTTTAAGAAAAAAATCATGTGATTTTGATAAGTTATTTTTTGAAAAAAGGAGAAATCAGACAATATGTGGTTATCTCGGAAAAGAAACATAAAATTGAATAACTTACTTTTTAGACAGATCGGATGTTTTAAATAAGATACTTTTTAATAGATGTGATAGTTCAGAAGACGATATGCGGTTTGAACAAGGAAATAGTTTGAATAAAATGAAAATTCTAAGTATGATACAGAATTTAGCTTCAGTGTTTAGCATGCTTGGTATAACATGCTCAAAATGTGTTTCATAAAAAACTTAAACATAGAAATAACTGGAACTTACAGTTTACTAAAGGAATTTGGATAGGATGTTTGCAGAGATATCACGTTGTTTCAAATAAGAGAAATTTATGTTTTAAAAAAATAATGATTATAAACTTTAAATAAAAAATATTCAGGAGTTGATTTTATTGAATTTGATGTTTAAAGAATAAGTAATTAATAAAAGAAATTTGATAATAAAAGTATTGTAAATTTTGAGTCTATTGCATTCTTATATATAGGGCCTAAAAATTTTTTATTTTGAATTAGGTTGCAACCACAAAATTAATCACAAATAAAATATGGATGAATTATAATTTTATAAAAAATGTGATGATTTATGTATTTGTTTTTTCAGGAAAAATTTAACTTGTGTGTAATTTATATTATTTTTCTTAATAATTAAATGTACATTTCAGAAAATTGGATTCTGTATTTTTATTTGAAATTCTCCAGAGTACACTGTTAATAATTTGTTGAAAATGTGAGGCTAATAATCTATTTACTAGTGAAGCTATTTTATAATATAAAAATTATTCTTTCGAACTTTAAGAGTTCTACTAAGTATTTATTTATTAATTTATTAATTTGTTAATTTGCTCGACTTAAGGGCGCCAGATGTGTTAACATCAATTTTGAAAAAGGAAAAGTATTTAATTATTTATAAAATCTCTGGGGTCGCAAATTCTTTTATCGGTGTACTTACAGTGGATTTTGGTTTCAAATAAGAACACTTTGGCTGAAATGTTAACAACAAAAAATTTATTAATTAATAGAAAGAAAAAACACATTAACATCAATATTCAAATAAATCATATAAATCACTTATGTTATAAGCCTAATATTGAATATTATTATTTCCTTTTAAGAAGGTTTAAATTTCAAAATCTTGAATTTACTCATTAAGTTGCAACTAGAAATTATTTATAAAACTGAAAAGATTAAATTTATCTATTTTTTATTATTGAATTTACGTTACTTTAAAAGGATAAATATGTCAGTAGACATTTTTTGTTCTTTTACATGAAAAATATACTTTTAAATTTATAAAAATTAAAAATCAAACATAATAAATTTTATACAATAAACAGATTAAATTCAGCTTGTTAAATAACAAGTTTTACCAGTCCATTGTCGTAAAATACATTACTCAATTGTGTTCCAGGCAGCGTGGTATTTGATGTCGCCATTCTGTCCACGGAAAAACTTCAATCGCAATTCGCGAATGTTTGTATTGAGAAAGTCTATCAATTTATTAGTCCATTCTACACCTTATGATTGTTCATTTTCCGACCATATTTTGATACTACACGCACGATTGTCTATTGTCTTTTTTCGTAACACGCTATTCGTATCAAACACTTCTAATAGTCAGTTCTACTTCAAAATTAATACGATTTTATCATACTCGTCTACATTGTCCAAGTACTTATTTAAAACTGTCTGTATGACACACTTTATCTGTCCAAATACACAATTAAAGTATTCTGAATTTACGTCCATTGTTTTTCAGCACTTAACTCTGACACAACCATCACCTATCAACTTCCAACTAAGACTTTTTAAAACACAACTTGTCCATTCAAGCGGTGGACTCAGACTTTTCTAAAAAACACCTCTTGTCACTCCAAACGCTGGACTTCGACTGACCTGTTGCCATGAGGCAATTCTCACTTCCGAAAGCGTTCCTTCCGGTACTGTTCGCACATTTTACCACACTTCCGTAAAACACAAATAATTTACATAACATAACAATCAAACTAAATTACATTAAAATTAAACATAATAATTCATACTGTTGTCTTGAAAATCCATTTTGTTCCTATAAATGAATTTACTAAATACAATTCATGATCCAGACATCCGGTCTCAGTTCATGCACCCGCGGATTTTAAACATATTATAAATTTTGATTTTTCTCATCATTACAAAAACCCCACAAATATTTGTATTGCAATACGTGTATTGCAATACAAAAATTTTTTATATATAAATTTCAATTCGAGACAAAAAAAATTTTAATGGATGTTCAAGACATTTCATTTCAGAAGCTAAGGACTTCATAGAAAAAAATAAATACCTCTAGTGTATTCATTTAAGAAAGATTCTCTTTTTTACATGAAAAAATAAAAATCTATTTGCTAAAATCCTATTTCATTATTTTAATTGTTAGCGTTATCATAACTCATCAAAACTATATATAATTTCATTAGCGCTAATCCTTATCTCTATTTATACAATAAAACCCATCATCAGTTTCTTTTTTAACAGCAGTTGATTGAAACTTTCCCATCAACATTTTTTGTTGACCGGATCCTGTCACTCAAAGCTTATCTCCCAGACAGCCGTCTGTATATTTTCCTGCCATCTAGCATTTCCTTTCCCACACTTTACTTTTCTGCCAAGACGAAATTTCTACATCTTTTATAAAATTCTACATCCATCTCACACTATTCATCTAAATCATTTTTTAACTTAACACAATTTAAATCTTAAAACCTCTCATTTTTAATTAACATTATTACAAAATTATTTACTTATTACTCAAAATTACTTCAATTCACTTTAAAACTTTTCAATTATCATCTTATATTATTATTTATTTTAGTTTAAATCCAATAATTATTTATTCTTTATCAAATTCTTAATTACTCTTTGTCTCGCTGGGATAAAATGTTAACTACTGATTTTGCAATTACAAAAAACTCTTTTCTTCAACTAAAATTCAAAAATATAACATCATTATTATCAAAAAAATAAAATTACTTACAAAACTCATCTATTTATTTCAAAATTATCTCTTTACAATTGTATTGTCTCTCAGTATCCTATCTTAAAATTATTTCCATCTTATCTTTCATATTTTAATAATCTAAGTTGCATTAATTCCCAAAAAAACTTCTTTATCATCTATATTTGTATAGCCTAAGCAGGTTACCTACATCATTTATATAAATAATCTCTTTATTTCAACGTAGCTTCCTTTAAAAATCATAATAATCGCCGTATTTCGTAGAATTCCTTAAATCTCCTCTTGTTTCATTAAAATCGCCGTATTCCTCTTTATATATCATCGCAGTACTCAAAAAACTTCTTAAAAACTCAAAAATTACCATTAATGCAACCTAACTACCCTTTTTTATAAAAGTTTCTTAACAGAACAACTTCATTTTAAATACCACTTTACTCAACAATTCTGTAAAGTCATCATCTTCATATAAAACTCAAAAAATCTCTCATTTCAACTACTTCCTATTACAATCTCCTTAGTCATCTATTACTTGTATACAAAAAACTTCAAAAAATAATAAAATTTACATTGCTTTCCCAGCTAACACCGTATTTCATCAAAATCTTTAGACACCTTTATCAAATAACTGCTTAACATCATTTATTATTTCAAATTCCATTATTATTTATTTAAAAAACATTACTTATTTATCTTTTCTATAAAATTCATTAAAATCTCTCTAATTATTATTAATTTATTACTCCTTCCTTTAAAAGACAAAAACTTAATCTCCTTTATTCATTATTTAACATCAAAAACTTAAAAAACTTAATTATTATCTGTCTTGGCAAAACTCACATAAATTCTCAAACTTTAACCAATTATTTTTTAATTTTCCACACCATAAATCACTTAAGACTAACAACTTTTTATCATTTTATTATTAAATAATTCTTAATATTTATAACATCAAACATACAACTTATCGTTTTACAATTCAACATCTAATTACCTATTCTAATCAGCTAATCAACATTTTTACAATTTTACAGAACTTTTAACTTTATTCCATAAAAACTCTCCTTCCTGTCACGTCCGATTTATTTCTAGGCTTTGTTTCTTAACAAACCCCCTCCTTTCACCATGTAAGCATTGTCCTATTGTCCCTTGACGACTTCCCTCAACATCTGTTTCTACTTGTTAGAAATAGACCCAAAAAAAAAAACTTTTCCTATATCTATGAAAGTTTATGACACTTACAAACATAAGTCATTGTTTACGTTTTTGCCCAAAATTACATGTGACAGAACTTTAAACAACTACGTTGGATTTTTTGATAGGTTTTCCAATTAACCCTAAATCACTACCTTCTAGAAATGATATCTTAGGCCCTGATTATATCACTTCTCGAACATAGCTACATCCTGCCTCGAAAGACAGTTCGCCTACCAAACTTTATATTTTACAATATACTCAAGAACTCTAGGTTCTCTCTTGAATTTCTTCTGCTACACCGTTGTATTTCTTAATACAAAATAAGAACTCTTTGTTCTTTAAACTTCTCAAAATTGTCAAAGTTTTAACTATATTTCATTTACATGAGTCGTATGACAATTTTTTTTTTTTTTTTTTTTTTTTTTTGTTTTTTCTTATTTTATTTTTCAAAACTCGACCGGGGTTCATCATTGTGACAGCAATTGAATTATACTCCTCTATCCTAATGATGAAGCCCTGCCGAACGTCGATTAATAAAACCCTCCAACGTTCCATTTTTATTTTGTTTTTTATTTATACCTTTTTTATTTGATTTTTTATGAATTTTCTGTTTATTTTATGCATTTCCGACTCCCTACTCTCCTACTAAGGTTCTTCTAACCGTCTACTTTATACCGTGCATACTTCTAATTGCTCTTTAGACTCTTACACAGAGTAACATGTTGTGACGTTGAAATGTGCAATGGTTGAATGCGATATCCCTACTAAATTCAAGATAAAGCCCAGAACACATCCCTATTTCACAACACGCCCTCTATGCAGTCCCGAAATTGCCTCATTCTTGCGAATAAAACAATTCCTTTTTTGACTACACAAACTCCTGCCTCCTCCCAATGTTCATGTACTCCTTAAATGCATTTACACGAAGAAAATTTTAAAATTCATAAAAAATTTCATTCAAATCGTATCATCCGAAGTTGAAATAATGTTTATTTTTTACCAATCTTATTACTAGCATCGTCGATTTTCTGTTTATGTAATCCTTTCTAGATGTTATTATTCAAATTCAAAAAGAAAATTTTATTTTTTAAAATTTATTCTAAGTTCTTTACTTAGAAATTTACTTTTAATTCTATTAAAGTTATTTAAGTAATCAACTTTTATTTTTATTTACTTTATTTAAAACCAATTATCCTTTATTTAAGTAATTTTTATTTGAAAACGCAAGTTAATTTGGAATTATCAGCCAAAAGTTTTTTATTTTCGAGAACACTAATTTTGTAACACCCTGTATTTCAGTCTCAATGCTATACGCAATAGAATCTTAGGCTTGATTTAGGCATAAACAATTTCCCCTTTGTATATAGGTGATGCAATTCTTTATCTGTTTAATGATAAGGAGTCGACTATGAAATCTCTTTAGCTCCAATACGGTCTGTAAATGAATCTCAACTCTCGTCATATTATTGAATATTCAACATTGAATCCACCTACTTAATATTGAATATTATTTCTTCAACACTACACTGGATCTTTGCCTCGAACCAACTTCCTTATCTATGTCACGTTTCATAATTATTTATTCTTTATCATAAATATACAGAGTTATTTACTAACAATCTTGCATCTCCAATGATCCTCTCATCGAACATTTTCAAACATTCCAGTTTGCCTTAAAAGTTTTCTTACATCACACAATCTATTTTTTAAAATGTTCTGTTTTCAAATCAAATTATTTATTTAACATTAAAATTTATTATTATCAATTCTTTAATTATTTATGAAATATATTTCCTTAATTGAGTGACATTGTATGTCCCTTTAATTATTTCAGAGTCTATTGTACTAATTACATATGCATTTTCTAATTTAATCTTTAAAACTTTAAACGGACCTTGATACAATAAGAAAAATTTCTTTATTTCTCTTCTCAAATTTGATGACAGATAGTGATTTTTAACCAAAACTAAATCTCCTATCTCAAATTTTATTGGTTTTAGTTTTTTATCATGATATTTTTTCCGCTGATTTGCTTTTAACTTCAAACGTCTTCTCGCTAAAACTATTTTTTCTTCAAAATCTATTATTTTTCCCGGAGGAAATTTACATAGTTGGTTATAAATGCGCGGACACTCCTTTTTAAACATTATTTCATACGGACTATCATTGATGGATTCGTGTATGGATTGATTCATACAATTTTCTATAAATTTTACATAAAGCGGCCATTTCGTGTGTTTATTGTGTACATAAGTCCTAAACATTCGACCTAGTTCTCTCATGCAACGCTCACTGGGATTCGACTGAGGATGGTATACTGATGTGTGCCTAACTTGAATATTATTATTTATTAATTTTTCTTTCCAAATTCGTGATTGAAACTGACTACCGTGGTCACTTAGAATTATTTTTGGTTTACCTACTTCCTTTACATATTCATTAACTATTTTATTTGCTAAAACTGTCCCAATTGCCCTCTTTATAGTATATAATTTTATGAATTTCGAAAAAACATCCAGTACTACAAATATATATTTTACCCCACCAGAACCCATCGGTAACTCTCCAAATAAATCCACTGCTACTAAATCTAACACATTTTCAGGTAAGATGTTCACCATTAATCCTTCATTTTTTATATTTGATATTTTAGTTTTTTGACATAAATCGCATGGCCTAATTTGTAATTTTATTTGTTTTTCTAAATTTGGGAATTCGTATAGTCCTTTTAATATTTTATAACACTTTCCTGCACCAATATGTCCGTATCTTTCATGACAATCATTAATTACAATTTCTATTAAAGATTTCGTTAAACAAATTTTGTGAATTCCATTTTTCTTTGACTTTTTAAATAAAACACCATTATAGCTAACATAACATTCTCTTAACTTATTAAATTTAACAGATTGGTCTTCTAATAATTTAATAATTCTTATACAATATTCATCTTGACTTTGTTCCAAATTTAAACGTTTAAAGGCATTTCTTAAAATTCTATCTTGTTTTGCTAAATTTTTATCAATTTGTGTTTGAAAAATTTTAATTAAATGTTCATCTCCTGTCTTGATGACTTCATTGTGATCCGTTCGCGAAATAACATCTGCTACAATATTTTCTTTCCCTGGACAATACTCAATTTCCAAGTTATACTCCTGTAAAAACAATATCCACCTTAGAAGTCTACCATGTGTCAATTTACAGTTTTTTAAAAAGGTCAAAGCTTTGTGGTCCGAACGTATAGTCGTTTTGTTCCCTAACACATAATTTCTAAACTTTTTACATGCGAAGACTATACTCAACAATTCTTTCTCTGTAACAGTATAATTAACCTCACTATTTTGTAAAGTTCTGCTTGCGAACGCAATGACCAGATGTTCATTATCTACGTCCACTTGATACAATACGGCTGCTAAAGCTTTATCAGAGGCATCTGTGTTTAAATAGAAAGGTTCTTGGAAATTAGGGTGTTGTAAAATTATCGTTTCTAAGAAAACCTGTTTTATTCTTTCAAATGTATTTCTGTCTTCCTCTGTCCAATTCCAAATTTTGTTATTATTTCCTAAAAGATGTGTGAATTTACTAGTTAACTCTGCATAATTTTGTTGAAACTTTCTGTAATAATTACATAAGCCTAAAAAACTTTGTAATTGTTTAATATTTTTTGGTGTGGGAAAATCTTGTATTATTTTAATTTTTTCTTGATCTGGCTCTATTCCTATATCTGATATATTGTATCCTAAAAACTTTATACCTTTTTTACAAAAAACAGACTTTTTAATTTTGATAGTAACATTATATGTTCTAAGTCTTTCAAATAACTTTCGCAAATGTCTCATATGCTCTTCAAACGATTTTGACGCTATACATACATCATCTACATATACTGTTGTAAATTCTAAAACTTCAGGGCCTAATACCATGCTTAAACCTTTTTAAAACAAAGAAGTGCTAACATTTAATCCAAAAGGAAGTCTTTTGAATTGTAAATTCCTGCCATTAAACACAAAAGCAACATATTTTCTAGATTGTTCATCTAATTCTATCTGCCAAAAACCACTGACCAAATCTATACTAGAAATATATTTAACTCCTTCAAACCTTTGCAATATATCATCTATCTGTTCAGGTGCTTCTCGATCTGGTATTATTATTTGATTTGCTTGCCTAGCATCTAAACATAATCTTATGGACGAGTCTTTCTTAATTACACATACTAATGGATTTGAAAATGGGCTATTTGAATCTTCTATTATATCATTGTCTATCATTTTTTGAATTTCCTTAGCTACAGCTTCCTTTTTTGAATGTGGTATTGCATAAGATTTATTTATAAATTTACTATCTTCCTTTACATTTAGTTTAGCTTTATAGTTTAACATTTTTCCTGGCTGATCCGAAAATACTTCTTTGAAATCATTTAATACAGTTTTTAATTCTCGTTTTTCACTATCTAAATTTAAGTTACATTCTTCTAAAATTTTCTCTACAATTTGTGTCCATTCTACATCTTCATAGTTATTTTCATAATATTTTGAATCAAAATCTTGAAAAAAGTTTGTAGCTACATCATTAATTTGCAATTCTTCATAGTCAAAATCTGTCTCATCATAACAATTTATTTCTGCTTTAGTCCTACACAATTTTAATTTATAACATTCTACTTGCGAAATTTGTTTTCTAAACTTTGTTTGAATTATTTTATCCTCTACATTAAATTTAATCTTTTCTTCATCAAAATCAATTTGAGCTTTCTTTTGTTTTAAAAAATCACATCCTATAATCATTTCAATATTTAGACCTCTAACAATTAAAAAATTTACTGCAACTACATCTTTTCCAATTTCTACATCTATAAAAGCTTGTTTTGTAATCCTCTTGCTACGCACACCTGTTACTCCTACAATTGTTAAGTTACATACTGGTAATTCCAAAATTTTATCATTATTTATAATTAGTTTCTTATAAATTTCTTCATTCATAACAGTAATTTCAGAACCTGTATCTATTAAACATTTAAATTCTTCTTTATTAATTTTCACATCAATTTCAATTAATTCTCCTTTTATAGGCTGTATGCTTACATTATTATAATTTTCTTCATTTAACAACTCTTCTCTAATGTCTACATCAATATTATTACTATTTTTGGTTATTATGGATGAAATTGTATTTTTTAAATCTACTATTTTAGGCCTATTGTGATTTTTAGACAACAAGGCTTGGGCCCTATTTATTGTTGTCCATTTTGGTTTTCCTGCGGTCTGTTATTATTTCCCTTATTCCCTTGATCATATCTTTTTTGTTGGAAATTTGGCCTAAAACCTTGATTCATGCCATTACCATTTGCCCTATTAAAATTTTGTTGATTTGTTAACATGGGCCTATTATTGTTGTTTTGCATGTTAGGTGGTGGAAATCTAGTAAAATTATTTGGTCCCCTAAATCTATTCTCTCCTCTTGTCTCTTGAAAATGAGGTGGTGCCCTAAATCGAAATCCTTCCTGTCCTAATTGCTGTGGTTGAAAATTTTTATACATGGGTCTGTCCATATTCATCCTATTGTCCCCCTGTCTTGCCCTATCTGGACCTAACAACTTCTGACTTTCTTGCCAACTTAAAATTAACTTTTCTAGGTCATTAACATTTTTAGGTCTAGCTGCTAACATCATTAACTCTAGTTTTTCAGGCATTTTCCTACTTATATGTCTTACAAATGTATCCATAGACATGGGCGGATCTAAAAATTGTGTCTTATTATATAAGCTCATCACATATCTAAATACTTCTTCCATCGGTCCCCTAAAATAGCTTCCTACCAATAATTTAGTTTTCAATTGTTCCTGTTTCTCTTCAGACCAAAACCTATCTAGAAATGCTACCCTAAACTCTTCAAATTTACCCCACTCATTCTTGTGTGCCTCAAACCATAATTCTGCTTCACCTTTAAAATATTTTCTTAAACAACCTAGCTTTATCTTCCATTGTCCCCCATTTATTTTGTTAAATGTCTCTATAGCTTCTATAAACACCTACGGGTGCGGTTCTAACCTTTCATTTTGAAACTCTGGGATTATAGTCTCATTAATTATATTCGCACTTGTATAAGTACCCTGACTTATGCTACCCTGTTCTACAAAATTCTCCCTTATTTTCTGCATAAACTCTCCTTCGAATTTTAAATTTAGGCTATTAATCTGATCATCTACACTACTTTTTAGTTCCAAAATTTCTTGCTTTTCTAAATTCTTCTGTTTTCCTACTTCTAAGTCTAACAAGGTTATTTTTTCGTCTGTTTTCCCTAACTGCATCTCAAACTTATCTACTCTATTGTTTACATCACTCTTAACCTCTAAAATTTCTTTACAAATTTTATTTTCAACAACCTTTAGATTATTTTTAGCTTCTAATTGATTACTCAACAACTTTACTTCCGTTTCAGATTTAACATTATCAATTTCCTTAACTATGCTACATATTTTGTCAGACATGTCTATTTCAACTTTAACAATTTTTTCATCAAAATTATTTTCTATATCTAACCTAGTTTGCTTAATTTCTTGTCTTAGGCCCTGTTCTACATTTACATAACCTTCTTTAAATTCAGCCCTAGTTTCTTCAAATTTTTTGTACATTTCTTCTTTTAAATCTAAATTATCTTGTCTTAGCTCTAATTTACTCTGTTTCAAGTCATTATCTATCTTATCAAGTTTAGCATTATTCTGTTCAAATTTAATATTAAATTCTTGTTTTAAATCTTGTCTTAACTCTAAAATTTCTTGTTTTGTTTCCAATCTAACTTGGTCAAATTTATTATTTAAATCTTGTTTCAAATCTACATTATTTTGTTTTGTTTCTAACCTACTCTGATTAAATTTCTGATAAAATTTACTCATCAATTGCTCAAACATACTCTCCATTTTCTTATTTTGATCATTATTTTCCCCACTCTTACCTATCCTAACCTGTTCAGTTACCCTAACCTGCTCAATTATCCTAACTTCTTCATCTCCTAATTCCTTATCTGAATTTTCTTCTACAATTTCTACCCCTGGTGTTTCTACTAATTTTTTATTCATATCTTCACACTGTTGTTTACTATTTTGAATCCCATCACTATTAAATCCATTAAAATCCGAACCTGAACTACTATTCCCGTTCACACTTGAACACCTACTACTGCTATTATCTTTATTACTATCTAAATCTACATTTTGATCTAAAATACTTTGTCCCTGTTGATAAAACAATTCATTATTACTATTACTTTGTGTTGTCTGCTCATTACTTTGCAATTTCTGCTCTAAATTTTTAAAAGTATCATCTTGATATTCCAATGGTTCTATGTTATTTATAGAATTTTGATTTCCTAACCCTACCTGTTCATCATTATTATTAACATTTACAATTTCTGACTCCATTTTTACCTTACTATATTTAACACAAAAAATTTTTAAAAAAAAGAATCTTTCTTATATTATTTAGAGAGTCCTTACCTTGATTAAGTGTTCGCATTACCAAAATCACTGTTTATTTCGACCATAAACGCCCCATTGTTGGGAGCCAATTGTAATAATTTGTTGAAAATGTGAGGCTAATAATCTATTTACTAGTGAAGCTATTTTATAATATAAAAATTATTCTTTCGAACTTTAAGAGTTCTACTAAGTATTTATTTATTAATTTATTAATTTGTTAATTTGCTCGACTTAAGGGCGCCAGATGTGTTAACATCAATTTTGAAAAAGGAAAAGTATTTAATTATTTATAAAATCTCTGGGGTCGCAAATTCTTTTATCGGTGTACTTACAGTGGATTTTGGTTTCAAATAAGAACACTTTGGCTGAAATGTTAACAACAAAAAATTTATTAATTAATAGAAAGAAAAAACACATTAACATCAATATTCAAATAAATCATATAAATCACTTATGTTATAATCCTAATATTGAATATTATTATTTCCTTTTAAGAAGGTTTAAATTTCAAAATCTTGAATTTACTCATTAAGTTGCAACTAGAAATTATTTATAAAACTGAAAAGATTAAATTTATCTATTTTTTATTATTGAATTTACGTTACTTTAAAAGGATAAATATGTCAGTAGACATTTTTTGTTCTTTTACATGAAAAATATACTTTTAAATTTATAAAAATTAAAAATCAAACATAATAAATTTTATACAATAAACAGATTAAATTCAGCTTGTTAAATAACAAGTTTTACCAGTCCATTGTCGTAAAATACATTACTCAATTGTGTTCCAGGCAGCGTGGTATTTGATGTCGCCATTCTGTCCACGGAAAAACTTCAATCGCAATTCGCGAATGTTTGTATTGAGAAAGTCTATCAATTTATTAGTCCATTCTACACCTTATGATTGTTCATTTTCCGACCATATTTTGATACTACACGCACGATTGTCTATTGTCTTTTTTCGTAACACGCTATTCGTATCAAACACTTCTAATAGTCAGTTCTACTTCAAAATTAATACGATTTTATCATACTCGTCTACATTGTCCAAGTACTTATTTAAAACTGTCTGTATGACACACTTTATCTGTCCAAATACACAATTAAAGTATTCTGAATTTACGTCCATTGTTTTTCAGCACTTAACTCTGACACAACCATCACCTATCAACTTCCAACTAAGACTTTTTAAAACACAACTTGTCCATTCAAGCGGTGGACTCAGACTTTTCTAAAAAACACCTCTTGTCACTCCAAACGCTGGACTTCGACTGACCTGTTGCCATGAGGCAATTCTCACTTCCGAAAGCGTTCCTTCCGGTACTGTTCGCACATTTTACCACACTTCCGTGAAACACAAATAATTTACATAACATAACAATCAAACTAAATTACATTAAAATTAAACATAATAATTCATACTGTTGTCTTGAAAATCCATTTTGTTCCTATAAATGAATTTACTAAATACAATTCATGATCCAGACATCCGGTCTCAGTTCATGCACCCGCGGATTTTAAACATATTATAAATTTTGATTTTTCTCATCATTACAACACTATATTAAAGAACTTACGACCCTATTAGAAATTTTCTATACTCTCTTCAAGAATTTTTATTTTGTTTTTGTAATAAATGTTACAAAATAGCGCCCAACTTCATATAAAATACTACAATTAAAATATAGTAAAAAAAAAAAAACAGCAAGAAATAATTAAACTATTATAATTGGCTATAGTTTTATAGTTCCAATACACTATAATACAAGCTCGAAAGGATTTATCATCTAGAGTCATCTTTATAATTCATCGTTATCAAGCAGCCTATCCGCCTCCTTGTTAACAGTTTGAGCCATTTTTCATGACTTTAAGCACATTTTAAATTTATTCAGCAACAGCAGTCATTTTTAAATCCTGAGAGATCGTAGTTATGGTGATTTAACCATAATTTACAGTACTTTGTTTTGAAAGTGCTGAATAACTTGCATGTTAACATTTCTAGCTCATCCCCATAACTCGTTGTCATAGTTCCAAATGGGTTTCAGAAATTGTTTGTACAGCTTTAGCTTGATATGCAGTGATAGCTCTGATTTTCTGCCCAACAGCCAATCCATCTTTCTTACCTTAAAGTTCAGGTCTTCATTTTTCTTTTTTATATGCTCTTTCCACCAAAGTTTGGCATCTAATGTCATACCCAGGTACTTTGGTGCATTAGAGTGTGGGATAAATGTTCCATTGACGACAATATGTGGATGATGTATCTTTTTATTTGTAAAATTAACATGAACTGATTTGAACATATTAAATTTTATATGCCAATTTAGGGCCCAACTTTTTACATGATTTACCAGATAGAATAAAACTCAAACACAATTTATTAGCTGCAATAACTAAACTATAACTATGAGTTTCAGTTATAGTTTAGTTATTGTAACTCATGTAATTCTGAGGATGGCGACTTTGTTGTTGAAACGTATTTAATTAAGTATACATAATTTTTGTGAGATCTTGTGATGAGTTTTATTTTATCAATGTTATCTCACTAGTCAAGCTCAATATTTATTAATACATGTCATGATTTATTGTTTCTTGAAGTTTTTGATTTTAAATGTTTGACTGTATCACCTAGGGATAACACAGCAGTATCATCTGCAAATGTATTCCAATCATTTTGATTATCACTGATGTAGCAATGTAACATATTTACTAACGTTGAGTTGTATCTTTCAGTGATTTTCTGATTTTGCGGTCTGTAGGCTGTTGAAGTTTGTTGTCTTATCGCTAAGGCTTTGTATAATTATTTTCAGGATTCAGCTACAAAATATGTTCCTTTGTATGTCCTTTTTTATGTTAGTTGGGTATATGTCATTTAGTAAGAATTTTGAGAATTTTGAATTTGTGCTTCAGCTTTTTCCATTGTTTTCACTAATGCAAATTTTATCTTGTTATATAGCTACCAGGATATATATTTTTTTGTTTGATTTAGGTACTGGGCGTAAATAGTCTAAAGTTAGTTTTGTGAATGGTGTTTATGTGGCGTATTATTGGTTGTAAAACTCATTTTGGTTATGTATGGAAGTTTTCATAGTTTGACATGTATGACATGATTTAATATATTTTATAATGTCTGCTGATAATGTGTTCCAGTAGTACTTTTATTTAATATTTGAAAGAGTTTTAGATATTCCCACATGTCCACCCGCTGTCAAATAATTGTGGTATGTGTTGTAAAATGTTTTCCACTAATGATTTTGATACAGCCAGAAGTTGTTGAGTTTACCCGTTAGTAAATTGTTTGTAGTAGAGTACGTTGTCATACAAGTTATATAACCTCAAGGCTCGAAGTTATGTCTTGTCAACATCCATTGGGTCTAGTATTGCTTGTCTGATATTAAATAGATATTCATCTTCTAATTGTAAAGTTTCTATGTTAACTGTCATAATATTATTTATGTTAAGTTCTTGTTTATTATCTGGGATTTCTATCGGCCAATCGTCTTGATAACAGCTCAGGTTGTCTGGAACTCTCATAATGGTACCTGGTTTATGTTTTAAATCCTAAAAAAGCACCAGGTTTTGATCTCATTACAGGAGAGATCTTGAAGCAGCTGCCCAGGAAAGGTGTGGTGTTATTGACCTATTTAATAAACGCAGCATTCAGATTAAAACATGTTCCTGGTATTTGGAAGGTAGCCGAAGTCATCATGATTCAAAAACCAGGTAAACCACCAAATGATACCAAATCCTATAGGCCTATTTCATTGCTACCAATAATTTCAAAGGTTTTCGAGAAATTACTGCTAAAAAGACTAAAACCTATCATAGAATGTAAACATTTAATTCCAAACCATCAATTTGGTTTTAGACAGAGCCACTCAACAATAGACCAAGTCCATCGGATAACAGATATAATTGAAAAAGCATTAGAAGAAAAATTAATTTGTTCTGCCATCTTCTTAGACGTGGCACAAGCCTTCGATAAAGTTTGGCATGAGGGCCTTATCCATAAATTAAACAAAGTACTACCAAAACAATATGTGGATCTGTTAACGTCATACATATCTGGCAGACTATTTAGAGTTAAACAGGAAGATGAATATTCGGAACTAAGAGAGATGAATGCTGGTGTACCTCAGGGTAGCGTATTGGGCCCTATATTGTACTTGCTCTATACAAGTGATCTACCACAAATAGAAAATGTAACTGTAGCTACATTTGCAGATGATACTGCCTTATTGGCAGTTGGCAAAAGCTTAGGAGAAGCTACCAACAGAATTCAAAAAGCAAGCGATAGCATCTATCAATGGACTAAGAAGTGGAAAATTAAGATAAATGAGAGGAAATCTGCTCACATCAATTTCACAAATAGAAATATAAAGAATCATTGTATAGTAAAACTGAATGGAGTTGAAATTCCATGTGAAAATACAGCAAGGTACCTGGGTATGACATTGGATACCAAGTTAAATTGGAATGAACACGTAAAAAAGAAAATAACTGAACTAAAAATCAAATACAGTCAGCTGTATTGGCTTTTGGGACGTAAGTCTAAATTGTCAATACAAAATAAAATATTAATTTATAATCAGATTTTGAAACCTGTCTGGGTATACGGTATACAACTCTGGGGTTGTGCCAAAAAATGCCACATTGAAAAGATCCAAACTTTTCAAAATAGAGTATTACGGAACATGGTCAACGCTCCATGGTACATTCGAAATATTGATTTACATAGGGATCTTGGAATTCCAGATGTTTCTACTGAAATAAAAAGGTTTGCTGTGAAGCACGAATCTCGTTTGAAACATCATGTAAATGAGGAGGCAGTACAACTTCTTGACAACCGCGATTTAATCAGAAGACTGAAGAGAACAAAACCTTTTGAGTTAGTCTAAGTGTTTGGTTGTTGGTAAACATTGGGTGATATAATAACTTTGGGTCACTGGTGGGTGACTTATTGGATATAAGATACAATTTAGAGACTTATTGGATATAAGATACAATTTAGAGGCAAATTGATGGTTAGTCTGTAAGACTAGTTTTAATGTATAATTTGAAATGAAATAAATAAATATAAAAAAAAAAAAAAAAAAAAATGTTTTACTACAAGCCATTCATAATTTATTAATTTCACCGCAAGTCTATTTAATCTTGAATTTAAGTTTTTATATTTTTGTAATATTATAGGCTGGCATGGTCATTAAATACGGTTAAATGTCTGCAATAAATAAAAGGTCGGAAGTAGTTTATAATTTAAACTATGCTGAGTATTTCAATTTCAGAGACTTTTTTGTTCTTTTCTCTTCTATTTGACATTTAAATCGTTTAGTTATCTTGAATAGTCCCCAAGCAACGGCCGTTCGCTGTATATATATATATATATATATATATATATATATTATATATATATATATACACACACACAACTATATAATAAATTTTTATTATGTTGAGTCCAGAAATATTTATAATTGTAAAATTTGGTCAAATTTTTCTTAGTAGAAACTAAGACCACGGCCGATCCACCATTGGTTATATTTGAGATATTTATACTATTTATTATTATGAAAGTTATCTATTTCAGATAGAGCGATTAATGATTAAAATGAAACACATATATCAATCAGTAGTTCTGTTTCTTTATAATTCTAAGAATTACATTATTGATATCTATTCCTCTTTATTGTAAACTACAGTATATCAATTACAGTAGTCCCAAGTTAAATATTATTGTGAAATATTCAAAAGTGTCTACTTTCTTTTATCCCTTTCATTTAGAATACAATGTCGGTTTGCTCACCTCTATTTCTACAGTACCAGCTACTATGTGTTTTTGACCGTAATGTTCCCAAAGCTGATTCTAATGAATCCCTTTGATAGTCCCGACCAATGCTCTTGGTCAACCGACAAGCAGAGCCTCCAGCTGCCACTGTTGGTCTCTTCAATAATGACTGACATCCTGTTTAGTTCATGGTGAGTTTATATACCTTTCCTATAGTTAGAGTGACCTAGGTATTTTGTCTAGAGTCAGTTATTGCAACACTTTCTGATATATTTCACAATAATAGGCGGCCTTTTGTGTATTGTCTTGGGACTTAGAATAAAAATTATCTTTGATAGTCTTATAATTTTACCTAAGAGCTATTCCTAACAATTATTCCTAACTCCTATTTCTAACAAAGTAGTAAAATAAATAATAAAAGAAATTAATTGAAAAACATCTCAAACTCTTCTATAATAAAAAAAAATCCTCAAGGGTAATGGGTATGGGCATGGCAATCCCGAGGGACCACAAACTTTTTTTTTATCGCTGCAGTAGTTTCCAATTACCAATGTTTTGCTAGCGATTAAGAGGAAATCAATATTCTTCCGTATAATTTAGATATTTCAGGGATAAAATATATTTGATCAAGAATAAAATTTAAAATGATATTTAGAATTATTACAGTCGCTTTAGATGTCAAAGTTGTAGGTGGTTTTAGTTTGAAAGCTGCTGTATTCTAGAATTCAACAATTTGAGCCCTTTCTTCATGTAGTCTTGGGTTACAACCCTCTCTTTCATCTTTCTATCATGTCTCTTTTAACCAACTCTTGTTCTTTTTGACCCTGATGCTATTAGATTATTTGAAAGTTAAGGGTCTTTATATTTTATGTTCTTTTCTTCCTTTTTATAAGGCGATGGTGACCTATAAAAAAAACTTAATTACTACATCACCAACGACCATATTTTATATTAAAAATCCTTAAACATGATAAATAAATATATCTCAGTGGGTTAATATTTAATTTTGGAAATAAAGTTAAGGATTAAAAAAATCGTTATTTTAGTCTAACTTTTTTCCATAGAAAACCAATTGAAGTAGGTTTCATAAAATATAATTACTTGATCATCTTGATTTAAGAGGCACAGTGTTCAATAGTTTGTTTAATCTTCATTTATGGATGATTGCTAACAAAATAACTTATAATCTTTGGATAATATATGTGTAAATCTTTTTTTTATCAAATATGTATGAATGTAAGCAAGGCTTCTACAATCAAAAAGAACAATCTCCATTTTTTGTCAACATTGTGTAATAAATATAAATACGGTATCACCTTTTTTCGGGTTTTATTTAAAATATTACTTTATTACAAAAAAATGAATTTATGAATTTAATTTTATTTTACTTATAACTTTAATGATTTTAAAGTTATTGCTCAGCTAATGGGCGCCAGGTATCTTCTGCTTACCAATTTTGAAAAAAAGAAAAGAAGTTAACATTTGAATCTCAGGGCATGAATTCTTTTAAAAGGGTACTCCACAGTGATTCTAGGTTTCAAATGAAGAACTCTTTTGCCTGCTGAAATTTTACATAAATTTATTAAAGACAAGTTATTTTTTATACATTAACATTTTATAGACATATTATGAAAATAAATATAATTATTATCTTAGTTACATTATTTTTCTTTTTATATTTTTATTTTCTCAGAAGGAGAACTGATTTATTATTCCATGAATTTAAAATTGACTTTATGTTGCAACAAAAATTGAATTGAATGAATTTATGAATAAAAACAAATTGAAAGCATTTACTTTTCTTTTAGTATGAGTTGTACGTTCCTTGAATAAGGATAAATGTGTCATTAGACATTTATTAGTCATGTACATAAAAAGAAATTACTATCTTTTACAAATCAAATTTATATTATAAAATCAAAATACTAAACATTATAAATTTCTATATAATAACAGAGTAAAATATAGTGTGTTATGTAACACAAGTTACCAGAACATATTCACATTGCATATAACTTAAAGTGTTCCTTGTCGTCCTAAGAGTGTTCCTTGCCGTCTCGTGTCCGTAGCGAAATTATATTTGCATTTCACGAATGTTTATCAAAGAAAATCTGTTCAATATCCTACCACATTGTCACACACTCGCTAATTGTCAATTGTCTATTCGCGTGAAATGTCTAACCAAATTAATAGTTCAAACAGAGTTTTTAACACACTCTTATCCCTAATCAACTGATGATTAAACCCTTTATATTTTCTATCCACTTATTGCATCACATAATGTCCGTACTTTCTACTAAAGTCTTCGAATTACATATTCAACTCAACAAAGATATATCATCACTCCCCAATATAACAGTTCATTCTAACACTTCTAACTAGACTCAAAAAGCATATTTTTATCTTCACCACATTTTTTACTCAGACTCTTAAAATACGACTATTCTGTTCAAGGCTCCCAACTAGACTGTCAATTAAGACTCTATTTACACTTGTATTACATTTTGTAAAGTTTCTTTATGTTTTAAACAAGTTCAAATCACTCAACCGTTATCTACTGACAAAGACTTTTTACACAACCTCACTCCTCTAAGCTCCTTACTAGACTGTCCACCTCATGGTGAAATCATTCCTTCCGTTAAAGTCTCAGGGTTCACTCTTCCGGTATAATGGACTTTATTCCAAAATTCGCCACATCAGCGTTATGTTTCATCGAAAGTTCTGTTCAGTACTACGCGAATAATAATAACTAGTCCTTTCTACAAATTTATTCACACACACAAAATTATTAACTTTCTTATAACTAAATTTTCTTAAAACCTATACATTATTATTTATTTGTGTTTGGAAATCTAAAATAATTGAATTTACTTTATTTTAACTTTAAAAGACATAAGTCACATTTTTGAATCACGTTCTATCCCCTTCTATTCAACTATCTCGATTCCCGGTTAATTCTTATTATTCAAATTGGATCAACCTTTTTTAGGTGTTACAATTGGTTATATCTGTCTGTTATCTATAAATCTATGCAGCTAATTGAAAACGAAAAGAGCATTTTCTTTTATATTTTAAGTGTTAAAATTAGACCTGGGATTAAAAATAGTAATCTTTTAAATGGGTTGAATCAAATGGAATAATATTCAAAAAAGACAATCAGCTCTTTTTAAAACTGCTCACATGACCCGCATAATTTTAAGTTGATAGCAACAAGAGATATTACCAAATGTGTTGGTAACAAACAAAAGAAGCAAACTTCAAATGTGTATGTATTAAAAAGAGCAATAATCAGTTGTTAGTCAAATGGAGCAATGTCATAATTAAATAACTGACACAGTAATATGAATAAGGTAATTATTGGTTTAACAAACAAGACAGTCTTCTTTGATTAGGCA
This sequence comes from Aphrophora alni, assembly GCA_963513935.1. Taxonomy (NCBI): domain Eukaryota; kingdom Metazoa; phylum Arthropoda; class Insecta; order Hemiptera; family Aphrophoridae; genus Aphrophora; species Aphrophora alni. Next base: position 39,421,965 of record OY740765.1, on the reverse strand, counting down.
AGCAAAATATTCTGGTAATATTTGTAGGAATATCAAAACAAAAAAACAGCTCAACTGTAAAATTCAGTAAACGATGCTCTATTTGATTCTAGGGGCCTCAACAATTAATACCTTAAAGTTGCTTGGGGTCATGCTTGGTTCTTAAAGGGTATCCAAACTGAAACAAAGTCTCCAGTCCTTTTTTTTTATTTCTAGATTTTTAAAAATGGGTATTTGAAATTTTTTTAAATTATTTTATATTCATTTTTACATTTTTCCAAATTTTTAAGTAAGTTGCGGAATTTCAGGCCTTGTGTTAAATGGTTAAGTTTCAACTTTTTGTTGTGAGCACAATGTTATACTGTCTCTTCAAAACTCTTTCCTTTTGTTTGAAGCAAAGAGCCTGAAAGTGTCATGCAGGATGCTTTCTGATGTTAATACAGACCATATGATTGATGAAGTGTTAGTGTGTTTTAAAAATCATTAAAATCTTAATTTATAAAATTCAATTACCCAGAAAACTATTTTAATTCGTTTTATGACATGTAAGTGAGAAAGGTTTTTTCTTTAGATTTAAGTAGTGAGTATTAAGAAGATCACTTGAATTAATTGTTGTATGAAAAACTTTTGTATACAATCCTTTTTAAGTTAGGGGAAATTCTAACACTACACTTAGAGAATATGCAGTATTTTATATCATTATAATCATAATATTTTTTTTTGCCATGACATAAATACAATGAATGGCAGTATCATATTATAACTTACTTTTAAAATTAACAAATAAATTTAACAAGCTGACATAAACATAAATAGGCCTGACAAAACACAACAATGAATTCATAATTGAAAGAATGAATAAATAACACAATATTAGAATACAATAATAATTTATTCTACTTTGTTTGAAACCTCTGGATTGTTTATTCATATATTTATAATATATATATATTGTATATATACTATTGTTTACTTTGTCTGTTTATAACAATGGCTGTTTATAAACATCTATGGCTGTTTCATCTTCAAAAGACATCTTTATTGGCTTGGTCATTGTCATGTACACAAATTACACATAACTAATATTATTTTTTATTTTTCCGTGAAGGTGGAGAATGCATTAAGCACCATAAGGTGGTCGTACGTACCACTCTGTGTTTGGGACGCCCCTAGGAAGGTATACCTCACTAAACCCCACCTCTTAATTTCCAGGGCTCCTTGCAAAACACAGAACTACCTTCCAGCTATATCCATCGTGTTGGCAGCCCTCCTTCCTTGCTTCTTCCTAGTTTACTTTCTTTTCATGATTCTGAAAATGAAGTTGGCCATATGTTCCCACTTATTCATTAACTCCAGCATTAAGTTGACTATGTTGTGAGCATCGTCCTCAACACCCACGTCTTCACTCATCTTCTTTCTGTCTTCTTCTCACGCTTTGCATGTGAACAATGTATGCACCACATCGCATTGCTCATCGCAGAAGTCGCACGCGGAGTCCCCCTAATCGTGAAATGCTTCAGGTAACTATTGAAGCATCCATGTCCTGATAAGGCCTAAGTCAGGTAAAAATTTACCTCTCCATACTTCCTGCTAGTCCATTTCTCCACATTTGGTATTAACCGGTGGGTCCATCTTGTGGTGTCTTCTGCGTCCCATCTCAATTGCCATCTATAAAGTAGCGTTTTTCTTGCTTTTGTCTTTATTTTCCTTGGCTCCATTTCCGATGTCCTTGTTGCCACATGAATCTCTTGACTTTCCGTAACTAATACAGTAGAACTTCAATTATCCGGACTCCAATTATCCAGATCGCCAATTATCCGGATCAGATTGAGAAAAATTTAAAAAACTGGTTTTTAAAGGCACATCGTCCTGCGAGCAATTAATACGCAGGAATCGCGCGGAGTAGTTGACCCTTCTAACTGCGAACATAGTATAGCGATAGCGGAGGGCATGGAGGGGAGGGGGAATGATGACTCATACTGCCTCGCCATCCTGCTACTGTCACTCACTACAGTCTATTAATAGTCAGTCGGCCAGTGCTTCTTCAACCTGCCGATTGAATTGATATGTTGACTCTTTCGTGTTCCTTAGTGTTTTGATTATCGTGTGCAGTACTACGATGAGTTCTAAGAGGAAGCATGTGGTGTAATCGTTGGCCGATAAAATTAAAATTATCGAACAGTTGGACAAAGGTGTCTCGGGTAAACATTTAGCCTAGGTGTACAAAGTGGGAACAACAATAGTATCGGACACTAAAAAAAAAAAATTACGTAATGTAAAACAATGTCATTGATATAGTTTTTTCATAATATATACCGTACATGTTCTCTATTATGTTTTGTTTACATTTCTTTCCTAAAAAGGGCTTTTTTTCGAGAAAAATCCAATTATCCAGATCGGGTCCGGTCCCAATTAATCTGGATAATTGGAGTTCTACTGTAAATCCAAGGTGGGGTGCTGGATATCACCTGTAAAACACTCGTTGAGACCGTCCTATAAGCCATAGCTATTCTTAACGCAATTGGCCTCTGTTCCGACAGCAGTTGCTTCACCACAGACTTCTTTCCAACCACGCCAGCCCAGACTGGTGCTGCATACATTATTTTTGACCTAATAGCACTGGCCAATTGTCTCCTCTTTCTTTCTCTTGGTCCGGTGACATTTGGCATCACCCATCCTAGCCTCACTTCCATCACTTACTTCCATACCTTTTTTCACCGCTTCAATGACGTGCGGCACGAGGCTCAATCTTCTGTCTAGCTGAACACCGAGATAGGTTATTTTTGTATTAAAAACTTTTGTATACAATCCTTTTTAAGTTAGGGAAAATTCTAACACTATACTTAGAGAATATGCAGTATTTTATATCATTATAATCATAATCTTTTTTTTTGCCATGACATAAATACAATGTAAGGCAGTATCATATTATAACTTACTTTTAAAATTAACAAATAAATTTAACAAGCTGACACAAATATAAATAGGCCTGACAAAACACAACAATGAATTCATAATTGAAAGAATGAATAAATAACACAATATTAGAATACAATAATTATGTATTTATTCTACTTTGTTTGAAACTTCTGGATTGTTTATTCATTTATAATATAATATATTATATATAATATATATATATATATATACTATTGTTTACTTTGTCTGTTTATAACAATCCTTAAAAAAATTACTTCAATATATCTATGGCTGTTTCATCTTCAAAAGACATTTTCATTGGCTTGGTCATTGTCACAGACACAAATTACACATAACTATTATTATTTGAACACAAACATATTACACAACGTAAAGTATATATATATATATATATATATATATATATATATATATATATATTTAGTCACACTTTAGTCATAATGTTTAAATAATATATTTCTGGATCTCTACACATCCTACTATCTAGATCACAATGTGATTATATTACTTTTGCACATCATATACATATAGGCCTACATAAACAATACTTATTTGACATATATACTATGCACATCAAATCACTATAATAAAATAATATATTGCCAGAGCTCTGTGGTTCCATGTTGACACATTGGTTAATATTAATATCATAGTAAAACTGGCAAACATAATATTATCCTTCTTGCCTCCTCTCCACAGCCAACAATGACCATCATTACTATATTTTAGGTCATGTTTTACAACATCAGAGGAATTAAAGTAATATGCACTGACTGCAAGTTATTTCACATTTAACCTGACTTTTTCCATTTCGTGCTCTGTTAAGTTTGATAAGTAGAGTTTACGAATTTTAAAATATACCACCAAAACACTATTTCAGGGAAAACTTCATACAGTTCACCAATAGTGAACAGCCTGTTTTAGTGAATATGTTTTCTAACTTCGTTAAATCCTCAGTGATGACATTTGGCCATTCGAATTATGAGTTATTATGAACATCAGTTCTTCCTTCATTAAACAGCTTACACCATTTAGCCATATTTTCTTTTTTCAAATAACTACTTCCCCATATACTTTCACAAGTTGTTGATAAATTTCCACAGGACAAATTCTTTTTATGCATCACAGTGTGCACTTCACAATTAGCATAGGCCTATATGATGGACAAAGTGTTTTATAAAATAATATAAACAACCACCTATACAGAGACTTAACATGCTCTGGTGGGACTTTTAGAGAGTACCTGACCTTGAAACTGTTCTGGTCTGTGGTTATGGTGCACAAACAGTTCTTACTTAAAAAATTACACTCCAACACAAATGATGAAAAATATCTGAATAAAAACAGTAGTACTAAAACACTGTTTAAAATGTCTTTAAAATAGACAAAATGTAGATACTCCTTTTGAAATCTTTTAAAATTATTATAAGTGAGATAAACTTCTTTTTTTTTCTTTTTTTTTTAAACATTGAAATATGTGTAAATTTTGAATTCTTCTTAGCTGAAATTTAGATTTTTCAAGTGCTTCAAAATGGATTTTTGATAGATTTAATTGGTTTAAGTCCTGATAATGGAGGGTAATTCCCTTGGATCATAGTGGCTCTGCCTCCACACTTCTTTCATTCAAATTCCCCCTCACCCATATTATTTATCAAGTTACGTTCATTGTTAAGTTTCTGACCTTAAAAATTTACCTTATAGAGAGCTTCATTTGGCAGCCATGCATTTGAAATGGATACGGCTCTAGTGTCAGGACATAGACGCACTGCTGTATCCAGACCTTCTTCTTTTACATATTCTGCAGTAGAAGTGAGAGAAGTTAACTTTAGTTGTGTTGGTGCAATACCTGGAACTTGACTTACTCGTGTTCCAGCTCGTGATAGTAGGCAAGATTCTATATGAGCATCCCAGACTTCTACTTGTTCCAATGCCTGGATGAAAATAAACAATTTCATAATCCTAAATTTCTGTTTGAATAAACTAATAATAATAATTTGATTATTAGATTGTTCTTGGGAAATATTGAGGAAAAAAAATCGTAAAATGGTTAATTTTTTTATTAGTATTATGAAATTCTACTTTTATATCACCATCAAACTTTATTACAGAAATATATTTCTATAAAAAATAAGTTATTGTAAGCCACTTGCATTGTAAGATCCAGAAACAGAACTACAATCCTAATATGTAAAATATATTGCATATCTCTATAAAAACATCAAAACCATGGACGAAGCGTCTGATCTTCTCTGGATTCACCGATGACCAGAGAAAACATGTAAAGCATTTTTTTATTGTAGTTTATAAGAGTATTAGTGTAACATCTTACTATGAGAGAAAAACATGTAACACATATTCAAAAACCTGAAAAAGAAGCAAGATGAACGCAATGGAATCGCCAGTTTCAGGCACGCCTTGAGACTTGATCTACACTTGCTAATGTGTCCACTCCCTCTACTTTTAAAAGGCATGCTGTTAAGCAGCACGGTAAATTGCCAGAATTAGAGATTCCATGGTTCGGTTTCGCTCTGCTACTCTCGGGTCTGCTTCGGATTGATCTGTCCATAACCAACCACTATGACCAACTGCACCTGCGCCTTCAGTACGCCTGGCAACTTTAATAACATTGTAAAGAAATTATGTCCGTCTTGACAGTGTTTTAGCAACATTGTTGGCTCGTCACTGTCAGTGCATCAACATTTGCCATACACTTGTTTGTTGTTATGATAGGTGATGTCAGTGTGGGGGTGAGTGACCTACTCGGTACGCGTGCATTTTACAATGTGCATTCTTCAGCGTGTTCGTTGTAAGTTTTTCTGCCCTTAAGTGAATACACACGTATAAGAGGTCTGCTCAGACAGAATACCGCTTAAGTAGCCTTGCTATACTGTCAATTGAAGAAGAAATGCTGGAGACGTTAAGAAAAAAGGAGGAAGAATTCTATGACGCGGTAATAAAGAAGTTCTCCACTAAAACCAGGAGGGTCAAGTTTTTGTATAAATAAGGTAAGATATTTGACATGTTTTAATTTTCCGGTCTTCAGAAAACTATGTTGGTTGCTTTTACTCTATTAAATGAAACCTAGGCCTACTTAATATTAGCTCTTTCTTTAACTACCAGGTATTTAAGGGGTAGTCCCTAATGTACAGAAACATTTCAATATTGGGTTAACTTTAAGCTCATATTTCAACACCTTCAAAGGCTTAAAAATGCAGTTTTACAGGGGTTACTTATTGAAAATTTTAATAAGTAACCCAGACCCCCCCCGGAGCCAAATCGCCAATCATAGATGACTAGAGAATTCTGTCACGCTTCGCCCCTGTCAATAACATTTCTATTTCATTCAAATTATTTGGCTACATCTTTTCGTGCCCAGGTCAACTATTTAAACATATATATATATATATATATATATATAACTCATTGGACATCATATCCAATAAAACATATTTAACACATAATTGCTCACATATTGCTCACATCAAGTCAATATAATAAAATTGACAAAGTTCTGTGGTTCCATGGTGACAGGTTAGTTAATATTAGTGAACTGCTGTTTCTCTTATGTGTTATGTGCTTTGTCTTATGGAGAGAATTGTCATTATCAGCAACATCTTCATGTTCAAATAAAGTCATATATGCAGGTAAAGGTAACACTCCGTCAATAAATCTCTTGATATTTCAATCTCCCCCACAACTATCACAAGATCAGATAACCATTTCTTATTTTGTTTAGAAAACAGTACCAATCCCCTGACCAACAACAGACCAATCTCCACCTTAAGGTCATTTCTGTTTATCTAGATGAGTACTCATCCTCTTGGATCATTAGTCTCCTAAGAAGTCTACAATCTGTCCGTTGATTCCGCCTATCTTAGTGTTCTTTACAAACTCATCCTCCCCTCAGGGGCTCACTAATACTGAATATTTGTATAGCAATCCCGAGGTACCCAGCTGGATCTATACCTTGCTTCATGTAGTCTTGTGTTAGATCCCTCTCTTCCATCTTTTCTATCATGTTTTTTTAACCAACTCTTGTTCACTTTCGTCCCTGACATAAAGGCTAGGGATCAGGTATTTTATGCTCTTTTCTTCTTTTTCCCAAGGCATTGATGACTGAAAACTGTTTATTAAAAAAAACAAGCTCATCCTACAAGTAGTCTCCTGCACATAGCTTCTAATATAATTGGCATTCTGGGTTGTCTGCTCTCTTAGGCAAGAGTGCATCCATCTTTGCCAGCTTGTTTGCGTTTTCATTCCCATATACTACAGAGCGGTCTGGAGTTCAAAACAGACTCATCTTGTTCCTTCCCTTTAATATGTTGAATATCCATTTCCACTTATCCACAAGTAAGATTCCAACCCATCTTCTTCAATTAAGTGGTCTATCCATTTTACACGTCAGCCACAAGGGCTTATTGTGCTCCCAAATAGAAATAGATGATTTGATGCCAGTAGAATTTAAAAGCTGAATGAATTTCAGAATCTTCCTGACAATGTTGTTTTGAGCAATTGTCTGACCTTTAGTCATAGATCAAGGGTCTCAATTCTTTCTAATAGAGATATTTGCATTAAAAAAATCAGGTGTTTTGCAGTTTTCTCGAATATACTCATCCTCACTGTGCATTCATTCGAACTAATCTCAGCATGTCCGGGAATCCAGTTAAAATGTGTATTTTTTTCTCTCCTGACAGTGGATAGATCAGGGAGAGCCAATTGAATGGCCTGCTAGGTCACTTGACCTGTCTGCTTTATATTACTTTTTTGGAAGCTACTTAAAAAACAATGTTTATAAAACTATATGCCAAATGACATCAATAACTTATCACAGTGAAGATTACTTGAAGCGGCAGAAATCCTTCTTGAAATGCTACAGAATGTTATTTTACTACAATTACATAGCTCATTGCCAAACTGCAGAAGCAAAACAGTTTGTGCTTTTATTGTAAAAAGAACAAGATAAATTTCCATAAAATATCAAATTTCAACCTCTATACACCTGAGAAGGGAAAAACATATTTCAATTTATTTTTTATGCTACTTTAAGGTAACACAAAAATACTTGCTTTTTTATAAGCATAACAAAAAGTCAAAATGCTTAAAATAATCAGTTTTATGTTTCCGTACAAATAAAATTTGATTAAATAATGTTATACTACCTCAAAAATATTATCAAAGTCAAAGTCCCTGAGATTTGGTAAGGACTGAAGTACCACTGTAGCTCCCGTAGATGTTACCCAAGTTTCATTAACAGAAAGTCGTGCAAGTTTCTGACATCGACGTGTTCCATCTTCAGCAACACAAAGTTGTATCAACCCTCTGTCTGTAATTGGTGTTCCAGAAACATTGAGATCAACCAGTTGCTTACAATGTTCACCAATTTGACCCATTACCTATAACACAGTTAGAAAAGAAAAAGAAAATTTAATATAAAGAATACAAGAAAAATATGGCAATATGAAAAAAGAATATGAAGGGTGTGGCATATTAATCAAAATATATACCAAACATATGTGCCAGATCTCAAGTAAATAAAAATTATAATTTGTGAATAAATTGTCATATACACACATTATTTTTATTACTCCCACAGAACAAAAGGGGAAACTGCTTACATGTTCAGTATTTAATGTATATAAATGTTAAATCCTTCAACTATAGTAAGAACCACTAGTAGTATTAGGTTGCCAGATATCAAATAGAACAAAAACAAACCGGTATATGTAACTGACAAATTGGTAGCCTCGAGCAGGCTCTGGAACCTTTCTTGTGAAAGGGATTTCATAATTGATGTTGTTGTTTTGTGGTTTATGTTTTCGTAATTACGATTTTTGTGTTTGATATAATATTGAATGTGTGCCATATTTGAATGTTTATTTTATTTCATTTATTATTAAGGTAAATAATAACTCACATGTAAAATTTCACAAATCAAGATATATTGTGACATCTGTTTCGTAATTAAGCATCTTCAGACAACTATGAACTAAAATTTACAAAATACAACTTAAGTGGATTTCTTAATCATACTAAGAAAGTGGGTATTATTTAATAGATATTATTTTATTTTAAAAACAGAAAATAATGATTATTAAATGGTATTCAAATCAGATGTTAAGAATAAAAATAATTACTGTAAGATACAATTGATAGGTGATATTAGTTGTAACTGTAGGGCATTTAATAACAAATAAAAATGGTGTAAAAATTGATTTTTATTGTAGTAGTTATCTAGGGAAGTTGCTAGTTAATAATAAAGATAAAAGAGAATTATTAGATAATAGTGGTGTATACAAAGTAAATTATAATAAATGTAATAGGGAATACATAGGTCAAACAGGTAGATTGTTTCAAACTAGAATTGTTAAAAAACATGTACATTGTTAGAAGTATGGTAAAACACATTCAAATTTCGCTAACCATTTATTAGATTCTGGTCATAGTTTTGATCTCACTGAAAATGTCAAAGTTTTTCATATTGAACAAAAAAGTAGAAATTAAATTACTTAGAAGTTTTATAAATCAACAGATCTGTTCTCAATTGTCATGCTTCCAACCTCAATGAACAAGTGTTAACCCATTGTCACACATTCTGTCAGGTCATTTACCTTCTCAGGTAGTCCTGGCTTCCTTGCATTCCATCCCCCACTTTCTTATATGTGTGACTTATACTTGTGATCACAAAAATACATTATACTAAAATAGGTCAACAAATCAAAAAGATATAGATTAATCACCGTCTTTATTTTAAGTTTAATAAAATAGGTCGACAGTGCTCTCTGTAGCCCGCAATTACCAATAATCTGACTACTTGCATCTGAAGCTTTGTACTAATTTTACTACTATTGGCCCAAAGAAAAAGACCATACCTGATTATACTTTCTTGAGACTTCAACTCAGTATGACTATTAACAATTGTAGTGTCATCCGCAAATGACAAAACAAAAGCAGGTATATTACATGACAGATCATTAACATGTACCAAAAAAACAAAGTGGCCAAAATATAGACCTGAGGTACACCATGTTTAATTAATTTAAGACTAGAAATCATACCATTGATGGTTACTGCTTGCTTCCTAGATTTAATTAATTTGAACTCAACAACTATAATACTATAATATTTTAGTTTGTCCAGTAAAGTATCATGGGATACAGTATTAAAAGTATCACATAACATTGCTCGAACCAATCCTTTACCCTCTAGAATTTCCAATACATATCTAACAACTTGTATTCTTCCCAGAACGAAAACCATATTCCTGATTGTTAAAGATATTTTATTTCCAAAGTAGATACCTAACTGGGAGTTAATTATTGACTCTAATATTTTTGCAATAATTGGGATTACATGATATAGGCCAATAACTATCAGGATTTGATACATTCTCTTTTTTATATATAAGAGTAACCTTTGACACTTTCAAAGCTTGCAGAAAAACATCAATTTTAAAGCAATTGTTTATACAATATGTTAATGGATTTGCTAGGTATGCTATAGTTTCTTTTATAAAATTATTGGTCTTGCCATAGTAATCCTTAGTAAAATTATTTCTAAATTTTGTTGACAACTTTAATTACATCACTTTCGGATAGTTCAGTACAAGCAAATTTAGTGTCGGCACCTTGTATTTACTTAAAAACTGATAGGATGTAATTTTACGAAGTTTTATAGTCTTTGTTATTTCATCCGTTATATTTACAAAATAGTCATTAAAAGTGCTTGAACATATAGGAGTTACAGATGCAACTATATTAGAATTATTAAATTCAATAGACCATGCAGCCTTCTGTTGTTACTGGACAGTTCTGTGAAATTAGCGCTAGCTACTGTCTCAGCTTCAAATATAGCTTTTTTGTAGGAGTTTCTATAGTTTAATATAATTATTTTTATTATTATTAGATTTAATGCTATTGTAAATATCATAGAGGCACAATACTCTCTTTTTCATTACCACAACGTTGTTAGTAAACCATTTTGTTTTGTTTCTTTTTAGCTTTAATGTTGGATAAGTTAAAACTTTTGATTGGGACACAATCATTGAATATAACCAATATGCAGTTAAAGAAGGAGTTAAACAGATCAATAGGACCAACCGTAGACATTAAATCAAAAAGGAAAGGATCCCAATCTACTAGTTTTAAAATCATTTTCATTTTGTCTATGCCCGATTCAGTTAGGTGTCATCTGTTACCTAAATCCTTAGTTATTCTAGTATTAGAAGAATTATTTAATTTCACGATATGATACAATACTTAAATAAATACAACTTTATGGTCAGATAATACTGGTTCTGTAACTCCTACTCTACAATAATTCAGGGGAAAATTAATGATTTTATTATCTAAGCAATAATTTTTACATCTAGGCAGAAGAATTGTACAATGGAAACCAAAAGTTATCAAGACATTCTTAAATCAAGCTATAACATGTAACAATTTAAAAATTATATAACCTTAATATTTCATTTATAAAATTTATGTTACTTTAAAAAATGAAAATGTTGAATTGAATCTTACTATTAAATTTAAAATTTGCACAGATTTATGGGCGCCAGATGTATTAACATCAATTTTGAATAATAAAAAAAAAAATTGACTCTAAATATTAATAATCTTGGGTGCGAGTTCTTTCCAAAGTGTACTCTCAGTGATTTTGGTCATTTGAAATGAGAACACTTGCTTCTGAAATTTTAACATGAGTTTATTTAGAAACAAACAAACAAGATTATTACATTAAATAAATTGATTATAAATAACATCCTACCAAATTACTTTAGTATATTCTTCAACCTTTTAGGAAGGTGTATACTTTGTTAAAAAAAATGAATGACTTTAAATTGCGTTGCAACGGAAATTATTTTTTTAAAAAGAACAAAAAAGGATAAACAGATCAAAATATCTGTTATTTAATTATTACTTTACTTTAAATTGAATATAGAATTTAAATTAATCAACCTTTGTTGATTTGGTTCTACATAAAAATTCTTTATGTTAATTATGAAATTATATCAAAAAATTATCTTTAACAAACATGAGATAAATTCTATTTTATGTTATACAGAAATTACAATTTTATGTGTTGAATAACACATTGTTACCAGTTTCAAGATATTTACAACTTGCAGACATGTGGTTCTAATGACGTAGCAATGCTCAAACGTTCTCTGTAGACGCTGCATCCGAATCCACTTTCATCGGTCAAACTAAAATGCATTTTATAATTATATAACAAGTTTATTAGTTCTCTTTTGCATTTAGAATTGTTCATCAATTAGCCGATGACACGATGTCACGATGTCACGAGATACCGTCATTGTTCTTTCTACATAACACGATGCTCAAAATATAAGTCTTTGTCCATTTATTAAAAACTATTTGTTTTAAGAAATACTCCGTTATACTGTTCAAAATCACTTTTATAAAATTATTTTGATGCAGATTGTATCTGACATCATTAATATCCTTGTCCAACACTTTCATCAACTTCCGAAACACATTTCTTAAAAATCTCTCTAAAATGAAACCACATCTTACCACCTCAAGATTCCAACTAAGACTGTTTTTTATACAAACTACCACAGGTCTGATCACTACAGATCCCAGGATAAGACTCTAAATTAAATAAATCACATTTTTTAACAAAACGTTTTTATATAAACTTTCATAGGTCTGACTTCCTCAGATCCCAAACTAAGACTGTCTGAAATCACATGGTTTTCTCTACTTCCTTTCTCCCGGCTATCGCTGCGTAAGATATACTCAACTAATGTTATATTCAAAAACTACTCACTTCATAAAAGTGTTCAAACACATCATTTTACAAAACACATTATTTATAAACACTTTCTATCATTAAATTATCTTAAAAACTATACATCATTATTTATTTATGTTTGGAAATCTATTTTAATTATGAATTTACTCTGTTTAACATTGAAAATCATTAGTCACGCTTTTGACTCAAGTCACCCCACTACGATTAACCGCGATTTTAAAATATTTAATTAAACCAAACTCTTCTAGGTATTACAAACATTATTATTAAATCTAACACCTAAGTTAATATCTCCACATATAATTATACTTTGAAAACCTTAATGACAAGTAAGTTAACAACTCCTCCATCTGCTCCATAAAATAACCAAAATTACTATTCAGTGTTCGATACAATTTTTAATTCCTTTAACATTATAGCCGTATACTCAAAGTCCAATTCATTAGGTTCGATGCTTAATATCAATTTACCAAATTTGAATTTTGGAGAAACAAAGATACACACTCCGCCATAGTTAAACTGTTCCTACAGAATTGGTTACCTAACATATATTCACATAAAGTTATACCAGTTATAGTGTTATTCATCATCCAATGTTCACTGACACAAACAATATCAAATGTTTCTTCATTTAGATAAGCATCCAATTCATGAATTTTGTTACCAATTCCTTGAACATTTATATGAAAAATAGTTAACTTAGTCTCAATAGTACAAATTTTAATAAAGGTACCATTTACTCCCATTCCCATTAAAACAACTCATCCAGTGTGTAACTACACTGGTACCCTACCAGAATTGGGGTATTCTAATATTTCAACCTACAACCTGTGAAACCTTTCAATCGTTGATCAACTGATTCTGAAATAAATATTCCTTGAACTAAAGTGCAAGCCGTGAAACTTAATTACTTATATCACTTTTTAATGTAGTAAGTAGTATGTCAGCTTGAGTTTGTATATTTCAAAAAACAAACCCAAAAAAAAAGGTATGAAACAAAATCATAAATAGAGGGGTGGTGTTGCTAGCAATCTTTCGGGTCTCAGTCCCTTTTCTTTAAATAAGTCATGACTTTAAATTTGTTTTTCTCTCTTCATTTAAAAAAATAATAGTAATAATATTCATATGCTTGATTTAGGTAAGCCTTTTTTATTAATTTATCAAAATTAAAGATTAAATTAAAAGTTGTCAAAAGAGTAAATAAAACTTTTTTTTTTAATATTGTACATTTTAATTTTGAAAATATAAATTGTAATAGTAAATTGTCTGGCTGATTCAATCAATTTTGTTCTTTGAATTTCATGCTAACAAATTTTGTTGATATATAGTTTATAAGTATGTATAAATAATATATGTATAATATGTATATATATACCCAAAACTTGGACCAGTATTACTATACAAAGAAAAACCAATTTTTTTTTTTTTTTTACAATTTTATATATAAATCTTTTGATTCTTGATTTGTAAGGTGAATTGCAAGTGAAAACAGATTTATAATTTTAATTAAAAGAAATTTGTTCTCAGAAAGTTATTGAAAGTATAAATTGAAACTATGGTTATTATTTCTCTCTCTCTCTCTCTCTCTCTCTCTCTCTCTCTCTCTCTCTCTCTCTCTCTCTCTCTCTCTCTCTCTCTCTCTTAAAAGACCTTAAAAGATGAATTAGTGTCGTTACGAGCTATAAATGAAAAACTCGAAATTAATTTATTAGATCGTCACGATGAATTGGCTCAGTATCAGAGACGTAATAATTTAAGAGTCTTCGGGATTGCCGAGGACGGAAGCGGTGAGACAGACGAAAAAATAATTAAATTGTTTAAAGAAAAATTGCATGTTGATCTCCCCATTAATGCCATTGATCGGTCTCATAGAATTGGGCGCAAAATGGACCCTGATAGTGACGGCAGAATACAACCGAGAGCTATTATTGTTAAGTTTGTTAGCTACAGGGACCGTAGAACGATATTTGATAAAAAAAAAATGTTAAAGGGAACAGGTATCACTATTCGGGAAGATTTGACCGTTCGGCGTCTTACTGTTTATAAAAAAGCTGTAGACACTTTTGGCTTAAGAAATGTATGGACAATGGACGGCCGTGTGTCTTGGATAGATGAGCAGGGGAAGCGTGGTACGGCAACAACAGTTGGAGCATTTAATTAATCAGACTTATTTAAGACTATTATTACTTTTAATTAATGGAAATTATTATTATTAGTGAAGTGTATATTTATATGTATAGAAATATTATTTATCAGTCTGTTCGAATCACCCCCTCCTTCATTTAAAATTATCATTATGGACTGTTACATTTATAATATGTCTAAGTAGTCTTTTGTTCTACATTCTTGCCCGTTTTGCAGTTGCTATTGAGTTACTTATTTATTTATTTTTAAGAGTTTATTATTGTTTTTTCTCTCTGCTTAGACTCCATTGTAAAATTTTGCTATCATATGTTATATTCCTTGATTGCCCTGGTAATTTTTATGTGCTTCCTGGGTCTATATCTGACATTTTGATTCTTATCACTGTATTGAGTATTTAGTTTTATCTTTAAATTTATTTTTGGTTAATCATGATGTTGATGTCCGTATGTATATAGTGTTTATAGGAGTAGATAATGCACCACTTATAAGTGGAATGTTTTATTTTGTATTATTTGAGATATTTTATATTTTTTATTCATTTTATATTATTATATATATTATTTTTTTAGGTATGATTGTGTGTGAATGTGATATTATACTTTGTACATTTTCCTGTCACATGTCGGGAGGGGATGCTAATGTAAGTTTTATATTGGTTTCCCATGAATGACAATAGTGTTGCTGGACGGGCTGATGTGAAATATAATGTCCATCAGTCTCTCTCACAACAGATTGCTCCTTACCCCAACCTAGTAAAAATTGCGCACGTCAATGCTCAGTCTCTGAGAGGTCATATTGATGAGTTTCGGGAGATATTTCAGAATCTAAATTTTAATGTAATACTCGTATCTGAATCTTGGTTGAAACCAAAAGTTATTTCAGCTGATGTTTCATTATATGGGTATACTCTTTTTCGAAATGATCGTATACATAGGAATGGCGGGGGGTGGCAATCTATGTCAAGTCAACAATCATGAGTAAGCTCCTTTATTGTTCTGATCAGCAAAACTTAGCCAGACCTGAATTCATGTTTATTGAACTTAAATTGTCGGGGGCTAAAATCCTCTTGGGGTTGTGCTACAGACCACCAAAAATTGGTTATTTATCTGAATTTGAAACTGTGCTGTTGGATTTCATGTCATCATACACGCATGTTATTGTTGCGGGCGACTTTAATACTGACTTACTGGGACCTGAGACATTCGACTCAACATTTTTGATAGATATGTTCTATACTTGCAATATGCATATATTACCGTTTAAAGCCACACACTTTACGAATACTTCTGCCACTCTTCTGGATATTATGGCTGTAAGTGACTTATCACATACTGTACATCATGGACAGATTCCTGTCCCAGGACTATCCTCACATGATCTTGTATACTGTGTGTATGCTATAAAAATTGCAAAGTCACCACCTAAATTAATCTCGTATAGAAATTTCAAAAATGTTAAACTAGATGTTTTCTTGACTGATGTTGCTGCTAAGCCTTGGGATGCAATAAATAATTTCAATAATATTGACGAAATGGTAGAAGAATTTAATAAAATGTTATTAGATATTTACAATAAACATGCCCCTATTGTAACTAAACGTATAACTAAGCGTCCAGCTCCCTGGATTTCGAATGCAATTCGACTATTAATGAATCAACGTGATTCTGCTTACCGTAAATCGAAGAAAACAAAAAATATTAATGACATTGAGCACTATCGTGGCCTTAGAAACAAAGTAAAACAGCAACTACAAAATGCTAAAATTAGATATTCTTATACTTCTTTTAACAAAAACAAATCCTCTGCTGCTTTATGGCGTGGTATTAAAGGATTAGGTATAGGTAAAGTACAAAGTCACCATCCGGTAAATGTGTCAATTGAAGATTTAAATAATTATTTCGTAACTCCTTTAGCCACAGATAATGGGTCTATAAATGATTATATATTGACCTTACAAGGCCTCCATTGTCTATCAAATAAAGTTTTTAATTTCTCTCCAGTCTCAGAAATTGATGTCATTAAAGCTATACGTAGACTTACTTCTAATGCTGTTGGTGTGGATGACATTCCTATTGGTTTTATTAAAGGAACTATTGCTTTTACTTTGCCTGTTATTGTAAATTTATTTAACTTGTCGCTTACAACTGGTATTTATCCGCTTGTCTGGAAGTCCGCACTTGTCCGTCCTATTGGTAAAATATCCCAACCTTCGTGTTTATCTGATTTTAGACCAATAAGTATATTGCCAGCTTTATCTAAATGTCTAGAACGTATAGTGCAACAGCAATTGACTAATTTCCTCGAATCAAATAACATACTCAGTCCACTACAATCTGGATTTCGCACTGGAAATAGTACTACCACAGCTTTGCTTCAGGTAACTGATGATGTGAGGTTAGCAATGGATCGTAGAGAACTGACTATCCTAACTTTGTTGGATTTTTCTAAAGCTTTTGATTGTGTTAACCACTCATTGCTTTTGGTGAAATTAAGAAATATGGGTTTGGCGCCTATATGCATTGCATGGGTGGAGTCCTATCTTTCTGGCAGAAGTCAGTGCGTTAGTGTTGGTGATGATAGGTCAAGTTGGAGGGATGTCTGTAGTGGAGTTCCACAGGGCTCAGTATTGGGACCTTTGTTGTTTAGTTTGTATATAAATGATATTCATACTGTGCTGAATTATTGTAAATTTCATTTGTATGCTGATGATTTTCAAGTATATTTGCATTTTAAAATTGGTGATATTGATAGAGCAGTGGATAATGTAAATTATGATCTGAAAAATGTTTCATTGTGGGTTAAGAAAAATGGACTCTCGATTAACAGAGCTAAGACAAAGCCAATAATCTTGGGTTATTCTCGACTACTAAATAAAATAGATGTAACGACATTTCCTAGAATCCAGTTTGACAATCATTTTTTGGACTACTATGATAGAGTGAAAGACTTGGGACTAATAATTGACAGTAGAATGACTTGGAATGATTACGTTACTGAGACGTGTAACAGGGTCTTTGCTGGGATCCACTCTTTGAAAAAAATGCAAGATAGCTTGCCGCTCCAAATTAGAGCACTCCTAGTAAAGACTTTAATATTTCCTTACTTTTCTTATTGTGACACTGTAGTCAATGACATGTCTGTTGTTCTGGCTAACAGGTTGCAGCGGGCACAGAACTACTGCGTGCGATTTATTTTTGGCTTAAAACGCGATGCTCATGTAACTCCTTATTATAAAGAACTTAATTTTCTAAAACTTAACGATTTCCGATCATTTCATATTTTAATTATCTTAATTAATATAAGTTTTTAATCGGTCCTAAAAACTGGAGTGCCGAATTACTTGGCAGAAAAGTTTGTTTTCACCTCTGATATCAGTGCAAGGAGCACTAGAAGAGGTTCCACTTTGCTTATGATACCGCTACATAGAACTGTTATGTTTAATAAATCGTTTACTGTGTCCGCTTGCCGCTTGTGGAATTTACTTCCAGAGTCACTTAAAACTGTTGACAGTCGTGTCCAGTTTTCAAAATTACTTAAGACTTTCTTTTTGAATAGAATGGATTTGGTGTCCTCGTCCCTGGGTGTGGCGGAATAGTGTTTTTTAATTTTTTATTTTATTTTATTTTATTATTTTTTTTTGTTGTAATAAGTGTGAATGATTGAAATAAGTATTTGTTACTTTCTTTAGCTTTTATGTAGTAATAATAGTGATTTTTAATTATGTGGTGTCTTTTTTAAATGTTATTATGTATGAATGTGCTTGTGTGTATGTGTGATTGTATTTATCTGTATCTACAAGTGTAAGCTACAGTATTTCATTTTATTTTATTTTTGTTTCTAAATTTTTAATTTTATTACATTGTTTAAATTTAAATTTGTTTATTTTTAGTTTATTTTAAGTTATAACTTTCATTTTATCACTTTAAATTTAAGATTGTTACTTTTTATTTTATTTTAAATTATTAATTTCATTTTGTAGCTAATTTTAAGTTTGTTAATTTTTTATATTATCTTAGTTATTTTTAATCGATTTAAATTTTTTTGTTATTATCAAGTTATATTTTATATTTTTATATAATATGTTGTTATGTTGTATGGGGTTAGGTGGTAGAGAGGACTATACAGTCCTAACCTCGCCCCTAAATAAAGGCAAATCAATTCAATTCAATTCAATTCAATTCAATTCAATTCTCTCTCTCTCTCTCTCTCTCTCTCTCTCTCTCTCTCTCTCTCTCTCTCTCTCTCTCTCTCTCTCTCTCTCTCTCTCTCTCTCTCTCTCTCTCTCTCTCTCTCTCTCTCTCTCTCTCTCTCTCTCTCTCTCTCTCTCTCTCTCTCTCTCTCTCTCTCTCTCTCTCTCTCTCTCTCTCTCTCTCTCTTAATAAATGCTTAATAAATTAAAAGTAAATGAAGGATTAAAATTTAATTTAATTTAAATTTAAATTTAATTTTAAACAGTTATTTTTTGGGGGGAATTGAACATGTGCTCTAAGAATTGTCCTAACAGGAAAATAGAGATTCAACAACTTATGTTAGACAAGTTTTTTTACTCGTTCACTTCTTAAAACTTGTATAACTACTTTCTTTTAAATTTTTAACTATTTTTAAATCACTTCAAAAAACATACCATAAATTATTTCAAATTAGACAAATATTTAAAAAAGTATAATAAGAGAAATTAGGATGCATTAGTATGCATTTGAAGTTTTGTACCTTTTTTGATGAAAACAGGATTCTTTAGTATATGGTAGTCAGGAGCAGGAAATACAATCTTCTTGGAATTTACTATGATTGCAATAAAATTTTAACAATCTTATTTACTTTGCACTCATTACTACAGCACTGAACTTCTACATTTCACTGATCTTGCCTCTCTTAAATTGCTCATTGGACTGACCGAAATTTAAGGCTAAGCCGTTCTCTAAAATCATTGTGTCTTTCTAACCCATGTACCGTCACATGTAACAACCTAGCATATTGATGCTATTATAGTTATACTAGTGCTCAGCTTTGGTGTCGAAAGGACAATATTTTATAAGGGGAGGGGAATTTTATGAATGCTACAAATTGAATGAGCAACTTCTTAAAATTACCGTATCCGGTCGCCATATCATAAGTAGGGTTATTCTTTCAGTTTCAGTGACAGATCTCAATCACAAAATGCACAGCTTCAGTGTTAACAAAATGTAATTTAAAAAGCAATGTACATTTTATAAAATTTTGCCTTCCTTTTACACACATTGACTGATTAAAGCTCAACATGTAAATGAAGTCTCCTGCCTGAACATTGAATCCTGAGTGACAAGAAATTTCAATGATAGGGAAAACAAGATAAACAGTGAATTGCCAGTAATGGTTTGAATTAGAACAGGAATGTCAATAACCACTTTCACTAAATTGCTGACATGTAAAGGTTAATGAATTTTCAAGACTACAAACTTTATTTCTTTGGTTCAAACGACAGGACTTAATTATTTAAACTTTTTTTCTCTAAGTCCAATGATGTGAATCAATTTGTAAAGTTTATAAATTTTAAAACGCTGCCATTTTGTTTAGGGTGAACCTTTTGAGGTTGTGTTTGCGGCATTGGATTTTACTACTAAAAACCTTTAATATAATGTACAACTCGATCTATGCAGTCATTTAAGATTTCCTTCTGACTCCTTGTAGGCCTCCCCCTTGATGTGATGAAAAAGTGATAGTTACTTGAAAAAACAGATTTTTGGGAATAATATTTATATACCAAGTGTTATTGCTTTATCTGTAATGGTTTAAAAAATATTAAATACAGATCGGACTTTTCAAACACACTGCATATATATATATATATATATATATATATATATATATATATATAATTATATAAGAATGTATAAATGTGTTTTTCTTTCAAATTAAACCACTTATGTAAACAGATAACTCAAACATGGCGGTGCAGGTACTACTTTTTGGTAAGTTAAATCTGAATATTTTTTGTTTGTGTTTTCATGCAAATTGAACGTGCATTCCTCTCACTTGTCTTATCGTAATTGTAGCCCAGTAGGGATTCAAATTTAAACTTTTCTCCCAAGGCTGTGAGTGATATTGCAAAGGCTAAATAAATATTGTTGAAAGTACAGTAGTCTTTTTATTTATTTAATTTACACTGTTATTATTAAGAATTGTCTGTAGCCTAATTCTTTCTTTTGTATAAATTCGTTAATTTATTTCTTTATAATTCCTATGTCATGATTTTACATTACAATCGCTAGCAATATTTTAGCAACAAATATAATTATAGTATTTTTGATACAATACTTTTTCAGTAAAAAAATTCGTACTCATATATGTCCTGAATAAAAGGTATTACATATTTAGATTTTTTTTTGTAAATGTTTGTTTATGTATACTCTTTAATGTTAACGTTTATGAATGCTCTTTAATGTTAACATACTTTTTTCTTAATAGAAAAGGCAGAATTGTAAATAACCAAATCACATCAGTCAAAGTGCTCTTATGGCATTTTCTACCAAGATGTTATAAGGCAGTAAGACCTACCTCTAGTCGCTTAAACAACCTGAGAATTGATCTCATTGATGTCTGTTTGATTCGCCCTCATTTAAGTGTTGTAAAACTTGTATCTCTCATCTGGTATACTCGAGAACTTTGAATTCAAAGACTTCTTGCTTGACAGTCTTGTCCCGCTCACCACACAGATAACACATTGCATCAGTACTATGGAAACCTATACCTTTCATGTATTCCGTTTGCTAAACACTCCATGCCCAGTGAATAAATATTTGGGCTTTCCGTAGTTGTACAAGCTTTGAGGTTAATCCATTAATTGGAACATCAACAACCTTATTTTGTATGGTGTTGTCAATAAAATTTCTTCCAATGAACACAGTTTTCTGATCTAACTTATTGCTAAGGATCTTACCTTATTCTGAAAAATCCTATAAACGCATTCTTGCCTATGAGTGGAATAGTATACCTCACTTTTCCATTGCCAGTAAAGCTCTGGTGTCGAAAGAGAAACTCATCTTGACCTACCCGCAGGCATGGATTTACCACTAGGCCCACTAGGCCCGGGCCTAGGGGCGCACGGCACCAAAGGGCGCAACTGTCATAAACAAATCGAAATTTTTTTTTTTTTTATTTACATTCAAAAAAATTAAAATTCTACTCATACTATTATTATACCGTGTTAATATTATTAGGCCAATTCTGACACAATTTTATGTGAGTTTACGTGAAGTGTGTAAATTCGCATTAGAATCGTCACACAAACACAACAAACTTTGTAGCGGAGGCGCCCTGCCCGGAGTTGCGAGTGCCTCTACTGGCTGTGGCTAGTGCTAGGTCGAGTCCAGGCGTAAGCGCCCTGTCGTCAACCCCGCCCCCGACATCATCCTTCCACGTTTCCACATTCCATCACCGCACGCGCCACTACCCTCTTGTCTGTCACCTGACCTGAACAGTTAATCAGTTGTCGAGTTGTCGTTGTCGTGGGTCGTTGAGCGTTGTCACTAGTCAAGTTACCCCGTGGTGTTTTTGTCACAGACAAGTGCTTTGTGGTTAGTCTTAAATCAGTGCTTTGTTCGCGTGTTTTCTAATGCTGATTTGCTGTTGTCCATTCAACTTTTACAGTGTGGTCCATGCGGCATTACTTTGTTGCCGCAAATAAATATTGTTTATTGTTATTATTGTTAAAGTAATCATGAGTGTTTAATAATGAGCTTTAAATCAAAGCCTAGTGGTGCAGAGTTTAGAAAAAGGCGCGAAGAAAAAGATGAGAAAAGTGAAAAGGTTATTAAAAATGTTCCTAAAATAACAACTTTTTTTTCGCGAAATGTTCGAAGTCAAGTTAGTAATGATGGTAACAGTGAAAATGTACAGGCTGTTTCCCATGACGCTTCTTACAGTTCTAACGTCGAAGAAGTTGCTTTTGAACCCGATCTTGTACCAGAACTTCAAAATAAATCTGCTGATGCTGAAGACGGAGTTCATGTAGAACGTGGTAGAGATAGTAAAGGCTTTTTCAGTTCCGACCCGGCTTTATGAGATGTAAGTGATGAACTAAGAGATTATATTTGTACCCAAAGTAGTGTAAAGCAAAATAGTGACTCCGATTTTAATGAATCTAAAAGACCGTACCCAGATAAAATTCGCTTTCTGTCTAAGAGTTTGTTTATGAAAAAACTTCAAAATGGAGAAACAAAAAACAGAGCGTGGATGGTTTATTCACCATCAAAAGGTTCCGTTTTCTGCGTTCCGTGTATGCTATTTGACGAGTCAGACAACAAGGGCGCATTTTCAAACGGATTCAATGACTGGAAAAATGCAAATCAACGCGTAAAAGACCATGAAAACAGTTTTAACCATAAAAACAGTTTAGAAAAACTAAAAATTAGGAGTTCTTTGAAAGGTCGTGTTGATGTTAAACTTACCGAAGCTCTAGAACTTGAAGTCCACTATTGGAGGGAGGTACTTAAGAGAGTGGTGGCAGCTGTTAAATATTTAACTGTGCAAGGGTTGGCTCTCCGAGGATCTGATGAACACTTAGATAAACTTAATAGTGGAAACTTCATTGAACTTCTGAAATTTCTAGCCGAATTTGACCCTTTTATGGCCGAACATCTACGTCAATACGGCGACCAAGGTTCGGGTAGTACGTCGTACATTTCAAAAACTACTTATGAAGAATTTATCGCCCTTATGGCAGAAGAAGTTAGGAACACAACTTTGAAAGAAGTTCAAGAAGCAAAATACTTTGGCATTGTATTAGACTCCACGCCGGACATTTCACATGTGGACCAACTTACCTTCGTAATTAGATATGTTGCTATTGATGGCATGCCGATTGAAAGATTTGTGTGTTTCGTGCCCAATGTTGGTCACAAAGCAGAAGAGATTATGAACACAGTATTGGGCCTTTTTGAAAAATTTAATTTGGAAATTTCCAATTGTAGAGGCCAATCATATGATAACGCCGCGAATATGTCAGGCATTTACTCTGGAGTTCAAGCTCGCATCAAACAGCTCAGTCCTCTGGCGGAGTATGTACCTTGTTCTGCGCATTCCTTAAACTTAGTAGGCTCATGTGCAGCTGAGTCATGCAAGGAGGCTGTTTCCTTTTTTGGATTGCTCCAGGAGCTGTATAACTTTTTTAGCGCTTCACCACATAGATGGACTGTTTTGACGAGAAACTGTGCATTAAAATTGCAAAACCTTTCAAAGACTCGGTGGTCTGCTCGTCACAACGCCTGCCGAGCTGTTAATGAAAGCAGAGAGGGCATTTTAAAAAGTTTAGATGAAATTGCTAGTGACTGTGACGAGAGGCCCTCCACAAGAGATGAAGCCAGGGCTATAAATGAAAAGCTAAGTTCCCTTGAGACAACCATTATGGCAGCACTGTGGGGCTCAATTCTGGAAAGGTTCAATAAAGTAAATGTAAAGCTGCAGTACGAAACCACAGATCTAGGGAAAATTGTTGCCTATTACGACTCTTTGTGTGGTTTTCTTCTAGAAGTAAGGAACAACTTTGATGACCTGGAACGATCAGCGAAAGAGAAGTGTAGTAAAGAGTATGTGGCTGATAATCGGCGCAAAAGGAAGTTACCTACTAAGTTTGGTGAACATGGTGGTCCTAGCAGTGATGTTCAATTTACAGGGTCGGAGAACTTCCGCGTTAACACTTTTAACTGCATATTGGGCTCCCTATACTCTGAAATTAAGAAACGTGAGTGTAAATATTCTGATCTTCACAATAGGTTTGGTTTTCTTGAAACTATCAAAAGTCTTGAGGCATCTGATATCACCAAATGTGCAAGAGAACTATTGAGTGCGTATCCCGAAGATCTTGAGCCTGTTGTTGTGGACGAGTGTTTACATTTAAAAGCATTTTTGTTGAAAAACACTCAAAACGAAAATAGAAGACTAAGCATGACTGAAATTAGCAAGGTTTTGCATAATTTTGACATGATTGATGTCTATCCTAACATTGTCATTGCTTTAAGAATGGTTCTTAGTACTCCAGCCACTAACAGTCGTGTGAAGAACTACCTAAGATCCACAACTAGCCACGACAGATTGACATCATTAGCCCTGCTCGCCATCGAGGGGAGACTAACTCAAACGATTTCCTACGATGACATCATAGACAAATTTGCTCGAAAGAAAGCAAGAAGGAAGGCTTTATAAGGTATTATATATTTGTATTGTTAACGTTTTATGTATTATATATTTGTAGTTTTTATTTCTAAATAAAATTAATTGTTCACTTGGCTCAAAGAGTTATTATTTTCATTTGATTGGCCCTGAATTCGATTGATGTTACTTCGTTACTTGTAATATTAAATATTAATTACCTTTTTCAATTCTGTTTTGTGTTAACCCTATGGGGCGAAACCTGTAGTGCTAACACAAAAACAAAACTTGAAAAGGTATTTAATATTATAATTGTTATAAATAATCAAAGAATTATCTTTAAATAAATCATTAGTTTGCTGTTAACAAGTATTTATTTAAACATGGTGCAAAATGAGATATTTATTCTTTATTTTTATTATATAAAATAAATAAACATTTCATTTTGCACCATATTAAAATGAATACTTGTTAACAGCAAACTAATGGAATCTTAATTATTTATTTATATTTATTAACTATCAAGAAATTTTATTTCAGACAACAAAATCCTTCTATCATTGTTTTTATGGTGGGTGGGGGGGGGGCGCCAAATCTATTCGGGCCTAGGGGCGCTGTAATGGTAAATCCGGCCCTGCCTACCCGTCTGTTAAGATGTCTATGACAATTCTAAACCAACTACGATTGAATTTCGTACGCATCTACTGCTTTAAGTGCTGCTTGGCTATTAGAGAAAATATAAAGTGCTGGTTCCTATAAAGTATTTCAATATTTATATGTATATATACCAGAAGAGCATACCCCTCTGCTTGGAACCCTGTGCTAAGGCTGCCTTATTGATAATTAAATTTACATTTGGTCTTATCCTGTATATGCCACATCTCTCTGAATCAAAGATTCATCAGAGAACTATAGTAGACTTATTGTTAGGATTGAGTATAGTGAGTCTGCCCATGCAGACTATCTTCTATAGAGATAGTAAGTATTTAACAAAACTAAACTTTTTAACTATTATAACTATTATGCCAGATATCATTAAGAGAGGTCAAATCCAGGCTCTAGAGTAAAATCCTGGCATTGTCTTAGTTCTACTAACCCAAAGACCAGCATTTGCATTTGACACACAACTAACTGGGGGGTCTTTATTATTGTACTTCTAAAGATGCCAGATTGAGTAAAGTTTATAATGTTCTAACATACTTAGTTTCTGGCATGTGATTAATTCTTTCTAGCTCCAGCATCTAAAACTACACATGAAGATCACACACACCAGAACAGCAACTTTGCAATCCCACACCGTACTGGTTGGTTTTTAGAGTCACCCTGTTTATAAGTCTCTCTCTTAACAGCAAACATTCATGGTTTTGATGGTTTCCACTACTTAAAGGTATCTAATAAGTCTTACCTCATCAACAGTTAGCGTCATCCTTAGGTCCAAAACAACCAGAGTATTTAAAGAAGGTAATAAGTTTAAAAGAACTTTGTAATTGAGATGACGAACATAGGCCATATTTAAGTGCCTCAGTTTCTGGAACATACACAACATTATTAACAAATTAAATTTTTGACTATTTTATCCAGTGTGGAGAGAAACCTTGTAAAATGCATACTCTATAACTAAGACATGTGTAAAATAGTATCTTAAAGTATATAGTCATTGTTTTACTGGATTGTATACTGTTTGTAAAGTTTGAAAATAGACCACACACTTATGGGAAAGAATGAAATTGGAGGATGGGGCGAAAAGACAGAGCAGATTAATAGAGGCAACCATATAAAAGTCTAAAGATGGAGAACGGGATAAAAAAACAGAGTAGATTGATGAGTCAATCATGTGAAATAATACTGAAGAAAAGGATGGGATCAGAACACATAGCAGATTTTTGGAGGTATACTGTTGAACATCTGAAGATGGAAAATGGCATCATGGAGAGAAACCTTGTAAAATGCATACTCTATAACTAAGACATGTGTAAAATAGTATCTTAAAGTATATAGTCATCGTTTTACTGGATTGTATACTGTTTGTAAAGTTTGAAAATAGACCACACACTTATGGGAAAGAATGAAATTGGAGGATGGGGCGAAAAGACAGAGCAGATTAATAGAGGCAACCATATAAAAGTCTAAAGATGGAGAACGGGATAAAAAAACAGAGTAGATTGATGAGTCAATCATGTGAAATAATACTGAAGAAAAGGATGGGATCAGAACACATAGCGGATTTTTGGAGGTTGTTATGTAATCTGTATTAGCAATATTAAGTTAACATTGTAGCAACATGTCCTGGCTACGATGCGCAGCCAGCAGTCTCACAATGAACAGCGACTGAAGTAGATCGCTTAATAATAAAACTGGTACTTCTAAATATTGTAATGTATACATTTATTTAAATAATTTATAAACCCGAACATAACATGGTGGCAGCGGTGTAAACCAGATTTAATAAGAATTCAGATAAAGTGTTAACTAGTTTGCAAAACAAAAAATAGTTTCTATTTTACTACGGAAAAATGGATTTTAGAAACACAGGAAATGGCGTCTCTCCGATGGAATTTCAAGGTGATTTGGCAACTAACTGGAGAAAATTTAAAAACAGGTATGAAATTTTTATTGAAGCATTTGTACCAGAGTCTACAAAAGACAAAAGAAAAATAGCTTTATTACTTCATTACATGGGTGAAGAAGGACAAGACATTTTTAAATCGTTTAATCTTAGTGCAGTGGATTCAGACAAGTTAGAAACTGTAATTCAAAGTTTTGAAAATTATTTTATTCCTTTGGCTAATGTAACATATGAGAGACATATATTCTTTAATCGTAAACAATTACACAATGAATCTTATGAACAATATGTGGCAATATTAAAAAACCTAAGTGCTTCTTGTGACTTCGGTGCTTTACGTGATAGTTTAGTTCGAGACATTTTTGTTAGTGGTATTCATGATTCCGATATTAAAGTTTCTTTGTTAAAAACACATAATTTGACTTTAGAACAAGCCTTAGAAATGTGTAAATCTAAAGAATTAGCTTATGATAGGGCTCATAAACTAAATGTAAAAAAAGAGTTATTAGATTCTACGGTAGATAGAGTTTTTAAAAATAGTAAACCAAGAAACAAAACTTTAAACTTTAATTTAAACAAGTTTCAAGCTGGAACCGGTAATCGTGGACAGAATTCAACAGGAAACCAAGTGAAGCGCAATACATCAAATACAATGTCAAATGCTATGCATCAAGGGTCAACTACAAGGTCAAGATCATCCTTCCAGGCACACAAAGCAAAGGCAAACATGCATAATAATCCGTGCGGTAGATGTGGCCGATTTCATCTTTTTGGAAAGTGTCCAGCATGGAATCAAGTATGTTCACAGTGTGGTAAATTGAACCATTTTAGAAACATGTGTAGGTTTTCAGTTAACCAACTGACAGAAACAGGTAATGAAAGTTTATTATGTGATAATGAAAATAAAAACTTTGTGATAAACACTTTAGCTAAACCTAACCTGCAAAATTATAAGGTAAACGTAACTCAATGGTATGAGACAATTATAATAAATAAAGTGCACCAATCTTTTAAAGTAGACACGGGAGCCCAAGTAAACATTTTATCGTATAATTCCTTTCTTAAATTAGGAATTAATGTTAATTTAATTAATAAAACAAATGCTAAAATTACTTCATTTACAAACAACAGATTACCTGTTGTAGGGACTTGTACATTACAAAGCAAGTTTAAAGGCTCAAACTATGCATTGACTTTTTATATTGTTAAATCAAACTGTGAAAATTTGATAGGACTTGATACATGTCTTAATTTAGGAATTGTTAAGCATATCAATACCTTAAAGTTAGACCAAATAGATAAAAAGTACAAAGATTTGTTTAATAATGAAATAGGGTGTGTACCAGTTAAGGTTAGGATAGAGTTAAATGAAAATTCATGTCCTGTAATTAGTGCTCCTAGAAAAATTCCTTTTGCACTAGAAAATAAATTGAAAGCTGAATTGGATAGAATGTTAAAGCTAGGTATCATTGAAACTATTAATGAGCCTACTGATTGGGTTAATTCGCTAGTAATTGTTCAAAAGAAAGATGGTAATATAAGGTTATGTTTAGATCCAAAACCATTAAATGAATGTATTAAGAGATCGCACTATCAATTTCCTACTTTTGAGGAAATTATTCATAAAATTAAAGGTGCAAAGTTATTCACAGTGTTAGATGCAAAATCAGGGTTTTGGATGCTTCCATTAGATGAGGAATGTGCCAAAATAACTACTTTTCAAACGCCTTTTGGCAGATTTTATTTTAAAAGATTACCATTTGGATTGAGTTGTGCTCCAGAAATATTTCATAGAGTAGTGTCTCAAATTTTTGAAAAAATCGATGGGGTCCAGTCATTTCAAGATGATATATTAATTTGGGGTGAAACAGAAAAACAATTAACTGAAAGAGTTAATGCAGTGTTAGATAAAGCTCAAACTAATGGATTTAAATTCAATATTAACAAATGTAAATTTAATGTTAAAGAAATAAATTTTCTTGGGCACAAAATTAGTTCTGATGGTATTTCGGTAGATGAAAACAAAATAAAAGCTATAATTGATTTACCAATACCTAAGGATAAAAAAGAACTTGCAAGAATTTTAGGAAGGTTTAATTATGTCTCAAAATTCATAGAAAATTTTTCGGAAATATCACAACCTCTTAGAGCTTTGCTAAAAAAAGATGTAGAGTTTACTTGGAATAAATATCTTAATGAGGTGTTTAACAAATTGAAAAAAATAATAACACAAGCCCCAGTATTAAACTATTTTGATCAATCTAAGCCAATATTGTTGTCTGTCGATGCAAGTTCGACGGGGCTAGGTGCTTGTTTATTGCAAGATAATAAACCTGTATGTTATGCTTCTAAAGCCTTAACAGAAACTCAAATTAACTATGCTCAAATTGAAAAAGAGCTCTTAGGAATAGTTTTTGGTTGTACAAGGTTCCATCAGTATATTTTCTCAAAAAATGTTACTGTTGAAACTGATCATAAACCTTTAATAGCAATATTTAAAAAACCCTTATCAAAAATCTCAAGTAGATTACAAAGAATGTTGTTACGCCTTCAACAGTATAAACTTAATGTAGTGTACAAACCGGGTAAAGAGTTAGTTATTGCTGACACTTTGTCAAGACATTTTAATGTAAATGACAAGGTTGAAGATGAGGTTTTTGACGAAATAGAATTACAGGTTAATTTATTAATTGATAATTTACCAATTTCACATGCTAAGTGGTTATTGTTTGAGAAAGAATCTAAAAATGATGAAGAATTAAATAAATTAAAAGAC
This sequence comes from Aphrophora alni, assembly GCA_963513935.1. NCBI lineage: Eukaryota > Metazoa > Arthropoda > Insecta > Hemiptera > Aphrophoridae > Aphrophora > Aphrophora alni. The sequence continues at coordinate 39,391,657 of OY740765.1, read as the reverse complement.
TATATTAATCATGGCTGGCCAAAATATAAAAGTAATGTAAATGATAAATTAAAATGTTATTTTGATTTTAAAGATGAATTAAGTATTATAAAAAATTTAATATTTAAAGGTGACACAATTATTGTACCAAAAAATCTAAGAACACAAATGATGGAAATTGTTCATCAAGGTCATATGGGAATAAATAGATGTAAATCAAGGGCTAGGTTAGCACTTTATTGGCCTAACATGTCTAATGATATTAAGAATTATGTTGAATCTTGTCGAACCTGTAGTAAATTTAAAAGAAATCAAAGTAAAATGCCTCTATTGCCACATAGAGTACCAAAATTACCATGGTCAGAAGTGGGAATAGACGTGTTTGAATGGGAACAAATGTTGTATATTGTTGCTGTTGATTATTATTCAAACTATATTGAAATAGCAAGTATTTCAAATACTAAAAGTGTAACTATAATATCAAAATTAAAAAGTTTTTTTTCAAGACATGGGATACCTCTAAAAGTTTATTCTGATGGGGCGACTTATTTTAAATGTGAAGAATTTAGAATGTTTTGTAAAAATTGGGATATTGAGCATGTGATTTCAAGCCCTCATTTTCCTCAATCAAATGGCATGGCTGAGAGTGCTGTAAAAACGATGAAATCATTATTAAAAAAAACAGCTGATGCAGGAGAAGATATTTATCTTGCACTTTTAAGTTTTAGAAACACTAATAAAAATAATGTGGAATCACCTGCTCAACTTCTCATGTCAAGGAAATTGCGTACCTTAGTACCAATGCATTACAAATGTCTTAAACCTAAACTTAATTATAATAGAACCAGAAATCAACTGTATGTTAACAAACAGAGAATGAAGGGACATTTTGACCGCAATTCTAAACCACTGCAGAGTTTATGTAATGGTCAAGATGTTCTCTTTCAGAAAAAACCTAATTCCAATTGGTCTAGCGGTAACATAATTCGAGAAACAGAAGAACCTCGATCATATATAGTCATAGATCAAAACGGTAAATCATATAGACGTAATAGAATACATATTAGTCCTGCGGTTGAAAGAATGTCGCCTTCAAAATGTCCTTCCATGTCTCGTCAAAAGAATGAAATAAGCTCATTAAACCAATCTAATAGAAGAATAAGTGAAAGTGTTAATTCAGGGCAAAAGGTTAGTCCAGAAAGTGATTTTTTAAAAGATCTTGATAATTACAAAACCAGATATGGTAGAGTAGTCAAAAGCAGTTGTCGATTAGAAGATAAATTTTAAGTTGGTTAAAAAAAAAAAAAAAACAAAAAAAATTTTTAAAAAGTAATATTGTTATTATTATTGTAATTGTTATTAATGTTGTTGTTCTTAAAATAAAAAAAAATTTTGATTTGTAAATGGTTAGAAGATAGTTTTAATTTGAAAAAAAAAAAAAAATACATATTTATTAATTTGAGTATTATTTGTAACGTCTAGTTTTGAATTTCTTTTTAAAAAAAAATATTGTTTTGTATTAGAATATAATTTTAATTTCTTAAAAAAAAAAAATTATAAGGTTATAAAAATATTTTACTATTATTTGATCTATTCTTAGTTAAAAAAAAAAAAAAAGAAGGAAATTGTTATGTAATCTGTATTAGCAATATTAAGTTAACATTGTAGCAACATGTCCTGGCTACGATGCGCAGCCAGCAGTCTCACAATGAACAGCGACTGAAGTAGATCGCTTAATAATAAAACTGGTACTTCTAAATATTGTAATGTATACATTTATTTAAATAATTTATAAACCCGAACATAACAGAGGTATACTGTTGAACATCTGAAGATGGAAAATGGCATCAGGATAATATATAGAGGCAACCATGTGAAAGAATGAAGATGAAGAATGGGGAGCAGAAACAGAACAGATTGATGAAGGCAAACATATGAAAGTTTAAAAATGGAAGTTGGGATCAAAAGAAAGAACCGATTACTGGAGAAACCGTGAGAAAGTCTGAAGAAGAAGGAATGAGATAAGAAAATAAGCAAACTAATGGAAGGGCAATATGTATGATTCAGAAGATGGAGGATGGGATCAAATGACATAGCAGACAATCATGTGAAGCTCTGAAAATGGAATATGGGATTAGAACACTAAAGGCGACTACGTGGAAACTAGATGGAAAACAGAGATCAGAAATATAGCATATTGATGAAGGCAATCATGTGAATGTCTAACAAAAAAGGGTAGGGTTAAAAATCAAAGCTGTATGTTACAGGCAACCATGTGAACATCTGAAGTTAGAGGAACAGATCAAAAGACAGGGTAGATTTCTACAGGCAACCATGTTAAAGTAAAAATATGGAAGATGGAATTAAATGACATAAAGATTGATAAAGTTAATCATGTGAAAGTCGAGGTTGGAGGACTGAAAATGGCATTTTATGGACTGATATTAGAAGGTCAAAACAAATTGTCAAAGGCAACCACATAAAAATTTGAAAATAGAGATTGGTATTAGAAAATATAACAGATTACTAAAGCCAACCATATTAAAGTTTGAAGCCAGAGGATGATATTAGAAGACATAAAAGATTGCTGGAGGCAACCATGTTAAAGATAGTAGATGGGAATGGATCAAAAGATATAAAAGATTACTGGAAGCAACCATATTATAGTTTAAAGATGAAGGATGGTGTCAGAAGACATAACAGATTGTTTGAGGCAACACCAACTGTTTATTCTTTTCAATTTTTCAGACAATGTTTTAACAAAAATTATCTATTTTTCTTCAGAAACCTCTGATCCACAACCTGGAAAAAGTAAAAGTGTTCGCCATGGGAGAAAAAGGAAAGCTGACTCAGAAAAAGGAAGCGCTTTGTCACCTTCAATTTTCACGCGATCTTCCGCATTGCATGAATGACGTATTTGTAATGATTCACGAGCAGTGCAAGTTTCCACGCGGCTGAGGTAATTGACACGCCCTACCCTGTGTTTTACTGAATTGCAGTACAGTACTGTATTATGTACATTACAGTAACAGTACCATTAGTTAATGTGTCATAGTGTAACAAGTGTCGTTGGGTATTGGTATGGGCCGGTAGCAATTGCATGTGCGGCTTATCACCGCTCATATCAGCACCGCGGCTGACTTATCTACGACTTCAAGAAATCCGGATCTTTCGGAATCCCGACCGGCCGTCCGCCACAATATTCCGGATTTATGAGAGTCTTCTATACTTGTTTTTATTTGAAAATTATTATTACCTAATGTATAATGTTATAAAGGAAAAATTGGTTAGATGCTTTACAAGTTTGCCTAAGTAGGATTCCCCCCCACCATGCGGATGTCATTCTGGAATGTCACATACAAAATCATGGTTTTTAACTTTAAAAAATTCGATTTTTAAATAAGCAGTCACAAAAAACCCTTACTTAGACCAGATGTAAACATATTGCAGGGGAAAAAAAATTACCGATTTCGAGAAACTTAACCCGAAAAATTCCGCATTGAAAGTGTTAATGATGACATAAAAGATTGCTGGAAGCAACCGTGTTAAAGTTTTGAAGATGGTGGATGGTATTGGAAGACACAACAGATTTTTGCAGGCAACCATGTTAAAGTTTGAAAATGCAGGTTGGTAACAGAAGACAAAACAGATTGCTGGAGGCAACCATAATAAAGATATAAGATGGAGGATCGTATCAGAAGACATAATAGATTGTTGAAGGCATCCATGTTAAAGTCTGATGGTAGAGGATTGTATCAGAAGACAGAGCTGATTGTTGAAGGCAACCATATTAAAGTTTGAATAAAGTGGATGGTATTGGAAAACATAATAGATTGCTGGAGGCAAACATATTAATGTCTGAAGGTAGAAGGTGGTATCAGAAGACTGAACAGATTGATAGAAACAATTAGAAGTGTTTTTGTGAGGCTATACATTTTGAATTTATAAATGGATATTTTGAAGAAAAAAATATGAGGTATAACAGGAAAAGAAATTACAGTATTGTTTTCATAAGTACACATTTTTATACACCTTAGGTTAATTTATATTAACTAATCTAAACAGTTGACCTGTGAGTAGTAAACAGTGTGCAAATATGGATCCTGTGGTAAATACTGATGAATCGTATGTTAAACGGTTTAGATTGTATGGTTCTATGACCCACTTTCAAATTTAACCTTATTCCTAAAGGAATTTCGGATTGCTTGGCATATAAAAAGCATTAGTTCGAAAACCCCTCAAACGGCATCAACGTTCTGGTTATGTTGGGGGTAAATTTTGAAGAAAAAATTAGCCAAAATTTGTGTGAAAAAATTTTTGTTGCAAAGTCTGTTTTATTGATTGATTACGTAGAATTTATGCGTACAGTGGCAGCTATCCTTTGTCTACACAGACCACAATCCCTTGATTGGAGTGAACAAGCGATGCAGACTAGTAAATACCCATAAGGTGAAAATGTGACCCCTATTTGTGACTGGTAGCAAATTTTACGAAGCATACACTCGCAAGTAGTGGTAGTGTCAGTGGTTGTGGAAAGGGTGCTATTTGCTGTAAGCGTTCTATGCCACTTATGGTACAAATATAACTGTTTGACAACCGACAGCTGCCGCATCAAGGTTAAATGGATTGTTTTCCCCCATTTTCTTATTGTTAAAAACGGGAATAAAAAAGAATAGCTTATCATAGTTTACGACTATTCGATAACATAGCAAATAAATTTAAACTTCAAAATAATTTTGCATTATATATTTAAATGTGCTTTACATTGTCCAAATATAAATCTACACCAACAATACAATCTTCTAATAATAACAGAATATAATAATCCAATAGTGATGAAATTAGATTATATTTGACGCTATACCCCATTTACTATCCTGTTAAACTGAATATATTTTAAGATTTTATTATTTTCTCATAAAATCCAACTTATAACGCACTGAATTTTTTCAGTCGGTTATAACACACACATAAGGTCACACACACACACAATTGTTCAAATATTTAAGTTACTTCGAACTATTGTAAATTTTAAATTTAGTTCAGATAGGGGAGCAAAATTATTAACAGAAAATAATCCTTATTTTGTAGTGAACTATCAAATATCTCATTGCTAGAAGAATTTTAGTTTTTTATAACATTTACATAATTTTCTATCCTTGTGTATGGGAGAGTCACCTACAAACTAATCTTGTAGTTTGATGCAGGTGTTTGGAAAGGCTGTCCTGTTCACGATTTCATGAATCAATGCCTACCAAACAACAAAACAACGTTGTTGTTTACAAAACTTGTTAAAGTTTACTGCTGTAGAGTAGGCCTACTAAACATAATGAGTTTTTTTATTACAAACAAGTTTAGTCTTAACATGCTTCATCTTTTTAATTAAAAACAGTAGTTCTGACTTCAACTCAATTAATTCTGAAATGCTAAGAGTTCCTAGATACAAGGACAGGGTATTATAATTCTAGACCCCCCCCCATCTACTAAACTTTGTAACTACTAGTGGTTCTGTTTACCTTAAATCTCAGTCAACAGGTGTTATAATACATTCGCCCTTAGGGGCTTTCCTACTGTGTGTACAGGCATAGCAATCCCTAGGAAGTAGCTGGATCCACACTCTTTTTCGTGTAGTCTTGGATTAGATCTCTCTTTTTTATCTTTTATCTTTTCTATCATGCCCCTTATGGATTCACCAATAGTGAGTACAGGCATCTAGCTATTTCGAGTGTCCTAGCTGGATCTACATCTTTTTTATGTAATCTTGGAGTAGATCCCTCTCTTTTATTTTTCCTATCAGTGCCATCAGGGGTTTACTTACTGTAACTATAAACGTGGCATTCCCAAAAGGCCTAGTTGGATCTACATATTTTTCATCTAGTATTCGGTTCATTCCTTTCTTTTGTCTTTTCTATCCTGTTTTTCTTGACCAAATCTGGTTCTCTTCCGACCCTGACGCTATTAGAGTATCCTAGGGCTAGGGGTCTTTATTTTATACTTTTTATGTAAGGCAATGATGACTGACGCTTTAAACAACAATCAAAACATTTTTATAAAATAATGTAATTTGTGTTTAATATTTTATTAGTATCATGCTATATAAACTGGAAGCCCTGCTTCAGTAGAATGTGATACGGAAACATTATTTTAAGATTTTGTAATTTTCTGGCCTTGTATAAAATAATACATCATATTAACCGAAAATATAAAACAAGCTTACAGGTAGAAATGTTGTTACCGTATGTATTTAAAACGCTGGATTCGAATTTACTATCGTAATGCGAAATCCTATCAATTATTTAAATTAGTTCAAATGTTGAAATATTTAAACTAATTAAATATTGTTTTGCATAATTTAAACCACCATTACCTTGTTAATTTAACAATACTTACCCTCATGTACTACCTGTATTAAATTTTACATTGCAATGTAATGGACTGTTTACTCAATGTTAAAAAGAATACATACGGTCATCATTAAAGAGGATAAAATAAAAACCTCTAGCTATCGAATAGTCTAATAACGTCAGGGTCGGAAAAGAGCAATATTTGACCAAGGGAGACGTAATAGGAAAAATGAAAGAGAGAGATCTAACCCAAGATGAGGTGAAAAAGGTGTAGATCCAGCTAGGGTCATCGGTTTCGCCACACCAGTACTTACTTTAATTATTGAGCCTCTGAGGGACTATGGTTTACAGCATCTGTAATGTTCGTGAGAAAAATATGTTCTTCGAAAAACTAAACGAGAAGTAGCAGATGCTGTGAAATATTTTATTCGGAAGATTATATTTTGTTAGATGAACTTTTGTTATTTTGTATCTTTGCTTGAAGCATAGAAATCATATCACTAACAACTAATAAATATATTTATATTCTTTATAAAAATACAATTTTATGTTTGAGTTTATTGCGGACATATATTTTTTGAGGTACCCTGAGTACAAAAAAGGGGTTTTTTTGGAATGATGTCTGTCTGTCGTACTCTACAACCCGACAACTAAGTGCAGACTAATTAACCAAATTTGGTATGTGGGTACTTTTTTGGCCATATCTAAGCAGTTATTTTTAAGATTTTATCAACATCAGATAGAACGATTGTGATCAAATTTTGCTCAAATGTAGTCTCTAACGACCCAAACAAAATGTATTGGTCGCCATTTCTCAAAAATGGCCTATTCGTGAGTTTTAGGTAAGAAACCAAAAAATCGGCCACAGGGCTGTTTTAAAATACGTAATTTTTCAAAATATGTTCAACAGATTTCGTTTCAATTTCAGTGAAATTTGAAGATCAATGACCCAAACCCGTGTAGGTATGAGCATAAAAATAGCAATAATGCTAATTATAATACATTACAATAACCAAATAATAAATCATTATTCATTCAGCCCTGAAGAAAATGATTAATATTGTGTTTACAAAATTTTAAAACACCATAACTCTGTTATTATTGAAGATCAAGTATCTTTAATTGACCTATAAAAATAATAATAATATTGTTACATTTAAAAACAAATTGTGGAAAATTACTTTTTGTTAAATTTGGAACACCCTGTATTACCCACTAAACTTTCGTTCCACCCTGTAGATAGCTCAGGTTAAGTGCTTAAAAATGAGAGGTCAAACATCTTTCCATCTAATGCAGTTCTTGAAATATTAAGCCAATTCCATATTTTGCTATCACTGTAGGTATATATTACAGTAAAAACTCTCTAATCCGGATTAATGTGGCGCCGGCCGATCCGGATATCGAAAAATCCGGATCTCGGGGTGGCTATTTTTATATAGTTAAAGTGGTTTTAAACGTGAACAAAACGTAGCAAATTACGTTTTTAGCGCTAAAGCGCGTTGGGCTTACGATAAATTGTAGCTTTACCACAGTATTCTAAAAATTCACTATGGTTTTTCAAATTACTGTAATATATAGACGTTACGTTTTAACTGTACTATTATGTAATTTGCCGTAGTTTGCCGGTACGGTAACCGGTAATAAAAGTACCAAAAACAACAAAAGGTAGGTTAATTAAATAAATATTACAATAGCTATGTTTAAAATTCTATTTATTTTAAGCTGAATGAGGCTCGGCATAAAGTACACAAATAACAATTAATTAGGTCTACAGTGTTAACTAAAAATATCAAACGAAAAATCAAGATTATAAAATTAAACAGTACAATAAATACGTACAGGATTGTACACGTGAAATTTTTATGAACCTACGATAAATGTTAGTTTTCATTACAGTACAGTAATTTGTACTCGCGTCAGTTTTTATTTAAAAAAAGATGTAATGGTAGCTTGCTTGGCTCGTTGAACATGCTCTTAGATGTAATATCTCTCCATCTATGAAAAAGGAGATCTGCCGGTGAGGATTCTTCTTGTTCCACCACGTAGTCTATCAGCTGTTCAAGTGCTTGGAATCAGAACCGCACTACTGCCCAGTGCCCAGCTCAAAAAACATCGTTCACTACTATTCGGCCCGAAAATATCATTTTTGTATAGAAAATTGTTTTTTATATTATTTTTTGTACGATGGCATACGACGGCCGGATATCGGAGTTTCCGGATATCTGAGATCCGGATCAGAGAGTGTTTACTGTATATCTAACGCAGAATGCAGGTGAAGGGAGTATAACAGAAAACACGCGTGTTTATGAAAATAGAAAATATATAAAAATCCTTATTCAAGGCTGCCTTTCAATGTTTTGTCATTGTAACACAACCAGATAAGCATTTATTTACGCTATATTGATCTGGCATGTTTTCATTATATTCGTACAATTAACCTGTGTATTTTTCGAAGTAGATAATGAATTCCTTCGCTTTTAAATAAGGACATAAATATATCATAATTGACTGAAAAGTGTGTGTAATAATTATATATTACTTTTAATATTAGAAAAATTTCAAACTTGGGAAATTCTTTTGACAAAAAATCACTGACAACTTCCTCTGAGACACTGAGTTTCATCGTTACGTAGAAGCCATGCTAATCTTCTGTCTTTCTTATGTCATGCATAGCAAAAATTTCTTGTATTATTAGAAAAAATCATTTTTGGTAGATGAAAGAAAGGGATATAATTCAAGACACTATGAAAAAAAAATGTAGATAGGTAGTACATAAAAGTAAACTTTGTAAAATATAAAATAAAATAATCTTCCATATAGGAAAACAACAAATTTTAACTTATTTTAAAACTATTTCATTTGTTTTTTAATAACTATGGATAAACGGACAAATTTGTTTAACCTTAGGACCTGCATAGGATTTACAATCTTGTTTTATTTCTCTGTTTCGTTGAAGTAAAAAAAGAAGATAATTGCAGTTCACAGATTTGCCGATAGATACCGTTGTATATTGTTTCGTCAATTTCTAAAATAAAAGAAAGTACAACAATACATAATACATATATTTTGTCGTCTATTATATATTTTTTTAATTATAAATAAATTATTATACAATTAATTCAATTAGTAAAATTTGTATTTATATATTTGAGTTCCGAGTAAAACACATAAAAAACTGGACCCTCTCACTAGAATAACATTTATTAGTTTAACATACAGGTCAAAGGCAGTATATATCAAGTTAAAAAAGTTTTTATTTAATAATTTTTGTAAAGCTCAGCTTTGCTGGGCACTATGAAGTATTAGCAAAAACTAGCTAATGTACTGAATCTTTATAAATAAAAACTGTCAATCCTGGCAAACTGTTGTTCTTTTCCTACACTGCCATTATTAGATTATTCGAGAGTTAGGGATCATTATTTCATATCCATATCTTTTCTTTTTTTATAAGGCTATGATGACTGAAAGATTATTCGCCTCGAGAAAATATTAATGATTTTTAAATACAACAAAAATACTTCTAAATCTATAGCATACTTTATAAAAAATACCTTTGTTAAAAAAATAGTTGCAATAATTTAAGACTTTTTATCCTGTCATTTTAGTATTAAGAAACCAATAAAAAAATGTATAAATCTTAGAATCCAGGATTGAATAAAACCCAATAGAACATTTTCTTTCTTTTTATATGTATGGTAGAAATTTTTGACAGAATAGATTTACTTTCTCAGAGTTTTCTTAATTTCATTCACATACACAGCACATTACTTTGTGGCATGCATGGGAAATATTCAGAACTTGTTATCAGATATTTATAAGTATAATAAATTCATTAGTTACTCTTACACCAAAGATTTACAAAAAGCAACTAACTGATATGTTAGATTTTTTTTCTGCCGTAGCAATTATAATTTTCTTGTAATTACTAAAGAAGTAATTTGTTAATATTTAACATTACTCTTGGGATTACAACTCGGGTATGTTGGTTATTCCAACCCGAATACTGTACATGTGCAATGAGAGATGTTACTATCTAGTTGTTTGCAAATACATTTCACAGAGTTGCCATTATATGGGGTTGAATATAGTTTCGTCAGTTTTTTAAAGTTATAATTAATTATTACAATTCAATAAAAATACATTATGTAGTTTTTAATATATCGTTATTTTAAATTTATATATATATATATATAATAAATCAATTAGTGGAAATCTTGTAGTCATTTTCAACAAAAGTACAACTACAACACTAATATTCTAATTTGGATCCCACAATTTTGAAAACAATTCTTGATATCTTGACGTAAATGGTCGGAAGTGTTAGATTGACAGTCTACTTTTATACAAATCAAATTATTTTAAATAAAAAAGCATATTAAAAATGCAGATGAAAACAATAGCGAACATTTCAGATATGTTAGGAAGTTATTTTGAAATTGTGAGAAATTAAAAAAAAAAAATTTTATCAAAATGTTTATTTTCAAAGACTTCGAAAATGATGTATATCTTGATTTTCAACATCTCAAAACAGACCCATAGCCTTAATATATGCCCCTTTTAGGCACTTAATAAAAATAAATAAAACAATATTTTCTCTAAATTGCTCATAGCAAATTAGTGAGGTAAAACTTTACTCTAAATTTCTAGCTCAAACTCTTAGTCAACAACTTATTTGAGCCTCAGGGGTTCTCTTATAGTGAGTACAGGCTTGGCAATCCTGGGATACTACACCTTTCGTATCTAGTCTTGGGTTAGATCCCTCTCTTTCATTTTTCTCTGTTGACCAACTCTTGTTCTCTTCCGACCCTGATGCTATTAAATTTTTCGAGGGTTAGGTTAGGTTTCCTCTCTTTCATCTTTCCTCTCTAAACCAACTCTCGTTCTCTTCAGACCCTGACACTATTAGATTATTCGAAAGAAAAAACAACTCATTTGATACAGGTGGGCTAAAACATCTAAAGTCGTATTTTCTTTGCTTCATCAATTGAAACAACTCAAATGTCATGAACACTTGTCCAATTAATAACATTTCAAAAGTACTGGATTAGATAATCTTAGAATAAATTATTTAAGTATATACGTATGCTGAAAAATGTATGTAATGTGTGTAATTATTATACGTTTATAATTATTTATCATCTTGCAGTTGGGGGTATTTAACCACATTAAATCATATTATTATTGTTTAAAAAAGACATTTATAAGAATAATCTTAAAATTAATCGCCAAGGGATGAAGCAGGTATGTTGTTTAAAACTTGTTAAATACATTAAATACACATGTGTTTGTGTGTGTTTTTGTATTATTAAGTTAGTCATCACCAAAACTGACAGAGTGTGACATTACCCAAAAACTGTTTTGTGTGTCGCTTAAAGAAACAACAAAATTCAACCCAGCATTACTTAGAAAAGCCCCAAACAACTTCAATGTTCTGTGTTATGTTTAGGGTAAATTTTGAAAAAAAAATAACCAAAAGTTTTCTTAATATTATGTACACTATACAAATTTCAATAATATGTTGCATACAATTGTAAGTTTAAAAAGTAAATTAAATCTAGTATAGCCATACCTCACATCGTGTCTTTATCATGTGAAATGCCATCATTTGATCAGCTATTCCGTCTGAGTTCCACATATGTAATGTTGGAGATATAAGAACATGTAGATGGTGACTTCTAAGATGCGTCTTGTGTTTCAGTTCTTCGGCAAGGTCCACTATGAGATGAGAAGCTGCATTTTTTTCAACAAAACAGTAGTTAAGGAAACACAATTGTGACACAGTTAGCAAAGATGTATGTATATAAACAACAAACTTATATTATGATATATAATATATTACATTAAAATACAATCTTTAGCATTAGGCTTATGTAATATTTTCCTTCTCTTAGAGGACATAACTTTACTTCTTCTTGAGAGAATAAGCAGGCAAATCTCAGTCATGGTCAGCATAACCATACCCTAGCGTCCATTTGTGGTCAACAACACAACTTTTTACTATGAATAGTTTCCGATATAGTTTAGTGTTAAAATTTTAATTTTATTGTGAGAAGTTTGTTCCTGATTGTGCTTTTTCTTTTTCTTTTTCATATAATTAATGTGAGAATGGACGTCACATTTATTTTGCAAGGGGTGAAACTGTGAAATACTTAAATGTAGGTGTCCTCAAACTTGTAGTGGTGAGGGAGGAGTTAAGGATTACCTTTCAGTATAAATAGATTTCTCCTGGGATAATTTTTAGAATTTCAGACACCAACTTGTCTTCAACTGTAATTTTTATTCTTTAAAACTTCAAGAAGTAGCATGGGTTTCCATTAACTACATCTAATTTATGGTATTTGGTTGGAAATTTTATGAGTTGGGGACTACATTTGAGACTTTCTGTAGTTGTTATGAAAATTTTTAGTAGAATTGTATGTAATGTCAACATAAACACATACTTAAGCTTATCAAGCGTCAAGTAGGTTAAGAAGGGCACTATATCAGGACTTAGATTCGATACTTTTATAATAATAAATTGTCTTAAAAGGTATTTCAAGTAGGAACTAATAAAATTTAGAACTGACTGCTTAGATAGAATTGTCAAATCTAAAAATGGAGTGGTGGCCAGTGGTCTGTGATAATGGTGGTTGCAAATATTAGCTTATCGGCATTTTGTACAATGTTGAAAACAGCAAAGTAGATAGTTATTATTTTATGAGTTATTAGAAATAGATCATACATTTTAATGTAATATTTAGTTTCATTAAAAACAGTTTAATTACTAAAAAGTTTATTTAAATTTCTTTAGAGAATTAACAAATGTCTGGATAAAACATGACCTGCTTTATTTAAAAAGAAATTTCATCCTCCACTCCTTTTGTGTTGCAAATTGTTCAGTAACTTTCTTATTGAAATTCGGTATGTCCGTCACCTAAGTCTTTTTCAATTACAAACATTGCTAGAGTGAAAAGTTGATCTCGACCCGTTGAATTTTTAAGGAAACTCTTAATACTTTTCAGCCTCAGAATAATACATTTTTCTCACTATACCTACTGAGCCATTCTGTATTTTTACAATTCTTGTTTAAATACCTGTTACCCATCTTGACTATTTGAATTAGAGTTACAGTAGAAAATAGAAAATGGTCTACATAATCAATTTATTTCTATTTTTTTTTTAATTGGTCTTTTCAAAAAAGTTGTGACACTTGATGACACAAAATTCATTGTAGAAGTAAATTGCTGCAAAAAACGAAATACCTTATAGCCTATAATATTATAATTTTGATTTTATAAGTTAGACTTCTATTTTTACCAACACTTTGGATTCAACACAAAACAAAGCAATTATAACATTAACATAAGAGATTTTGAAACAACTTACGAATTAATTATAAGAGATATTGTAACTATTAAATATAACTGAAGTTATATTTTTTAATATAGTGAAGCTATCTGAAAATATAAAAGTTATATTCTTTTGAACTTGAAGAGTTCTACTAAGTATTTATTTATTAATTTGCTCGACTAGGGCGCCAGGTAGCCTTAGCTTACCAATTTTAAAAAAAAGTTATTTATTGTTATTAAAATTTCTCAGGGGTCATGAGTTCTTTTATCAGTGTACTCTACAGTGAGTTTGGTTTCTGAAATGAAAACACTTGTCTCTGAAATATTAACATAAATATTTATTAATTATTCAAAGAAACATCCTACAAATATTATTAACAAAAAATCATCTTTATAAATACTAGTTATCATTTAGTTTTAATAAACAAATCATTGATTTATATTTCCTTTATTTTATTACTTTCAAATTAATAAACTTTATCTTCAAAATGCTTCTATAAGTAAAAATGTTGCAACAGGAATTTAATTTATGAAATTTTGAGTAACTTTGTAGCTCTCTAAAAAAAAAAAAAAAAAAGGATTCTAATTTATTATTTAGAATTTTATTTTTTATTGTTTTTTCTTGAAATAATCTAATATAAAGGATTTTTTAAGTAAAGAGACATGTACAAAAATTAATTTTAAACATAATACAGATTATTAATCAAATAGGTAATGTATAGCGTCTATACCAAAACGCCGACAAAAAAAATATATTGTCTGAACACGAGGAGAAAACTGATGTCCGGCAAGTTGAAGTTTTACAGCTCCTCGTTGGTTCTCCATCATTCAAAAGTCGTTTTCTCGAATAGTTTGAGAATGTTCATAACTCACTAACACGTTCAGTCTTTCTGAAATCATTTTTTATCTCGCGGTATATAGTTTTTTCTTTTAACACAGTCGTATAGAATAATCGTTCTATATTCTTGTAACATGAATTATCAAATATTAATGTCTTGGAAAATTACATGAGTCTATTGTCCACTATAACTGTTCAGTTGTATTGTAATGAGAATTTATCACTTGAAAACACTCTTTACCTTTATAGTTCAATGTTCTAATTACAACTTAACAACATTTTTGTTAAGTTAAGCTCATTAGTGCAACTCAACGAATACATCTTACCGCTCCAACTTTCTTAATACGACTTTGAAAAACACAACCACTCTCCATCAGGCTCTGATCTCCACTGACTATTTGCCATGAGGCCAAAATCCTACATTGAGAGGCGTTACTTCCGTTGCTGTTCGCACATTATAACACACTCCCGTAAAACACAAACAATTTACATATCATAACAATTAAAAACAAATTATACTAAAATTAACATAATTATTTATTCTGTTTTCTTGAAAATCTATTTTTCTTTTATTAATGAAGTTACTAAATAAATTTATGATTTGAACAGCCTGTTTCCGGCGCTAACCCGCGGATTTTAAACCTATTATAAACTCTGATTTTTCACATTACTACAATATCGCAACAGAGAATACTATAAACTTAAGGTAGAAAAAAAACTTGACACACAATATCACACACAAAAATCAAATGATTAAGTAAACATAATTTTTATGAGATCTTATGTTCGAGTTTTTTTTCTATCTAATATTATCTCACAAGTCAAGCTCAATATTTATTTATATAAACTTAATACAAAACATCATCATCAATCACACAATTACATATACCCTCTACATTAAATTAAACTGTCATACTTAGACTACCGACAAATTGAAAATATTATATACTGGTGGCGTAATCGCATGTTAATGGTAACTATTCGGCTCCTGTACAAAGTAATAAAATCAGCGCAAAGTATACCACTCAACAGTTAGTAACATAAAGAAGCGCTGTCATTTACTCTGTAGGTTGCAGTAGATTTGCATCCATGGCCTATCGGCCACTCATCTTAATTATTAAATGTTTGTTGTTTGTCAGCTTTTCATCTCACTGAGTATTAATAATGTATTATTGAATTCTAGAAATTATCAAATAAAACTAATTACAAACTACAATAACTTTCATTCAAAATCTGGGGGTTTTGCAACCATGCAACCATAACAGAAGCCGACCCTGCTGACACACCACTCTGGCCCTTAGTAAGACACTTTAAATGACAGCCACTGTCCTATCCCCCTTAGTTGACCCTAATAATTTACATTACTTTTTTTTTCACTGATGAACAAAACATAAGAAAATGTGAATTATTTATAAATTGAAATATTTATTTATAAATGTTTATATATCTAAGCTGAAATCTTAGCAGTGTTGATGTTGACTTGCTTAATCTTCTAAATCTTGTCAACAGTCTCAAGATAAATCAAAATGTGAAAGTTTGGAAGAGAACTCACACACACAAATATCACAACCATTATATACATGATTGAGGTCCAAAACTTTGGAACTCAATTATGTAGATGACGGCTCTAACAAATTAAACATTAAGAAAAAAAAAAAAATTACAAAGTCTTTTTGAGTATCCCGTCAAAGATGCATATGACAATACCCCAGTCAATACTTCAAGGTTAAGGGCAGATAGATGATCAGAAAGGGTAGTGAGGCCATTGGGATGGAAGAGAGCACTAGCCGATAGTTAACAACTACACTTCCTAAAAATGTAAGACTGATGTATTAATGATAAGTCTCTAAGGAACGCTTTAATCAGATAGCTAATGTTTTCAGGTCAGCAGATATGTACCTTGTCACTACATAGTTTTATGTAACACTGAAAAACTATGAGCTTATGACGACTTGCCATGCATAGACAAAAAAAAAATTTACAATCTGTTCATTCCTTGCACCATATATTGTGCAAAAAATTATCTGTACACTGTTCCACAAATGATCATATTCATGGAAAAAAGGAGGTGTCAGAACAAGCCTCCATGGGCTATCTAACTTGACTCCCTATACTGATCACATTCACTAGGTCCTTAAGCTTTCAAAATACTGCCCTGACTAACTCACATCACTCCCTGGTATTGATCACATTCACTGTTTAATAATTGAAAATATCAAGGGGGGAAACTGCTTTACACATTAATTGCCACACCGTTGGTGCGCCAATTGTAATAAATATAAATTAGCACCTTTTACGGTTTTTTATTGAATTATTACTTTATTTAAAAAAAATGAATTTAATTTTATTTTTACATAATATGATTTTTATAATTTTAAAGTTATTGTTCAGCTTATGGGCGCCAGATGTTGTTAACATCAATTTTGAAAAAATGAAGTTAATTATTAGAAAGATCTCGAGACATGGCTTCTTTTGTAAGTGTACTTACAGTGATTTCTTGGTAGTGAATGAATAACTCTTGTATAGACTGAAATTTTAACATACATTTATTATAAACAAATTATTTTTATACAGTAACATATTATTTAGACATATCATGAAAATAAATATGAATATTATTTTAGTTAATTGAATTTATCTTTTTTATTTTCTCAGAAGGAGAACTGATTTATTATTCCATGAATTTAACATTTATTTTTTATGTTGCAACAAGAAGTTAATTTTTAAATTTAAATTACTTTGTAGATCTCTGAAGGAGATTTACTTTAAATATTGAAAATTTCATTGTTTTATTTATTTATTTTTCTTGAAATATTTTCAAGAAGATTAAAATGATCAAACATATATAGCAAATATATTAAAACATAATACAATTCCTTAATCTAAAGTTAACGTAGGGTGTCTATACCACAACACCAATTTTTATAAAAAATGTCCGAAGTTAGCAGTTCAGACGTCCCGTATCTTGTAGTTTACTGCGATCGTTGCTTTCATGAAACTTCATGTCACGTATACTTGCACAGCACTCTAGAAATGTTTTTCTTAAAATAGTTCATAGCGTGTTTATGGTTTTTTAAAGAATGTTCATCTTAACAAGATTTTCACCACACGGAAAACGATCTGTTTTAAACCCGCGTATAGAGAACATAGTCTCTTAAAACTAATGCTTTGGTTTTTATTAATAATTCTTTGTCCCTTTTTATTATTAATCTTGCAAACACGAGTGTTCATTAAAATATTGGTATTAATTGTCCAGTCATTCACATTATACCAATTGTCTCATATGTCTGTCCATCGTCTACACTGAGTCTATAAGTCTTTTATTCATGCGACATTGTCATTGAACACTCTCTTTACCACTTTTCTAACCTTTTTATACACTAGGTACTAATCTCTACTTGAGACTGAAAATTAAATATATTACATTTTTAACAAAACGTTCCTATTCAAACTTTCATAGGTCTGACCTCCTCAAAACCTCTAACAAGACTTTTTTAACACAACCATCACCTACAAGCTCCTTCCTGAGACTATACTTTTCACACAACCTTACTCCACCAAGCTCCTTACTAGACTGATGAAAACGCATGGTGAATTTCTATATCAGGCTACTACAGGGTTCACATAGCCTGCTTCAAAAATTGTCTTTTCATTTCCCGCTGACTTCGTGATAAAACCTCTTGCATCTCACTTAATGCACTGTTCAAATACTACGCTAATCACTAACTAGTCCTTTTTACAAATTTAATCACACACAAAATTATTAAGTTTCTTATAACTAAATTTTCTTACAACCTATACATTATTATTTATTTGTGTTTGGAAATCTATATTAAATGAATTTACTTTATTTTAACTTTAAGAGCCATAAGTCATATTTTTGACTTACGTTCTATTCCCTACGAATACCTATTCAATACGATTTCCCGCTATAGTAAATATTTAATTCAAATTAACCTTTTTTAGGTATTACAACTGAAGCACTGAACTGTTAGAAAATGACTCTGATTACCTCACATCACTCTTCAATACTGAATTTATACTGAGAAACTGATCTGTCAGAACACTATCCTAAATAACTAATTTCACCCCCCCCCCATGGTATTAATCAAATTCAATGAGAAACTGAAATATCATAACAGTGGCCTGATGAACTCACTTCAACCCCTGGTATTGATCACATTGAATGATAAACTGAGATATCAGAATAATGCCTTCATTAACTTACTTAAACCCCTGGTATTAATCACATTCAATGATAAACTGAGATATCAGAACACTGCTCTGATTAACTTACTTTAACTCATGGTATTGGTCACATTCAATGAGAAACTGAGATATCGGAAAGTGTTTAACTCATATATATATATATATATATATATATATATAACATTCCTGATGCACTGAGTTGTCAGAACACTGCTCCAAATAACTCACTTAAACATGGTTATGAGAAACTGAAATATCAGAACACTGCCCAGTCTAACTCACTTCACTCCCTGGTTGTAATAACATTTCTGAGACACTGATCTGTCAGAACACTACCTTGACTAAGTCACTTTAACTGCTGGTATTGATCACATTTATTGAGAAAATTAAATATCAGAACACTGTCTAGTCTAACACACTTCACTCCATGGTTCTAATAACATTTACTGAGACACTGAACTGTCAGTACCTCACTTCACTCCATGGTACTGATCAGAATCACTGAGACACTGTCTGTCAGAAAATTCAAATGACTAAATCACTTCATTCCCTTGTATTGACTACATTAACCAAGATACTAAGCTGTCATAACACTGCCCTGATTAACACTCATCATTCCCTGATATACTGTTAATATTCATTGAGATAATAGATTGAGTTTGATTTGTTTCATTATTTGATAAATAAAAAATCACCTAAACTTGATTGAAATTATGTAATCCAATTTTTGGCTCCATATAACTTTTAATTATTATATTATATTTAAATAACTTTTGTAAGGAGTAGGCCACCTGTTCTCATCAGCTTTGTTAGAGGTACAGTTATCTTTCACCCCACTCCATAGGTCAAAGACATATAACAATAACTTGACAAAGGGCCAGCCTTGCCCTTACTGGTCAACTGATATGTGGAGTGGGAGGGATTTTAGCCTACACTCAGGTTATCATAGTTTTTGGTTTAATTTTATTTTAGTAATAGATATGTAAGGTTAGATTTAGTTTATAAGCAAGACCCTCCGATGATGATAACCATGTTATCGAAATGTACATCAGGGCATTAAGTGGATATAATTAATAAAGAACAATCAATCAGATAATTGTGTTTTATTAAGTTCCAGTGATTGTGGTTAGGGGTAAATTCAAATTATTATTGTGAATTTCACCACAGTGCTCAACAAGATTGTAACTATGCATATAGATTAATATAAAAATATGAAAATTTGGGTTTTTATAAATATCAGTCAAGAATAAAATAGAAATTTGAGAATAACAACGGCTGTTATTATTATTATTTTTTTCTGTTTAAAAATTTATTTTTAATATTAATGAGTAGACCTTTAAGTCAATTTTCAAAAACATCAAGTTTCAGAATTAAAAAATTAGCCTTTTATATTTTAAATTATTTAAATTTACATAAAAAAGTATAGTTTTAAACATTTCCTAATTGGAGAAAGTTGCATGAGGGGGTTAAACTTGTTTCTTGATAACTATCTTCACCTTGCTCATATTATTGATTATTGTGAAAGTTAAGCCTAAAAAACTTACGCATTTCGAAAATCTGGCTTTTTGTATCCATGTAAGCTCCAGACTCTATAAGGCATCTCATATCAGCAGTGGTTTCACAGTTGTAACATATGGACTCAAAATTATTTGCTATTATTATTAGTGCTGATCTCTTTAGGGTATAAGGCTGATGACGTGAAGGCATCTTTGTCTTGAACTGCAAAAAAAAGTGAAAGCTTCAGGCTCTATAAAGGATCTCATATTAGTAGTGATTTCACAGTTGTAACATATGAACTCAAAATTATTTGCTACTATTATTAGTGACAATCTCTTGAAAACAGCCAATAAGTCTGATAACATAAAGGCATTTTCGGCTTGGTCTGCAACTAGAACAAAACAATATAAGCTACAAAGAATCTCTACAACATCTCATATTATAAGAGTCATATGAAAACACTGTTGTAACACAAGAATCTAAATTAATTGCTTCTATTAATATTATTGATCAATTTAATGTATAAGGCTGGTAACATAAAGGAATCTTCATCTTGGACTCAAAAATTTATAAAAACAATGTAAATCCTAAGACTTTATAAGGCATCTCACATCAACAGTCTTTATACAATTGTAACATAGGAATCTCCGTCTTGGACTGTAACAAAAACAAAATTGTATAACCTCTTGGCTGTATAAGACATCCCTAATAGTCTTTTTACAGTTGTAAGATAGGCATCCAAATTATTTGTTACTATTATTAGTACCAATCACTTTATTGTATAAAACTGGTGAAATAAAGGTTTCATCTTCTTGAATTGCAACAAAAACAAAACAGTGTTAGCTTCTGATTCTATTTAGACATATTATAATGTATCATCAAACTGTTTACAGTTGTAATATAAGAATCTAAATCATTTTATACTATAATTAGTACCAATCTTTTAAAGTGTAAGGACAATGACACTTCCATTTAATCTGTAACTAGATCAAAACAATGTCAACTCCTGACTCTCTAAAGCATCTTATATTACCAGTTTTTTTATATTTGTAACATAAGAATCAACCCTATTTGTTACTATTATTAGTGTCAATTTAATTGGAGAATGAAGTATGCTGTAAAGGAAACTTCTGTCTTGGACTGTAACAAAAACATCATAAGCTCCTGACACTATGAGACATCTCACATCAACAGTCTTTTCACATTTGTAACATAGAAGTCAAATTTAGTTGCTACTGTTATTATTAGAGCTAAAAAATTATGCCATAAGGCTGGTGACAAAAGGATCTTGAGTTTAGTCTGCAGCAAGAATAAAATAATATCATCTCCTGATTCTACAAACCATCTCATCTCACCAGTGTTTTCATAGTTGTAGCATAGGAATCAAAATTATTTGCTACTATATTTAGTACCAACCTCTTTAGAATATATGTCTGGTGGACATAAAACCATCTTTGTCCTTGATTGTAAACAAAACAGTGAAATCTCTATATTCCATAATGCATCTCAAGTCTTTTTACTGTATGAAAAGAGATATTAAAAAGGGAGGTTGGAGCATTGATCTTACAATCAAAAGGCTGTGCCAAACAATGTATCAAATGTAGAAGTTCCTTATTTAAAATGAAGAAGTTAGTTTCCAGATGGCTGCCATAAATTAATAACATCCAAAACGTAAAAGCTACTGTCTTTAAAAAACCTATAACATATTTAAAGTTTTAACTTTAAGCAGTACTGTAAATATAGGGTGACTTCCAGGCTTAATTTACACCTTCCATAATCTTATTGGGTTTTATATGATTTCCAGGAGAAAATAGCATTTTTTTTATGGAAACTTGTTTTGATCTTCTGGTATTGAATGCATCAATAACTACTAGAATTTGGGAGTAGCTTTAACTCCAACTCTATCTTTGTAATCACACCATGTAAAAACCGAATAGCTGTTAAAGCTACAATTAACAGTGTATGGTATTGCTTTAAATAAAATAAACATCTTTGTGATCAAAATGGATGTGATTAACACTGTATAAGTCTAAGATTACAAACAATAGAAACAAGTAAGACAGGTGTTACGATTTATTTACATTTACTTCAATTACAAGATGGTACTGGTGGCTATCATAATATCTATAAGAGTTTAAATTTACAGTTAAGTAACAGAACTTTTTTTTATTTTAATTGCCAGGATATATCAATAATAAAAACAGTATTAAAATTTAGGGCAGGTATCTAAAATACATTCCAGATTACATCTTGTCTATATTTACACAATATGATTCAAATTACACAGCAATATTTGGGAACTGTTATTAGAGCGCTAAAAGTGAGGAAAACATTTATGTAAACATAGGTCTGAAAAAGATTTGTTTTCTGTCTGTCGGCCATTTTGTGCTTTACAAAACATCGTTATATCTTTGGAAGTAAATAAGAAATTGAGTGAAGATTTGGCATATTATTTATGTAACCTTATACCAGAAAATAAAGCCTTTATTTTGTACATTTTCAAAATGGTGGACATTTAAAATGTTTAATGTTGAATATCGCAAAACTATTAACATTAGAAAAAATATACAATAATCATACAATTTTCCTCTTAAACAAACTAACTGCCTTATGAAAATGGAAAGGGTGGATGATTGCTTTATCAGAAACTATAAGCAGAAATAGTAAAGAATATAACTTACTGGGAGCAATGAATGGTCATTAACATAATAATTATAAGAGTTTACATTTAGAAGTACATAAAAGAACATATTTTAAAAAATTTCAGGATATATCAACAACAAAAACAGTTTTAAAATGTAAACCAGAATTATTAGATCTAAATTTCAAGCCATGGGTACAGGGAATAAATTTTCACTCCGCTATATGCAATTTAATGGGTAAAGAGGATGTTTTCCATATTGTGGCACAGAGTGCTATATTAAAGTAAAAATCCATAAACGGGTTTGTAACTAAAATACCGTTATCCAGGGAAGACTTTGGGCAATATCTTAAAATCGCTAGAATTTATTAGGTTAGGTTAATTTGGAAAAATTGAAAAGTTTCATGGGTGTCAATATTATTAAGATATTATATTTTGCCTAAGTACATTCGAAATTCAAAAATAGAAAATGGAATTTGTTACCTATATCAACAAATTTATATTAATATGATTGAAATTATGTCAAATACTTTTCTTCACTCTTGTACTATATTAACAATTTAGAATACTTCTCTCCCTCTCGGTTTTTCTACAAATTTGCTACAGTCCATGTTTAATACAGTGTCATTAAAAACAAGGTATGAGTAGTCATTATTGGTGTTTTTATTCAAAATTGTAAACGTTTAATCAATATTCCAAGTGTCCTAATACATATACACTTTTGTGTACTCGTATGTAGAATAGACGCTCATTGTTATTGCTTATTTTCAATACAAAGAGCAATAACTTACGAGGCACGTTTTTTTAAGTAATGTCTGATTTGAAATAAAAACAAAACTGGGAAATAAAAAGAATTTTATTACTATTAAAAATTCTACATTTATTCAGTTTTTTTTTTCTACATAATCGCTTTTGTCTTCAACACATTTTTATTATGGTTTCATTAGCTTATTCATATCATCTTTGAACAATTCCGCCTCCTGCGATTTAAAACCGTCACACTATTTTTCAATTCATCGTCATTGCCAAACCACTTCGATGAAAGCGAAAGTTTAAGGCGAAGGAAGAAATAATAATCTCTACGAGGTAGATCAGAGCTGTAGGGTGGATGATCAAATCACATCATAATCGTTTCAATTCACTCGAGTGATATTTTACGGGAATTGTCTCGCACAAACAAAATTCCGCGGGACACCATCCTACGTCGTTCGTTTTGTATAGATCGTCAAGATTAACGTTCTGCAATACGAATCGACTGTCACAGTAGTTTTGCGATCACAAAATTCGACAAGCAAGCAACCCATAGATATGAGCTTACTGAACATTCTTGTTTAAACTTCTTCAGTCTCTGGGATATTGCTTCGTCTCGACGTTCGAATGTGAAATCCAGGTTTCACCACCCGTAACAATGAGATCAAACAATTCATCACCTTTTTTTTGATAACGTTGCACAATTCATGCTTTGCCGGAAGACGTTTCTGCTTGTGCGTGCGCGTGCGTGTGTGTGTGGGGGTGTGTTTGTGTGTGTGTGTGTGTGTGTGTGTGTGTCAGTTTTTTATAGACCGGTCAATTTTCCAATCAAAACTTTATAAATCACAGATCGTGAAGCATTAGGAAACATCAAAGACAATAATTGTGACATGGTAAAGCGACGGAATCACATTTTTTCTTTTTTTTAAATTAAATTCTCCGTGGTCAATGAAGCCCTACCGTTACGTTCTTCATCTAGAATGTCGTTAGCTCTTCTCGAAATGATAATGGTTTCCGTCATATCTGTCTGTCTGTTCGGGTGGAATTTTGCAATCGAGTTTAAACTAACTTCCCTCGATACACACTTGAAATACAAGTTCTGCTGTTGTTAATACACTTGCACTCTTGATACCGAAGTTCTGCTGTTAGAGCAACGTGAGAGAGCAGAAACGACAGTGGTGATGCTGTATACTACATTGCAGAATATGCAAAGCGCGCAAAGCAGACGCTGCTCTCATCAAATATTGTTTAAACAATCTTGCAAACAAGGAACAGAGTGAATATTGCATTGTTATGCATCCTTGACCCATGTTTAAAATTTCAAGTCTATATCTCATTGCCCAAATTTTATTTGTTTAATCAACTATTGTTTAAACAAATGTAGAGACAAGAAACCAACTGAATATTGTATTGTCATACAATTCTGACCTATGTTCAAAATTTCAGGTCTCTAGCTTATCGGGAAGTTAGTTTAAACTAGATTGCAAAATTCCACCCGAACAGACAGACAGATATGACGGAAACCGAACTAATAAAAACGTGGTAAAATAGCCTTATTTAGTTAATTATTCATACTTCCCTTCCCATTTAGCAATTATAAATTAACTTTATCCATTGAAATTACCCTACCCTCGCAGTTTCAGTATCTAATTAATATTTTATTTACTAGCCTCAAATATTAAATTTCAAATATGAATATTTAAACATTGATTACCTTACTCCCATTACGGCTCGCCCAATATGATTATGATTGGCGATAGTCACGTTACCCGGTTGGCCCGATTTCATAAAACTTATTATGGAACTGATAAAACCCCGTTCGAATTTTACGGATTTTCCGGGGCAACTATACCTCGAATTAAAAATTTCATAAAAACTAATTACAGTCACATTTTACCGAGAAAGTGGGTTCGCATTATTATCGGCACCAACGATATTTTACGACTGCAAAACAAAAACGTCAATCAAAATTATTTGTCGTTAATCCGACTTATCTGCCGACGAAATCCAAACGGGAAGTTTGCAATATTTAAGTGGTGTCGCGAAAAAAGCGCACAGCGAAAAAAACGCTCTGCGAAGGAAGCGCACAGTTAACCCTTTTGGAGTTACAAAAGGAATCCAGCCCCTATCTTCTTAGAAATAATGAATGTTACACAGAAAATAAAAGTTGAATTATTAGTTTCTGATTCCCGTTTACAGAATATATATATTTACAGTTTTAAAGTATACTTAGGCTTGTTTTAAATCAGCATGAATGTAGCTTCGTCAATATTATCTGTTTACTATTTACATTCTTTTCTTGTCTTGCTTTTCTTCTTGATAGAAGGTCTAGCCAAGTTTTTGTAGATATGAAACTGTCTTTAAACACGCTTTGATGTTGTCATTTTCTTCATACTTCTTCACAGTTCTTTCCAGTTTCTTATCTAACTCAACGTAAGTTTTCTTCCTCTTTTTCCCAGCTAAATTCTGTTCTATCCTCATGTACATACAAGAAGATTCCTCCGCTTCACTCTTCAAACAAAGTATGACATCTCTGATTTTGGAGTTGGGTCGTCCAAGAAGATTGGTGATTTTGTTGTGCCAACCTTCCACAGCGTTCGTAGTCCTGTGTCGCCTAGCATAGCAATTCCACAATTCAATAGGAATTCCGTCATTATGCAGCCATTGTTCGACGAAGTAGTCGAAGAAGCGAGTTAGGTTAGGTTAGGTTAGGTTAGGCTAGGTTAGGTGATGACACACCTAAAGGGGTGAACTGTGGTGGGTGGTCAGGAGAAATGTACCTGAGTTATTGTATTGCGTGATGACTCACCTCCAATCAGCTCCAAGTATTCATTTCCTGGTAACGTAACCCCTACCCTAAACTGTCACATTGGCCCTTGTGGGCTTTCTTCGCACATATCTATATGTGCGCTTTATTCGCTGTGCGCTTTTTTCGCATAATCATTTAAGTTACCCAAATATCCGTTAATTCGTGGTAATCCATTAATAATTTATCAAATCCGAGCTTTCAACATCTTTTTAAATACCCTCAAAGATTTAATCAGAACTACCCATCAAAATATCTTATTCAGAAGGGCCTACGGCTTTTTCCCAGGCCAATAAACTTCATTTTTCCAACCGAGCGAACAGCAAAATTTTGTCTTTTTTTTGTTTTCATAGACAGTTAAATCGCGCAACACTAGTTACGATTTAACCTAACCTAACCGAACCTATTCATCCCAATATGTGTAACTAACTATAAGTCCAACTATAGTATAAAGTAGAACCTTGACCATTTGAAATTTGCTATTCAAAATTTTCTTTAATATTCACGATTACTATTTTTTCAACTTTACCAGTCACTTACACCTTTTGTATTAACAGAGCCGTTCACATATTTAATGTAATTACTAAATAAATTCAGGAAAGAAAACCACAAACACAATTTTTAGTAAATTCTACTTTTTATTGAGTCTTGCCGACCATGGTTTCCTCAGTGACGGCATTTACGAGGCAGCTTAACACAGACTAGAATTTACTAAAAATTGTGTTTGTGGTTTTCTTTCCTGAAAATGGAATTCTACCAAGTACTGTCGGTAGGTGGTATAAATCGTACTAAATAAATTGTTAATTTTATTTCTAATACAAATATCAAATGTATTAGACATAAACTTTTAGGATATTTTTAAGATCTTGTAAGGTAATAATTTTTGCCATACGTCATAAAACCTTATCAGGGGGTAAGTGACCTTCAAACCAGTTTATATCTTGCCGCTTATCTAATCTAACCTACCTTTTGATATTTGACATTGACTCATGCCTACGAAAACTTACAAATACGATATTCTACTATATAAAACTACCTTCTATTAATATTATTTTCTTAACTTTTTTTTTTATCTTCTTAATCTTGAATCAATACATTGATAATTGTTCCCACCAAAAATATTAATAATAAAACAAAATAAAAATAATAAATTAATCATAACGGGAATATCTAATCTGGATTCGGTCTAAATAAGTATCTAACGTTAAAGCAGTTCTGACATATTTTGTGTACATTACACTCAGATAGCCCAAGTTTGTAGATCGCAGGAGCAAGTAACTATTAATAGCCCTTTATCTCTTGTTCAACTTTGAATGTTCGAGTTATGCTTTCCAAATCAAACGCAATATTCTATTTCCACTAAAATTAATATTGTTGTTAAATAATCTTCAACTGTACAAATACCTATTCCAAACCATTATCGTTGACATTAAACTTCTGTCCGTCCTTCGACCCAATAAGACTCTAATCCACATATTAACGTAACTTAACTTTCCATCTGTCCGTCGTCCTGAATATTTTCTTTTTTTTTTCCTGAATAAATAATCACCAAATTACTAAAAAAAAACCCCTACCTTCATAAACAATACTTACCCTTCTAACCATCAATAAAGGATTACCCACCAACCATAACACGAATTACCATAAAATGTATCATTTTTACAACTAACAACAATATTTCCCCTTTTTTTATTTTTCTTCCTCCCTGCACTTTTTATCCATCGCTCCTGGGATTTATTTGACCCTCCCCCCCATTTATGTATAATTATTATAGCTTATAGCCCCTTTTTTCTTGTCATTTTTTGTATGAATCGAAAGTTATATTTTGAATCTTTATTTATTCACCAAACTAGATAAGCATATTAGATATAATAATTAATTGTTAAACTCATTATAAGCTGTCTTAGAGTATCAGAGACCTATTTTTAAATAGGCCCACATACAAAGTTTAATTAAAATCGGTCACCCATTTGGGGCAAATTAAATACTACAGACATATTTGTTAGAACTAGAAGTGGACGCGTCTTTTTCCCTTTCCAGATTTATCTACACCTTTTAATTGGTAACAGTTTTACTATCTTTCCTATCAGATCTCTCTTGTTACACTATTCATGGGCTAGGGGTTTTTGTTTTACGTTCTTATATTCTTTCTAACTTACCCAGTACTTTTGCTATTTCACAAGTTTCATCCCCTCAGAAAAGAATTATTTTCGACATTCTGTCCATCCGTAGTTGTTGTCATTGTCTGTATGATAGCGGCTACAAAAATTAAGATAGTAACTTAAAGTTAGGTATTGGATTTGTATATGTACATTTGTGAGCTAGATATTAGCATATTTTGGGCTGTTTAAGTACCATAATGACCTACTTCACATTTTATGACTGGCCTCAGGAACCAGAAAAATTGATTTTCGAGATACCGTCCGTCCTTTGTTGTTATCATTCTCGACTGTATGTACGCAATATAGCGGCTATAAACATTGAGATGGGAACATGAAATTTAGTATAGGGGACTTATAGTATGCTCATATAGAATCCTATTGGAATTCAGAAAAATCGAGTTGAAAATGTCAAAATGGTAGCCATTAAATTAGTATAGGGGACTTATAGTATGCTCATATAGAATCCTATTGGAATTCAGAAAAATCGAGTTGAAAATGTCAAAATGGTAGCCATTAAATTAGTATAGGGGACTTATTGTATGCTCATATAGAATCCTATTGGAATTCAGAAAAATCGAGTTGAAAATGTCAAAATGGTAACCATTAAATTAGTATAGGGGACTTATAGTATGCTCATATAGAATCCTATTGGAATTCAGAAAAATCGAGTTGAAAATGTCAAAATGGTAGCCATTAAATTAGTATAGGGGACTTATAGTATGCTCATATAGAATCCTATTGGAATTCAGAAAAATCGAGTTGAAAATGTCAAAATGGTAGCCATTAAATTAGTATAGGGGACTTATTGTATGCTCATATATAATCCTATTGGAATTCAGAAAAATCGAGTTGAAAATGTCAAAATGGTAACCATTAAATTAGTATAGGGGACTTATAGTATGCTCATATAGAATCCTATTGGAATTCAGAAAAATCGAGTTGAAAATGTCAAAATGGTAGCCATTAAATTAGTATAGGGGACTTATTGTATGCTCATATAGAATCCTATTGGAATTCAGAAAAATCGAGTTGAAAATGTCAAAATGGTAACCATTAAATTAGTATAGGGGACTTATAGTATGCTCATATAGAATCCTATTGGAATTCAGAAAAATCGAGTTGAAAATGTCAAAATGGTAGCCATTAAATTAGTATAGGGGACTTATTGTATGCTCATATAGAATCCTATTGGAATTCAGAAAAATCGAGTTGAAAATGTCAAAATGGTAGCCATTAAATTAGTATAGGGGACTTATTGTATGCTCATATAGAATCCTATTGGAATTCAGAAAAATCGAGTTGAAAATGTCAAAATGGTAGCCATTAAATTAGTATAGGGGACTTATAGTATGCTCATATAGAATCCTATTGGAATTCAGAAAAATCGAGTTGAAAATGTCAAAATGGTAACCATTAAATTAGTATAGGGGACTTATTGTATGCTCATATAGAATCCTATTGGAATTCAGAAAAATCGAGTTGAAAATGTCAAAATGGTAGCCATTAAATTAGTATAGGGGACTTATAGTATGCTCATATAGAATCCTATTGGAATTCAGAAAAATCGAGTTGAAAATGTCAAAATGGTAGCCATTAAATTAGTATAGGGGACTTATTGTATGCTCATATAGAATCCTATTGGAATTCAGAAAAATCGAGTTGAAAATGTCAAAATGGTAGCCATTAAATTAGTATAGGGGACTTATAGTATGCTCATATAGAATCCTATTGGAATTCAGAAAAATCGAGTTGAAAATGTCAAAATGGTAGCCATTAAATTAGTATAGGGGACTTATTGTATGCTCATATAGAATCCTATTGGAATTCAGAAAAATCGAGTTGAAAATGTCAAAATGGTAACCATTAAATTAGTATAGGGGACTTATAGTATGCTGATATAGAATCCTATTGGAATTCAGAAAAATCGAGTTGAAAATGTCAAAATGGTAACCATTAAATTAGTATAGGGGACTTATAGTATGCTCATATAGAATCCTATTGGAATTCAGAAAAATCGAGTTGAAAATGTCAAAATGGTAGCCATTAAATTAGTATAGGGGACTTATTGTATGCTCATATAGAATCCTATTGGAATTCAGAAAAATCGAGTTGAAAATGTCAAAATGGTAGCCATTAAATTAGTATAGGGGACTTATTGTATGCTCATATAGAATCCTATTGGAATTCAGAAAAATCGAGTTGAAAATGTCAAAATGGTAGCCATTAAATTAGTATAGGGGACTTATAGTATGCTCATATAGAATCCTATTGGAATTCAGAAAAATCGAGTTGAAAATGTCAAAATGGTAACCATTAAATTAGTATAGGGGACTTATTGTATGCTCATATAGAATCCTATTGGAATTCAGAAAAATCGAGTTGAAAATGTCAAAATGGTAGCCATTAAATTAGTATAGGGGACTTATAGTATGCTCATATAGAATCCTATTGGAATTCAGAAAAATCGAGTTGAAAATGTCAAAATGGTAGCCATTAAATTAGTATAGGGGACTTATAGTATGCTCATATAGAATCCTATTGGAATTCAGAAATATCGACTTGAAAATGTCAAAATGGTAGCCATTAAATTAGTATAGGGGACTTATTGTATGCTCATATAGAATCCTATTGGAATTCAGAAAAATCGACTTGAAAATGTCAAAATGGTAGCCATTAAATTAGTATAGGGGACTTATTGTATGTTCATATAGAATCCTATTGGAATTCAGAAAAATCGACTTGAAAATGTCAAAATGGTAGCCATTAAATTAGTATAGGGGACTTATTGTATGCTCATATAGAATCCTATTGGAATTCAGAAAAATCGACTTGAAAATGTCAAAATGGTAGCCATTAAATTAGTATAGGGGACTTATTGTATGCTCATATAGAATCCTATTGGAATTCAGAAAAATCGAGTTGAAAATGTCAAAATGGTAGCCATTAAATTAGTATAGGGGACTTATTGTATGCTCATATAGAATCCTATTGGAATTCAGAAAAATCGACTTGAATATGTCAAAATGGTAGCCATTAAATTAGTATAGGGGACTTATAGTATGCTCATATAGAATCCTATTGGAATTCAGAAAAATCGACTTGAAAATGTCAAAATGGTAGCCATTAAATTAGTATAGGGGACTTATTGTATGCTCATATAGAATCCTATTGGAATTCAGAAAAATCGACTTGAAAATGTCAAAATGGTAGCCATTAAATTAGTATAGGGGACTTATTGTATGCTCATATAGAATCCTATTGGAATTCAGAAAAATCGACTTGAAAATGTCAAAATGGTAGCCATTAAATTAGTATAGGGGACTTATTGTATGCTCATATAGAATCCTATTGGAATTCAGAAAAATCGACTTGAAAATGTCAAAATGGTAGCCATTAAATTAGTATAGGGGACTTATTGTATGCTCATATAGAATCCTATTGGAATTCAGAAAAATCGAGTTGAAAATGTCAAAATGGTAACCATTAAATTAGTATAGGGGACTTATAGTATGCTCATATAGAATCCTATTGGAATTCAGAAAAATCGAGTTGAAAATGTCAAAATGGTAGTCATTAAAATAGTATAGGGGACTTATTGTATGCTCATATAGAATCCTATTGGAATTCAGAAAAATCGAGTTGAAAATGTCAAAATGGTAACCATTAAATTAGTATAGGGGACTTATAGTATGCTGATATAGAATCCTATTGGAATTCAGAAAAATCGAGTTGAAAATGTCAAAATGGTAACCATTAAATTAGTATAGGGGACTTATTGTATGCTCATATAGAATCCTATTGGAATTCAGAAAAATCGAGTTGAAAATGTCAAAATGGTAGCCATTAAATTAGTATAGGGGACTTATTGTATGCTCATATAGAATCCTATTGGAATTCAGAAAAATCGAGTTGAAAATGTCAAAATGGTAGCCATTAAATTAGTATAGGGGACTTATAGTATGCTCATATAGAATCCTATTGGAATTCAGAAAAATCGAGTTGAAAATGTCAAAATGGTAACCATTAAATTAGTATAGGGGACTTATTGTATGCTCATATAGAATCCTATTGGAATTCAGAAAAATCGAGTTGAAAATGTCAAAATGGTAGCCATTAAATTAGTATAGGGGACTTATAGTATGCTCATATAGAATCCTATTGGAATTCAGAAAAATCGAGTTGAAAATGTCAAAATGGTAGCCATTAAATTAGTATAGGGGACTTATTGTATGCTCATATAGAATCCTATTGGAATTCAGAAAAATCGAGTTGAAAATGTCAAAATGGTAACCATTAAATTAGTATAGGGGACTTATAGTATGCTGATATAGAATCCTATTGGAATTCAGAAAAATCGAGTTGAAAATGTCAAAATGGTAGCCATTAAATTAGTATAGGGGACTTATAGTATGCTCATATAGAATCCTATTGGAATTCAGAAAAATCGACTTGAAAATGTCAAAATGGTAGCCATTAAATTAGTATAGGGGACTTATTGTATGCTCATATAGAATCCTTTTGGAATTCAGAAAAATCGAGTTGAAAATGTCAAAATGGTAGTCATTAAATTAGTATAGGGGACTTATTGTATGCTCATATAGAATCCTATTGGAATTCAGAAAAATCGACTTGAAAATGTCAAAATGGTAGCCATTAAATTAGTATAGGGGACTTATAGTATGCTCATATAGAATCCTATTGGAATTCAGAAAAATCGAGTTGAAAATGTCAAAATGGTAGCCATTAAATTAGTATAGGGGACTTATTGTATGTTCATATAGAATCCTATTGGAATTCAGAAAAATCGAGTTGAAAATGTCAAAATGGTAACCATTAAATTAGTATAGGGGACTTATAGTATGCTCATATAGAATCCTATTGGAATTCAGAAAAATCGAGTTGAAAATGTCAAAATGGTAGTCATTAAAATAGTATAGGGGACTTATTGTATGCTCATATAGAATCCTATTGGAATTCAGAAAAATCGAGTTGAAAATGTCAAAATGGTAACCATTAAATTAGTATAGGGGACTTATAGTATGCTGATATAGAATCCTATTGGAATTCAGAAAAATCGAGTTGAAAATGTCAAAATGGTAACCATTAAATTAGTATAGGGGACTTATTGTATGCTCATATAGAATCCTATTGGAATTCAGAAAAATCGAGTTGAAAATGTCAAAATGGTAGCCATTAAATTAGTATAGGGGACTTATTGTATGCTCATATAGAATCCTATTGGAATTCAGAAAAATCGAGTTGAAAATGTCAAAATGGTAGCCATTAAATTAGTATAGGGGACTTATAGTATGCTCATATAGAATCCTATTGGAATTCAGAAAAATCGAGTTGAAAATGTCAAAATGGTAACCATTAAATTAGTATAGGGGACTTATTGTATGCTCATATAGAATCCTATTGGAATTCAGAAAAATCGAGTTGAAAATGTCAAAATGGTAGCCATTAAATTAGTATAGGGGACTTATAGTATGCTCATATAGAATCCTATTGGAATTCAGAAAAATCGAGTTGAAAATGTCAAAATGGTAGCCATTAAATTAGTATAGGGGACTTATTGTATGCTCATATAGAATCCTATTGGAATTCAGAAAAATCGACTTGAAAATGTCAAAATGGTAGCCATTAAATTAGTATAGGGGACTTATTGTATGCTCATATAGAATCCTATTGGAATTCAGAAAAATCGACTTGAAAATGTCAAAATGGTAGCCATTAAATTAGTATAGGGGACTTATTGTATGCTCATATAGAATCCTATTGGAATTCAGAAAAATCGACTTGAAAATGTCAAAATGGTAGCCATTAAATTAGTATAGGGGACTTATTGTATGCTCATATAGAATCCTTTTGGAATTCAGAAAAATCGAGTTGAAAATGTCAAAATGGTAGTCATTAAATTAGTATAGGGGACTTATTGTATGCTCATATAGAATCCTATTGGAATTCAGAAAAATCGACTTGAAAATGTCAAAATGGTAGCCATTAAATTAGTATAGGGGACTTATAGTATGCTCATATAGAATCCTATTGGAATTCAGAAAAATCGAGTTGAAAATGTCAAAATGGTAGCCATTAAATTAGTATAGGGGACTTATTGTATGTTCATATAGAATCCTATTGGAATTCAGAAAAATCGAGTTGAAAATGTCAAAATGGTAACCATTAAATTAGTATAGGGGACTTATAGTATGCTGATATAGAATCCTATTGGAATTCAGAAAAATCGAGTTGAAAATGTCAAAATGGTAGCCATTAAATTAGTATAGGGGACTTATAGTATGCTCATATAGAATCCTATTGGAATTCAGAAAAATCGAGTTGAAAATGTCAAAATGGTAGCCATTAAATTAGTATAGGGGACTTATAGTATGCTCATATAGAATCCTATTGGAATTCAGAAAAATCGAGTTGAAAATGTCAAAATGGTAGCCATTAAATTAGTATAGGGGACTTATAGTATGCTCATATAGAATCCTATTGGAATTCAGAAAAATCGAGTTGAAAATGTCAAAATGGTAACCATTAAATTAGTATAGGGGACTTATAGTATGCTCATATAGAATCCTATTGGAATTCAGAAAAATCGAGTTGAAAATGTCAAAATGGTAGCCATTAAATTAGTATAGGGGACTTATTGTATGCTCATATAGAATCCTATTGGAATTCAGAAAAATCGAGTTGAAAATGTCAAAATGGTAGCCATTAAATTAGTATAGGGGACTTATTGTATGCTCATATAGAATCCTATTGGAATTCAGAAAAATCGAGTTGAAAATGTCAAAATGGTAGCCATTAAATTAGTATAGGGGACTTATAGTATGCTCATATAGAATCCTATTGGAATTCAGAAAAATCGAGTTGAAAATGTCAAAATGGTAACCATTAAATTAGTATAGGGGACTTATAGTATGCTGATATAGAATCCTATTGGAATTCAGAAAAATCGAGTTGAAAATGTCAAAATGGTAGCCATTAAATTAGTATAGGGGACTTATAGTATGCTCATATAGAATCCTATTGGAATTCAGAAAAATCGAGTTGAAAATGTCAAAATGGTAGCCATTAAATTAGTATAGGGGACTTATAGTATGCTCATATAGAATCCTATTGGAATTCAGAAAAATCGACTTGAAAATGTCAAAATGGTAGCCATTAAATTAGTATAGGGGACTTATAGTATGCTCATATAGAATCCTATTGGAATTCAGAAAAATCGAGTTGAAAATGTCAAAATGGTAGCCATTAAATTAGTATAGGGGACTTATAGTATGCTCATATAGAATCCTATTGGAATTCAGAAAAATCGACTTGAAAATGTCAAAATGGTAGCCATTAAATTAGTATAGGGGACTTATAGTATGCTCATATAGAATCCTATTGGAATTCAGAAAAATCGACTTGAAAATGTCAAAATGGTAGCCATTAAATTAGTATAGGGGACTTATTGTATGCTCATATAGAATCCTATTGGAATTCAGAAAAATCGACTTGAAAATGTCAAAATGGTAGCCATTAAATTAGTATAGGGGACTTATTGTATGCTCATATAGAATCCTATTGGAATTCAGAAAAATCGACTTGAAAATGTCAAAATGGTAGCCATTAAATTAGTATAGGGGACTTATTGTATGCTCATATAGAATCCTATTGGAATTCAGAAAAATCGACTTGAAAATGTCAAAATGGTAGCCATTAAATTAGTATAGGGGACTTATTGTATGCTCATATAGAATCCTATTGGAATTCAGAAAAATCGACTTGAAAATGTCAAAATGGTAGCCATTAATTTAGTATAGGGGACTTATTGTATGCTCATATAGAATCCTATTGGAATTCAGAAACATCGAGTTGAAAATGTCAAAATGGTAGCCATTAAATTAGTATAGGGGACTTATTGTATGCTCATATAGAATCCTATTGGAATTCAGAAAAATCGACTTGAAAATGTCAAAATGGTAGCCATTAATTTAGTATAGGGGACTTATAGTATGCTCATATAGAATCCTATTGGAATTCAGAAAAATCGAGTTGAAAATGTCAAAATGGTAGCCATTAATTTAGTATAGGGGACCTATTGTATGCTCATATAGAATCCTATTGGAATTCAGAAAAATCGAGTTGAAAATGTCAAAATGGTAGCCATTAATTTAGTATAGGGGACTTATAGTATGCTCATATAGAATCCTATTGGAATTCAGAAAAATCGAGTTGAAAATGTCAAAATGGTAGCCATTAATTTAGTATAGGGGACTTATAGTATGCTCATATAGAATCCTATTGGAATTCAGAAACATTGAGTTGAAAATGTCAAAATGGTAGCCATTAAATTAGTATAGGGGACTTATTGTATGCTCATATAGAATCCTATTGGAATTCAGAAAAATCGACTTGAAAATGTCAAAATGGTAGCCATTAATTTAGTATAGGGGACTTATAGTATGCTCATATAGAATCCTATTGGAATTCAGAAAAATCGAGTTGAAAATGTCAAAATGGTAGCCATTAATTTAGTATAGGGGACTTATTGTATGCTCATATAGAATCCTATTGGAATTCAGAAAAATCGAGTTGAAAATGTCAAAATGGTAGCCATTAATTTAGTATAGGGGACTTATAGTATGCTCATATAGAATCCTATTGGAATTCAGAAAAATCGAGTTGAAAATGTCAAAATGGTAGCCATTAATTTAGTATAGGGGACTTATAGTATGCTCATATAGAATCCTATTGGAATTCAGAAACATTGAGTTGAAAATGTCAAAATGGTAGCCATTAAAAATGTGTTGTGTTCATATATCGTATGCTATTTTTCTTGTAACGTTAATGCATTATTTCAGTGTGTTAATTGCACTAATTGATAATTAATTTAAGGGCCCACACGCTTACCAAATCCACCAAGTTTGACATTTATTCCCAAAAATATACCAATCCCCCCGCCGCAATGTTACATGTCGTTCCAAATGTTACCATTTCGTCGCAGCCCTTTTTGGGTCGTCTGATTTTCCGATTCCATTATTGCAGGGCCCTTTTAGAGCTCTATAATATTTGTTTATAATTGTAATTAATATACTTTATCATTGCTAACTTGTTGAAGGGCCAGTTTATACAGCTTTGGAACATGTTATGTTGTTCTTTATTTACGATTATTAACTAATTTTAGTCTTGTTAATGTTGTACAATTTTTATACAGTATTATTTTTATTTATTTATTTATTATTATTATTTTTGGTATTATTAGAAGTTTGAAGTTTTACATTGTGTGGTGACTCCAATGGTTTTTCACCTTATAAAAAACCAAAACACCCAAGCGGCTAATATTGGAACTCTCCCTTATACCGCTGGGTATATAATAAAACGAGGAGAGTGAGAAAGACAGAGCTATTTCATAAGCGTAATCTAATGTCATGTTCTAACCTATAATTTAATTTAGACTTCGTGATTTCCCTCAGGGTTTTATAACAATATCATCCCTGATAAATAAATTCAGCCCACCATTGTTTCCTTAAATGTTGATATCCTGTCGAAACCAGAAATCAAAATATAGCCTACTTTTGACAATTTTATTTCCAGTCTTAGTAGTTGAGTTTCTGAAAGGAGTATATAAAATATAAAAGTCGCAGCTTAGAAAGTGGGAAACGTGGGAATATAGTAAATATGCGGGGAAAACTATGTTAGAAGCTTTTTATGAGTTGCCGGTCTAGAGGTATCGTCTGGACTCGTTTAGAGGTGCCGTCGAGGCCTTTTTTGTGTTTTAAAGGCGAAAAACCTTGCAGTCATCATCGGCTTAAAAGAAAGGAGGAGAAAAGGCAAAAATAGAGACTCCTAGTCCTCGAATGCTCTAATAGCGTCAGGGTCGAAAGAAAATGATTTGGTCAGATAGAGAGACTAGATAGAAAATATGAAACATAAATATCTAACCCAAAATTAAATGAAGAAAGGTGTTACAGCTAAGGACTTTGGGATTGTCACTCACTATCAGAGCCAGTGAAAAAAATTCCGAAACTGAACAAGAAAACGAAGAACTTTCAAACTTTCAAAAGAGAAAAAAATAATAAAATCTTAACGGATGTTTCAAAAAGGACCCAACCCGAAGTTTAATAAGGTATATAAGTCACGCATAGGTAAATCCCCCCCCATATATCAGTTGGCAAAACTGTTCTCATTGTTGACTCGTCATGTGTTGCACTAGTGCTATTCCAGTATGTAATGTCGTCATGTAATGCACTAGTGCTATTCCAGTATGTATTTGTCCTTGTAAGTGTGTGTATATTTTCTGTCTTTTTCCAAGGATTAACGTGTGTTTATTATTGAGACTTATTGCGCGTATAAATCTTACAAACCAGTAAAAGAAGAGTTCCAGTTACAATTTTCCAATTCTTCAGTAGGCCTACCTAATAAGTCTGATCAATAAATTTCGTGAGACTGGCAGTGTATTGATCGAAAAAGCACAGGTTGATCGTCACTGTTAACAGTGGAAGTTCTGGACGTTGTGAAAGAACGTTTGAATCGTTCACCCAGAAAATCACTTAGAAAGTTATCATCACAGGCTGGACTTTCACTATCTACCGCTTTTAGGCCTACTAAAAAAATTAAAACTGCGTGTTTACCCCATCGGTGTCGTTCATGAACTGAAAGAAGTTAAACGTCGGGTTAAAATATTATCGTTGGATGCCTTCTCTTGTTAATGACAAGGTTATTGAAATGTTGGATAGTGTTTTTTTAGTGACGAGGCATGGGGTTTTTTTAGTTTAACGAACGACCACTACACGCACGTAAAATTGGTATTTGGTGTGCGATCTCCCGGCGTCGTGTTATAGGGCCTTTATTTTTTGACAAATCTGTAGGTGGTGTGGTTTATCGCAACTTCATTGAACAATTTATAGCCTTGTTAGATTTACACTAACAATATTGCTGGTTCCAGGAGGATAACGCAACGTGTCATACTTCTAATGAAACGCTGGATATTGTAACGAAAAGGTGCTGCGTCACTTTCTAAATTCCAGTAAACTTTGAATCGCACCAATGAAAAAAAAAAGCCGTGGTGTGACTGTTGAAAACTAAGAAATTATAAATATACTTCCCCGAGAGAAAGAAACGAGAGAGTTCCTCATTTTCCTCAAGATAATTTGTCAAGGTTGTTCTGCGAAGTTTTTGGTACAAGGTTGTTCTACTAAATAATTGTTCTTCATAAAATTTTGATAAAACTTTTATAATAAATTGTAAAATCTTCTGGGAAATTGGTAAACATTTGAAAGTAATCGCGAAGAATATTAAAGAAATACGTCGAAAGTGAAGTGTTGAATTAAAACAAATTACGTCGAGAAGTGAGTTAATAAAAATTAAAAGAAATATGTCGAACAGTGAATTAGTTAAAGTTAAAGAATACGTCGTAAAATGAATATAGTCAGCGAAACGTTAATAGATGAAATATCAGCGTCGAGGATAAGACGAGCGATTCTGCGAGAAATCAGCCAGACCAGATTACAGCTTTGCG
Source organism: Aphrophora alni (assembly GCA_963513935.1). Taxonomy (NCBI): domain Eukaryota; kingdom Metazoa; phylum Arthropoda; class Insecta; order Hemiptera; family Aphrophoridae; genus Aphrophora; species Aphrophora alni. Next base: position 39,351,588 of record OY740765.1, on the reverse strand, counting down.
AGAACAAAGGAGATTTATGGACGCCAAACTTCGAGCTTGTCCGCTGGAACAACCACCAAACAACCACGCTTCGGATTGTGAAAGGACTTCAGATTCGATAAGTAAACTGTGAAAATTTGTATAAATAATTAACCACCAATAACATTTTGATTCAGTAACTAAAGTTTAAATATAGTCACCAAAGAACCACACGAACGAGAGAGAGATTTTATTGTATTTTAAATCAATCTTTAAATAAAACAAGCTAGCCAGGGTAGTAAATTAATTAAATTGGGCACATAACTACTAAAATAACTTAAATTGAAAAATTACAGTAAAATTAAATTCATTATAAATAATTCAGACTAATAAAAATTGTGATACACTCTTTATTTCTTTTTTTATTGTTAAGGAAGCATTGTATAATCTTATTAGATTGTGTTTAATTGTCATTGTGATTTATTTCAGGTATTTTCATTTGTTTAGGTTAAGAAATATTGCAGGTATTTTATTTGTTAGATTAAGGAATTAGACAATGCTGTATTTAGATAAGTGCATCCTTAGCAAATTAAAATTAAATAAAAATTAATTGTGAAAAAATAGTATAATAATAGAAAAGAAAGAGATTGTAACAATAAAAGATCATTTGCATTTAAAAAGCCAGATGTGTCTTTGTTATAATATGTTACGGGAATTTTTTGGCCATCGTGTGATATCAAAAGGATTGTGGTCTCCATGATCTCCAGACCTTACTCCTGCAGACTTTTCCTTTGGGGGTATTTACAAAAAAAATTTTTCAAAACAATCCTCATACACTTGACGAATTAAAGGATAAGGAAGAAAATCGTTAAGACGGTAAATGCTTTATTTAACTTGGTAAATTTAACATTAACTTCTACTCTTATAAAAATAATCAGTAAATACATAGCGTAGATCTAACTTATTTGCTTACATTGTAGCTATAAAGACAGTCTGCCAGGTTGGTTTGTACACTTAAAATGTACGAACTCATCTGACTTGCAATTTCCTTTGTGGCTTCATCTGCTTTTGTGTTTCCATGTATTCTCAATGCCGAGGTATCCAGCAAAATGATACTCCAAGCTATATGGAACACAGAATATCCTTCACTAATGGGTTCATAGAATACATATCTTAGATAGCCTGTAAAACACTTTTGGAATCAGAACACAAAAGTTAGTGATGAAAACCAAATTGTACGGTATTAAAACCTTTAAAAATAGCAGAGTTCGGGAGTAAAAACACTAGAAACTCAGGGTAATACACGTCTGTCCAGATGAGTAATATGCACAACCGACTTTATTGTCCAGTTTAGAACCATCAGTGAAAATAATCTCACTCTTTGGGTATTCACTAAGTAAACACTGGATGAACGATCTACGTTGAGCCACATCTGGAGTATTGTACTTAATGAATTTGGACAATGAAAAATCAAAATGTGACATTTTAATAAGCCATGGAGGAACAAAACATGGAGAGTATATTAGACGAAGTACAATTCCCAAATTGTCGAGGATCCGTAGTTCTAATGACAAATGAGGCAGCACAATTTTGACGACATTCATTTCAGTCAACCATAGGTAATTAAAATGTACAAACTCGTGCATCAAATTAGGTGAATACATGTATAAATATGTCATGCAATTAATTAAATTTATTAAAATGAGTAAATCTCAATTAGTATTTTTTATTTTTTTAAAATATTTATTATTACAGTATTACTTTGTTTGATTATTGTTTACATATAATAATAGAATTATTTACTTTATTTATATACGGTTTTAACATAGCCTATATTTAAACCTTTTTAACATAACATAACCTAACCTAACCTATTCTAACCTAACTACTAAACTAACTCCTGCACACATACATGCGCACATATACATACGCACACATTTTATTAAATTTATAATATAGATACATATTTTTCACTTATTCTTAACCCATTTATTCTAATAATTAAATTCTTTTATTTTCCCCACCTATATTACCAAGACCTTTGGAGATATTTAGCAAGACGCAGCAGTCCCTCCCATTTCGATAATCGCCGAACCCTAGATAAAGTAACTTTCCCGAATATATGCCCTCGTACTCTCTCAAATTGCAACTCACGGCTTCAGCCCTTCACTTTAAAACCGTTTTAATCGTTAACATATATTTGGGTAGGAAAGAAGCTGCTAGGTGTCCTGGGAAACCAAAAACCAAAACACACAAACAAAAATAAGTGTACACATAGACAATAAAACTTTGTTAGTTGTATATCTCGTAATAGCGTAGCTAAAACTGTATTCAACTTTAGAAGTGTTTTATCTAACGTGATCAATGGTTAATATTTTGAGATCGAAAAGAGTTGGAAAACATTGCACAAACTTTCTCACTCACTTCCAAGCCAAATAAACACGAACGAAAAGGAATCGTCACCAAAAATATTATAAAATATTATATAGTTTTTGTTGTCAACCAAAAAGTGAGAATAAAACCATTGACGGCGTCTTTAAAAACATTTATATACAAAGTGGGAAAAAAGTCTTGCAACCCCTAGGTAATTTCTGAACGATAAGAGAAGAAAATTTCAACCTTCACCAAACCTCATAAGTCCTTTCACTTTTTATGAGGTAAACATGTTTTGCCCCCTTTTTAAGGGGGTGGGGAGGGTGAAAGAGGAGACCTTAATTTTTTTCAAATAGCAACCTCTATCGTGTGACATATCATTTTGAAGGGTATAAGAAAAAAAGAAAAATTTTAGTTCCTTGAAAAAGTCTCTAACCGGAATTATGGTGTCTAGAAGTCAAATTTTGAGCGTTTTCTATCTATTTGTCATACTTATTAATAATTAAATAAATTAACAGCGGACTTACCTAAATAAACACACTTTTATCTATTTTATCAAATAGGCCCCAGTTTTTGAAGGAGGGAACTACTGTAATGGGGGTTTTTTTTTTACCCAGCATGTAACACATCATTTTAAAGGGAATTGTAAGAGGAAATTGATGATTATAGAATAAGTTCCCATGATTATTTTGGTTGAAATAATGAACTAAACAACAAGAAATAAAGTACAAGTAAGACAAAAATTAAATTTATTTATTTAAAGAAATTGTATAGACTTATACATCATCAGTTTCCTTTGACAATTCACTTTAAAATGATGTCACACGATGGGGAAAAATTTACACTTTCAAAAACTAGGGTCGGTTTACTAAAATAGGAAAAATACATAAAATTGTGTTAATTTAGTTAAATAAGTCCGCGGTTAAAAAAGAAATGACTCGGTGTTTTGTTTTGTTTTTTCATTAATATCCATGACAAATAAAATACTCAAACTTGTATTTTATAAGCCACCATAACATATTGTAGAGACTTTTCCAAAGCACTAAAATTTGTCATTTTTTTAAAACGCTTCAAAATAATGTCACTCGATGGAAGTTGCTATTTGAAAAAAAATAAGATCCCCCCCACTTTTTAACTACCCTTAAAAGGGGGTAAAATGTTTTTACCCCATAAAAAGTGAAAGGACTTAATCTATGAGGTTTGGCGAAAGATAGAAATTTTAATTTATACTCGTTTAGATATTACCTAAGGGTTACAAGACTTTTTCCACCCTGTATATAAATAAGAGCCTAACACTGTATCAACGTGTTCTCACCGTAATTCGTATTTGATTAAAATGTAACTTTTAATAACGGCAGACAACTTTTGTTTTTGTCTTTTGCCCTTTATTCCTGAATTGTAATATTTTACTTCCGACTTTCAGTACAGTTTTGGATCATTAATGTTTTACAAAAATTTGAACGAAATCGCTAGAGCCGATTTTGAAATATTACAACACCATTAGAGATTTTATACTTTTTTACCGATAACTCGTGAAGTTTTGAAGAGATGACGATTAATATTTTTTGTTACGGTCGTTAGAAGCTACACCTAAGTAAAATTTTATCAATAGTTGGAGACGATTTTGAGAATATCGTAGTTTTGTGTTGTATATAGTTAATATACCCACACACCAAATTTGATTAAAATCAGTTCACACGTTTGTGCTGAAGACTACATACAAGAAACGCTAGACAGACAGACATCATTCTAAAAAAAAAGAACCATTTTTTTTAATTCGAAGGACGACCTTAAAACGGATAAATCTGCAAATCACTCGACATCGATTTTCGACTCATTACCTAACCTAACCTAACTTTCTCTATAGTCTATTATATACATGTGAGAAAGTATAAAACAGGCACAAAAACTTTAAAATCAGTTTAAAATTGGCGGTTTCAAGATGGCTGGCAAATATTAAATTAAAAGCTCACTATCTTTTAAAGTTGCCATTAATTTTCATAAATATGCTGTTTCGTCAATTATCGGTAAATCACAAAAAAACGGCCTGGGGGTTGTTATAAATATGTAATTTCTCAAATCGATTTTACCGATTTCAAATTTTAGTAAATTATTGACCTGAGCTCATGTGAAAAATTGCAAGAAAAAAAATTAAGGTTCAGAAATAGTTGACGAATCACGCGTCATTAAAAACCCTTTAGTGAGTACGGTTTTGGTAAGCTGGATCTGTAGTCTCGGGTTTTAGATCCCTGATATTATTCAATTATTTGAGATCTAGAAGTCTCTAATTTTCCTTTTTCATAAGGTGATAATGACCGAGAGGTTTTCGCTTTTAAACCAAGGAAAGAACCAAGAAAGGAATAAACTCTCTATTTTAATTAAATTCTATTTACACTTATGATAAAGATGGTTCATTTTCACTTTTTGATTGACAAGTACCGAACTGTCATTTTTCGTCACTAATTAATTTTGGTTAGTTTTTATTTGTTTTTGAGGATGGGTGAGTTTGCACCGTTTAAAAAGGTATGGTTTAGTATTTAGCTTTGAAATAGCAATACGTAATTATGTGCACAGAAATACATACACTTCCATCCTGCCAACAACGCATCTTAATAATATTAATGTTCCTTTCTATTATTAGGCGACCTGCTTCCTTATTATAGTTTATTCATAAGAAAAACAGGTGAAAGAAAATACTTTAATTATCAAGATAACGCCAAAGTTTCAATCCATGTTATACTTGTCGAGTTATATCCATAATAATAATAATAGCCAAGCTACTTACTCGGCCCCATAATACAATCTAATACAAGAAGATCCTCTAAATGTAATGGTAGACTATCTTTTACCTTGAATTGTATCGGTAGATCAAGGGTCGTTACGCTCGTGTCTCCGTCTCGTCATCACATATTCTTGAGAGGCCAGAGTTAGAAATTATATTTTTAATCGATAACTTCGCTATTTTTTATCGCAGAGAGGTGGTTTGGTTCAGTTAAAAGCAAATTCTAACACTTCGGAGCACTTTAGGATCATCTGCGTCCATGTCTTTTAGTGGTTTACATTTTAAAACGAAAAATTAAATTAAAATATTTCGTACAGTACCCTCAGACTAGGAGTGTGTCTGGTGTAATGGGAGTGTCCTCCCTTCTACTTGCTTCCCTAGCCTGACTTGACGGTACAACCCATTCTAAGAAAACTAGGTACACAAATTACTGCTTAGCTTTAATATGTCTTTAAGTGTCCATCTCTTTAATATGAATCTTTCTGTACTTTTGTAAACGTTTTATTCTTATTTACACCGATAAAAGAAACGAAAGTAGGGTAGGAGTTTACACTGAACCATTTGAGGTTTATTATTATTTTTTTTGGATTGTACCGCTGAAAGTAAACGCAACAAAAAAAGTGTGGGGGCCCCTCTTTTCCTCTTCACCCCAGGCACATTCCTACCTTGAGAATACTGTAGACTACATATTACGTTCGGCCAGTTTCACAGAATGTACGCGTTAGCCGAGACTGCGGAGACTGTCTTACACTAACTGACGTACCAAATGGTTGAGTTAAAACGGATCTGACTTTGCTCGGTCAACGTCTATATATCAGGAGACCTCAGGCGCACATCAACAGAGCTGTACACCTGCCTTGTGAAGATTCCGTACGACAGAGGGCAGAGTGAAGTTGGGGGAGGGTGGTTGGACCTGACAGGTAAAGGGTAGGATTCTAATCATCCCAAGTGGATCCAATATTCCTACGTCTGACAGGCTCAAAAGCTTAACGTTAAAAATACGAATTTTGATACCGGCTTACTTTCAATTTTAAAATAGAGTATGCTTATGTTGACCTTTTCTATTCTTGGAAACACAACGGCAATAAATAATGAAATATTTAACCAAACCAACCTAGGGTAAGTCAAAGAAGAAAACCTAAATCTCAGAAAGTTCCAGTGACATCACCTGAACCTTTACCAGTAAAACCTGTAAAAGTTTATTTATCGATCCTAGTTTATAAGTTCTCGGTTCTTTATTTTAAATTTCAAATTTTAGTTTCTATTTTTTCTCCCGTTGTTTAAAGGCAAAAAACCTCTCGGTCATAATCTCCTTATAAAAAATGGAAGAAAAGAGTATAAAATAACGAGCCATCGAATACTCTAATAGCGTCGGGATCGAAGAAGAAGAAAAGTAGGTCAAGAGAGATCCGATAGAAAAATGAAAGGCAGAGATCTAACCCAGGACTTCGTGAAAAAATGTGTAGATTGCCGATCCGTTTAATATTTTATGTTCTAAGTTTAATCACTTGATAACGAGAGTTGATTTATACTCTCGATAGGTCACATATTATTTTTACACACAAAAGTCTAACAAACTATACCAATAATACGAACCATCATTATCCGAGAATAGTGTTATGTACACAGTTCCGTGCTGATCGTGTATTTATAAATTTAGGCCTATAGCTCCGTTCCACCGGAATGGCAACTGTAAGAAGTAAAAATAACAAAATTCTCAAACACTTACGTGAATTTTTTATTTGGATAAAAGTGAACACAGGAAACTTCATACAACACTATTTTACATAAAGCACAAACCAATTCACATTTTCTTTCCGATGAAGACTGGTAACAACTGTAGCAATGTTTTGCTTCGACTGTTGCTTTTAGATACTGCCAATAATAACCGGCGCTTTACACCACGTGAGTGGGCTAAAATTAATTTTGTATACTGTCATGGAAAGAAATGAAGCCAGCTAGCATACACGTAAATGATATACTGGGAGAGGGGGGTCCGAATCCCAGAAAATATATGTTTTTTTAAATAAACGGAATGTTTTTGAACCTGTTTAATGTATTTCTTTATAACTTTCTTTGGTTTTTGGAATGTCTGTCTGTCGTACAGCTTCGGATGAGTTTAATTAAATTTCGTACGTGGACATATCTCGGGATATTTTATTAATTTTTTTAATAGCCTAACTCAAAATTTAGCGTAGGCCTAACTGATATAAAAATATTCTTATTCTTCAAATCGGCTATAACAATTTTGTTTAAAAAAAATCTGCTCAAGTGTTAAAGAACCATCACTCCGACAATACAGGTTCTGAGTTATCTGTAAAAAGAAAATAAATTGGTAAAATTTCTAAAAATAAGCTCTAACGATTTCGTTAAAATTTTAATGAAAGGTGAAGATCGATACCCCAAACTCGTGTGTAAAATCACAAGTAAAATAATAATATAATAGGTTCAGGAATAATAGGCAAAACATATAAATGTAAAACATATTACGGTTCAGGAATAATAGGCAAAACATATAAATGTAAAACATATTACGCTTCAGGAATAATAGGCAAAGCATATAAATGTAAAACATATTACGGTTCAGGAATAATAGGTAAAACATATTACGGTTCAGGAATAATAGGCAAAACATATAAATGTAAAACATATTACGGTTCAGGAATAATAGGCAAAACATATAAATGTAAAACATATTACGGTTCAGGAATAATAGGTAAAACATATTACGGTTCAGGAATAATAGGCAAAACATATAAATGTAAAACATATTACGCTTCAGGAATAATAGGCAAAGCATATAAATGTAAAACATATTACGCTTCAGGAATAATAGGCAAAGCATATAAATGTAAAACATATTACGGTTCAGGAATAATAGGTAAAACATATTACGGTTCAGGAATAATAGGCAAAACATATAAATGTAAAACATATTACGGTTCAGGAATAATAGGTAAAACATATTACGGTTCAGGAATAATAGGCAAAACATATAAATGTAAAACATATTACGGTTCAGGAATAATAGGTAAAACATATTACGGTTCAGGAATAATAGGCAAAACATATAAATGTAAAACATATTACGGTTCAGGAATAATAGGTAAAACATATTACGGTTCAGGAATTATAGGTAAAACATATTATGGTTCAGGAATAATAGGCAAAACATATAAATGTAAACATATTACGGTTCAGGAATAATAGGCAAAACATATAAATGTAAAACATATTATGGTTCAGGAATAATAGGCAAAACATATAAATGAATCATGACCGCAGTTTAAAGCTCGACTTTAATTGAATACGATTTACTCTGAAAACGTGATTATGGCACAAGTGATGCAAGTTGAGGCCCTTTTTTAGATATATAGTTCATGGTTTTTTTTAAGGTCCATGGTATTTTTTATTTTCGCGTGACAACTACCAAACTGACATTTTTGGTAACGTTTGGTTTCTTATTTATTTTATATTTGCAATGTTTTTGCATCATTTTAATTCTGTAACGTAACTGGAATCCATTTTTGCAACACCCACCGTGGAAAACGAGAGTAAAATTTGTAATTTAATTGTTAATTTAAATTGTTTTTATTCATTTATGTTTAATTAGTATTATTGTTTTTCCAACAAATCTTCTGTCCAAAACATGCCGCTAGGAAACCAAATGTTCGGATTTTGATGTCAAATAACACATCACTATCAAAAGGTGAGGTATTTGGTACAGCACTGGCAGTGAGAGTCAGGGCTGATTCCGTGTTGGATAACTTTGTTTACCAAATATGCAGAGTGATTTTTTTGAAAACTTACCACCTCTATTATTTTAAAGACTGAGAGATATCCACAATCTGATCACCTTTAGAATACAAAATTTAAAAAACCCTCCCCCCACCCCATCTCAAAAATGTGTAATGGACAGATATGGCTTGTAATATCTCAAACTAAAACAATGAATTTCTGGTGTAAGAAAATAATAGTCGGCCAATGCGTTTGTTCGTTTCACTTTAAATGTTATTTTGTAAGTTGTTTATAGAATTTTATAAAAATAGGTTATGGTACTATGAAAATAGTAATTATTACAAAGTTCAATATTTAAGATTAGACAAAGTGAACATGCAGTGGACAAGTTTTATCATTTTCATGACAGTAAAACTGGAACAAAGAAATATTTAGGTAAGTTTACAATTTTTTTTTTTTTGTGTGTCACTTTTCCTTTATTTTGAGAATGTCTTTTCATTTGGAAACCAGCTATTTATCCTGTCCCATTGCAGTACATGTTGTTTATTAAAGGTGATGGACTTACACTTAGGTTTTTATCTGGTAATAGTAAAGTTAAATAAAAACTTAAATTACTTCCGTAGTAATTACAAGAAATTTATAAGGTCTAGGGCATTTTAAGCAAAAAAGTCTTATACGATACCGGTTATTTTGACTTTCTTTGAAATCTGTAAAACTTTGCCGTTAACCCTAATTAATTATACATAAAGAAATGTTTGATAATCATAAAGCGTATTGTTCATTCTGCAATTTAAACGAAAATGAAACCGTATTTAGTTTCGTATGGTTTCAAAAGAAAGAAAGCCATCTTAATCAAAATGAAATTGTATTTTAATGGCAAGGATTGGCGAAGTCTTACAAAATATATGAGAGGCATGAAAATACTGAACATAGAAAATAATATTTATTAGGTGAGGGAGGGGGGAGTGTAATAATGATAAATAATTATTTCTAATTTAGATCACATTCAAAAAAATTGTTTTGGAAAATTAAAAAGATTAATTTGTAAATATTAGAAAATTGTTGGTAGGTAAAATTAATTTTATAGAATTTAATCTTTAGTTTGAAGGAGGGAGAAGGGAGAGTGTGAAATGTGGAATTTAAACTAATAATAATAATAGTTAAAATGACGATTTATATATGAAAGAAGCTTTGATATATGTTTTCATAGTTTTGAAGTGTTAATGGTTTTCATGCTGTTTCATTGCATTCATTTTATTCAGAAATTTCTTTGTTTTAATTTACTGCTGTATCATTTAAAATGAAGATTAATATTAACTTTAGTGCCAACTTGTCTGACGGTCTCTACGCTATTTTATGATAAACCAAACCGTTTAGAATCTGTGACTCTTTGAAAATTTATTATTTACACTGTCTTTGGTAAGAGCTTTAAATTAATATATATCTTCAATTTTGGGTCACATATACAAAATAGAAGGCAGACTGGCTATTTGATCTGTAGAAGTTTAAAATTATTTCACTAAATATTTAGTAAACATTAAATTTCCAATCCTTCATAGGCATTAGATTCTCAACGGTTGGTTTATAAAGAATTCAACAATAATAAAAATGTTTTAAAATTGTTTGTTTTATCAACAATTGTATTTCTAAGCTCTTAGTGGTTCAATAAGTTAGGGAATAACATAAAAATCTGTAGTAACGTTAAACATTTTATCTATTCACTGAATCAATGGTTGTTAAGTTTACCAAATACTGATTAATTTATTCTGTAATATATTTTTATTTTAAAAATCTCTATTAAATATATTTATTTCAAAATTATATAGTTTCACAACATTATTAGTTATTAAATTTAATAATTTATTTTTAATTTATTTGTGAATTAAATAACATAAATATATGAATCTGAGTTTTATTATACCCCTGCTTCAGGCGTTTTTGAATAAAGTATTAAAGGTAAAGAAAGACCTCAGTCTGGACAACTGAAACGTATGAACTTTGTCACAATAATAGTCAGTTTTAGTCTTAAACAGTTACATATTTTGTCAGAAAAATCTTAGTAAATCAATTGAATCTTCTGAGTTGATCTGAAAAATACTTATTTATGGAAAACAGAAAACCCTTTCCATGCATTGTAATTTCAAAAAGAGGAAGATGTCTACCATTTCTTCGACATTTACCCAAAGTTAACTGATGTCAGAATACAATTTTTTGGTAAAAATCTTAAAGTATGGTCTTTTATCGACTTTTTAAATGACAAAAACTGGTAGAGTGTCAGCAATTATTGCAAAACCAGTTGAGTGTCGCTAAAATTTCATAGAAGAATTTAATTATTTTAAAAATCTAATTGAAAATGTGAGGGAAGCAATATAAGTTATATACAAATAAACTATTTATTATCAGGGTCTGCCCACTACCGAAGCAGTTTAGTATAATTTTATTTTTGATTATTTCAAAAAATCAGAACAATCCTATTGTAAATGGTTAATGAACTTGAAATAACTTTATCCAGATTTTTTTCAAAAGATAAATAAAAATATGAAGAGTATTCAATGCAATTTTAATACCTAAAACAAGATTATGTTTTCCCAAATTTTTATAAAAAAACTATTTGAAACTCAGTGTCGCTTGGTAAACGTAGTTAAGTCTATTATTTCAAGTTCATATCGATAATCAATTGGGAGGGGCACAACCAATTTCACTGCCTGGAGATGCAATTTGTCTATATGTGCCACTGGTGCTATACGAATGAATTTCTTCTGAAGAGATTATTGGCGCCAGAGTAGCAGAATATGTTTCATCACAAGATAATCCTATACTTCAGTCTACTATGGATCAATGAATACAGATTTTAAGAAACGAGAGGGGCAATTATGACATCGTCTACAAAAAAAATTGTAATACTACTTTTAAGACGAGAAATAAAATAAATTCAATGTTCTTTAATAGTAAGGATTTCCAAATCTATATTTTATAGAAAATAATTTGCAATTGTTTATCAATAATTGTGTTTAAAAAAAAAGTTTTGAAAAACATTGATATATTTAACCCTTTGAAATTCAACTGCCGATATATCAGAAAGCACAGCTGAACCGAATATGACAGCCTTCCGATATATCACCAAGCACATGTCAACCGATATAAAGTCAGTTGACATTTTGTAATGTAGCTCACATATATATTTTTTCAATGATAGTATAAGATCTGTATTTTCTAACTATATGGGTAGCATTTGATCTTGCTACATTAAAAATATTTTTTTAAAAAATTTAAATTTTATATCATAATGAACTACATTATTCGGTCTCAGAAGCTCATTTTGAGGATTTTCCATTAAAAATTTTATTTATCAATTAAATGTTTTGATGTTTTCGCAATAAATAATATAAAATATTATTATCATACAATTTGTCCTATAAACTTTTTTCAAAGTGTGGTTTTATATGCTAGAAATACAAAACAGAAAATGTTAAAATAAACAAAAAATAATTACAATGTTTATTGTTTCTTAAAACAAATTTAAAGTCCATTTGTACCTGTAAAACAAACAAAAAATTAATGTTGAATTATCTTAAAAAAAGGAAGATAGGTTTTACGGTAAAAGCTTAGAAATAAGTCATTTTGGAGTTGGGTTGTTGGGTATATTCAAATCACTTTCCAAAAATATCTGGGCCTCAAAGGGTTCAAAAGAGCCTAAGCTTGTTTTGCTTCTGACATCATCCAGTCCTAATCATATTACTTATTTGATTAAAATCAAGCTTTTAATGACACCAGTCAAAAGTGATTTCTTATCTTGTCAATTATTCCAGAATTTGAACAATGTTGGTTGAACAAATGTTGAGAAATCAGATAATTTATTCCTATAACAACTTCAGGAACGATTTTTCAATTGTTCACCTATTACCCTCAACCTAACCTTTTTGGGATGATTACAATGAAACTGTTCTGTATGATTATTAAGAGGCTACATTTGAGCAATATTTTATGAAAATCTTTGTGTTACTGGTATTGAAAAATGAAAAAAAGGTTTTTAGGTATGGCCAAAATATGCATACATACTAAGTTGGATAAAAAGTGGGCTTTTGAGCTGTAAAACACTGAATAGTTGAAAGACATTCCAAAAACCAGTTTTTTGCACTTATTGGAACCTCAACTGCCAAAAATTTGACATGGATTTTTGACCCATTACAACTTTTTCTGTACTATGTTACATGTGAAAAATTAATAGAAAATACTAATTTAAAAACCTAAATACAACTTACAAAAAGAATATTCTCAAAGGTGTAATCAGCTGTTACATATAATAATGATTACCATATTATTTATTTATTCTTCCAAAAATAATTACAATTATTATTAATTAGAGTGACTACTCTTAAAATAAAAACTAAATAATAAATTAAACACAAGAAAACACTCTATAGCTAATATATGTACAAAAAATTTCTTTAAATTATTATTGAGAAGAAATGTTTAGGCTCTCCAGTCATCGTCTGTGTGGGAATCACCCTCGTTTAATAATAAAAAAATAACTTAAGCTAACAAATTAAATACAAAAAAACACACACACACACACACTACGCCGTTCGGGGCGTCAACGTATCGGGCCCATGTAAGAATTATATGAGAGAGATAGGTAATGGATTCTTAACTTCACAGCCTATAAGCCTTACTACCCTCTTTTATCTACAAGTATTATTAGAATTCTTAATCTATCTTATTCTAACAATTTATAACACAATTATTTTAATTTTCTATTTCTACCTTACCTTATTTTTTATTATCTCAGACTCTATCTCAAGGGCGTGCCTTTTGGAGCTCTTGTTATCTCACCAAAATTAAAACTTTTCTTTACAATAAATTTTCTATTTCTTTTTAGAGCACTCTATTTCTTTCTTTTAATAGGACATTTACTGGTTATAGGATAAATTGAAAAATTCAGAATGATTTTGAACATATAATAGATTTATTAATTTTTAAAACAAAATTTAGACTGTAATGTTGAATATTACTTGACCTTATTTCTAAGAAATCATTACAACTTTATTTAGTTGACTTATTATATATAACATCTTAAATCTAAACCTTATTTCTATTAACAATCTGGTATACACTTAATTCTATATATTTTATCCTCCTAAATTTGATATTTTAAATAATGTAAATTCTTTTTTAATATTTATTAAATTTTAATTTTAAATTTGACCAATCTGTTTCCTTTAAATAGCTTTTAGTTTGTTTCAATGTTTGTAATGACTTTATTTTTATTAATTATTTCTTTTCGCATACTTCCGTCTATGATTTTATTAATTCCAGATTTTACCGATTATTGAATTTAGTTTTTTAATTTTTTGAAAGATTTTATTTCTGAAATTCTTGATTTATGTGTTACCTTATTAGTTGAGTAGAGCAGATCGATTTCGTAGAAAAACACGAAACAAAACTAAGATTATAATAAATCTACAGTTGACATACTATATTTATTATAAACTTAGTTTTATTTCTTTTTTTTTTAGTTCGGGGAATCTTGTTTTCCTTATTTATTGTGATATGTTATTAATTTGACAATAATTATTTTCAAATGTGAAATGAATTAAAATATTACACTGATTATAATAACAATTCTGTTTTCTTCAGTCAATCAATTAACACTTATTATACTATTAAATATAAATAATAAATTCATTACATTCTATTATGTATACATGAGAAAGTAATAAGTGTACATTTTTTAGCTTTTGATGCGATATGCATCCTTCTGAAGAGAAATTTAATCTAAATAAGTTCTTTTAGGCCAAATAGTCCCCCAAAATCTAATTTACTAGGTTTTCTCTTTCACTGACAGAACACTGTTGTCTATCTTTGTGAAATGTCACATGCCCATACGTTTCATGCTTTATTTAAATCTTTATATTCGAAATTTTAAAAGCAAGCAATATTTAACTATGAGAATAAAACATTTCGTATGAGAATACAAAGAAGAGAGAAATAATATATTTTTTCCTTGAGCTAAAACGTTATTTATGTTTGTCAATTAGGTAAATAAATAAAATTCCGATTGATGTTCAGTCAACGTACATGCATGCTTTGACAGCAGTAGATCATAGAATTATTTTGTCTGTTTCATAACAAGTAACAGAGACAATAGATTTACACAAGTTTCGTGCTAAGTATTACTGTGTTTTGTTTATTATGAAGCAACATCTAGTGATAATTAATCGGTAAGCTTTGTGGAGATACTCATATAGTTGTACTAGGTCAGAAATCACCAATCGCCGATTATTAAAAAATAACGTTAATTTATTTAATTTGACATTTTACAAAAAATGAATACATTTGTTACCTTTACTTTATTGCTCGTTCTACAACACTGTGCAACGATTTAATGCTTGGTTTGAAGGGATATTAAGCACAAATCGCAATGTTTAATGATAATTTAACCGAGTATAATTGACACTTTAAAATACATTATTAATTATCCTTACTTAATTCCTTATACAGCTTCCGAGTACTGATTTAAAGCTACATTTGAAAGAATTTTATTAGCAGTAATCATTAATAATCATAATTGGTAATCACCGATTATTAAAAATAATCGTAATTGTTACCCCTGAATCGTGGCATTTTTAATAGATACATCAACAAGTGTAATTCTAATTTCATTGACAATTTGTGTTTCTTTAACAATTGCAGAGTTAGCAATAGTGTCCCACTTAAAAAAAAAAATCTATTTTTTATATAAGGTACCACTAGACAATTTTAAACATAATCTTCAGATAGCTTTAGTTAAGATACTTAAAGTAACAGAGATATTTATATCATAATTCAAAGCCGAAATATTAACCTGTTCTGATACTTACTAATATATATATATATATATATATATATATATATATATATATATATATATATATATATATATAGACTATATATAAATATGTGTGTGTGTGTGTGTGTGATAGAAAGTTTTATTCTAGGACTCGTGCATTATTTTAGTGATATTTCATAGAAAGAATTGCAAAAAACAAAAAATACCATTTGCCATCCTATTTATCATTAACACACATAATTTAAATTACACTATTTGTGTACTTACATGAATTTACTTTTATTCAATTTAGAAAAATCTAAATTTAATTATTCCCTTATAAAGAAGAGATCGTTTTACCATACATTACACCTATTATGTACAACATATATAATTAAACCATGCTTTCATTACCGTAAAACTGATTTGTGAAGACAGCTGATTAGTTTTTTATACTAATATTTTATATTAAATATTTAATTTCAAGAACAAACACTACAGTTTACATTTATGTCAATAATCAAATTAATGTAAGAAAATTTACCAATGCATCAATCGGGTATTCCAGTTCAACCTCTTCCAGTGTTGGCTTGTAAAATTTAAATTACAGTAAATAAAGAAACAATTTATAACACATGTTTCTGCATCAATGGTAAATAAATGTTTTGTTTTTTTATCTATGCATCAATTTAATATAAAAGATGTATTTAGGAAAGGTTACAGATTTGAGATTATATATTTTTTATCAATTCAAATTAAAACTAATAAAATAAAATAAAATAATATATTTCAAATAAACATCTATCTATCCGAAACAAGCGACATAACCAATTGAAAACCAAGTGATTACTTAAAGAAAACTATTTAAAATATTTTACAAATTATTTGAGTTGAAATTTTTTTTTTTTAATCAATTATTGTTATCACTGATAACAAATGATTTTTTATAATATTTATGCTAAATTTGAACTTTAAAATTAGATTTTTTTATTCCTTTTTGTTAACCTTCAACCAAAAATGTATAGCATTTTTTTTTAAAGCAAAGTTTTGTGTTTAACTTTACAATAAAAAATAATTAAAAAGTTTTTCTATTTCCTGGAAACCAACAAATGTCTAAGAAAAATATTTTTCTTGAAAAAGACTTTTTTTTATACAGCTGATATCAATTAAAGCGTAATTTTTTCCAGATATTTATAATTTCAGTGGTTCGCCATGGTGTATCACTTATATAAATGGTAAACAATTGAAATGATATCCGGACAAACTATACTGTGAAGTATAAACAGAGGGTATTTACCTAAATCCATTACTCTGTAAATTTTAATCTTTGTAACCAATCATGTAAATTTGACATAAACAACTCACTAGTTTGAATACATTTATAAGAAAAATAAATTTACAAACAATTAATTTTTAGATAAAAAAAGACCTGCTATTGTTTAATGTTTATTAATATACAGGTTGTCTTTTTTATCTATACTTTGGAAACTTTAAATGGGGAACTTCGCCTTATTTTGTATGCCTATTATTAAAAATATGAATTTAAAATCTTTAAATTCAGCCGTCATTTTCCAATATGGTGGCCAACTTTGAAATTTGTTATGGAACACCATGTTTTTTGTATATATGAATAGTTAACAATTTTTCACGATTTTTTTTATTCTTGACATTTTTTTTTTAAACTCAATAGTTTCGGAGCTAGAGCCTGCAAATTTTCAGTTCCGTAGATTTTGACAAATTCTTCTTTAATTATATTTTTCTTTTCGGCGATAACGACAGAATATTTACTTTGATATTTGCCGGAGTTCGCACTAACTTCGCGTCGGCAAGCTGCGATCGATGTAGTGACGTCTTCTCTAAGGCCGACCCTTCTTTTGGTAATCGAATTTTACCTCGAGAAGTACTAGAACACTAACAATTTTTTTTTTACAACGAGTTCCCTTTTCAATCTTCCGAGAAACGTGGTTTCTTCCTTGAAGTTAGTACAAGACTGTCGATCTAACTTGGTTCCAAGTGGATCGTCAAAATTTAGGCTTTACATGATAGCCAACTTTTACATAATTTCTGTTTTCTTTTTCCTTTTATTTATTTTGGTTTTTCGACTTGTGCTTTTATGAACTCCTTATGGCTTCTCTAAGTACTCTGATTCTGTTTCTTTTGTTTTTTTATTAATTTTCCCTTCTATTTTCATTTATTTAGGTGTTTAGATTTTACTGTATTGTGCATGGTCGTTTGGCAAGCCTTCCCCCACTCCGTCCAGCACGCTCCATCCCCGCTCTGTCGTCCAATTCCTGCTAGAACCTGAAATCTGACTTTTTTAACCTTCCATTTCTTCAACTGGCCATAACTCACATTTTCTTCGCTCGATCTTCTTTTGGATTGGCTCATTTTGAAGCCCCTTTCTTCCTGGTTCTGTCCAAACTTTATTTAAACCTGTGCGACCTTCCTTTCCTGAGTTATGGTGATTTTAAGATTTCGTGAAGTTTCCAAATTTATTTTCTTTAATTTTTAAAATCTTAAAAATTTTATTTTGGATTCTTGATCCTCCTATTCCAAAAGTATCAAAATCGTTCCCCTCTTCTTCCTGGCTTCTTTGAATCCCGAGTTATGACACTTCCTTCCTATTTGGTACTCTTTCTCCTTTTAATTTTATTACGTTTAATTTATTATTATTTTTAGTTAGTTATTATTATTTATTGGTCTGTTGACTACATTACTTTATATTTACTTTTTTGATTAATTTTGATTTACGAAATTTACGAAAGTTTTTCGTTTTATTCCTCTTTCTTCCTTCTATAACATTTTAATTATTTATTGTACAGTTTGCTCTTATGGAGGTTTACAAGTTGTGACCTGAAATCTCAGATTTTCCTGTCCGTACAATCTTGCGTTGCTGCTAGCCTTGGCTAGTTACATTAAATTTCCCTATACTGAATCTAATTAGTTCTCTTATTACTACTACTTGTGGGTTATTTTGGTTTATTTTTTTACATTCTCCCTTGAGATCGGTTTTTTGGACCGTTTCAACACACACACACACACACACACACACACACACACACACACACAAAATCTTTAAAACATTTTAACTTAAATATCCAATCTCTATTTTTTTTTCAATCAAAAAAATTGTATTGGTTGCATTTTTTATTTCTGGGGTACTCTATTGTATATCCTGTTTGCTATAAAACCACATATTTTTGTAAAGTAGATTCTTGAAACTAAAAAAAAATAAGGATTTTGAATTAATATTGATTTATTATGTTGTAGTTGATTTTTCGTGGCTAATGAACGGAATATTAGCCAGGAATATTAATATAATATTAATAATGTTGATTATTTCCATAAACTCAACATTATAAAAATGTTAGAAATTTAGAACTGACAAATAACGACAGGCTATTATGGACAGAATATGTGACTGTATATTGTAACAAGATATTTATTTGCAGAACTGCATTTTTTAAAGAAAATGAAAAAAAATTACAACTTCATATTAGGACTCTTCTGGTCAAATCTTTAATTATACCTTATTTTACATTTTGTGATACTGTAGTCAATGATATGACTAACAAATTGCAACAAGTCTGAAATTATTCTACATGTATGTTTTTATTTAAAGTGTGATGATTGTGTTAATCCATATTATTTTTTTTTAATTTCTTAAAAAATTTGTAAATTAAGGTCTATTTATATAGTAAAAATATTGTATTTCATAATATAAACAGAAGTGTCAACGTACTTGGCAAAAATGAATGTTTTTGCCTGAAATATAAGTACGAAAAATAGAAGGAAGGAGTCAGCAATGCTCATTATTTCAAAGTGTAGTACAGTCATATATAATAAATCTTTTACAGTTTTTATGTGTCGCTTGTGTACCACTCTGTCAAATTCTATCAAATATATTTACAAACGTGCTCAATTTGCAAAAACATTAAAAAAGGATAAAACAGGTGTAGGACTGATGTTGTCCTAAGTGTGCTGTAATGATTTCATTGTAAAGAGTGTATCATGAATGAATGTGTAAATGTGATGATTAATTGTTTAGTTTTGTTATTTCATTTGATATACTAAAAAAGAAAGAGAGAATAAGATGTTTTGTTTGAAGACCATTTTGTTTTAAGTGGTGTATTCATTTTGTATCACTATTTGTAATATTTTATTGTATTTGATTTTTATATTGCAATTTATTTTTTATTTGTATGTGTTGAAGTGGAAAAGACTAACTTTGTTAAATGCATACAAATAAAATACATATAGAAATACAATAATTTGTACAAAACACAAATTATAATAATAACAATTATATATATTTACGAGTATAAAAGTAAATAAATAAAAATATATATATATCTATAAATTAAACCTAAATAAAATGGTTGTTTCCTACCAAGAATGAACATTACCTTTCTATACAATTTATAAAAACAATGCACAATTACAAATATTAACCTTTTACACACTAATTCCCATTCACCATGAATAAAACATTAATCTTTAAATCACACTTGAAAACAAGAACTTATCGTCCATTTTGGCTATAAAGTATTACATCAGCAAGTTTTGAAACTGAGCACAGTAATAACCAGACTTCATTGCTTTTGTGAGTGAATTCCACAAGCGCCAAGCAAACACAGCAAAAGATATGTTAACACTTTCAGACCTGGCCTCCCATGCGTATACTTGGTCTAAAAACCTGGGCAATTTCTATGGTTTTGAGAAAATATTTTAACATAAAATATTAAAGAGAAAAAAACAGAAAAGTGTTATATATCATTTTTAAAATCTAACTGTGTACTTTCTAAATAAGAGTAAAGAGTAAATTTATGTTATTTTACCAACTGAGTTGTTAAACTTTGATAAATGTATTGAATTGTGTAAAAAATAAAAAGTGCAACAGTAGAAGTAACATGACTGAATGTATTTATTTGTTTATTATAACAATATTTCAGTGTTATAAATAAAATAAATATTAAATCATATTTTACAATGGAAATAAAACATTAAATACATATATACATTATATATATATATATAAACAAAATAAACTTAAAAATTGGAATACAACTTTTTTAAATATATATAATATAGCCTCCAGCTTAACAAATGACAAAGCGATATCATCGTTCTGAAATATCTGTCTGGTTAGAGTATTGTAGCTCATAAAATATCTCTTAAAAGGAGTTGCAAATAGAAATTAGTAGTTCAGAAAGACTACTACACATGATGCGATAATCTAATAAAGGTTTTATGCCCGTAAAAATGTTCTATAGAATTAAATAGCCTGACCTGAGCTATGCTTGAGTTCCAGTTGCTTTTATATATTTAAACCTTTCAACCCTAAGCCCGAATACAGACCAATGTCTGTACTAAGGCTGAGGGTTGAAAGTGTTAAATATAACGATTCAGTATAGTATAGTGAGCAGCCAGATGGTCTCTTTGTGCTCTTTGCACCTATATTGAGGTTATACACAACATTTTTAGCTAAAGTTGGCGCTCCAGTGTGTAGGGCAGAATATAGCACAGTCGAAATAGGATAAGAACATAAATGATTTCTTTTATCAGATTTTAGAAAATTAAGTGTTTCATAATAAGGAGTAATGTGAGCATTGCGTTTTAAACCAAAGATAAAGTATATGCAATAATTTTATGTCCGCTGCAATTTGTAAGCCAGTACTCCAGACATGTCATTGACTATGGTGTTACAGTAACTAGGAGCACACTTAACTGAAATGGGAAGAAATTTTCCATTTTTTGTTTATAGTAATGAATGCAAGCCGACAAATATGCAATATCAATTTCATAGTCACTCCACATTCAATTTATACGTGAATTACCCTATTCAGATACTAAGAGAACAGCAAGGAATGGTTTGAAGAGGATCCTCCCTGAGCTGCCTAACCTGCTCAAATACTAAGGGTATATCAATGAATAGCTCGAACAAGTTCATCTCTCAGCTACCTGGCCTGTTGAGATATTCAGTGGACAGAAATGGATAACTTGAACACCTTTGTCTTTGAACTACTTGGCCTGTTCCGATACTAAGGGAACAGCAAAGAATGGTTTGAACAGGTTTGTCTCTGAGCTACCTGACCTGTTCAGATACTAAGGGGACAGAAATGGATAGCTCAAACAGATTTTCTTTGAGCTAACTGACCTGTTGAGATACTAAAGGAACACTAAAGAATGGTTTGAACAGGTTTGTCTCTAAGCTACCTGGCCTGTTCAGTTACTAAGAGAACGACAAAGAATGGTTTGAACAGGTTTGTCTCTGAACTACCTGGCTTGTTCAAATACTATGGGAAAAACAATGAATGGGCATCTCCATACTACATATATTTGAAAAATACAGTAATACACTAAATACATATAGAATGTGCAAATACAGTAGGGTAACCATAGATAGCACTATTACAATAGACCTGACTTCGTGGAAGAGATACTGTCAAGAAATTCAAATAAATGCAGTATGACGAAAGACTGAAGGAATATAATAACTGCACTTCTGGTAAATGACAGAAAAAAATTTTAAAAGAATTGACCAGGAAACTGTGGTTCTCCATAAACGATATATTTATAGCAAGCACCACACTAATGTGTTGATTAAGACTGGGTCACACTGCCACTAACAACTATTTGCATCTAATCAGTAAAGCCAACTCTAAAAATTGTACCACTTGCAATCGTGAAATAGAGGAAACAGCTGAGCATGTGATTTTAGATTGCACAGCATACACTCAACAAAGGAAAAACCTAATGAAATCTTTACAAGATGAAACAATTAAATTGTATTCAATTGCAATTTACAAAAATTATAATAAGGGGTCCAAAAATATAAAGAACATCTATAAACGTTGTAAAATCTATAGAAAGAGGTCTTAATAAAGATATATAGTATAAGAGGTAAATAATTCTAGATCAGATGGTATTATTTATATTAGCTTACCATAAACATAAGATTTAATAAGTTCACTTAATTCAGTAATTTGGACCCTGATTCGAGGGATCCATGCTCCTTTTTATTTTGAAGTAGCTAAGTCTGGTGGACCTCAGGTAATAAGACATAGTACTTTTAATCATTTGATTTAATTGTTGTATAAATTATCCTCAATAGATAGTAACAATTATTAACCTCTATAAGTATATAAGTGTTTTATCTTTTCCAATTCATTTGTGTAGACTAATTCTGTGCTATAGGCTAATTTGGCATTAATTATATAATACTAACAATTAAAGTCTAATATTTGTTTGTTTGTAGCTAACACATCTGGAATAATAAAGAAGTGAATAAGTAACATAGAAAATTACAAGTAAATAGAAATAAAAATACACAATAGATCAAATGAAGTTGTAACAAGAACATAGAATATGTACTAATATTCTACAAACAAACTTGTATTTACTAAAGCTATTCAAGCCTATTAGAGGGCAGAGGGAAAAAATAAGTCATTAAAAAAATTTAAGTCTATTTGTCTTTCACCATTAATTTTTCAGAAACTGTTAAACTAATTTTTTTTTACAATTGGCTTATGGCATTTTTTGTACTGTTGCTTCAAATAATGTTTAAATGGGTCCAGAGCCAGCAAAACAGATAAATTTCAGGTGGTGAGTAGGAGGAGTGGGGACCTAACATAACCTTTTGCTGATTTTTATAAATTAATTTTATTTGCCACTACATAATTGTTATAAACAATAATTGTTAATGGATAAATATCATAAATAACAATATTATTATAAAAATATTTTAAACAAAAATTATGTATAAAACGTATATATATATGCAAGGAAAAAATGAATGCAATTAACTTTTATTTAACTCAAATATGTTAAAACGTTTTGAATTTATAGAAATAAATTCGTCCAATAATTTCTCCATGTCTAAATTATCAGCTTTATCAGAATAAATATTCAAAATGGTTATACGATTTAATCGGCTTTGTAACACTGTCGATCTCCAATAATTTTTTAATCTATGCAGTGTTGAAAAACTTCTTTCATTTGTGAATGAAGGTCCGGTGATTGTCATTAATAATTTTTAAAAAGTAAATCTATCATTCATTAATCGCTCTTCCTTGAAATCGCCACAATAAAATTGTCTTTCTATTAACATCATGCTCAATTAGAAAACCTTCCAACTATTAGCCAAGTTGGTGTCAAAGCGGGTTTCTAAAGATGCAAGCACTTAAATCTCATGATATTTTTGCAATAAAATTGCTTTGGGAGTCTTAAATTCATGATTTTCTCCATCACCTGAATCAATTCGCAAAATGATCCAGCTTTGATTTTTTTTTTTATATGAGTCAATAATACTCAGTTCTGTTTTCTGAAGATTTTTGTTTTCAAAATTAGCATGTAAAAAGTGGCATAGTGCCTTCTAGGACATGCGATAAGGACTTTAAATTTCAGGGGGAGGGAATAACCATCTGGAAAATGTTCAGTTGGTGAATATACTCTATACCATCAGCCCTGAATGCATCACCACAAAACTCACTTTTTTCATCTCGGTGACTCAGTCAAAACGTTCCTTGTAGTACATATATTCTGCCACAACAATGTCCAGTATAGTAGATTTGTTGACAAGCAGTTTCAGAACAAGTGATGAGATTGTGAACCTCTATTAAAATATACAGATCATCCACAATCACATCACATATTCTAAAACCCACTAGTAAGTAGAAACATGCAGTATTAAGAGATAGTGTCATGAAAGTATGAAGATTTATTACGATAATCTAGTTTATATATCAAAAGCCTTAATTCTGTAATCATAAACACTTAACTTATTTCAGAGAAGTCCACCATTGTCTGAAGAGTTTTACTCAAATAGTACACAAACTTATCTTATTTAAGGAAAAGAAAACTTTGGTGTGTGTTTTTTAGAACTGTAGACAATTTTGGTGCAAGAGATGTGAGTGTTGACCTCTGATGAAATACACAGATAGTCCACAATCACATCACATAGCCCAAAATTCACTGTATGGCATTTAATCTTTTACTTTTTATTAAAGTATATACCACGAACAACACCAAGTTTAGTACATATATGAGAAATGCTAAAAAAACAAATATATTGTCTATATTTCTCTATGTTTCAGACCAAAAATTACAGTTCATGAGGTGTTGGTCTCAATACTAGCCCAAAATTGATCCAGTTTATTTGAAATGTGAAGATTTATACAACCCAATGTGTCAAACCATACTCAAAATAAAATTACTGTCAGGTTTAATTTTGAGTGTTTAAATGAGGGTATATCTTCTTTGGCACGTTGAGTTACATCATTGAAGTCGCTTTGACTGATAGTGAGATATTCGACTTTCTAAGACAACAGGTTCATTTTTATTTTTTATAATAACTCACGCATAGTAATTGTTTTACATCATATCTGGCACTTATGATATTTTAAAATGTTACAGAAGTTGCTTTAGGAAATATTTGAACTTCTTGGATGATGTTTATGGTTCATCTTAACTTGTCAACTAATATCTCCAAAAGCAACATTTGTAGCAAGATTGTGACCAATACATTTGTTTTTGTTCCTTAAAAACTACATTTAAGAAAACAATTATAGCTGATTTAAATAAATAGAGTGTGATCTTATGGCAAGTACTCCCATATTTTTAAATTCACAGCCAATATAAGTCCACATACTTAATTTGTTTGAAATTTTGTCACCTGTTTAAACTGTAGTTATAACACATTGCACAGATGACAAACCCTCATCAGTCCAATAATAGTGCAAAAACCATCCCCAAAACCAAACAAAAATGAACCAAAACTAATTGTCACCAAAAATGTCAGATTGGTAGTTATGAATCAAAAGTGAAAATGAACCATGGAAACTGACATTGAATAAATATTTATATATTTAAATAAGGGCCTAAACTTGCTTTGCTTGTGCCATAAATCAACGTAAAATGTTTTGCATTAAAATCAAGCTTTTAATGATGGCGGTCAATGTTCATTTTTGTTTTTTGGCAATTATTCCTGAACCGTAATGTTTTTAATCTTGCAATGATGCACACGGATTTAGGTCATTAGTCTTCACATATCACTAAAATTTTAACCAAATCGGAAGAGCCTATTTTGAGAAATAAGCCCCATGACTAATTTTTTATGTGTACCAATAACTCGTGAACCGGCATTTTTGGAGAGATGAGGACAAGTGAGTTTTCTTTGGCTACACTTGAACAAAATTTAATCAGTCGTTAGAGCTGACTTTGAGAAATGGATGTATTTATCTACAGTGTGATTCAAAATGACACCAGCAATATTTCAGGAGCTAATTTTAGAGCAAAAAATAAGGAAAAAAGATTATATAGATATAGGTCTGTAAAAGCTCGATTTACCATCTCTGCCATTTTGTGTTTTTTTAAATTTTGGAATTAGATTATACCATCAGCATTGAGTGAAGATTTGGTAAACACATTATTTATGTAGTCTTTTACCAGTATAGTAGAAAATCAAGATTTTGTACATTTTTAAAATTGCTGTGGTTAAAAATGTTTAATGTTGAATATCTTGAAAACCAATACAAGATCCACAAGATTTTCCTCTTATACAAGAAACCAACTTTGTTATTTTTTCTGTAGGTCAAAGGATAACCAATTTTCGACAAAAGAACTAAAAACAAAAGTTCTTAGTAATAAAATTCTCTACATCACCCAAAATTAGCCTAAATCAAAATATTATAGAATTTTGATACAGTAATTGTATTAATAATAATATTATAATCAATTACCTAAAAATGTGCCAGAATAGAAATGTTTTCTATAATACTTTCAAAATGTGACTGGTGTTTTAATACTTATTTCAATATTTTATTGTTTTTTTAAGAAAAATCTTTTGTTTTTTGTAAATATTTTGTAATGTTAATGGTTTTCGAAATATTAGATATTAATAATTTAAACCTCCACATTTTAAAAATGTACAAAATAAAGTCTTGGTTATCTGGTATACTGGAAAAGGTTACATAAATAATGTGTATACCAAATCTTCACTCATTACCTTATTTATTTCCAAAGATATCTTTTTTTGTAAAAAAATACATAATGGCTGACAGATGGAAATTGAGCTTTTTGGGACCTATATTAATATAAACTTTTATTCTTACAGTTAGCTCTCGAAATATTGTTGTGCAATTTTAAATAATCCTGTATATTAAACTCAAGAACAAAAAAAACTTGGTTTGTAGTAAGTATCATGGTTTTAACAGATTACAGGATACCAGAATATCAAAGCATCAAGAGGAATTAGAAGGTTGACATTCTTCCCAAAACAAATAGCAATGACCCCTCCCTCTTTGTTTGGTCTGAACCAATGTGTCTTCAGTCCTTCAACAGCTGCAAACACAGTGTACCAATAGGCCAGTAAAGAGCAACATCAAAGATAACAGTACTCTCCAGGCAATAATATGTGCAAGCATGTTATCATAGAACTGAGCTCAGTTGTAACTTTGATTTAGGATTCTGGTTTAGATCATTAATCTTTAAATTCACAAAAATTTGAACAAAATCGGTGCAGCTGATTTTGCTAAATTAGGTATTTTGTAAAAGCTCTATAGAAATGTTTTTAGTTTTTTCATCTATAACTACCAAACCAATATTTTCAGGGAATTGACAATAAATACCTTTTATTTAAATCCCTAGAGGCTACATATTAGCAAAATTTTATCAGAATAATTAGAGCTGATTTTGAAAAAAAAATCAGTTTTGGTTTCATGGCTGAAGATGACGGCACACCATCAAAACTGAGTTTAGTGATTTGGTGATTTGGTCTGATAATCAGGCACCCTTAATAACAATAATAAAATAGTAAAAATGACAAATTTAACAATAACAACATTAGAAGTGTTTGTTAAAAAAAAAAAATTGAAATTACAAAATTAAATTTAATTAATATAAACATAATTCTAAAGTAAAGCAAAATTTAAAACAAACAAAACTGAACAAATTAAAATGCAAATTTTACAACCACACTTATAGCATGGTTGTAAATGCACAACTCATCTACTTAGTTGGGAACCTAAATAAAAGTAACTTTACCTAAAACTAACAAAAAACAAAGATTATCCTATCTTTAAAAAATATTTAATTTGCAAAATTACCAAAAATGACTGAAAGTATATCAAAATTATTATTAATAATTACATTCAACAATAAAAGATTGTATCCTCAGAGACTCACTGTAGTCTTGACAATCCTGAGGGAACCTAGCTGGATCTACATTTTTTTAAAAATAGTCTTGGCTTAGATCCCTCTCTTACATTTTCCCTATCAGGTCTCTCTTGATCAACCATTGTTATTTTCAGTCTTTGATATTATTAGAGCATTCGAGGGTTGGGGATTCTTTTCTTCCTTTTTATAAAGTGATGGTGAGGGAGAGGTTTTTTGCCTTTAAACAACAAGAACAAAAGAAATAAAATATTGTCTATTTTTAGTGCACTTCTTAAAAAAATGATTACCAAATGAAGTTAAACCAATTTCCCCCATTCAAAATATTTATCACCGATTCCTCTTCTAAGATACTACTTTTACTTAATATTAAACATTTACCTATAAAATTTACATCAGTTTCCACGTCCAGAGAATTACAGAGAGAACAACATCTTTCACTCTCTTTCCTGTCTGGTCTAGTGTTACGAGGTGACATTGCGTTCCTTGCTTTGAATATTAAATTAATAAAACTCCTTGTATATTTATCATTTATATAATCAGTATTATTTAGGAACAAATTTAGTTGACTGTAAATATTATGAAACTGAGATCTTTTTATTGTCTATCTATGAGTCTACCTCTTCTCCTAGTCTCGCCAAGAATTGATTTAACTTATCCTCTTACTGTATATCTTTACACATCAATCTATTTCTATTGTACACAAATCTAACAATTTATGAACAAAAATAGAATCCATAAACTTTATCTTACAACTACAGAATATTAACTCAGAAGGAGAAATGCCAGTAAACTTACTTGAATCAAATTTAGAGATAAGATCTAAAATGAAAATATGTTTCCGGAAACATGCAGTATATATTTCTAATACATGATTTTCTGTAATTTACTGGTACTCAAAAATCAAATTTTAAAAAACATGGTTATTACAAGTTTTATCAAAATCCATCAATAAAAAACATATCAAGATTTTAGTTTTTTTATGTGTAAGGATATTGCTTTTTCCTTTGCTTTTTGATGAAAATACATTTGTATTGTATCACATAAATGTACAATAAATCAACAATATGCATACTACAATAAATTATAATACAATATTATAAAAGTTTCACTATTTAACAATTAAACAAACATATGAAGATGAATATTATAATTATACTTTTAAATATACAGTCACAACAACAAATACATCATTCATATAAGTTGAAGGAAGTGAGGCCAGAAAAACCCAATCCACAGCGACTGTGAACAAAACTCACCATTAAACTCCTCAGCAATAAAAAAAGTTTTAATTTTGAATTAAATTTGTCTTTATGATTTTTACTCTGGGAGTCTATTAAATAGAATAATTCTGGCTTGGGCAGGGAATCTGTAGATGTTCAATCTATGCTGGTCAGCTCAAAAATCCCTATTTTTCCTTTGTGTCATAAGAATGAAAGTCACTATTATGAGTTATATTGCTCTTAGACAACATAATATTAATTCTTGGATATATATGCTTGTGAGTGTTAAGATTTTCAAATCCTTAAAAGCATCCCCACATGACTCTCTATGCTTTACTTATTCTTAGTGCATCTTTTTGTAAGCTAAATAACCTTTGAAAATGCTGTTTATTATAATTGCCCCATAAAATAATCCTATAATGTAGATGGGGCTTTATTACACCATAATATACCAATTTCAACAGATGGGTGTTAATGTTTTTGGCCAAATTTCTGAGTAATAACAATCCCGAAGTAATTTTATGACACGAGTTATCTATATCATATGTCCAAGATGGTCTGTAATTAGACCCAAAAAACTTGCCGACTTAATCTCTGTCAGAAAAATATCATCCAAAAATATGTTACAGTGATTTCTTTGTGGTTCAATTCACTTCTCAAAAAACATGTAATTGGTCTTAGTGGAATTTATTTTAAGACTTATTTCACCAAAAAATATTGACTTGCTGCATTTACCTGTACAAAACCTTTCTACTCAATTTCAGGCAAGGTTTTGTCACAAAAGTAAGGTTTGTGTCATCTGAAAACTGAATAATTCTATTAATATTTACAAAAGATTAAAAGTTATTTCTATATAAAAATTAATACAAGACCAAGACCAGCTCCAACAAATATAAGAGGGTGTCAGTGAAAACCGATGTTAAATTCGAACATGAAGCTAAAAAATACATAAATATAATGAGTTTTATACAAGCTTTCCATAATGCCTTGCGACTTTAATATTACTTAACTTACGTCTTGTAGTCATTGTTTAGGAGGTTCTTTTATTCTGTAATTTCAGCTGTTTCAGTATTTTTTATACCATCATCAGATGACAAACACAATTACACACACTGAACAATAATATTCATTAGTGGTTAATGTTATTAAATGGAACAATAATAAATTACTATGTGATGACTATAAAAACAGTATATTGGTTAAACAGGAAAGAATTTTAAAACCAGTTTCAAAGAGTATTTACTACATAACAACATATCCAAACTTAGCTCCACCTATGCCTACACCTGATAAACCAAAACCATAAGTACAGTGAAAAATTTAGAAATCTTAAATACTCTAAATAAAGGCACAACTATGGATTGGAAGGTTTCGAGATTTACAAACATTTCAAAACCAACCCAGATAGTCTATTATATGATAAACTAAATTTTATATCTAACTTTTTATATTATACTCTAGCCATTATAAACAACAATAGCAAGATCCAACCACTTAGTGAGATAACCAGCTCAGTAAGATGTTGACTACAGTAAGTGTAGTCACCATATGGCCACAACAATTAAAACACTATTTTTTACTACAATACTTTGATATATACTATAGTATCAACTATATTTATTAATTATGTTTATTTGTTTTTGAGCAATGAATATTAATGTCCAGTGTATGTAATTGTGTTTGTCATCTGATGATGGTATAAGAAATACCAAAACAGCATTAATGACAGAATAAAAGAGCCTCCTAAACAACAACTGCATGGTGTAAGGTTAATTATGTATAAAAGTTTTTATTTTATTTTAAGATAAATGTCATTTTATTGATTGGTGATTGCAATTTTGAAAAAAAATTAATTAATTTTTAGGGCAGCTACTGCATTACATCCACCGATTATTGAGACAAATTGTCACAATCATTGTTTAACCCACCCTCACTCTATATTCACTCCTAACACTTTAATAATTTGAAACAAAATCTAATCATCCTACATAAAACTTTTAAAAAATTCAGTTAATCAAACCACCATTTAATCAATACTTATCTTTATTGCTGGAATATTAAATACAATGTATGGTATGTCACATTATAATTAAGATACATAATATAAAATCCCCCTCTTTAAAGCAATTAAATATTCCAACCCAAGTAGAAGACCTATACTTGATAACAGTCCCACTTAGATATCAAACATACAATGTTAATATATCCTTGCTTGCGGGAAGTCAAAAACATGAGACTAACCCAATAGAAATTAAGAGAAACCATAAAGGAGAAATATCCATCAAATGACTCGTTTAGGGTTATCACAGCTTGACTTGAGTGCCAGAACTGGCGCAAAGCTGTATTCAGACCTATTTTTGCATTACAACTCAAGAACAAAAACAGCTTCAACATGAAGATTATAACAACTGAATAATTAAAATATAGACAACAATGGTATGCAATCTAAAATAACGCCTCTTGAGCATCGAGTCACTCAAGAGGTTGGTGTGAAATAGAACAAGAAAAAATTTTCTGTGGGAGAACATAAGCCCAGGGAAGAAACAAGGAGTGAAGACATATATAGGCTATATGGAACGTAACACAACAAAAGTAAACCCACAAAGAGGGTGTCGTCAAAATTCGTCTTAGTAGAGTACACAAGTGCCTTGAAACCCACTTGAACCGTTTTAATATCCTTAATTCAAATCATTATGTTCTGTGTGGTCAGCATAATAAAGTAATGAATAAATACCATCTGCTTGAATGCTACAAGCTTGATCCTGATCAGAGTAGGGCAAAAAACTTTACAAAACTGTATTGGGATGCCAAAAGAATTAATAAGACTCTCAAAAAATCAACCATTACAAGAAAAAGAAGAAGAATATAATTATATCAACACACTGACATATACATAAACAACAAAACAAAACAATGAACATCTGATAATATCAATGAATATCTAATAATACACGACAATAAATATTATAAACAGAAAAATAATAATAAAACGGAAAATAAAAATAAAATACTTCAAAAGAAAACCATAAAGCATATGTCTCATCAAAAACTCCTTAAGGTTAAATATATTAAATTCAATTAACAATTATTTTATTTCTTTTTTATATGTAATTCATTCTAGTTCATTATACAACAATCAATGAGAGGACTTAGACTTATGCACAGAAACATGAAGTGCAGTGCAGGCCTGATGAGAACAGAAAGAAGTCCTTGTGCATTTTTTGTAGTTTTGATATAGTTATCACGAGTGTATTATGTTTTGAGATATATTTTTGTGTGGGTTTTTAGGAGGCAATCAGTCTTGAGGGCCTGACAGTTGTGTTTTTTATCGTAATGATAAATGTGTGTATGTTCTGGCCATCCTTTGGCAACTCTAGACATGAAAATGGGGTACGTGTGGTGTGAGCTTATTGGGAAATTTTTGGTTGAATTATATTTATAAAATAGTTTCATGACAAAGAATTGGCCCAAAATGGTTTTTTGGTTATAAGAAAATTACGCTGAAAGCAAACTTTCATTATCATCAATTCACTAAATCCACAATTTACTTAATGTTTCATACTTAATGGCAATGAATTGAACAGTTTTTTTACTAATCTCTGCAAAAAAAATTTGTAGTTTTGCTGTAGTTAGATTCATCAGTTTTAAGATCCTGCCTATGCCTTGTAAGGTACTTATGTAAAGAAGTATGGGTTGGGAAATCACTAATATTACTTTATGAATACTAAACAATCCATTACAAACCGAGTTAAAATATAGAGTTTTTAAATGAAGGCTAACAATGAGTTTGTGAGATAATGGGTAATAAAAATTCCACAGACCGTCAGACAAATAGACAGACAGACATCAATGTGAAAATGGTCTAATTGAGTATGTTTTCTATTCTTGTTTAAAGCAAAAAAACTTTTGGTCATCATCACCTTATAAAAAAAAAGGAAGAATAGAACATGAAATAGAGACCCCTAGCCCTCAAATACTCTAATAGTATCAAGGTCGGAGAATAACAAGAGTTGGTTAAGAGGACTGATAGGAAAGATGAAAAAGAGGGATCTAACCCAAGATTACATGAAAAAAGGTGTAGGTCCAACTAGGTTCCCTTGGGATTTTAAAGCTGTTATTCATTAAAGTGATCCTCTGAAGGATTGTCGTGATTAAAGTTTGTCGTGGCTCAAATTGTCAGAAACCCTCGAATATATAAATATCAAAATTTTAGAAGCTCAACGATACTTTCTTCGAAATGTAACTAGAAATGTAAAAGGAGAAAAAAGTTCAAACAAAAATGTTGTAAGTTTTTCAAAAGAGTTGAGAGTCCTTGGCTGGTAAATGAGTCCATATTTTTAAGAAATCCAAACAATAAAATCTTTTTTAATTTTGAATTAATACCAATTAACAACAAACACATTAATAAAAATACAAATTTATATTTGAAAGTTTTTACTTACCAGTACCCTCATGAAACCCTCCTTGTAGTTGATGCTTTTGACCAATTCACATGTGTCTATCTTCATTCGATCAAATGTTAAGAAAGGAGTCAGATTTTTTGTTCACCCACTCTACACCTACATAATATTTCAAAACAAAATTTGAAAAACCCCAAAACGTATTAAAGAGACAATATGAATATATGGAAATTAGCTAAACATTATGTCTATCGGGGTGTATAAAATGTTTTGTGGGCAAACTGTTTATTTAAGCTAGAAACTTGGCATACTTATTTTTATCTGACTAATTTGCATGTGAAGAACTTAGAGAAAATACAGCTTTACTACAGTTGTATAGAAAGTAGCTTCTTGTACACCCTAAATAAGAAGTAAATCAGCTTACAAAATAAATTATTTTACTCTCATGTAAGCAAAATACAGCAAGTTCAAGATCAGCTGTTGTAATGAATGTGTTTTTCTATTGTCTAACCTATTGTTGTAATTAATGGTTAATCTCATGCATCTAACCTCAAAAACCTGTGTTGTAACTACCGTGGTTGTGTTTTACACTATTTTTATAACAACAAAAATGAAAGTAAATGGCAGTAAGAACGAAAATAATAATTCACACCAGAAGTAAATGAAGTAGTGAAAAATGTTACATTAAACTTATTACCTGAAAAACCGCAGGCAAAATATGAACACCAATATTATGAAATATTTACATCATGGTGCAGTGGATAGAATGTTTGTAAAGTATCAGAGAATATTTTAATTGTATACTTATAAAATCACCTACTCTGGAAAATTTACTCAATGCTGAGGAATACAATCATGATAAATAATGACATTGGTATAAGTAATTACAAAAATCTATAGCATTTTAAAAACTAGAACATGTATGTTACAAAACCAGCTTAAGACACTGATTAAAAAATGAAATAAGAACTGTTTTGAAATGATGAATAACGATAAAAGATAGTCGAAATTGCACTTTCAAAATAAGTGTTGGAAACAACAAATAACAAAAATAGGTTTGTTATAAAAATAATATTTGCCAAATGTTACAAAAGTAGCCTAGATAACTTAATTAATTTCATTATTCAAATATTACTAATTATCAAAATCAAATTATTTACCAAAATTATTTCTGGGAAAAAAGTTAGTGGGTTGTTTTTAGATCTAAAGAAAGGATTTGACATGGCTGATCACAGCATATTATTGCATAAACTATATGACTGGGGCATAAGGGGTATTGCATATTATAATTGGTTTAAAAGTTATTTGCAATAGTGATATCAGTGTGTCAGGATAAATGGGGTCTTAAGCAATATGGGAGAAATAGAGTATGGCGTTCCTCAAGGATTGGTGTTGGATCCAGTTTTATTTATAATCTATATTAATGATTTGTGCAATTCCTGATTAAATAGTTGTATAATATCTTTTGTTGATGATACGGCTTTGTGCTATGTGGATTCATCTATAGCTCAGATTGAAAACTCTGTAAAAACGGATCTATTGGCACTGAGATGGTGGTTCATAAAAAATTGAATGGTTTTTTATATAAATAGTCCAGAAAAGACTATTTATATAAATTGTAGCTTGACGGCTGAGTAAATTATGAAGGATGAAGGTCAATTTATATATAAATGCTTAAATTGCTACAAATCAAGCTTGGAGTGTTATAAATGTGACAATAAACTAAGACAATCTAGTGTTAAATATTTAGGAATATATTTGGATGCAAAATTGAACTATAAGTTACATATTTCAAATCTAGTATCCAAATTAAACGGTTACTTGAGAATTTTTAATTATTTGAGGTCTATCTGTCCACAAAATATTTTGTGTTATTTGTATTTTCCTTAGTGCATAGCAGGTTATATTATAGGAATATGTTGTTGGGGGGAACTTACATCCATAATTTGAATTCTTTAATAATTATTCCAAAAAAAATTCTAAGAGTCTTCGGGGCCATTATTTGAATGATCACAAATTTTACCCCTAAGATATATGTTTATTTACTAGGTTCTAAAAATATTTTATGTTAAAGACAACAATATTGTATCAAACACTGGGCAGTATAGACTAAAGTGAGATCTGCTGACAGTATTTTCGTTCCTAAACCTTTGAGAACTTTTTTTGGTAAGACGTATTTATTTTTGGAGCCGAGAATGTTTAATATAGTTCCAGAATATATTAAGATAGAACCAATAAATGTGTACAGTTTTGCCAGGAGTTTAAGGGTTTGGTTGTCAAATGTGAAAGAGGTAGAATAAAATATGTTCCACATTATGGCTTAAAATAGTTTTTGTAAAGTATTTTTGAAATTTGTGTATCACCTACTGCTATCTGTTCTATGTAATTATATTTTGTTGCTTGGAGTAAACTCACCACCTTGTATTATAATTTATGTACTTTGTTTACTGCAAACTACTTTTATTTTATAATTAAGAGTTGCTCAAAATACAGTGGTAAATTGTATATATATATATATATTAACAACCCCAACACAGGCGAAATCTTTGGGGCAGTTATATTGTTTATTTGGTTTTACTCTGTTATAGTATTATATTCTTTGTTATATGAATTAATATAAGCACATACCTGGTAAATATGATGGCCTGCACTTGGTGTAATATGTCACAAATTTATGAATGAGCACATAACATTCACATTACACATAATTAAATACAAAAATAGGTCTATGAAATAAATACTAAAAAATGTAACTTATTTTTATAAATAAAATGAACTCTTTTAAAAAATGTTTAGATTATTTAAAGACTAAAATAAAAAACAAAGAAAAATATTTACATAACTTATGTGCACAAATAAGATGATTCTGCACTTGTTGACTCTGTGTCACTACCCACTAAAGTAACTAAAATTCCCACTTGATTATATTGTGTTGTATAAAATTTGTTCTTTTGTACTTCACAAAGACACCAAAAACAGGTTGTTTGAACAATATAACAAAAGGGGATCACTTTAGTGAGTACAGATTGCTTAGTAATCCTAAAGGAATCTACCTGGATCTACACCTTGTTTCATGTAGTCATGGAATAGATCCCTCTCTTTCATTTTTTCTCTTAAGTCTCTCTTAACCAACTCCATCCCTGATTTAACTCTTGTTATTTTATAACCCTGATACTATTAGAGTATTCGAGGGCAAAGGGTCTTTATTTTATGCACTTTTCTTCGTTTTATTATAAAGCGATGATGATCGAGTTTTGCCTTTAAACAAGTAAAAAAATATATACAATTT
Organism: Aphrophora alni; assembly: GCA_963513935.1. NCBI lineage: Eukaryota > Metazoa > Arthropoda > Insecta > Hemiptera > Aphrophoridae > Aphrophora > Aphrophora alni. Next base: position 39,314,846 of record OY740765.1, on the reverse strand, counting down.
ATGTGTTGATAGTAACACTTATAAACAAAGCATACTTGATGAGATGATTGTCAGTTAAAAAAGGGGCATTGACAATTGGCAGTTAGAGAATTAAACACAGGTCAAAGTACTGTAAGCCTACACCTCATTTTAAAGAACTTTGAAAACCAAACATTTTGACATAAACTTTCTTTACTCTCACCATTTCAAAATGACACCCTAAAATACTGAATTTTCTATTCTTAATTAAAAATCATATTAAGGAGCACTTTTTAGGGTGAATGATAAGAATGCTGTATATTTTGAGCAAAATTTGAAATCAATCCAACATGGATATGTAGGTTTCGTAAAAATCAGAATGTTTATGTTTTTTTCTTTTTTCCCATTGTAAATTTATTCTTCCAAAAACAATTACAATTAAGTAATTAGAGTGACTGTTCTTAAAATAATTTTAAATAATAAATTAAACACAAGAAAACACTCTATAACTAATATCTATTTTAAAAAGTTTCTTCAAATTAGTATTGGGGAAATGTTTAGGGCCTCCAAGGCATTGCCTATGTGGGAGAAGGAAACTCCTTCACTTAATAATAGAAACAATAAAAACTTAACTTAAAGTAAACAAATAATATACACTAAAAGGTAACAGGTAGCTTATGTACAAAATAAAAACTGAAAAATATTCAAATTATATTTTTTTAAACTATCTTTGGCAAACTAAATAAAAGAAACCATAAACACTTATATAATTCACACATGCATACACACAAAGATAAACATAAATATATGTATACATACCTATACACTATATATGAACGTACTTATACACATTCATAAAATCCACTCATATTAAACACATAGACGTTCCTTTAACAACCAACCCATTATGAGCGGGTACCCATTAGAAAATCTTCTAAATATTCTAAAATATCTTTTAATTTTTTTCAGAAAATAAATTGTATTGGTTGCATTTTTATTTCAGAAAATACTATATGGTATATTTTGGGTGCTATAAAACCACATGTTTCTGTAAAGTCGGTAAACCACTTGTTGGTTTTACAAATGAAAAAAAATCAGCTTTGCCCTATATTCATTCAATAATGCTTTTTCAGTTCCTTTTTCTATTATAAAATAATTTTAAAACTTTATAAACCTCAAAGGAAATATGTTTAAATTGATAAATAGAGGATGTGAAGGTTCCGATTAATTTTTTTCCATTATTAATCTTATAAATTTCTTTTGGGCAGTAATTATAGGTTTTTAATTTGTAATATAGCCCCCCCCCCCCAAGAAAAGATGAACCCATAATCAGTGCTACTTTGCACAAGCTAAAAATACAAATACAAGAATTTTTAACAAATTGATATCACACATACCTAGAAAAAAATATAACATTTATTTTGATTTTATATTTATATTTTCTCATAAGTCAATTAACTATCCAAAAAACTAAATTTTTTATATTTTCTTTTAGTAAAACCTCAGCACACAATGCCTTATACTCACTTATGTTTTGCAAACATTTATCGCATGTATAAACAATTTTGATTTCAAACCTAAGATTTGTTTTAAACAAAAATTAACATATTGGTTTTATCTGGACTTGAGCTCATTATGTTCCCTGGGACCCACCACTGCAGTGCCAGAAGATCCTGATTCCATATCTAGGCACTATTTAAAATTGATTCAAAATTTTAAACTTAATAATATTTACATTCACAAAGGTTTAAGGTCATATTCAAAAGCAGGTACCTTAAAAAACTAGAGAAATGTGGACCAAAATCAGAAGAATGATAAGAATTTCGAAAATTTTGTGCAAAATTTGGACTTAATTATTAAAGAATTTTCAAATAGATCACATGTAATTTTCAAGAGATGATACTTTAAAAACACAAGTATGGAAGTTTCGTAAAAATCAAATGACAAATCTAGACCTAAATTCTTTTCTTGTTGTCTGAATGCGGAAAAACTCTCCGTCATCATTGCCGTACAAAACAAGTAAATGAGCACCATCGTGATACTTACTCTGCTCCATCAAACAAGCAGAACCTCTAAATGTAATGGCCAAAAGTTGGTTTTGGGGCCTTGAGGAAATATTAAATTGTATTGGTAGATCAAGGGTTGCTTCGGTCATGTCAGTGTCTAAGCTCTAGCGAGCCTCAAAGCTATAACAATGTGAAGAAGCCTCCACTCAATATGCTCATGTCGGTGACTTGTAACTATACGAATATCACATTTTCTTAGTGATCTCGGTGTGAAATTACATTTTCCACACTAACTTCACTAATTGTCATCGTAGAGTTGTGGGGTTCGTACCATTACATACAGAATTGAAATCTACAAATTTTTATTTTATAAGTTATAAATTGAATAATAAATGTGATATGAACAAACATTATTTAAAATTGCTGCCATTATGACAATTTCAATTCGATTTTTCTAAATTTTAGTATTGTTCTATATGAGTACACTATAGTCCCCTATACAAGATTTCATCTTCATATCCTAATTTTTGTGGCTGCTATCTTGTTTACATACACACAACAACTACGACAATGTCAATGATGATGAATGGAAGTCAAAAATAACTTCACTATAGTCCCCTATACAAGATTTCATATTCCTATCTTAATTTTTGTGGCTGCAATCGTGTTTACATACACACAACAACTTCGACAATGTCAATGATGATGAATGGAAGTCAAAAATAACTTTTTCGGTTTCCTGAGACCATAAAACATGAAGCTCAGTCAAAGAAACAGAGGTTGAATTTTTTTATAATTACCAAACATACCCTATACTTCGTATACTGGGTAAGTTAAAAAGAAAGAAAAGAACATTTAAAAAATGCACCTAGTCCTCGAATAATCTAGTAGCGTCAAGTTGGTCAAGTGATATTTGATAACACCTGTACTCACCATAAATGAACCCCTAAGGAGGCTATTTTCAATTTAAGTGCAATTTTTTCAGAAAATCAAAGGGTAAATAGATGTTACATACAAAACCAGATATCTTAATTAAATATTCAAATTCAAAAACGTTGGACATTTTTTTGCTTTTTCACATATACATAATCTAGAGAAAGTTAAGTGGTGCTTCAAAAAATTAATTTTAAGCTTTTGAGGATATATTCGGAGTACTCTAGGTTGAAAAAATGGTTAATGTTTTAAAAAACTCAAAATTTGGAGATAGCTGCTATAAAAAAGACACACACACAAAATTACAATTTTCGTAAAATCAACTCTAACAAGTTTTATCAAATTTTGTTCAAGTGTAGCCTATTGGATCCTCTAAGGATTCTAACAAAAAATATTGGTTGTTTCTCTCCAAAACTGTCGGTTTATGAGTTATCAGTAAAAAAAAAAGTAAAAAATCTGCCATGAGGTGTGTTATAAAATACATAATTTCTCAAAATCAACTTTAACAATTTCGTTTAAATTTTATACCAATGTGAAGATTAACACAAGGGAAGCAAGTTGACGCCCTTATTTAAATATTTAAATACATGGTAATTGTTTACATAGAAAGTTACTGCTTTTTTGCGATTTTATTGAAACAGTTCTACATACCTTATTTCTTAATAATAAAATAGTTTTCAATGGGGAGTTAACTTTTTCACGAAAAAACAACAACATAATTTCAACTTTTCTAGATTAAGGTCTATTAAATGAATTATGCGTTAAAATAGGTATGTACTCAAATTTTTACCTTACAAGGTTAAGTAAGGTGGTTATATATACATTTCTATATTCTGTTTGTTATTTTATTAAGCTTAATTTTTGTACTCTTACATTTTTTTTTTTATTTGTGAAAAATAATTTTTTTCAAGGAATTCACAGATTTTTAATTTAGTTTAAAGTGTCATTTTCTGAAATTTAAAAATTTTGAAAATAGTCACATTGTATGTTATGTACTAATACAGAATTTAAAACATTTTATTCAACAACAAGTTATAGCTGAACATGGATAATTATGCAGGAAAAGAATTAAAAAAATTAACTATTTTACCATAACAGTATTAATTTTAATGATAACCGATTTTCCTTTGTTTTAATTTAAAGATAATATCAAAATCTTCTTTTGTATGAACAAAATTTCTTTAGAGTTTTAGATTTTCAAGGTTTTTAAAATGTAAGTCCAATATTTAAAAAAAGAAAAATTGAACAGAAACAATAAAAAGGATTTTTTTTATAAGCTTTAATTTTGTTCTTTTTAATTGTTTTTTTTATCAAACAATATTTTTCGAGTTATTTGTAAAAAACCGCCTGGAAATAACGATTTTGTGGATGAGAAATAAAATTTTCAATTAGCGATAACTTGAAAAATTTGGTTAACTTAAAATTCGATTTTCTATAAGATTCTGTATTCTGTTCCCTCCCCCTTTAAAAAAAGGGGTGAGAACTACCCCCTATTTCAAAACTGAAATTGTTTTTTTTTGCCAAACTTTAGTCTAAATACTTCAACAATAAGTTACAAAAGGAATTTTGAACATTCATTTACCATTCATTGGCTTTTGCTTCATTGACTTTACTAAATTAGGTTTTTGCAGATAATTCCTGAATTGTAGTACATTTATACTTGCAACTTTACAGAAGGGTTTGGATCATGAATCTTTACATTTCACTAAAATTTGAACGAGATCTGTGGATCAGATTTTTAAAAAGATTAAGGGAGAGAGATATCGGTAAAAAGAGGGAGAAACGGAGAGAGAGAGAGAGAGAGAGAGAGAGAGAGAGAATTGAATTGAATTGATTTGCCTTTATTTAGGGGCGAGGTTAGGACTGTATAGTCCTCTCTACCACCTAACCCCATAAGAGAGAGAGAGAGAGAGAGAGAGAGAAACGGAGAGAGAGAGATGAATAAAATTATTAAGAGAGAAAGAGAGAGAGACGAGGAGGGAGAGATGTAGAAGAGAAGGCAAACGAGATGAATAGGGTGATTGAAAAAGAGAGATGGATAGGTAAGTGAAAGAGAGATAGAGAGAAGGATAGATTGAGGGAGAGATATGTGAGAGAGAAAGTGTGTGTGTGTGAGAGAGAGAGAGAGAGAGAGAGAGAGAGAGAGAGAGAGAGAGAGAGAGAGAGAGAGAGAGAGAGAGAGAGAGAGAGAGAGAGAGAGAGAGAGAGAGAGAGATGGAAGAAACTGAAAGAACAAAGCGTGAGGGTGAGAGTGAGAGAGATGTATTGATCAAATCATGAGTTAGTTTTAAACATATTCAAACAAAAACAGAAATAACATGGAATAAATAATGTGAATTGTATGTTAAAATGGCTTACCTTCCAACACGCGTTGCTGCAGTTTCACACCAAGATAGAATAGACAATGTGGTTGTGGTAGGGTAATGCTTTATGCTGAACGCTGACGAAGTAACAAGTCACAAGAAGCTCAATGTGTCAGCATTTCCGTTAAAGAAATCCTACACCAACACTTGCTTGCTCATGGACAGTAGCTTGTTGCTTGAGCATGCAATTTAGTAAATGTATTGTGTTATGCTGCGATAATTATTGTAAAATATAACAGCCAACAAAATGGATATAATGCTTCATCCATTGCTTCTTTGGTACCAGGAATTTTGGTTTCCGTATGTAATTGTAAAAAGATAGAAAAAACAAATGAACTATGTAAAAACAAGTCCCGAAATATGGCCAAAATCTGTCTACTCGTTTAGGTTGTAGAGACAGACAGACATTCTAAAGACATATAATCATGGTATAACTTTGAACTACATATATTGGAGAAAGTAAAAACTAAATTGTATGCCGTTTAAAAAATGAACATGTTTCCCTTAATAGTTTCAAAATGGCGACTGTTTAATTTAAATATTTACTTCTTTTTTGTCGATAACTCGGTTATCTTTTGACCTAGAGAAAAAATATAAAAAAAGGGATTTGTTTTTCATTAAAAGAGGAAAATTTTTGCAACTTTAACGGTTTTTGAGATATTAGATATTCAAAATTTTAAACCTAACTTTGAAAATTTGCGTAATAAAGTTTTGTTTTTTCTGGTAGAAGATTACATAAATAATGCGGGCAAATCTTCACTCTATATCTTATCTATTTTCAAAGATATAATGTTGTTTTTTAGAAAACACAAAATAGACCAAAACACTGATTCTTGCCCAATAGGTGCTTACAAGAGACTTGGCTGTTTGCTAACCTCTGATCGTAACTATAATTATTATATTGAATTCTTGTTGCATCAAAATAATAATTTATTGTTTCTTATACATTTTGTATAAGAAACAATAAAATATACAATATATATTTTTTGTTATATATATATATATATATATAGGGCTCAATTAAGTGAGTACTGCCCTGACGATCCCGAGGAAACCTAGCTGGATCTACACCTTTTTTTTTTCATGTAGTCTTGGGAAAGATTCCTTTCTTTCATCTTAAAGGCTAGGGGTCTTTATTTTGTTCTTTTTTTATAAGTCGATGATGACCGACAGGTTTCTCGCCTCAACCTAACCTAACCTAACCTAACCTAACCCTTGCACATTACATTTAATAGTTCGGCTGCCGGTAATATTATGCCCTCAGGGGCTCAGTTAGATATAAAATAATCATATTTTAAGTGAATTCTCATAGACCAAATACAAAATCTGTTTAGCCTACTGGATTCCAACGAAGATTAAATACAGACAAACCAGATTTTTTTTTAAACTCGAAATAAATTTTGTTTTGGAAACATTATACTTCTATTTTCTAACAAACGTGTTGACGTAACTAGTAGGTTACTTGATTTTTTAATTGCTAAATTTCATCATAATCCGATGTTAAATTTGAACTCTGAGCATTCGAAAACATAAAAATTATAAGTTTCATCAACATGTAGCCTACAAATGTTTTTTTCTTCAAAATGTTGATTTATTTGATATTTATAAATCAAACATAATCGGATTCTACTCGTCATTCTGCTTCTTTTCACTTAGATAACTCAAAACCTTAAATTTTAGTGATTTTTAGGAAAAAATCAAGGTGACCGGGCCCCTTACGTTCGTAGAAAAGTCGAAAAATGGCAGTTTTTGACAATTAATTCCTCCGAAACTATAAGAGATATTTCCAATTTGAAAATACCCAATCAAAATTTGAACTTTCGACTTTACTGACAAAAAATATTTGTATCATTCGGATATATATAGTTTAGTACCAGTTACATTCAAACCCAGCGTTCCAAAATACATAATATGAGTTTCATTAAATTAATTGTGGAGTTTCATTTAATTAATAGCTATTAATTGCGGAACTCCAAATTTTAAGCGGCATTGAAAACAATCTATAATTTACGTCTACTCTATCCAGCTTCAAACTGTCGTTCGGACCAACCGGCGGCGATTTAAATTTAAAAATCTAATCAGTTCACAGGACAAACACTTGACATGACAATTGTTCGTGGTTAATCTTGAGTTGAAAGTTAATTGGAATTTTGAAAGAATTTCTAAGAGAGTAAAGTTTAGTAAGGTTATGAGAATTACAGGAACTCCTATTGTAAAAAAGACGCAATACATTATACACATACAAATGAGCGAGACAGGAATGTGTTACTTTGCTGACTACAGATATAACGCGTACTGTACTATCTACATGTATTATAATATTTTATCGTTATCATTACAAAGTATTTGTTCCTTATAATCCATATTTTTTACAAAAAAAAGTTATTAATACAAAAGACAGTATTTATTGCTTGATTGTTGGTGAACGGTTGAATTTAAGAATATGATAAAGGAACAAATATTACACAATTTTATTATCTACAAGTATAAAAATCAATATTATTATCCTATAAATAAATCTCAAGATATCAACAAGGATTAAAATTTATGGATGAAGTTGACAGAGTTAGGTTATTAATGAAATTAGGATTGAAAAGTTTGTTTTTTTGGAAATTATTTTACTATTTTCATAGAAGTTTTTTTTTTTTTTTTTTTTTTTTTTTTTTTTAATTGCATATACAAGGTGTTTCACGAAGAAACGAAATATTTCACAAGATGAGTTCTACTGATGAAAATAATGAAAAAAGTTCATATCAAAATAGGTCCGGAAACACTTCGTAATCCGTCTGTCAGCCATTTTGTGTTTAAAAAAATTAAATAACTTTTGAAATTACTAAGACCATTAGTTTAAATTTGGTAATCGTAATTGTTATTTGAAACCTCGGGATTGTTTATTTTAATATAAACAGGGTGTCTTGCAACCATATGAACAAACTTTGTCACGTTATTCAGCATGTCAAAAGAAACAAAAAATGTAATATAACATGTGTCCTATCTGCTTCCGTTTTCGGTCTATCTGTCTGTATGTGTTTTTTTTTAAACCTTAATATCTTTGAAACTATTTGAGAGAAAATCATGATACTTGGTATGATTGTTACTGTAGGTAGTTTATAAATGCCAATAAAATTTCGTTTTCATACAACTTTCCGTTTCAAGATGGCGGCAGTTCAAATTATTCAAAGTTAAATAATTAATAAACTACAAATTTTATCAAAAAATGTTATGACACAAAAAAGTTAGACAATTTTAAGACAAATAAAATGATGTATAATTTATCCTTATTGACTGAAGTATAACTAAGAAAATTACATTTTGGTTAACATACAGTAATTTACCTTAGTAACAATCCTGTGTGTGGATTTTAATGTATTATATTTAAACAGTATTATAGTGATTCAATTCATAAAATGTTTTATATTATATGACATGTTTATGTATGTATATATATATTACTGTCATTGTTTATACAATTTTTATCAGTAGCCTATACCAAGATCCAAAACTTTACTATGTAAATATTCAAAATGGCGACGGTTGAAATGTTTTAAAGCCAATAATTATCTCGGAAACCATGAATTTTACAAAAATTTTGTAAGACAAGAAATATTTTTTTAATGACAAACAAAATAATTAAACAAAATGGAGTTTTTAATTTTTCCGTACCTTTAAAAATAATTAAGTTACAGTATTGACAAAAAACCTAAAACATAAAAAGTGGTAATTGTCAAGAACGCACAAAACATTATGATAGGCCTACTAGTTCTTTCTTATTATACATTATCAATAACTCATGCTACAAAGCTATATTTTTTTAACATAACATACTCAAAAAGTAAACTTTAACTTATTTAAAACTATAAAATTATCTTTATTACAAACTTTTAATTACAAAAATTGACAACTGCGCGCACGCATTAGGCCTAAAGAAATAAAAATATTATTTATAACAGATCACAGATATTTGTCTTTAAAAAATTTCAACGATCGCCATTTTTAATATTTTTACATAGTAAAATTTTGGATCTTGGTATACCGATAAAAAATAGTATATAGAATGAGAATACCAAATTTAAACTCATAATCTTAGTAATTTCAAAAGTTACCATTATATTTTAAACACAAAATGCCCTACAGAAGGAAAACTATGCGTTTCCGGACCTATGTTTATATGAACTTTTTTCATTATTTTTCGTCCTGAAATTCTTCGTGAAACACCTTGTATATGGTGCACCTGCGAAAACCATGCATGAATTTCGTAGTTGGTATTTAAAGTGGTAAAATTGTTACGGCTCTCGCGTCTAAACTTATGATTAAAAATATGATCACGGACTTTTTGTAGACAATTTTATGATATAGGAAAATAACTTTCCTATATTACTTATATTTTGCAGCATAAATAATAAAACAGTAATCTAGTATAAATGAAATAACGTAGCTGTCTGCACATAAGCCGTAGGCCTACCATAGGTGAGGTAAAGGGGGCGGGAACTTTCCTCAAACATCTCTTCATACTTCATACATCTTTCTCTTCTTATCACACATTTTACCCCGACAATGTTCTACCATTTTTGATAGGAAATTATAAGGATTCTAACGTTGTTAGTGTGTTTTAAAAATCATAAAAATCCTAATTTATACAATTAAATTACCCAGAAAACTATTTTAATTTGTACGTTTCGTGACATGGAAAAAGTTGTAAGTGAGAAAGTCTTTTTATTTTTGGTTGTATTATATTTTAATTAGTGTGTATTAAAGAAAAACGCCAAATTTTTTATTAGAAACTTTTTATACGACCACTTTTTAAGTTATGAAAAATTCTAATGCTACGTTGATGAAAATACAAAACTTTTTACTCCATTAAGTTATAGATCTTTTGACACAATCCGAATTTTCCGTTCTCGCTACAATCATATTGTTTGACAGTGGGTAATTTTAGCTGTAAAATTTAAATGAGCTCTTTAGCAGTATAACAAAATTTTAGATATCTCAAAAACATTAACTTTACAAATTAGAAGGGACAAAATTGGATCACATGTGCTTGGTCAAGTCGTGTTAGTTTACATTAACGCTAACAGAAAGCGGTTAAGTCGACAGACAAGTTTTTAATTGAATCTGCAGGGGGTAAAGCCAATTCTTCCAATTTGATTCCTAAAATCATATGCATAATGATTTGAAAACATTAAAATAAAAAACCCAATTATAAACAAACAAAAATTGTATCGTTAAATTAATAAGAAGTAATTGTCAATTTATAATTACAACATTGTAATTAACCATACCAACTATAGATCACTGCAAAAAAGTGATATAGCGTTAATTACACAGGGGCTCAAGTTCTTATTTGCTAAGAAACTGAAACTTTTAGCAGGATTTTTTCCTTAACATAAGGATGATCATCATAAGTAAATTTATTGAACATATCTCTTTGGCGGGTTTTATAGTTTTGAATATAAAATAGGTGTACAAAAATCGGGAAATAAATTAAATTTTTGCATAAGAAAAATTAAATTTTTCAGTTTCATTCTTCAAAATATAAATTATATATTGAAGAAAAATCATATTTATATGAACTGATAGCTCATGATTCTCTTTTAGGACCAAGTCGAGGATCAACCAAAGTGCTTCACAAAATTATCACTGCACCACAATCGTCACCATCATTCTTTATTAGTCTTTTTGACAAATAGTATTTGTATAAGTGAAGTCAGGAACAAAATTATAAAATGTCATCAGTCATAAAATTTATCATGTAAACAATACTACAATATGTTACAGATAGATGACTATCATTATACCACGAAGCAATAAGCACCTCATTTAATTTATTATCTCTTGTTGACAAACAAATGTTTATGCAAGTGTTGTGATTTTTTACACTTATTTCATTATCGAGTATGTAGTTTGAAGAAGAAGGGGGCAGAAGAAGATGTAGTTTGTAGTGCCCCCTAATAAATTTACTAACAAAATATTCACCTTGTATCTGTTTACCTTGTAAACCACATTCACCAAACCTGGGCTCCTGCATGATCTGTCGAGAGGTTTATGTCTAACTAAACTCTGTCCAATTCAATTCATTTCAAACCACATCGGGCGGTCGTTGTAACCCTAGGCACTTCAGCCATTAGGGCTTATTGCATTCCTAGAAGATGATGTTTGCTCTAAGGCATTATCTTATCGATACACAAGCTCTGTGAACATGAGGATCTTTCCTATGAGATTGTCTTGGGGAATTTGTTAGGCTTTTCCCCACATGTCCAAAGATCCCTATCATCTCCTGCTCAAAACTTCTGCAGTCTAAGAGCAGATGGTCTGCAGTTTTGTCAGGCATTCCACATCCCCTGCACAGAGGTTTCGCTGTGAAGATTCCCGTCCTGCACATGTGCTTTCTAAAGTGGCCATGTTCTGTAATTCAGCCTACCACTTTCCTAATATTGGACCGACTTAACTTGATAAGATCTGATGCAAGTTTTGTAGAGAGCTATGAACTGTGAGTCTACTCACTCTCAAACCTGAGATGTTTCTCCACCTTGTCCCATGCTCTTTCTCAGCCTAAGTGTTGATGGCAAATGTAGCCCTTTTCTTGGAGATTCCACAAAACGGCTCTGATCCAATGAGCTTTGCTGTCAATGCCTAATTTGCCAGCACGTCAGCTTTCTCATTTCCGCTAATTTCAGCATGTCCTGGCACTCAATAAAGAGTAACATTGTGATAGAGTCTTGAAGAAATCCCAGACTAGCTTTAACCTAATTTTTTAAATCTATTGCTTTCAAGGCTGCTTGACTATCGCTATAGATGCGAACTTTCTTATCCCTTTATCCAAGTCTTAAACTTTCTTGGGCTCATTCCATTAAAGCTGTTATTTCCGACTGGAATACTGTGGGGTGAAGCCCCATTGGTAGCAAAATTGTCTGACCAAGTTTCCTTCCACAGATGCCTGGTCCACCTTTAGTTTTTGAACCGTCTGTAAACCTCTCCCGTTCCTAGTGGTATGGGTCTTCTTTCCTCAGACCATTTCTCACGTTCTGATTTTATCACTACAAATGACTTTGAGAAGGAGTAACATATTTTCATAAGGTCAGAGATCATGTCTAATACATAATCTCCTGTGACCATTGTTTATAAGTGATTTGATAAGCAAAAATGTCTAAATTTGTTCCAAATGCACTCAATCGGACGCCTACATAAGATGTCATTTTGTTTCAAAATTGAGCAAAATGATTTGATCAATATTGATCATATTATATTTTGCAATTTGGTTTTGGTAATAGTCTTCCACATATCAAACTATTGATATAGTTAATTGGGACATTTCCCATAATTTGTATATATACAACTCAAGTTATTAAAACAATCTAGAACATGACTAACATAGTGTGACCGTCTCCACTTCTTTTGACCAGCTGGAACTCCGGCTGGCTGGAGACCGCATACACTTTAGCCGAATCTTGTCAGGATGGGCCAAGAAGTCGGGTTATGACGCTAAATGAATGCACGCAACACAAGTTAAATTAAATGTTATCTTTTATTTTAGCGCCAAATTAGAAGAATACAGTAATAATTATAATTTATCAAAAGACATAACGGCTAGATAAAAAACCTTAATAGTAGCCGATAAGCATACCGATTAATTTAGATAGCACTTGGCCGAAAAATGGACTGACCTCGTCCTGTAGCGGTCTGCCGTTTAACCTTCTTCTCGTGGCTCTCGGATCAGACTCTCTCCCGGCTCGCTGGTTCAAGCCCTCTACTCCTCGTCTCTCCCCCCCCTTCTATGTAATCTTGCACTGCTCAACAAAATTGCAAGTGCCAATTGATATTTTATTATTTAGAATCCCTTCACATTACATCCTAATTTATCCTTATTATAGTTTTTATTTGGTGGGCTCCTTGGCTGGACCACAATAGTTTAGTTAGGACTTTTTTTAAAATTCTGACCAATCTAAATTACTAGAACGACTAATAACTTTGATCACTTAAAATAAAATCACACATTATTATATAATTATTCTCTTAGAGTTCGATGGAGAAGCATGTCATGCTTTGTGCCGTATTTTTCTATTTATCATTGCACAGTGTTGATCTGAAGGTTGTCATAACATATGTACCACGGTGCATTTACAATTAATTACACACAGCACCTTGTTGTGAAAAGTCTAAATAATTTTAATATTAGATTATTAAGCCCAACCGGAGAGTTGGATGCAATATATCCATACTGATCTGAGTATTCGTTTATAAGTTTATTGTGCATTGACAGCTCAGATTTCCGACCAAGTAACCAGTAAAACTTTTTTATATTTTATACCTAGTTAGGAATATGTTGGAAAATAAAACTCAGGAATTATATATTAGGTTAGTGTTAATTCTATTTTCCAACACAATTCTAGGATACTAGGCTATGATGGCCCTTTTCATGTTTGCCATGTTCTAGAATTTATTTTCTCTTGATAACGAAGTGGATCTACATATTCTTGAACTGTCATGTATTAGTGTTTATATACTCAAATGATGATAATTATCCAAATAAATTATATGAAAATTTCATAATTATTTAATAATTTCAAAACCAAAATTTTCCCAAAATCCTGGGATCAATATTGAAAACAGGGTTTTTTGTCAGTACTATTGTACTTTCTCATAATATAATCGACAAAATTTTACTCAGAATTCAGAAGATATTAACCCATTACTTCAGTTTGGGTCCTAAAGGGCTACATTTGAGTAAATTTATTCAAAATGTATTGCAGAAATTTTAGAGAAAATTTGAATTTATGCGTTTTCGTCTAAAGGCCAAACTCAACTTGGAAAATAACAATTTTAATTTTTACATGTACAACCATTGCCAACAACAATCATCATTTATACAGATTATTAATTTCCCATATATATGTACGGGGGATCATAGCTCAAGTTCTGCATTGAGAGTTTTTAGGGGGATTATTCGGGTGTATTTTAAAGATTTTTGGTAGGGATTTTTTCAAGAACACCATTTTAAATCCAACATTGATGGAAATTTGTTCCATGTTTGTGCAACAAACTAAGCTATTAGTTAAAAACTAATGCAATTGCATATCTTTATAATTGTTTTAACAAACTGGTAGGATAAACTAGTAGGCTACAACTAGTAGTAAATTTTGTTTGGAATTTGGATAACTGGCTATACAACCTGCAGCAACATCCTGTTGATGAGTCAGAAAATCGAACCCAGTGATGGGAACTCAACGAAACTGAAAACGGAAATGCCTCATGAATAAATTTTTTTAAATGTATAGACCCTTGTAAAGATCACGCCTAGGAAGGTTGGAGTTTATTTCCTAGTCTTAGACCCATTATTGTCTCAACTGTATGATATTTACCTAGACACCTTGCTTCCCATGGTTGCAAGAAATGTTTTGTTTTTCTCATAGAGGAATTATGATAATCACACATGAACTGGAGACTGGAAAAGGCTTTAGCCCCGATATGGTAAAAGAGTTGTGTGAGTAATACAATCTGAACAATGACCTAGTTATTTCAGAATTGGAGATGTATTTCAATGTCTATAAAGTCACTCACACAGACATAAACACATCAGATATGTTACATTTCCCTGAAGCTGAAAAGAACTTGAACTTCTGCCTTAATTTGGGCGCAGTTGAGGCTATGCAACCCCTTCCACTGAATCCATCAAAATTAATACAATTTGAAAATTACAGTTCTTATAAATAATAATTAAACAAAAAGTAAATGATACAATCATAAAAAAGAAACATACACATTTATTAATTACAAACAAAAACAATTGTTAAATTAGAAGTTAATTCAAAACTAAAACTAATAACAAATATACTTAGACACATTAAAACAATCCAATTAATCCATGAAAAGATTAATCCAATTACAAACGTGACATAAAAACAGAGTAACACATTATATACAAATGTAATTCCACAAATGAATAGCCATAATTCACATAAAATGTAATTAAATATCCTCCAGCTTTTTGTCCAGCAAATGCATCCCTAACCTCTGATTAAATATTATTAAACTCGAACTCTGCCTCATTGGTAAGGACAGTGAGTTCCACAATCTGCAGGAAGAAACCGTGAAAGATTTATTGAAGAAGGATGTACAGTGAAGGCGAATTTGATGGATTGCCGAAGAAGAACGCTTTTCCAGACTGTGTACATAGGACATAAAAAAGAAGGATTTTAAAAAATAGGAAGGTAGAGTGCATTACAAATTTTAAATAATAAATTCAACATTGACTGATGTCTGCGAGATTCAAGTTTGAATCATTTACATTCTTTATAAAAATAGGATAAGATGCTGGTCATAACCTATTGAAAGTACAAAATAAATGCAAGCATTCTGGGCACGAGTTACCTTAGCACCACCTCTGCTGTCGTATTACTTTAAACTGTGCAACTATAATCAAACAGAGGAAATAGCACCATCTCAAGCAGACCTCTCTCCTTAGTGGGCATTAGCATCTAATAACATCTAAGCTATCTCAGCGAAGAAAATAATGTTACAGACAGAGTCAATATGGTGCGACCAAGTAAGAGTGTTATTATATAATATTACAATTTCTTAATTCTTTTACGAGCTCCAGGATACAATTAATAACTTTTAAAAATGTTAGAGTTAAAACCAATATTGTTAAGAAGACAAAGATATCCAATTAAAATTGTACTTATTTTCCCTTCATTAATTCTGAAACCGTACCTTACCGACCAAACTGTTAGAGTACCGATATTCTTATTCACAAAATTAATGCACTTATCCATAATGGATATTTTACAGTGTCTATAAATTTGAAGATCATCGGCATATAGATAATAAGATTACATACAATGATTAAGAATAGAAGAAAAGTCATAAGAATAATACAACAAAAACAAGAGCGATCCATGAACTAACCCTTTAGGGACCCCGTTTTTATTTTTAACCAATTAACATCTTACTGATTAGCATCTCCACATCCATCTGAAAATGTTTAGTCTCTTCTCTAAAGTCTGTTTAAGAGGCAGATTTAATCTTTGTGACTGCTTTCACCTTACCAGCTAGTGTCTCCGTATCCATCTGAAAATGTTTAGTCTCTTATTTAAAGGGTTTGTTCAAGAGGCTAATTTAATTTTTATGAATTATTTCACCATACCAGCTAGTGTCTCCACATCCATCTGAAAATGTTTAGTCTCTTA
Source organism: Aphrophora alni (assembly GCA_963513935.1). Classification (NCBI taxonomy): domain Eukaryota; kingdom Metazoa; phylum Arthropoda; class Insecta; order Hemiptera; family Aphrophoridae; genus Aphrophora; species Aphrophora alni. Next base: position 39,298,403 of record OY740765.1, on the reverse strand, counting down.
TTTAAAGGGTTTGTTTAAGAGGCTAATTTAATTTTTATGAATTATTTCACCATACCAGCTAGTGTCTCCACATCCATCTGAAAATGTTTAGTCTCTTATTTAAAGGGAGTTCAAGGGGCTGATTTAATCTTTGTAACAGCTTTAACCTTACCGAATAGTGTCTCAACATCCATCTGTAAATGTTGGTATCTTCTTTAAAGTTTATCCGAGAGTCAGATTTAATTTTTGTGACTACTTTCACCTTACCAGCGTGTCTTCACATCCATCTGAAAATGTGTGATCTCTTCTGTAAAATCTGTTCAAGAGGCTAATTTAATCTTTGTGGTTTATTTCACCTTACCGGCTAGTGTCTCCATATCCATCTGAAAATGTTTAGTCGCTTTTTTATAGAGTGTTCAAGAGGCTAATTTAATTTTTGTGGCTTATTTCACCTTACCTGCTTGTGTTTTCACATCCATCTGAAAATGTTTAGTCTCTTATTTAATGGGTATTCAAGAGGCTGATTTATTTTTTGTGGGTTATTTCACCTAACCGGCTAGTGTCTCCAATTCCATCTGAAAATGTTCAGTAGCTTATTTAAAGGGTGATCAAGAGGCTAATTTAATTTTTGTGGCTTATTTCACCTTACCTGCTTGTGTTTTCACATCCATCTGAAAATGTTTAGTCTCTTATTTAATGGGTATTCAAGAGGCTGATTTATTTTTTGTGGGTTATTTCACCTAACCGGCTAGTGTCTCCAATTCCATCTGAAAATGTTCAGTAGCTTATTTAAAGGGTGATCAAGAGGCTAATTAAATTTTTTATGGCTTATTTCACCTTACCGGCTAGTGTCTCCACATCCATCTGAAAATGTTTAGTCATTTTTTTTATTGGGTGTTCAAGAGCCTAATTGAATTTTTGTGGCTTATTTCACCTTATTTCACCGGCTAGTGTCTCCACATCCATCTGAAAATGTTTAGTCTCTTATTTAAAGGGTGTTAAGAGGCTGATTTATTTTGTGTGGCTTATTTCACCTTACCGGCTAGTATCTTCACATCCATCTAAAAATGTTTAGTAGCTTATTTAAAGGGTGTTCAAGAGGCTGATTTATATCTTTGTAATGGTTTTAACCTTACCGATTAGTGTCTCAACATCCATCTGAAAATGTTTGGTCTCTTCTTCGAAGTTTATCCGAGAGGCTGATTTAATCTTTGTAACAGCTTTCCTTACCGACTAGTGTTTCCACATCCATCTATTGTTATTGCAGAAAAATGCTCATTTTACATGTCTTGATCAACCTACCAATCATTAGAAGAAATGATGTCCTGATGATTCAAATATGAGATCAATGAAGTTGCACAGCCTATACTTTTATCATTGAAAAATATCAGGTTTTTTTTCCATAATCCACTCATATACAGCCTTTCCTTTTTGATTTAAATTTCCACATCTCCATGATATGTTATTAATATGGTTTAATTGGATATTTGCCATTGTTTGTGTATACATAATAATCAAAACTAATACATATTTTAAGAGAATAAATCAACTCACGTTATCAAGTAATAAACCTAAAACATGAAAAAGTAAAAAACATCAAGATAGTCTAGTAGGCATGAGCCATGTTAATAAATAAAACTAATAACTTAAGAAAGGAACCCAGGCCCAAAGCTAAGCCTAAGCAGTCAAAACTAAGACTAAATACAAACATGGTCAGAAAAGTACACAAGACCAGGACAACATTGCAAAAGAATGGTAAACAATTGAATAATGGTGGGTGTGGTGTTAGGAGAATAGTGCTCTAACGGTTCATTAGACTTTCATGATATGTGTTTTGCAATGAAGTCAAATTACTTGCAACTGAAGTACAAAATGTAATGAAGTATGTTTAGAGCTTGAGAATATTCATGAAGAATATCCATATATTGACGTAACTCGTTCAAGGAATGATTCTTAATTGGAGGCATCTCGATTATTTGTGAAATATGAAAATTAATCAACCTGCAAATGTTATGATATCTGTCACACAAGGTGTCCAAAGCTATCTTGTAGTGGGGAGGCGTAATTGGTAAATTATGTATAAGATTTAGTGTTTCACCAGACAAACTAGAAATCAGATAAGCAAACTTTTCTACTGGAGTTAAAGATTGACTTTAATGTATAGTGTTGTCAAATATGTTATAAAATGTTGACCATTCTTGCAAATTTCCATTAATGTGTTAAATTTAATTTCGGAAGATGGACAGACACATTAGGTCGTTGACAGGTTGAATTTTGAAAATCCACTAAGGTTGTGGATTCATCTGTTTGTGGTAGTAAAGTTTCAATTAAGGAAGTAACCTTAACCGTTAAATCTGAAATTTCATCTTGAATTTTGAGAGTTTCACTTTGATCAAATCCTTCTACATCTTCCTCAGACATAACTTGTTGAAATAATTTATCAAAAGCAGGTTAGTGGTTTTGTGCATCTTCAAATAATGCAGTTAATTTGTTTTTATTAGCTGCGGTGTGAATGCCAGCTGCAGATTCAGAAATAGCTTGGATTTGTAATAATATTTTAGAAAGTTAAGTTTTCATGCCAATAGCTTGTCATGTGAATGTAATGAAACACTTTATAGAAAAAAACAAGGAAAAAAAAGGGAGTGAAAGTTTTAACAATAATGTATTAAATATCGAAGAAAAAGAAAATAATTATTTGTATATTAAAATTTACTTTCAAAGGAGCAATATAGAGTAAAAGAATTTCAACTGTCAATAGTTTATTGCAGTTCATTCAATGTGCTTCGTAAACTAACGGTACAGTAAGTTCTAGACATAAATACATAAATGGTGTCGTTACAGCAATCGATGACAAAGGCTAATCCATAACATGGTTTCTTAATATAGAAAATATATATTTCTTATATATCGTATATAGATTTTATATATACCTTATATGTCATATACATCCGGCCCTAGGACCAAAATGTGTTGTGTACAATAACTAAAAATTCCTAAGGTAGTGGCAAAGTCACTATTGCAGAAAGACAAAGAAAGAGATAGGTATAAAAATGTGATTGCCAAAGGACCATGGATGAACAAACTATCAAAATAAATGTGTATTAATTACCTAAAGGAGTTGTCATGTTTACTAAAATTAAAAGTATAAAATCAACTTTACTAAAAAATGTACAGTACCTAGTCTTGAAGGTGTCCACCACATGAGATTGTAGCATAAAGACTTCACTCGCTGTTTAACTAACTGATTTGCACAACAAAACTAGTTCAAAATTGTTCATACAAAGTTCATTTAACAAGTAATTATTTATACTTATTAATAATAGTAACACTTGACATTTGGATATATACATAACTCAGTAACTTATGAGATTGCATAATACACCTTAATTATGAAACTCGTGTCGGACCACAGGTTGGAGTTGAAATAATTAACGACAAAATTATTTCGGAAATGAAATCCCAAAGAATTGATTGAAAACGCGGACTAGCTTTGATGTTGGTGTTAATAACCAATAAATTATTTAAGAAAAGAAACTGTGATAAAACATAAAAAAAAGATTTGACATGTGAGTTGCTAATACACATCTGCATTAGATAGCGGTTTTATTTGAACTGAGCTGTACAGGTAAGAGGTTTGGACTTCGATTAAATAAAGAAACCCGTTAGAAGGATTTGGCTTGAAATTAGATGACAACAGGCGCCACTACAAATGCCCAAATACTAAACACTCATATATTTTTTAAAATTCGTAAAGGCTGTTGACTACAGTATTCACTGGGGGTACGTAAACACTCTACATTCATATATAGGAATTAGTGTTTTTGACTGTGCAGAGCTGTAGCGTGTCTGGGAGTGTATACTATATATATATATATATATATATATATATATATATATATATATATATTATATTATTATTATTGTTTACATATTATACTGGGTGTCCCGTAAGTAAGCAGCCAAACTAACTTTAGGAGGCTATTCCAAATCCAAAACAAACAAATCATGTCATTTGAGCAACATCAATTTAATAAGGAATGTTGTACAGATATTATTATTTTTTGTCTATCTTTGTCTTCTCTCGCCAATTCATCTAATAGTCTTGATCCTCTTAATTGCAACCTTCATGATACCCAACTTCTTTTCAAACATGACCTTCGTTTTCTCCTCTTCATTTTTAATAGTAACTCATTTGCTTCTTCAAAAAGCTCATCACATATAACACTGACTGCAACTCTCCCTACAGCCCGAATGTCTTCTATATAATCCGACATTCCGCACCAAATGAAGAACTGCACTGACTGGACTTTAAGCAAGTTTCCCTTGCAAAGAAGGTAGGTGTGTAGTGTAAACCTTAACTTGAATGCAATTACAGTTTGCATCAACTTGCATGTCCTACTTACGCAAGCGCTACATGCTAGTATAAACGCCGCTTTATAGTAGTGATCACGCTCCTGTGAAGCTTGCATCTTGTACACTGATCTCTTTCCAGATGGATTTTGCGCAAAGCAAAATGGGAAAGTTTTACAAATGAATTTGTATCACCTATTTATAATAATAACATTCCTATCAATGGAGCAGTACAGTCTTTTACAAAAGCACTCCTTACAGCAGCAGACAACAATGTTCTGAAAACGTCAATGAGACCACTATGTCAACCAGTTCCATGGTGGAACAACGAATGTAGAGATGCTTTCCGTTTACATCGTAAAGAGCTAAGGAAGTTTAGTCGCAAACCTACTTGTGAAAACCTCGAAAGGTATAAAATTCTACAAGCCAAAGCATGTCGAGTGTTTAGGCAGAGTAGAGAGGAATCATGGGCTCAGTATCAATTGATATATGATATATTGGCACAATATCAAGAACCACACCCACCTCAACAGTGTGGAAAAAGTTAAGTTTTGTTTGTGGTCCTCCTTCCTCTGCTCCCTTACTGGGACTTAAGCAGGGGGATGGAGCTTTGATTACAAATAACTATGAAATTGCTAATGTTGTGGGCTCATTATTTGCTAACTTTTCTTCAAAGACTGCTTACAGCGATGCTTTTGTGTTGTATAGAATATCTAAAGAAGCAATACCTTTCATAGTAGGTCTGTTAGAAGATTCACCATTAAATACTCCATTTTCCTTACAGGAATTAGAGTCTACTATGTCGTCAGGATGGGATTTTGCTCCAGGCCCGGACAGCATAGTTTATTCTATGATCAAACACCTCCCACCTTCAGGGAGACTGACTCTTTTTAGAATATACAATCATAAATATTCGAGGAGCAATGTTTTTCCGATGCTTGGTTGGAGGCTACAGTAATATCTCTTCTAAAATCATGTAAAGCAGGAATTGAGCCAGAAAGTTAATACCCCCTTTCACTCACTGTATGCTCTGCTAGCTAGTAAAGGGAATGTTCAATCGCAGTCTTGTTTGGTACCTCGAGAGTAAACGGCTGCTTTGTAATGAACAATGTGGCTTTAGGCAGGGTCGTTCATCTACCAATCAGCTTGTTTCTTTAGAGTCTGCCATACTAGATGCATTTTTCTTGCATAAGACACTGGTTTCAGTGTTTTTTGGACTGGAAAAGGCCTTTGATATAGTTTTACGAAGAGGTATTCTGAATACTTTAAAATCATGGAGTGTAAATGGTAATATTCTTGCTTTTATAAAGAACTTCCTTAGCAACAGATATTTGAAGTGTGTGTTGGAACTATGTTGTCTGATTGTTATCACTTACAGAATAGTGTCCTTCAGGGTGGTGTGCTGAGCGTGAACCTGCTTGTTGTGGCAATCAACAGCTTTACCGCTAATATGCAGTGCCCTGTCCGCTGATCTCTATTTGTTGACAATTTTGCTACATATACATATATGGCTACTCGAGGTATGGCAACTGCCGAGAGAGCCCTTCAACTTGAAATTAATAGACTGCAACCTTGCTCAAGATTGACAGGACTCAAGTTTTCTGCTTCCAAAACGCAATGCATTGCTTTTAGTCATTGAAGACTGAACCATCAGCCTTTATTATTTCTTGATGGAACACAACATTACACTACTGAAACTGCAAAATTTTTAGGCCTATTATTTGATCATAGACTCTCTTGCATTCCACATCTATCTGATCTGAAAACATAGTGCAATAAGATACTTGATATGTTATGTGTTCTTAGTGGTTCTTGCTGGGGAGCCGATAGAACCTGTATGCTACATTTTTACCGTGCTGTTGTTCAATCACAGATTGATTATGTCTCCATAGTCTACTCATCTGCAAAACCATCAGCCATTAAGAAACTTGATATGATACGTAACTCTGCACTGCATAATGTTTCTGGAGCATTTCGTTCGACCCCAGTTTCTAGCTTATTTCCTGAGACTGGTGAACCATCTCTTACTCGACGAAGACAACAACTATAAATAACATATATCACTCATGGATTTCTGATGGAACACAGGAATCCGCCACAATGCCCAATTTGTCAAGGTGTGGTGTCAATAAAGCACATCTTCGTTGAATGTATTGTGGTAAAAGGTGCGGGACGAACTTTTGTCCTACCTAATTCCATCCAAGCGATGTTGGGGGCGTTGGGGGATAATGCTCAGATCCTTGATCGGGTATTGTCATTTTTGTGTCTTTTGAATATTTTTGATAAAATTTAAAATCAAATTTTTGATTCGATTATTGCAGAGCCTCTTTACCTCTTTGTAATATTTTGTGTTTTATAATTAAATTATTTTGTTGTTGTTAAAATTCTATCTATCGTAACTTGTTGCAGGGCCCTTTTACAGCCTTGTAATATATACTAATTGTAATATATATGTTGTTTTTTGTTTGTTTTTTTATCTAGTTTTGTTTTTATATTGTTTTTAATGTGTTGTTTCTAAGTTTTATTGTGGAGTATCTTCTTGGCCAATTTTTTGAAGGGAATAATGACCGAAATGGTTTTTTACCTTAAAACCAAAAAAATAGAGGACTGCAATCCCTTCTTGTCATCTTGGGATAGATCCGTTTTTTTCATCTTTCCTATCTGGTCTCTCTTGAGATGGATGGTCTCTTCTTGTTCTTTTCCAACCCTAATGCTATTAGAGTAGGCTATTTATGGGTTAGGGGGTCTTTACTTTTTTTTCTAAGGCTATAATACCGAGTGGTTTTTTGCCTTTAAACAAGAAGAAAACCATTCAAATAAATAAGTGTTTATCATTTTGGATTATTCAGTACTGAAGAGAGGGAAGGAATACTTTGATATGCGTTTTTAATTTTAAATTGTTTTATACGTGAATATAGAAAATTGTATATATGAATAAAATTAAAAGGTTGTTAATATTGTAATCCAAATAATGAACTTTTTATTTAGCTGCCTAAAAAGGTCTAATACATTTTAAAAAGGAAAAAATTAATATGTGAAAGAAAACAATGGGAAGTTAATCGATGGGTACTGAATTCTCTGAAAAGTCGCTTTTTATGGGGAGTGATGAAAGGGTTTTAGAATGACAATTATAGACCCTTATTTTAATATTCACAGTTACATTCTGAAAATACTTCATGGGGTGTTATTTTTATATCTAAATATAAAAAAAAACCATTGTTTTATTATTTTCATGACACTTAGTTACAGATAATTTTACTATTATTTATAAAAAGACTAAATTTTTTATTATTTCAGAACGACCATTGCTGATGCAGTGTTAGTGTGATTTAGTTTTTTAATATGTCAACTTTTTATTAGTTTTTGTTTTGTTAAGAATCACTAAATAAAGCACTGGTGTATTTATTATAAACATAAAAACTGTCACTGTCGAGGTTATAATGGTTCATATCAAACAATACTGAATCATGCGCAAAATTGTGGATTAAAAAAATAATTAATGTAGATAAATATAAACAAATATAAAATTTTATTGTAAAATATCAATGTTTTTTGAAAAATCCTGTTTTTTTTTACTATACTCTCATTTATTAAATACAAAATAACAAGATACATGCACATATTTATTAAATAATAATGAAGAATTTAATTATTATTCGGTCCAAATATTTTTTTTCATAAATTGATCAATTTGGTTTCATGTGCATTTTTGTCTTACATCAATTTTCACTATATAGTAAAACATAAAGATACAAAATAAAGTCACATAATTGTCTGATATATATATATATTCTATATATATTTGATTTTTTGATATATATGGAATGGTTTTCGAGTTATTAACAAATAAAGCGCCTAAAAATTGTGAATGCGATATGGAGGTAGTTTCAGCGCCTTATTTAAAAGGCCATAATTTCGTCAATTTTAAACAAATGAAAAGCCAAATTGTAGAGAATCTTATAATCTTTAAAAGTTGTCTAAAACGTCATTTCGTTAATTTCATATTTTAAGAAAAAAACAATAGATTTGCCTCTTTTACCTCTTCCTCTTAAGAAGCTACTCTTCGAAGATCTAGAGACTCGTAGATTTCTTTAAAAGGAAGTATTTTAAACTATCTTTTAATTTTTTTTCATTTTAATTTATTCTTTTTGAGTGAAATTTAAAGCTAATTTTACTGTAGTAATTGTGCCTAACCACAAATAAAATAAAATACCCTCAGGAGTACACTTTAGGGAGTACGGGCTTGGCAATCCCGAGGAATCTAGAGGGATCTACACTTTGTTCATGTAGTTTTGGATTAGATCTCTTTCATCATTCCGATCTCTTGATCAACTGTTGTTCTTTTCCGACCCTGGGGCTAATACAGAATTTAAGGGCTAAGGGGTTTTTACTTTAAACTATTTTCTTCCTTTTACTATAAGGCGATGACGATCGAGATGGCTTCAATAGCTGGCTTAAAAAAATCGCTTTAAATTTCAAAATTAATATGGTTTTTAAAAAGCTAACCTAAAGTAACGAAAAACTAACGATTTGTTTCTTTTAATTTATAATTCTTAACAGGCTTTAATAGCTGGATAAAAAAATTCGCTTTAAAATTCAAAATTAACGTCAGTTTTAAAAAAAACTAACCTAAAGTAACGAAAAACTATCTATTTGTTCCTTTTAATTGTATAATTTCTAAGATGCAACAAATAGCTGGCTTAAGAAATTCGTTTTAAAATTCAAAATTAACTTCGCTTTTTTAAAAATAACGAAAACTAACGATTTGTTTTTTTAAATTTTATAATTCTTAACAGGCTTCAATGGCTGGATAAAAAAATTCCCTTTAAAATTCAAAATTAACGTCAGTTTTTAAAAATTAACCTAAAGTAACGAAAACCTAACTATTTGTTTCATTTAATTGTAAAATTGTTTACAGGCTTCAAATAGCTGGTTTAAAAAAAAAATCGATTTAAAATTGAATATTAACGTCGGTTTTTAAATAACTAACGAAACTATTTGTTTCTTTAATTGTAAAATTTCTAAGAGGCTTCAAACGGCTGTCTTAAAAAATCTCTTTAAAATTCATAACGATCACTGTTTTTATAAAATCTAACATAAAGTAATGTAAAACTAATTATTTGTGTGTTTTAATTGACAAAATTGTAGGAGGGTGTTTTGTTAAATGGTTTTGTGACTTCAAAAACATTTATTTAATGAAGAGGAGTTATTTTGAAAATGGGGTGGCTGAATTCTGATACTTTTTTCGGAAAATGATCAAAATTGGTTTAGGAATTTTTTTCTAAATGGGTTTTGTAAATTTGGGAACATTTTTTTAGAAGAGTTTAAATTCGGGTGAATTTTTTTTTTTTAATGGATTGGTCCAGAAACTTTTTTGGACAAGAATCTAAATATGAGGCTTTTAAAAGGATCAAATTTGGGGGTATATTTTTCAAAACGAGTTGGGTGAGTTTGCTAAATTTATTGTAAAATTTATAACAGAGAGAAATTAGCCTACCGAAACACATGGGTTAAAAAAATCAGCCTTAAAATTTAAAACAATTTAAGTTGTGTAAAAAACTAACCTAAACTTTAAATGCGTGTCTTTTAATTATAAAATTACTAAAAGGCCAGGCAATTATTTTGTAATGTAATATAGTTAATCATTATTGTATTCTTTAAATATTCCAAAACTATAATATTATGAAACATTATTAAAGAATAAACATAATTATAGAATTGAGTTGGTTTCAAAACTAATTAAATGTTTAGTTTAAAAAATAAAATTATTATAATATATAAATAATATAATAATTATAAAACATATCCAGTATAGAATAATTAATTCTTATAATTTAATTATTAGCTACAAAAACAAATTATTTTAAAACGTTAATAAAATTTAATAATGTTTGTTAACTATTTGATAAAAAATATTATTGTACCATACATTATATATTTAAAAAAAGTAATTGCACCTAGAAAGTTATAATTGATTAAAACCAAACATATGTAGATAAACTTTAATAACAATTTATTCTAGAATAATTCAGAAATGTTTATAATTAGTTCCAGGCAGATTCTCCATGAGCGCTGCTTTCGGCTATGAGTCGGTTGGTTGTTGGCTCGTTGATTCTAGAGACTCGAGCGTCGTTCGCGCCGGTTTGTTTAGAGTCTAGTTATTTAGTTGCAATTGACTTGATGGCGGCGATGGTCGATTTAGTTAGAAAGCCAGTTAGGCTTGTTATTGTTTTCTTTTGTGCAAGTTATTAAAGTGTTCCGTGTAGTGTTTAATAAAACTTTAAAAGTGTGTGTTTCAGTGAATTAAAATACTTTTGTGTTACTTTGATAAATACGTATACAGTTATGGCTGCCGGGTCTACAGAAACCGCATTTACGGCCACAAACCAAACTTTACCCTGTTTTAATCCGAGTTTATTGAAAGCGGATCCAAATAAATATTGGAATGGGGCGCATATTATGGCTACGGCTTCTACCGATAGTTTTTGGGAAGACGATCCCGAAGAAAAAATTAAGAAAAAAGTTTTAGCCGCAAAAAGCAAATTTCATGCTGGAAGACAACTACAAATAAAACATCTGCCTCGGGATATAACTGAGGATGTAAGTACTGTAAACTTATTATTTATAATATATACTTATAAAATTAATATTACATTTTGTACTACGAATATAGTTTATATATATATATATATATATATATATATATATATGTATATGTTTATTATCTTGTGTCGAGGGAAATATACAAATCTGATTAATTACCAGTTTAAAACATTAAAATTATAAACAAAATGACACAGCCTAGTTGTTCCTCTTAGAAACACTATACTTTGTTGCTAAAAGCGATAAACAGTTCGGTTTATCTCAATATAAACATTGTAGTCCTACTTTAAATAATCCTCAGTTGCTTACATATCTTTCATTAAATTAATATTAGAATGTCCGAGTATTTCTCTTGTTTTCTTATTTATAATTTATTATTTCTCGAAGTTCTAATAATAAAGTGAATTACACAAAATTCGACACATGTCTCGTCATTTTAATTATGTAACGGTCGTTTTTGTAACTGTTGTTCCACCGACATTTTGTCTGGATTAAATTTTAAATATTAGTTAGTAAATTATACGATCACCTGTTTTTACACGAATAAAACAAGTTCTGCCAACGTAAAGTAATAAGTGAAAATTGTAGTCTGTCTGAGAACAAAGGACCAGCCCCATACTCTCTGGACAATGCCCTAACCTTGAGCCTTGGCTTTGGTTTTGTACCACTGCTCATTTTATTTGGTCAACATGGTTCCTCTTTGTTTAAAAGTCGAGCTTATCGTAAGCTTATTACTTATTTTATACAAAAAATTACGGTAAATGAAGTAATTCTATAGTTATTAAACCATGTGTAGTAGTTAAAAACAAATTTACCAGTCTTCCACAATGTACAGTTTGGATAAGGCTTTTATTGCAGGCCTAATTGATGGCTTTCTTAATTGTTCTTAGCATTTCTTGTAGTTTAATGACCTTCATTGTAGTAGCTGTAAGTAGTGTGGTCACAGACAGGGAAAACCTAGTCACTGTCTATGGTTGTTTGTGTGTGTGTGTATGTGTGTGTGTGTGTGTGTGACTATTCTAAAAATTGAAGTGCTCAATCTTTAATTTAAAACGTCCAAACTTATTATATAATGTAGCCTAATTTTAATAATACATTAAATTATTACTGGCGGGAGGTACAAAATCTTCCAATTTTGCTACTCTGCTTAAACAAATAATAATGGGTGCAAAGTTCACATGAAACCATTATGGGATGTTTTATAGAATATCCAGCTCAAATTAAAGCGGATTATCGATATTTCCTAATCGATTTCTGGTTGTAACTATAGGCATATGTTTTCGCCTGGTTTGGGCGAGAAAAACTTGATTTTTTTTTTTAAATGTGTTCATAATCCGTATATAATCCTCTCTTAAGATTTTGGTTGCTAAAAAAAATTATGAGTAAAATTTGTCAATTTTTTACCTTTTGAAAAACTTGTCTACTTTCCATAAAATGGATAAGTTTATCTCCAAGTCAGCAAAAACCAAAGCAAGCACGACGCCCTAATTTCTGTTCCACCCATTGCTCCTAAATAGTTCGATGACCAAGGCTGCTTGTATGTGAAACATTGGGTGCTGTTTCAAGGAAATTTTCCATCGATTCAGAATATACGTGTAATTTTAAAGCAAAAACCAAAATAATCATTGTAATAAATTAATGAAATACTATAATTTTACCGATAAGAAAGCGTTGTTACATGGCCACAACTTTGTATGTTACAAATAACATTGTTATATTGGTGTGTTCATGTTTTGTTTATTATTAAGAAATTAATTATTTTAAAGATGTTAACTTATGTTTATAATGAAAACATTAAGTGCGTCATGTTATACAGGATGATTCAAAATTTGCACTGCAATATTTCGGGAATTGATTCTAGAGCTAAAATAAAAGGAAAAAAATATATAAACCTAGGTCCAGAAACGTTCATATCAGTGTTTTTGTAAAAAAAAAAAAATCTTTATAAATATAAAGATGTGGAATTGCTATATCCATTATTTATGTAACATTTTATCACTTGTATTTGAAACTGAGACATTTTTTTGTACATTTTCAAAATGGCGGACGTTTAAATATATCGTTAAAAATAAATATGTTGAATATATCAAAAACTATAAACAATATAAACTCTCTTTTAATGAAAAACAAAATGCTGTTTTCTATTTTTTCCATATCTAAACCAAAATTAATTTTTTATAATAATATAATCTATTACCCTTTTACTTCTTTAGTACAAAATAACTTTTGATTTAATTAATGGTTTGAAGATATAACTATACAAAAAAGTTATAATTTTATTTATTTATTTTTTGAATTTTTGGTTCAGTATCGATTTGTTTCCAGCTAAATAAGTGAACAAACTTTAATGAAAATCTTTGCTCTGTTAAAACTTGTAACATTTTTTTGACACATTTTTTTAACATTAGTCAGTTTTGTTTTTAATTAAAGTCGAATTTGCATTTGATTTTTTATTGACTTCATATCAATTTTATCAGAATTTAATTGTCTACAACTTTAACATGAAAGTTTTATTTGTTAATATTCAATTTTACAAAATTCCGAGACAACAGTTCTGGAATATTTAGGCTTAAATTAGTAGTCACCAGTCGCTATTTTGAAACCGATTAGGGATATTTTTATTTTTGTTACATTTCTGGGCAGTGAATTATAATAACAATTATCATAATGTTTTGGTTTAGACTAATCTTGGGGTGTTGTAGATGATTACTAAAAAAAAAAATATCTTTAGTTTTTGTTGATAACTCGCTTATCCTATAAGAATTTTTTTAAACAATTTTGTTTTTCGTCAAAGAGGGAAAACATATTTCTTGTAAATATTTTGTAATGTTGATGGTTTTCAAGATATTCGACATCAATTTTCTGGTATATTGGTAAAAGGTTACTCAAATAACGCGTATACCATTCTTAATATCTTTTCTACTTCCAAATATATATATTTTTAAACACAAAATGGCCGACAGAAAACGAAGCGTTTCTGGACCTGCGTTTATATAAATTTGTTTTGTTATTTTTAGTTTTAACATCATCTCCCGAAATATTGCCATGCAATTTTGAATCACCCTGTATAAATTGTTAGTTTTTCGAATTTACCCATCAGTTAATCATGAATATTGGTGGTGTGAACATCATGAACATTGCCGATTTGTGTTTAGAACAAAATTCTTCACCTACTAAAAGTAAGAATGGTTTAGCTCTGGATTAACGATTGTATCTACAAATAAATTTAAGCTACGATTTCGAAAATTAGAAGGTCATCTGTGCAATTTAAATTTTCCTTGTTTTTATCTGTTTTAGCGATTTTATTTTGTAAATGTTATGTATAAGTTCCCAGCAATCATATTAACGATTTTGTTCAAATTGTGATAACGTGTTAATGTGCAGTTTGTATGAAGTTTTAATTACTTTAGGCGCCTTTGTTAGGTTAAGCTACTAGTTTTTTTTCTATAAAATTTACGTATTTAATCCCAAGGCGTAACATTGATCGAAATTTAATGTCATTTTCAGAAATATTCTGCTTATGTTTACAACTGCTGTTTATTTTCATGTCAGGAGTAAAAAATTGTAAGAATAAACGCGCTTAGACAAGTTAGTTGGGCGAAGAAATACATCAGTAATTTCAAAATGACGCCCTTTTTAAACAGTTTACCTAGTATCCATCAAATGATATCGAGATGTTAAATGTAGGCTACAAACTATAGGGTAAATAAGGAAATGAACTTGGTCACGTGACGTGTTTGTGTTTTCTATGTTATCAACAAATGTTCAATTATAATAAAAATACAATTCTTACTCATTGTTACTTATAGATACTGTTGTGGGAATAGCTACAAAACATTTTGTAACCAGATTGGTACATTTTTGAATTCACCAATGTTTTGTGGAAGTCAAATTCTTAAAAAAAAGATCAGGATATGGGCTACAGTCTGGTCTAATAACGACACCGATTGTTCTTGTATCATTTTGGTATCCCCAGTCTCTGTGACGTACAAGAGTCTCACATGTCGTTTTGGTATGACCTGTCTCGGTGTTTTATGATAGTCTCGTATATAAGATCTCGTTTTGGTATGAGCAGTTTTGGTGTTTTACGAGAGTCTCGTAAGTAAGATGTTTTGGTATGACCAGTTTTGGTGTTTTACGAGAGTCTCCTTATTAAGATCTCGTTTTGGTATGACCAGTTTTGGTGTTTTATGATAGTCTCGTATATAAGATCTCGTTTTCGTATGACCAGTTTTGGTGTTTTACGAGAGTCTCCTTATTAAGATCTCGTTTTGGTATGACCAGTTTTGGTGTTTTACGAGAGTCTCGTAAGTAAAATGTTTTGGTATGACCAGTTTTGGTGTTTTACGAGAGTCTCGTAAGTAAGATGTTTTGGTATGACCAGTTTTGCTGTTTTTCGAGAGTCTCGTAAGTAATATGTTTTGGTACATATGAGCAGTTTTGGTGTTTTACGAGAGTCTCGTAAGATGTTTTGGTATGACCAGTTTTGGTGTTTTACGAGAGTCTAGTAAGATGTTTTGGTATGACCAGTTTTGGTGTTTTACGAGAGTCTCGTAAATAAGTTCTATTCTGGTATGACCAGTTTTGGTAAAGTAAACAAGATCTCGTGTTAATATGTGAAACTCTTGGTCTCGTGTGTAAACGGTTTTATACATTTTTGCCACACATTTTATGTGGGGGTGTACTCTTGTAAATATCATTTGTTATCAACGTGTTTAGTGGGGGTGTACTCTTGTAATATCATTTGTTATCAACGTGTTTAGTGGGGGTGTGCTCTTGTAATATCATTTGTTATCAACGTGTTTATGTGGGGGTGTACTCTTGTAATATCATTTGTTATCAACGTGTTTATGTGGGGGTGTACTCTTGTAATATCATTTGTTATCAACGTGTTTATGTGGGGGTGTACTCTTGTAATATAATTTGTTATCAACGTGTTTATGTGGGGGTGTACTCTTGTAATATCATTTGTTATCAACGTGTTTATGTGGGGGTGTACTCTTGTAATATAATTTGTTATCAACGTGTTTAGTGGGGGTGTACTCTTGTAATATCATTTGTTATCAACGTGTTTATGTGGGTGTGTACTCTTGTAGTATCATTTGTTATCAACGTGTTTATGTGGGGGTGTACTCTTGTAATATCATTTGTTATCAACGTGTTTATGTGGGGGTGTACTCTTGTAATATCATTTGTTATCAACGTGTTTAGTGGGGGTGTACTCTTGTAATATCATTTGTTATCGACGTGTTTATGTGGGGGTGTAGTCTTGTAATATCATTTGTTATCGACGTGTTTATGTGGGGGTGTAGTCTTGTAATATCATTTGTTATCAACGTGTTTATGTGGGGGTGTAGTCTTGTAATATCATTTGTTATCGACGTGTTTAGTGGGGGTGTACTCTTGTAATATCATTTGTTATCAACGTGTTTATGTGGGGGTGTAGTCTTGTAATATCATTTGTTATCAACGTGTTTATGTGGGTGTGTACTCTTGTAATATCATTTGTTATCAACGTGTTTATGTGGGTGTGTACTCTTGTAATATCATTTGTTATCAACGTGTTTAGTGGGGGTGTACTCTTGTAATATCATTTGTTATCAACGTGTTTATGTGGGGGTGTACTCTTGTAATATCATTTGTTATCAACGTGTTTATGTGGGTGTGTACTCTTGTAATATCATTTGTTATCAACGTGTTTAGTGGGGGTGTACTCTTGTAATATCATTTGTTATCAACGTGTTTATGTGGGGGTGTACTCTTGTAATATCATTTGTTATCAACGTGTTTATGTGGGTGTGTACTCTTGTAATATCATTTGTTATCAACGTGTTTATGTGGGTGTGTACTCTTGTAATATCATTTGTTATCAACGTGTTTATGTGGGTGTGTACTCTTGTAATATCATTTGTTATCAACGTGTTTATGTGGGTGTGTACTCTTGTAATATCATTTGTTATCAACGTGTTTAGTGGGGGTGTACTCTTGTAATATCATTTGTTATCAACGTGTTTATGTGGGGGTGTACTCTTGTAATATCATTTGTTATCAACGTGTTTATGTGGGTGTGTACTCTTGTAATATCATTTGTTATCAACGTGTTTATGTGGGTGTGTACTCTTGTAATATCATTTGTTATCAACGTGTTTATGTGGGTGTGTACTCTTGTAATATCATTTGTTATCAACGTGTTTAGTGGGGGTGTACTCTTGTAGTATCATTTGTTATCAACGTGTTTATGTGGGGGTGTACTCTTGTAATATCATTTGTTATCAACGTGTTTATGTGGGGGTGTACTCTTGTAATATCATTTGTTATCAACGTGTTTAGTGGGGGTGTACTCTTGTAATATCATTTGTTATCGACGTGTTTATGTGGGGGTGTAGTCTTGTAATATCATTTGTTATCGACGTGTTTATGTGGGGGTGTAGTCTTGTAATATCATTTGTTATCAACGTGTTTATGTGGGGGTGTAGTCTTGTAATATCATTTGTTATCGACGTGTTTAGTGGGGGTGTACTCTTGTAATATCATTTGTTATCAACGTGTTTATGTGGGGGTGTAGTCTTGTAATATCATTTGTTATCAACGTGTTTATGTGGGTGTGTACTCTTGTAATATCATTTGTTATCAACGTGTTTATGTGGGTGTGTACTCTTGTAATATCATTTGTTATCAACGTGTTTAGTGGGGGTGTACTCTTGTAATATCATTTGTTATCAACGTGTTTATGTGGGGGTGTACTCTTGTAATATCATTTGTTATCAACGTGTTTATGTGGGTGTGTACTCTTGTAATATCATTTGTTATCAACGTGTTTAGTGGGGGTGTACTCTTGTAATATCATTTGTTATCAACGTGTTTATGTGGGGGTGTACTCTTGTAATATCATTTGTTATCAACGTGTTTATGTGGGTGTGTACTCTTGTAATATCATTTGTTATCAACGTGTTTATGTGGGTGTGTACTCTTGTAATATCATTTGTTATCAACGTGTTTATGTGGGTGTGTACTCTTGTAATATCATTTGTTATCAACGTGTTTATGTGGGTGTGTACTCTTGTAATATCATTTGTTATCAACGTGTTTAGTGGGGGTGTACTCTTGTAATATCATTTGTTATCAACGTGTTTATGTGGGGGTGTACTCTTGTAATATCATTTGTTATCAACGTGTTTATGTGGGTGTGTACTCTTGTAATATCATTTGTTATCAACGTGTTTATGTGGGTGTGTACTCTTGTAATATCATTTGTTATCAACGTGT
The DNA here is from genome assembly GCA_963513935.1 of Aphrophora alni. Taxonomy (NCBI): domain Eukaryota; kingdom Metazoa; phylum Arthropoda; class Insecta; order Hemiptera; family Aphrophoridae; genus Aphrophora; species Aphrophora alni. The sequence continues at coordinate 39,280,205 of OY740765.1, read as the reverse complement.
TTATGTGGGTGTGTACTCTTGTAATATCATTTGTTATCAACGTGTTTAGTGGGGGTGTACTCTTGTAATATCATTTGTTATCAACGTGTTTATGTGGGGGTGTACTCTTGTAATATCATTTGTTATCAACGTGTTTAGTGGGGGTGTACTCTTGTAATATCATTTGTTATCAACGTGTTTATGTGGGGGTGTAGTCTTGTAATATCATTTGTTATCAACGTGTTTATGTGGGTGTGTACTCTTGTAATATCATTTGTTATCAACGTGTTTATGTGGGTGTGTACTCTTGTAATATCATTTGTTATCAACGTGTTTAGTGGGGGTGTACTCTTGTAATATCATTTGTTATCAACGTGTTTAGTGGGGGTGTACTCTTGTAATATCATTTGTTATCAACGTGTTTATGTGGGTGTGTACTCTTGTAATATCATTTGTTATCAACGTGTTTAGTGGGGGTGTACTCTTGTAATATCATTTGTTATCAACGTGTTTATGTGGGGGTGTACTCTTGTAAATATCATTTGTTATCAACGTGTTTAGTGGGGGTGTACTCTTGTAATATAATTTGTTATCAACGTGTTTATGTGGGGGTGTACTCTTGTAATATAATTTGTTATCAACGTGTTTATGTGGGGAGTTACTCTTGTAATATAATTTGTTATCAACGTGTTTATGTGTGGGTGTATGCTTGTAATATCATTTATTATCAACGTGTTTAGTGGGGGTGTACTCTTGTAATATCATTTGTTATCAACGTGTTTATGTGGGGGTGTACTCTTGTAATATCATTTATTTTGTTATCAACGTGTTTATGTGGTGGTGTACTCTTGTAATATCATTTGTTATCAACGTGTTTATGTGGGGGTGTACTCTTGTAATATCATTTGTTATCAACGTGTTTATGTGGGGGTGTACTCTTGTAATATCATTTGTTATCAACGTGTTTAGTGGGGGTGTACTCTTGTAATATCATTTGTTATCAACGTGTTTATGTGGGGGTGTACTCTTGTAATATCATTTGTTATCAACGTGTTTAGTGGGGGTGTACTCTTGTAATATCATTTGTTATCAACGTGTTTATGTGGGGGTGTAGTCTTGTAATATCATTTGTTATCAACGTGTTTATGTGGGTGTGTACTCTTGTAATATCATTTGTTATCAACGTGTTTATGTGGGTGTGTACTCTTGTAATATCATTTGTTATCAACGTGTTTAGTGGGGGTGTACTCTTGTAATATCATTTGTTATCAACGTGTTTAGTGGGGGTGTACTCTTGTAATATCATTTGTTATCAACGTGTTTATGTGGGTGTGTACTCTTGTAATATCATTTGTTATCAACGTGTTTAGTGGGGGTGTACTCTTGTAATATCATTTGTTATCAACGTGTTTATGTGGGGGTGTACTCTTGTAAATATCATTTGTTATCAACGTGTTTAGTGGGGGTGTACTCTTGTAATATAATTTGTTATCAACGTGTTTATGTGGGGGTGTACTCTTGTAATATAATTTGTTATCAACGTGTTTATGTGGGGAGTTACTCTTGTAATATAATTTGTTATCAACGTGTTTATGTGGGGGTGTATGCTTGTAATATCATTTATTATCAACGTGTTTAGTGGGGGTGTACTCTTGTAATATCATTTGTTATCAACGTGTTTATGTGGGGGTGTACTCTTGTAATATCATTTATTTTGTTATCAACGTGTTTATGTGGTGGTGTACTCTTGTAATATCATTTGTTATCAACGTGTTTATGTGGGGGTGTACTCTTGTAATATCATTTGTTATCAACGTGTTTATGTGGGGGTGTACTCTTGTAATATCATTTGTTATCAACGTGTTTAGTGGGGGTGTACTCTTGTAATATCATTTGTTATCAACGTGTTTATGTGGGGTGTACTCTTGTAATATCATTTGTTATCAACGTGTTTATGTGGGGGTGTACTCTTGTAATATCATTTGTTATCAACGTGTTTAGTGGGGGTGTACTCTTGTAATATCATTTATTTTGTTATCAACGTGTTTATGTGGTGGTGTACTCTTGTAATATCATTTGTTATCAACGTGTTTAGTGGGGGTGTACTCTTGTAATATCATGTATTTTGTTATCAACGTGTTTATGTGGTGGTGTACTCTTGTAATATCATTTGTTATCAACGTGTTTAGTGGGGGTGTACTCTTGTAATATCATTTATTTTGTTATCAACGTGTTTATGTGGTGGTGTACTCTTGTAATATCATTTGTTATCAACGTGTTTATGTGGGGGTGTACTCTTGTAATATCATTTGTTATCAACGTGTTTAGTGGGGGTGTACTCTTGTAATATAATTTGTTATCAACGTGTTTATGTGGGGGTATACTCTTGTAATATCATTTGTTATCAACGTGTTTAGTGGGGGTGTACTCTTGTAATATAATTTGTTATCAACGTGTTTATGTGGGGAGGTACTCTTGTAATATAATTTGTTATCAACGTGTTTATGTGGGGGTGTACTCTTGTAATATCATTTGTTATCAACGTGTTTAGTGGGGGTGTACTCTTGTAATATCATTTGTTATCAACGTGTTTAGTGGGGGTGTACTCTTGTAATATAATTTGTTATCAACGTGTTTATGTGGGGGTGTACTCTTGTAATATCATTTGTTATCAACGTGTTTAGTGGGGGTGTACTCTTGTAATATCATTTGTTATCAACGTGTTTATGTGGGGGTGTACTCTTGTAATATAATTTGTTATCAACGTGTTTATGTGGGGGTGTACTCTTGTAATATCATTTGTTATCAACGTGTTTATGTGGGGGTGTATTCTTGTAATATCATTTGTTATCAACGTGTTTATGTGGGGGTGTACTCTTGTAATATAATTTGTTATCAACGTGTTTATGTGGGGGTGTACTCTTGTAATATCATTTGTTATCAACGTGTTTATGTGGGGGTGTACTCTTGTAATATAATTTGTTATCAACGTGTTTATGTGGGGGTGTACTCTTGTAATATCATTTGTTATCAACGTGTTTCAAAATACAACTCTGTCAATTTTATTATTGTTGTATTATTAGGTCTATATTTTAGGAATGGTAATTTCGTAACCAGATTAGCCTATGTAAAATCTTAACAATTATTTTCTGGAACGAAAGTGTTTTCAAATTATAAGACACTTAATATAATTCTCGATTCAAAACTTTTAAAGTCCCAGCCCCCAGTTATCATGGCCAATTAAAATTATGAAAGAAGTAAGTTTTAAGGGGACCAGGTCGTAAAAGAAAAAAATCTTTTTAACATTTTAAAATAATAATGTATGGTTTTTCCTGAATGCATACATACCAAGTACATGCTATTTATTACATTATTTATCATATATGTTCCTATTTATATTCGCCATTTTCAGGGTCGCTATAGGCCTATGAGTGTTCAGACAATGTCATGCTAAACTTTTAAGTGTTGGTTATATGGGCCAACATGAAGGAAAAAAGTTACTATAAACATATCTCCGGAAACGCTTCCGTTTCCATCTGTCTGCCATTTTGTGTTAAAAAAATTATCGCTTTTGAAACACGTTCTTTATGCAACGGTTTACCAGTATACCAAAAATAAAATCTTTGTCTCATAAATGTTCAAAATGGCGGCCGTTTAGATTTTTTGTAAAGTTGATGGTTTTATTCAGTATTAAAATTTTCAAACAGTCACCATTTTGACAATTTATGAAATAAAGTTTATATTCTTGATATCCTGATAAAAATGTAGCATGAAAAATGTCTAGCCCTATATCAAAATTCTACTCGGAAATCTTAATCATTTCAAAAGCTATAAATATATATTTTTAAAAAAAACATAATGGTGACAGATGAAAACCGAGGGACATATATTTATAGGAACTTTTTTTCTTTATTTTGACCCATATAACCACCACTTAAAGTTTGGCACGACATTTTCTGAACATCCTGTATACATACTATATGACTTTATAATAAATTATTCTTGAAGGTAAAGACTTGTGTTACAAATAAACCGTGCACTCGCTAGAAAAGTTATTTGGCAAGTGTGGTGCAAACTCTGTAATAGGGCTAGAGATCGTAGGCTATTCCAGCAAGAAGACAATGTAAAGGGAAGACTGGCTGAGAATGATTAAGACTCAGATAACCCTAATTACGGATATGAAGCTCACGGTCTCTTACGCCGAGTGACCAACGGTCTGAGCGCCGTATCTTCAATTAACAACTCTCAGAAGGGTTCAGCAGGTCTAGAGGTTACACAGCTTGGTTGAGTCCCCCGAGGTGCTAGTGTTCTGAGCGCCCCATCTCCGTCGACCAGGATCAGAAGGTTTCTGCTACATTCTTTCATTCTCTGCATTCTTATACATGTTGCTAACTGACACCCTGCCGTAAAGGTTTATTACGTTTGTCAATGGTACATAGGCCAACATTCTTAGATTTATGGTAGTATTAATACACGATAAAACATGTTCCAATAAATCTTTTCGGGAAAAGAGTAAAACCAATATCTGTTTTAAACTTTGAATTAATATTATTTTTTAAATACTCAAAGGAAATTTTAGAAACTAAAGAAAGGTAAAAAAACCAAAACATGTCAATTTCGAACCTCTACACCTGTCAAAACCTTTTGATCCTGGTCGACGGAGATGGGGGGGGGGGCGCTCAGAACACTGGCCGCTCAAGGGACACAACTAAGTTTATTGAGAATTAGTAGTTTTATTTGTGTTCCATATTAAATCGTCTTTTTTCCGTTGGTTGAATATTTTAATGTTTTGGCGCCATTATTTTGTAACTCGGTTATTTAAACTTTATGAAATGTTTAACATTGTTATTATCCTTAGTAATAATAACATATATCTTTGTAGTATTCCTCAGAGAACATAATGTATGTCGGGTTTTTTCACAGCCATAATTTATATAAATTGAAAAATTCATCAAACGAAAAATGACAATTTACCACCAAAATAAATTTGATTATTCTTGATAAGGAAGTACTAAACGTAGGGTAATAGTTTCACTGAGTTGTCTTAAATATTTTTGAGTTAACATGGGCTCATTTAGAGAGTATTTTTTTGTAAAACATATACAATAGAACAAAAGTAATCCGTTAGGATTTCCGGGTTTCTCAGGTGTGTATTTTGTTATTGGGCTAAATCAAAAGCCCAGGAATTTCCAGTTAATTTTCGCCGGTCCTTTTCCAGGTCATATATATGTATTTGGTATTTGTTTCTCGATGCCGGTGTATTCTTTCATTAGCACATGTGTGCGAGTGTGTTTTTGCTTGTGTTTGTGATTATAAAACCCATTCTTACGAAATGTTTCAACACACTATAACGTAAAATATCTAAAGCTGTAAAGTATAAAAATATAATATGAGCAAAACAAACTCAGTTTTTAGTTTTAATCCTCTTGTCATTATCGGAGCAATTATTTGGATTCCTTTCATAATTCTATAGTGCAGCTAAACAATAGATTTTATTGCCATGTTTAATTTTTCAAGATAGCAAAAGCTATAAAAACAGGCGACATTGTCAAAAACAATCTGTACATAAATAATAAATAGAAAACATGTACAGGTGTTCCAAACTGCGTTCCAAAACTTCGTTTCTTGGTTCAAAATAAGTGAAAACGTTCCTTATGTCTTAAAATGCTTTATCCGTCTGTCCACCATTTTATGTTTTTTTACAAAAAAAACATATTTTTGGAAATAAATAAGATTACAAACTTTGTGTACGTATTTTTGATGCGACCTTTTAATGTACCAAAAACTGCCATGGCTTTTAATTTTTGCTGTGAAGTTAATGGTTTTTGATATATTGGACATTTAAAATTTTTAACGGCCGCCATTTTGATATCTACTTTATTTTAAAACATGTTTTTTGTAAAAAAACACAAAATAGCAGACAGACGGTAAACTAAAAGTTTTAGGACATATGTTCATAGGAACTTTTTTTACTTATCCTGAAATTTTGGAACGTTCTTGGAAACACTCTGTAAGATATACAACCATTACAACACAAAAACCACCCTAACAACATACTTAATTCAAAACATTATAGTAAGGTTCTACTTAGAATAAACAAGCTGCATAACTTTATCATTTTTTAAATTTTATTGTTATGTTTAAAGGCAAAAAATCTCTTGGTTATCATTGCCTTAAAAAAGAAGAAACTAAGCCCTTACGCACTTAAGTGAGCCCCTGAGCGAAACTCATCTTCTTTTCGAATTACAGTATTCGAAAGCGAGTGGTCTTAATTTTAAGTTCTTTTCTTCCTTTTTTTCGTACACGATGATGACCGAGAATTTTTTATTCTTATAAACAAGAACATCAAAATTTCATAAACACTTTTTGACAATTTAGGATTGTTCAATAATGAAGAGAGCAGTTTATACATTTTTTTTCTAGCCTAGCATTTGAGAATACTCTAATAGAGTCTACTCTAGAAAAAAGACCAGGAGTTGATCAAAAGAGACCTGATAGGAGATGAAAGAGATTCAAGACTATATGAATAAAGGTGTAGATTAAATGTTGCTAATTTTATAGGGGTACCGCTTAGAAAAGAACCGCGCAGGTAGAACTGTGGTGGGAGAGAGAAAGCCCGAGTTAGGCCAGACATACCCGGTCGCTGCTTCATTGCGTAGGGCTTAATATTTTGTTTTCCAGACCTACTACAGCCCTAAAAACTGTGAATGTGTATTTTTTATGTTCCTGACAACTATAATTAGTAAATTTTAATATTTTACAAAGTAAAAGACGTAAAAAGACATTAAATTATAGGTTTTAAATTCCTTTATATATTGGCAAAAATGTAACAATTTATCCCCATCACCGCTCCAATCCCCTCCTTGCCATCACCCTTACATGCGTGCGCGAGCCACTCTCGAGATGACGGTTCTGCGCAGGTTTCTTTCAGCCTGGTAGGCCTATAGTAACCAAACAATACGTGTTGATTGCTAACTCTCCGAAAATTCTGGTAAGTTGTCTACAAGAAAACAACAAAATCAGTCGTGGAGCTGTTACAAAATATTTGATTTCTCAAAATCGGCTCCGATTTCGTTTAAGTTTTAGTGATAATGTGAAGGACCCACACACGTATACAAAGTAAAATAATAATAATTGGCAAACAATCATTAACACCATTACGTCACAAGCAAAGCAAGTTTAGGCCCTATTTAAAGATACTTTCTGTAACGAATAGTTTAGTTCGGTCGGTATTTCGATTGTGAGTGAGAATGTTTGTGCAATGTTTTTACACAGATTATATTCCAACAAATTCAGCCAAAATATGATGACGTAAGCTGGGGCGGAATTTCAATTTAGTCGGACATCGGACATCGGCTTGTGTCAGCCAATAGAGTTTATGATATTTCAAAGTAGGTTAAATACTTTACAGTCTAGCGTAAATAAGAGGGTAGCTGCCGGGCATAGGTCAGTCAGTGCATTGTACTCGTCAAAGGAATTGTTGTAAGGGTTCTTCTTTTGTTTTGTTCCTTCTGCGTAGCTCTGAGCTCTACCTGGATTTCGTGAATGAACCAACTACTTTGTAGGGCTGCTTTCTCAGTTAGCAGGAATTTACCTGGGACAGGTGTCTACAAGAATCTTGAGTGTTAGAAAAGTTTTTGAACAAGTGTCAGTAAAAAACAAACAAAAACAGGGTACACCTATTGCTCAAAATTCCACTTTTCCGCCTTATTTTAGTCACAAGTAATTGTTTCCAATTGTCACAATTTTTAGAGACCAAGCTCCAACATAATAGTTTCTTCGTAAAATAAACATACGTATTCGTAATCAGAATAACTTCTAGTTTTATTTGATACCCCACACGTAATATTTCCTCAAAACAAATTTATAACTCTATAGTTTTTGCTCATTAACTATCCCAAGGTCATTTTATTGCTATCCATATATTATTTCTATATGTGGGACAATTCAAAGAATATAAATGCAAAGTTTGAAATATGTAGGATTTATCGTCTTGTCTGTGTCCACTGGTTGCGAGTTGCGACTTACTGACACACAAGTTGATGGCATTATAAAGGTCCTTGGCTTTATCTACGGACCCTAAAAACACACTTTTTTAGGATTAGCGTAAAGTAATTTTGCTTGCAAAGAACCTTTGAACAAAACTTGCAGAGAATTTAATTATTAGAAAAATGTTGTAAATAAAGTGTCAATGGGAAAAAAAACACAGGTAACAGAAATTCGACTTTTATTAAAAAGATAATGCTAATTCTTTTCTTCTTAAGTAAATTTTAAATTTCTGAAAATTTAAATGTTTTGTTTGTCTCATGACTTTATTTACATCAATTTTCAAGTTTGTTTCAAAGGTTTTGATCGTTTATAAGATATTTAACATTAACAAAATTATTTTACGGCAAACCTGAAATGGTTTTTGGACTCCATTTATTGTATTTTAAACCAGATTAAATTTTCCAGATCAAAAAACATGAACCCACGAAATGTGTTCCTTAATTTGGGTCCCATGAATTTCAGTAGGACTTCATGTCGCTTGTTCTCGGACATATGAAGGGTTTTTCACCTCTAGAATCAGTTCTCGGTAATTATATAGCAGAGTAGCCTCACTTCAAAATCAATTTTTATGGGTTTCATTCGTCAAATAAATGTTGGAAAAATATTTTACTATCGAAAAAAAGTGTCGGAAAGATGATTACATAATACAATAATACAATTACACAAGTAGTTTTTTCGTGAAAAAATTAACTCTGTGTTATCTTTCATACTCATGACATTCACTTCAATAAACGTACGGAAGGTTTGGCCAGGTGGTTATATATATATATATATATAGCAACCTGGCCAAACCTTTCGTGACATATAATAATACAGCCCTACATATGCGTACACTGAAGCACATACGCAGACAATTGAACGTCAATGGAGGGAGGTGCGAGGAAATGTGCCGCGATATGGAAATTCAAAACAACATTTCCATGGCCATATAGCCGAATTTATGTTTAAGAGAAAGTACAATGAGTATAATACTCGTTTTCATCATTTATGGCGAATTACGAGTGAAATACATTTAAATTCAATAAATTCCTCATCTACTGAATTTGCAGCAGAATTTGACTGATTAAGATTTTCTTGTGTAATCTTGTGAAATTATGTTATGTAATCATCTTTCCGACACGTTTTTTCGATAGTAAAATATTTTTCCAACATTTATTTGACGAATAAAACCTTTAAAAATTGATTTTGAAGTGAGGCTACTCTGCTATATAATTACCCAGTTCTCAAAGTATTGCCGTGCAATTTTGAAAAAAAATAAATCACACTTTGACTGTGTAAACAAGAAGTAAGAAAGACTAATTCTCAAATAATGAGTCACACGAAACCGTAGAGGTAGGGGTTTTGTCTTTTGATCCATTACACTCATTAGACTATTTTAGAAAAGATACTGCAGTCTTTCAAAATACAAACATATGACATCCGGTTTGAATGATTGTAAGTGGGTGTGAACGTTCGAGGGGATAGCCCTTCTTTCAATTAGTCGAGGCCTAACAGCTCAACAAGAGTTTAAAATGTCTGGCTCTTTCGAATTGGTTTGGATAGTCGGAGCACAATCATGCCCAGAATATCTATTGATAAAGGGAAAATAAACAGGATTATTGATCACTATAAAATGCCAAGTATTTTTCTACACTAATTCATCCATGTTATCACATTGTACATTATTTATGTACTGACTGTACTAGATGTAAACATGCTTTGAGCTATACAGAAGCGACATTATACCATAGACAAGGAACTCTCTATATTCGCGTATCTTTGATGTTACTAATCTTTCACATTAAATTTATGAAGCAATATTCGACAAGTTCTTAAACATTACTCTCAGAGGCTCACTTTAGTAGATAATCTAAAAGTCTGAGTAAAAGGTCGTTTCTCATACTAGCCTCAACCGATTCCGGTAAAATATGAAGTTATTTTTTATAATAAGTTATGTGTTATAGTGAGACTCTTAGGGGCCCACTTTAGTGATCATGTGCATGGCAATCCCGAGGGACTAGCTGGATCTACATCTTTTTCATGTAGTCTTGGGTTAGATCCCTCTCTTTCATCTTTCCTGTCAAGTCTCTCTTGATCAATTGTTGTTTTTTTATTTTATGTTCTATTCTTCCTTTTTTTATAAGGCGATGATGAACGAAAGCGAATCAAGTTTAAACTCGATAAATATATTTCAAGCAGATTTTGTAATAATTTTGCAAAGAGTTGATCAATAGAACCCTTTATATTAATAATAACGTTATATTTTTATTCCATTACAAACAAAGTCGTACAATTAACACATACAAAAAGGAAGTTTAGGTGCAACAAATAGAAATCCCTAGGCTATGCCCATTCTAAAAATGGGAGAAATTCAAATGTAATAGAAAAACTTACTAAATTAACAAATAAAACTTACAAAAGGATCGGTCCAATTTTACATTAAATTCTAACATTCTTTATAGTTGTAAAATTATTGACTGTGGCATATTTGTACCTGAATACAAAGTATGAAATATCTAGCTTTGCTTTTTAATAATTATTATTGAACCCATCATCATCCCACATTTATTTTTGCCTGATGATTTACAACTATACTAACTATTATAGGTACTATTTTGAAAGTTTTTGAAAATATACTTAATATATTTTCCTCCTAACACATATTGTGATGTATATCATTGGAAACCGTACGCAAAATCCTATAAAATTGCATCTCTTCCAGCTCTCTAGTTCAATTAGAAGGTTTCCAGATCATTTCAAAACATAGTATCCTCTTGCGTTTTTGGCAAATTTTTGAAAACTTTACATAACTTTAATTTCAAAACAAATTGACATATTCCAATAAAATTTAGTATTTTTTTCAAGTCTATATTAATAGTAAACTTGTGTCACATTTTAAAAATCTGAGATGGTGAAGTAAATTTTTGATTAGAATTGTGTTGATTTGACGTGGAATGTCTCCAACAATAAAATCATAAATACACAAAATATTGGGAAAACAGAAATAGCCTACCTTACGAATTAAAAATAATAAAACACAAAAAGAGTATTCGATGACAGGTGACGATAGTCGAGAGGTTTTTTTGCCTTTAAACAACAAGCAAGGAAGTAAAAAGTGCAAACAAGGACTCTATAACTATAGTTTTTATTAAATTACTCCACAAACATTGCTTACAAAATTATCGACAAAACTGAGTTCGACATTACAAAACTTTTTTTTTTCCCCTTACATATAAATATAGAGAAAGTTCAAACAATCGGGTAAAAACCTAAACAGTCTGCCATAGGTGTGTTATGAAATTTCTCAAAAACGGCTCTTCAAATTTCTTAAATTTCAAATAACTTGAACATGAACAAAATCTTAAGTAAAAAATTACGGTTCAGGAAATCTTGTACTTTTGGTAACTATCCCTAAATTTAGAAAAATAGTTTCGAGATATTGTCAAAATATATTCTCATCAAATTTCATTAAAATCTGTGCATACATTTGTAACAAGAGAGACAGACATTAGGGGCTCAATTTAATTAGCCTAGTACGAGTCCGGCAATTCTAGGGACCTAGATGGATTTACATCTTTCTTCAGGTAGTTTTGGGTTAGATATGTCATCTTTCCTATGGGGGTCTCTCTTGATCAACTCTTTATCTTTTCCGACCCTGACTACGGTATAGAGTATTTGTGGGCTTGGGGGTTTTTTCTTCTTTATTAAGGTTTGTAGGTAAAACCAATAGACCCTTATAATTTCACGCATGAGTCTGTAAGTCGCAACCCTTCGGTGGCACGAAAAAAGCGTACAGCGAAAAATGCGTACAGCGAAATATGCGTACAAGGGGAAACAGTGGTATTTGACGAGGGTATAGGGTAAATATGATAAGCGAAAAATGCGTACAAACCATCCACCCCGGCCATCCACCCCTAAATTAGGTTAGGTTAGGTTAGGTTAGTAAAAATAACTAAAAAGTAAAAAAAAAAAATGTACCTGGGTCGTACATCCATACCAGTTATTTTCCAGTTTTTTGTCCATACTGTAAAATTTGCATTTTTGCACTTACAAGGTTTTTACTCTAAGCCATCGATATATAGTTCAATGGTTTTAAAAGATCCATTTACCCTAAATGTTGTACGCATTTTTCGCCTGTCTAAATGTTTTGACGTCATAGCTTACCCTCCTTAACTGTCAAAACTTGATCCTGTACGCATATTTCGCAAGATTCCTGGTGTACGCTTTTTTCGCTGTACGCTTTTTTCGTATATTCCAACCCTTCTACACAGACAAGACGATAAATCCCGTACATTTCAAATTATGCATTTATATTCTTTGCATTATCCTACATATAGGAAAATATAGAGGTATCAAAATTTGATTGTGTAGCATTTTCATTGATTTCACTTTATTAGGGGTCTTTAAGTAAAACCAAGGACCTTTGTAATATCACGTGCGTGTCTCTGTATAATTTAAACGGCCACTAAAAAGTGTTGGAATTTATAAAACTATCCTTAAAAACATACGGACCCTAGTCGTGTGATTTTAGCGCACGTTTGACCTTTATATTTCTTTATAAGGTGATGATGACCGAAAGGGTTTTCGCCGTGAAACAAGAAGCAAAAGGAAAAAAAAATTAGCAGACAGACTTTTTCGAAAACCTCGTTTTTGTGCCGGAGGATCTCAAATGGATAAGTCCCTAAAGACCCGACGTCGATTTTTGAACTTTCTCTAACCTACGCGAAGGTAAAAAGTTGAATTCCTGTTTTATTCCTTGTACCTCAAATTTTAAAGAAATGTTTCCATTAATCCTAGTCGGTATTTGTAGACAGACAGATCTTAGTGCGAAACAGTGTATTGTCTAGTTCATTGTCGTATCTAATCAATCCATAATACAGTGAAGGTAGTGATAGTGAATACTCACCCTTGTTTAATGGAAATTGAAGAGGTACGTCATTAACTAACTGCTCTAATGTAAACACATTAGAGAGAATGCAAAATTTAATTAGGAAAAGTGTTTTATAGGTACCTTGTTACTGATGACTTTCTATGTAGTCATTTATTTAAGGGTTCATCAGGTCTTATACAACGAACAGTCCAAATTAACACCTATTCCACCAATCACCATCATCAAAAAAAATTTTAATCAGAAAGTGAAAATTAACCATGGACGCCGTCTTTCAAATAATCTTTAATAACGTTTTAAACTTTTTTGTTGTAGATACTTCTATATTGAGTCCCGAAATATGCTCACATAACAAATTCGTTTAAAATCGGTTGACGCGTTTGTACTGTAGAATACTGCATGTACTACAGATAGACAGGCGGACATCATTGAAAAAAACTAATTTTATGCACAGGGGATCTCAAAACGGCAGATTTTTTTAACTCGTATCCTAACTTTTCTGTACTACACATATTTGAATCGGTAATTAGAATGCACCAATCAAAACTGAATGACGCATAAAGAACCGTAGTTCTCTTGTACAGGCTCGCACGAATTCAGGTGGAAGGAAATCTCGAGAGGTAAACTTTATAAACAGGATCGAAATCTCTAAGCAGGCATAATCTGAGAAAGATCTTGAGCTTCGTGCATGGACATGGTACATTCAAGAAGAACCTGAACACCACGAGACTTGAGATGTAGACTCTGTAAGCATCTTGAGATGAGAATTCTTTGAAACAGCAGAGTTGAGCAGAGCATCTATATTTGAAGTGTGAAGTGCTGGGATAAAGGAGACTAAAGATGTTTGGCCCGTCAAGACCTCCAAAAGGAATTGATGATCCGACCGGACACGTTCTGGGTCTCGTGAAGAATTTTGAACTAAGTTAGGCAGTTTAGAAATAGGAAGTACACTGCCTATTATATTGACTTTGGTAATCAATAGACCAAAGCCTAATAACAAAATATATCTTGTACAGACTTTAAAAAATAGGGACGGGGGATTTGACAATCCCGAGGGAGCCTAGCTGGATCTACACTTTTTCATCTCGTCTTGGGTTAGAGTCCTCTCTTCTTTTTCACCTCGTTTGCACTAACTCTTGTTCTCTTCCGACCCTGATGCTATTACAGTATTCCAGGACTAGGGTGTCTTCCCCCCCCCCTTTTAGAAGGCGTATTTGACCGAGAGGTTTTTCGCCTTTAAACAACAAGAAATAAACAATAAAAAAAGCTTCACGCGGCTACAATGATCTCTTTGTCAATACAGTAATTAATTCCAAAGGCAAGCGCCTGCATTTAATTCGGATAAAAACTTCGCAGAAACGTGTACTGTGGTTATAGTCGTATATTTCATAACCTTGTAAATTAACAGTTTTATAGACTAAATTTGTGGATCAAAATGTACACATAAATTTTCAGATTTGTGGATTATTATTATTATTCCGGATTTGTGTCCGTCACAGTCCGGATAATCGCGAATCTTTTGTATCGCGTTATTGATATAATCGTAATTTCGGACACTGAACTCGAACAGTGCAACCCGATATTGAAATTTCAAAAGATTAAAAAGTTGTAATTAAGTGATTTAGGACGTGGAAATGTAGTAGGCCTACCGGTGAATTATTATTACTCCGGTTAATCCGTTGCTCGCTAATGCAATTATTAAAAACATAATTTCTTTCCCTGTCGAATGTTTAAACAAATTTATTTTATGAATGTTTTCTGGTGTGTGTGTGTGTGTAATAAGCATTACGTAACGGTTATGCTATTATTTATAATATCTCCATCTTAATGAGACATTACTTGTTATCGGAGTTACGTGACGTGGTAACAATCATTAGAAAAAAATAACAATCAGGTATTAATATAATTTTAATTTTACAGTCACATGTACCTAAGTGTTGGACAGTGCGTATTTTCAATTAGGCACGGCTTAGGTGCAAAATTTTGAAAGACAAAAATAATTTGAGGAAGGTAATTTTTTATGAAAGAAACATAATATGTTTAATTTTAAGCCTTGTTGCTTCAAGGAAAAACGTCTCGGTCATCATTGCCTTATAAAAAAAGGAAGAAAGACATAAATAACGTTACACCTACCTTAAATACTATATTAGCGTCAGGGTCGGAAGAGATCAAGCGTTGGTCGAGAGAAAACTGATAGGAAATATGAAAGAGAGAGATCTAAACCAAGACAAGACCAAACCTTTCATGGGGCTAGAGCCTGCCTGTGGCGTTAGATCCTTTGCTTTTACTTGTGATTTGACTAGGGTCATTAATACTACATTTTCAAAATTTTTATTTCCCAGTGAGATTCCAACCAATGAAGTCTGGATTTGAAGCCAGATACTATACCGACTGAGCTATCGTGCATAGTTTAACCTGTTGTATTTGCAAGGTAGTATATAAGCCGCCATGCTCTGCCGTTAGTGTCGGTTGTTATTACAATGTCATTTAATAGTTTATTGTGTCGATAATAGGGCGCACCTCCTCCATCTTGTTAAGATCTGTGTCTGAGAACGTACCCGTACCAAGCGTGCGAAGGTATTACTTATGAAGAGAGATATTAACCTAACTGAACCTTAGACCTCTGCTTGTGTGTGTGTGTGTGGGGGGGATCCACTAATAACGATAGAGCGGTAGAACCTTATATAGAACTGTTTTTCCACCCCGTGTGTCGCTTAAGAAAACAACAAATTCAACCAAGCATTAGTTCGAAAACCCCCAAATTTGAAAAAAAGGTTCGTTAGCGTTAAATTTGGAAAAAAAATTGAAAAACTTATGTCTGTTTTAGTTTTAAATTATATAAAGAAGTAGGCTACTGTACGCATATACAGTGGCAGATATCTTTTGTCTACATAGATCACAATTCATTAATTGGAGCGAACAAGCGGTACAAGCTAGTAAATGGCCACAAGGTAACAAACTGGCTTCTCTATTTCCGATTGGTACCAAATTTTACATAGCTTACACTCACATGTAGTGGTAGTGGTGGTTATATAGAGGCTGTTATTTGTTGTAAACGTTCTACGAAGTTGATTTAAGGCCATTATATTTCTACATCTACCTAAAGTCCGTTTATAATGTTCGTCAATAGGGTCATCATCCGGTTCTCAATCGCCAAATCCCAATCGACAAGTAAAACAATATGTACGGTCTTCAAAGCACCCTCCTCACTCGTGACTGAAACCAAATAGATTTGTCCTCTGTGTTTTCACGTGGTTGGAATCGTCACGTGCTCCGGTGTAGCCGTTCCTCGTGCCCACGTTACAAGCCGGAGCAAGCACAAGGCTTTACCCCTTGTGGAAATAGCTCCAATCCATCGCTATTCCCTGTGACCACCACTCCATTACAAAATTGTAGACCCCAAATTTTTTAGTTTTATTTTTATGATTTTTGGGGTGACATTTCGACTCGATACGTAAAAATGTCACACACACAGGTTTACTGGAGAACTAACTCCACTCCAAGGACCTCCATTCAACCTTACGTTCTTTTTACGACTACGCTAGAGACCAAACCCAGATTAACCCGGTTGCGATGAATTTAGTGCACTTGCTGTTTAAGAAATAAACAAATTTAAGAATAATTCCCAAAGGAAGGTTAGGCGGTACCTCGACTCCATGGCCTTGACCGACCTGAGAGCACAGTTCTCTCACTACTACCACTTCCTCCACCACCACTACGTAAGATTTTTAATTGAAATTCTGCGTAATTTTAGTTAAAACGTCGTCAAAGTCCGGATCGAGACTGTACGAGAGGAAACTTGTGTAAACGTGGTTCGTAGCCGAATTGAGAGTATATCACGTTATCAATATCTTCATCTTCACAATCTGCGCAATAATGGCAACAAAAACGACTCCTACAGCTCCCACCAAAACGTATACGGAATCTTCATCACCACCGATTTCACCCGAATAACTGGGTTAGGTTAGGTTAGAGGAAAGTTTCTGCTATATTTTTGTATTGTTTATTTTGTATATGATCATAACTGGGTTAGGTTAGGTTAGTTTAGAAGAAAGTTTCTGCAATATTTTTGTATTGTTTATTTCTATATGATAATTAACTGTGTTAGGTTAGGTTAGAGGCTAACACAGTTAATTTAAGGTTAACCTTTAAGGTTAGGTTAGGTTAGAGGTAAGTTTCTGCAATATTTTTTGATTGTTTATTTTGTATATGATCATAACTATGTTAGGTTAGGTTAGGTTATAGGAAAGTTTCTACAATATTTTTCTATTGTTTATTTTTGTATATAATCATAACTGGGTTAGGTTAGGTTAGAGGAGAATTGTTTGTTTTTATATATGATCATAACTGTGTTAGGTTAGTTATAGGAAAGTTTCTGCGTTGTATATAATCATAACTGGGTTAGGTTAGGTTGTAGAAAAAGTTTCTGCATTATTTTTGCACTGTTTATTATGTATATAATGATAACTGGATTTGTTAAAACCAGATTTTGGCCGCATTTATCTAATATATTTTTGTACCAACCACCCCCTCCTCCTCCCTCCATTTTGTATTTTATCTAAATATACGCCTGATAGAACATTCTGGTGAAAAACTCGTTTATCTAAAATAGAACAGTAGTTATAGATCCTTCAATGCTTTACAATGTACAATAGAGATTGTTTTAAACAGGTTTCAGGAGAAATGTCCGCTGTGTATGGGAGAAGGAAGACGAGGGTTGATTTTAGAAGGGCCTTTTAGTGGGGGGTGCTGCGTTTCTTAGTCATCTATATATTATTCATTTAGAAAACATCTTCTAAACCTTTTGTTCGTTATACCATATGCTCGTAAACCATATTTTTTCCTTTCATAACATAGGAAAGGTAAAAAATCGATTTCGAGTAAGAAATCCGTTGTGAGGTTACCTAAAAAGTTGTTTTTAAAATGATTGCTTTCCTATTGTCCTATGTGCAATGTGTGGACAGACTTTAATGAAATTTTGTATGTGGACACATTTTTTTTTATAATATAAAAATATTTATATATTTAAGTAGGAGCCTAAACGTTTTAACCCTAGATCTGGTAGACATTTTTTCTGTGATTGCGGGAATTTTGTAGGAATTTTGCATGAGTATTTTCTAAAACGCATAACAATATTTTAATGCATTCAAACTATTAAGTGCTGCATATTATTTTGTTAACAAATCTCTGAAGTTTATCGGTAATATACTAAAAAAAAAAAAAATTAAAACAAATTTTTTGTTTGTTTAAAAAAATATATTTCTTTTACTTTTTGCTTTGTCGCAATTTTTCTCATATTTTCAAAATTCTAAGATGAACGAAATAAGAAGAGTTTTGTTATCTTTTCAAAAATATATCATTGTTTTGCAAAGTTTTCAAAATTGTTGGATTTACGACAAAAAGTCAAACATACCTTAGTACCTTTCTCAAAGTTAATGTCATTAATGCCATAAACTTAGGGGATAGAAAATAAGACAAAGATGCTATATTTCTATAATTGCTTTATAAAAAACTTGTTTTGTTAATAACGGATTTTTATTTAAATATAGAAATTTAAAAAAAGTTATATTTACCGGTAAAAAAAGAAATACCGGTAATAGTACAGAATAGGTGCAACAAATTTACAACAAAAACAAAATTAAAATAACGATATAAAATTATTACACGGACTAATTAAAATTAACCCAAAACAACTAAGTTGTTATAGTTTACTTATTTAAAAACAACGTAAGAGATAGCCTAGAGCTTAGGCCAAGTTCCTAAAACAAAGCAACAGTTGAAATAGGTGTTTTTGTACCATAATATAAGCTGAAGTATTGCAAATATAGTAAAATTAAAACACAAATCATTGAGTAGAATTTCAGCTTTTCAATGGTACCTAGAGATAGTCAAATAGTTTTTGTAAAGTGAAAAATAATTATATTGGAGCGGCTTTGTAACTACGGGATTAAACTAACTGTCGCATTTGCGAGTTCTAGGGTTAACGATTTTGATCATAGTTTAGTCAAGGACCCAATCAAAGTTATTGGTCCAAGTGTATTTATAAAAAAAATGTGCTATGAGGCTGTTATAGAAGACGTCATTTTTCAAAATTCCACCGATTTCGATCCAATTTTAGTTAAATGTAAAGATTAATGACACAAATCCACGTGAAAAATCGTAAGTAGAAATAGGCCTATATGACGCTTCAGGAATAATTTGCATAAAAAAAACTAACCTTAATTAGTGTCATTAAAAGCTTAATTTTAATTAAATACAATTTACGGTAAGGACGTGTTTATGGCACAAATGAAGCAAGTTTAGACTCTTATTTAAATATATAAATATTCTTTCAAAGACAGCTCATTTTCACTTTTTGATGACAGACATTTTTGGTGAGTTTTTTAGTCTTATGAGACAGTTGGTGCAAGGTTGTTAATTTAAAGTGTTAATTTACAAAACTAATAATAGATTCATTGAATGACGAACCATGCAATGGAAATACAATTGTTAATGTTTTCAAGAAATGCACAAATTGATCTAGCCACTCACTTTTTTTCTGATTGCAAATCAAAAAATAATTGTCAAACGTGCAACAAATCCACACCGTTCATTTTCAGATTGCACAACCACCTATGATAAAAATATAATTTTGGTTAAGTTATTTGATAATTATGGTTTGTTCTAATAATAATGTTTGCAATAATTAAAGTTCGAACATTTTCCATTATTTCTGCCTATGAAAACTATTGCACGACGTTTCGACCAGTATACATCAATTCACGTTATCAAGTGATAAACCTAGAGCGTAAAAACAGTGAAAAACGCCACCTAGAGCAATCATTATAAAGTTGCAGTCCTGTGTCCGGTGGTTTTTTCTGATCACATTTGTATTTAGTCCGCTTTTGCACTCAAGCAGCCCTAACGTATGCTGGTTTATCACTTGATAAAGAGAGTTGATTTATACTCTCGAAACATCTTCCTTCATTATTACACTAAAACAGTGTAAATAAACAAAGATCGCTTACCAATAGAAATCATACAGTATGGGAATATTAATCAAAGGCCTCTCTTTGAACCGGACGCACATCCGCGTTCCAAGGCTGACCAATATACTCTCCGTTTCCAATTTCGGCAATACACAATTACATACAAATTGCGATTCCAATACAATTCTTCTAGTATTTCTGGTTGATTCAGCAAATCGGAGTATATAACTAAAAGAATGTAAAACTCCACTTTGTGTTAATTATGTACCATCATTGGTACTGTTGTTTCAATAAAATTGTATTGCATCTAACTCTTCGCCTGTAATAGGGATAGGAAAACAAAAGAGACAAAAATTTTCCTACCGCAGTAAAAGCCATGTTCGCTTATCGCTTAAATAGATCCAATACTTCTAGAAGTTACAAGTTTACTATGTCGATCTAAAAATTAGATAAACATTTTTGCTAAATTCATGTAGTACAAACTTTACTTTGAAAAAGGAAAATAATTTTTTTACGTGGAATTCGCTTTCAAAATTTAAAATGGAAAAAAAAATTGCATAAAAATACGTTACTTTAAGGTCTATTGATTTACTGTTACTAAACTAATTACAGATGACCAGCTGTTCATATTGTACAATAAAGTGAGTATCAATTATCGACCAAATTGTGCATGCGCAATACAATTTTTGGCAATAATTTGATTTTACCTAGAAAATATAAATATTATGATATAAATATAAAATAATTTTTTTTAAACTAATTCTGACAGGTTAGGATCTATTTAATATAATTAAATTATTATGAAATACTGTTTGTATAGGATATTAAATTATCAAAATCGTTATATTTTAATAGAAACTGTAACGACTCATATAATGTTTATTGCGCATTCATGAATCGTGATATTAGTTGTCCTATAGATAGTTTATCTATGGACGTTGTTTACCTCTGGTTAAAATATAGTCCAAGTTTCCTTGATTAAAACTGTAAAACTGTCTTGTATTTTGAATTGAACGATGAAAAATTAGATGTAATATTTATGTCGAAATTCATGGTTGAAAATTATTTTCATTTAAAATAGGGTTTAAAAGTTTATATGAAGCTTCCGAATTCCCATTGCGATATGTATATAACTATATATGTAAATTTGATACTTTTCATTTTCAAGTTTTACTGTGAAAAAGTAAATTCCGCTATAAAATACTAATTTTCCTTGGCAATATAAGGTAGGTGCTAAATGAATTTCCAATACTTTTTTATTTAATGTTAAGATCTATTTTATAAATTTTTACCCACAAGACAAACACAGGATTGGCGCGTGGCCGACTACCACATTTTGAACGCCGAATATTTACTTGGAATGGAGGAAACATAATAAATAAACCAGGTGGACGTACGTCATGATCTTGCCATTTATTTATTGTGAACATGAACTATATTTTTTAAGCAACGTCTTAAGATGGTCTCCATTAAATTGTTGGGGTCGTTTTTCAAAGTTATTCAATAGTCGCAGAGATTTCTTCAACTATGGTTTCTTTTAAATTCACAAGAGTCGTTGGCCGTCCTCTGTAGTCCCATAAAAGATAAAGATCTGAAGAGCTGACCGACAACGCAACAACCGAACCTTGAGATGACAGACTTTAACACATTCCTCGCATGAGCCATGCTATTTTGAGCGGTGGCTCCGTAGTATTGAAAAACAATTAATTGTATTTAGGTCCTCCCGAAGTCTTCTCAAATCATCGACCACGAATGATTCTTCAATATTGCATAATATGAATTTACCGTTACAGTTTCTTGTCGATCGTTTTCAAAGATAAAGGCCCCAATAAATCCAAATTCATTAACACCACAGAACACTTGCTAATTTCTTTTGGTAGGCTCCCAATATCTCATTTTGTGTTTGTTTACTCTACTTTCCAAATGGAAATGGACTTCGTCACTCATAAGTGGGAAAGAGCGGACATTTGAAGTCTTCTGTGATCATGCCGAACAAAGGGTTACAAAAATTAACTCTTGCTGGTTCATCTCTAGGTATTGATTTTTGTGGAGCTGTATTTTATAGGCGTGAAATTTAGATTTATTTATACTTCGTCTCAAAGATCTGCGAGTAAATCCCAATACCCTGGCTTGCTTAGTAACTAACTGATCACTGTGCTCGAAAGCTTCTCTCCACTTCAACCTCATTCACGGGTGTTGTCACCGATAGCACTACCACAGTTCTCGATCTAACCAATCCAGTTTTAAATTGTTTTTCGTGAAGGAACCTGTGACTCGTTTTGTAATTTACTCCGACAACAATGACATAATATAGGCCTAGTTATTTAATTTTTGTTATTTTGGCAACTCTTTAGTACGAAATTTTTCCGCAGCTTGATCTCAAAATATGGGTAGTAGGTCACGCGCCACCCTGTGTAACTACAATGTTATCTCTATAGTGTTATAGTGTTTACACACATTTTGGACTCTAGAAGTACCCTTGTGAAAAACGTGGTGTGAAGATGAATGATTGAACTACAATTCGATGACTCATCAATACATTGAAATTCCACTGGATCGACAGATGGAGGGTAGGTCGGGAATTGCCATTCTTGTGGGTACAAGCCTATTAGGTATAATTTTATTCCCCGGCACTTGCAGACAACTAACAGTTCCAAAAACATTGACTGCCGTCTTCTTGCTGGGACTTTTTCGGTCCTACTGAGTTATTTTATATGAAAAATCCTAAAAACCCTTATTTTACTTTTATTTAAGATACGTATACGATTTTTTAAAAATTGTTCCAACTTATAATGTTCATAATATAAGGAGGAGTTTGGCAGAAGGAATGGAAGGTATGTGGATTTCTTGTGCCACCATGTTGAAAACTTCGAGAAAACTAAATACTTATTCACAAACAAGCTCCCCTTCAATTTGATACCCTATACATGCAATATTTTATCGTAAAAAGTATCGAACAAAATTTAGGCTCCCCAGTTTAAAATGGTCGCAAAATTTTTCCTAGTATTGGGCACGGGCATGAAACAACTTTCGCAAGTTTCTTAAAAATCGGACTTATAGTTTTGTAGTTAAAATTGTGTTGTCACACGTGCGTTTTTATAAGGGTCCTCCGGTTTACCTAAGGAACATAAAGTTAGTTGCTAGACCAGTTAGGGTTGCTACAAAAGTAAATAACACAATAATAATAATCTCTTATTACAGTTTTACATTTACAATAAACTTTAAATGATTGTTTTCGTATACAGTTAAAAAAGAAGAAGAAATTTTTGATCAGTTCTTCCCTCAGGGAACCGGATTGTCGGTCGAGTAGGATGTTGATCGGTTCGAGACGACATGTGCTATTCACATTTTTGCGTGACCCTAATGGAAGCTGTATTATTTCACTTCCGGTCTCACTTCTCTCATTATTTTGCAGTTCTTTCGAACCCAAACAAAGAAATTAGTTACTCCCGTTTCGTCTATAAATGTTTGGAAATGTTTTATAGAATAAGTGGTAACGAAGGGGCTGCAATACCTCGTACAGTGTTCATAAGATAAGTTAGTAAAGGTTGCATTAGGTTACTTAAATGCAGTAAAACGTCTGTGCAAAAAACATTCGTCTTTCTTGGACCCAAATTTTACAACATATTGCCTACATGTATTAAATATATTTGTAATAACTTCCATTTTAAACTTTAAAATTGGTAAATTTCATTTACCACTTTCCCCGGTGGTAGTGAAAATGTGTTTAAAATCGTCCAATAACAGCTGGGAGAATGAGTGTTCTCTGACGGGTGGTGATTACTTTAAAAACAATTCTTTATGAGTGTGTTTGAGTGTATGAATAAGCGTGATTAGGTTGATAGTTGTTATTGATTAACCATTATGTCCTTGCATTGTTGAGAAATCACAGTCCCTCTGACTGTTAGTGTGTCTGAGTGTATGTATGTATGTGTTTAATAATAGACAATTTCTACACACTTTTAAAGACTATAAACGTCCGCGCACTATCACCCACTTTATGTTAGGATTAAAAATTTGATCTATTGTATACAGTAAGTGGAGATTTTGGTGTTGGTTATCGTAAAGAATGGTTTTGTTTGTATTTTTATTAATTTAAACACCACCCCCACAACTCAACTCATTTTAATCTTCCTTGTTTAACGGCGAAAAATCTCTAGGTCGTCGTCGTCGCCTTATAAAAGTAAAAGCCCTCGAATACTCTAATAGCGTCAGAGTCGGGAAATAATAAGAGTTGGTGAGGAGAGCCCAGATAGGAAAGATGGAAGAGAGGGATCTAACCCGATACTACATGAAAAAAAAGGTGTAGATGCAGCTAGGATCACTCTAAATTGCCAAGCACGGAGTCACTAAAGTGAAACCCAGAAGGTACGAAGTTCGGCAAACGAGGTACTCCAGAGCTAAACCTGTATTGGAGTTACACTCGTTACACAAACCTATGTGGCCACAAAACAATAACATTTATTAAATACTTACAATTAAATCAAGAAATTAAAAAATATAAGCGCCTCGTTTGAAAACTTGCACATATTCACGAGGTGATTCACAAAATTTACGAAAATTAAAATAAAATCTCAAAAGATATTGAACATTTCGTGGTTGTAATAACAAAAGACATCTCGCTCCCCTCGTGTGAATGTCTCGGAACTGTACATCCGTACTTATGTGATAGAGCCTCCACTCGTTACGCTCGTGTGATTATCTCGGAACTGTACGGTATGTGATAGAGCCTCCACTCGCTCCCCTTGTGTGAATGTCTCGGAACTGTACAACCGTACTTATGTGATAGAGCCTCCACTCGTTACGCTCGTGTGATTATCTCGGAACTGTACGGTATGTGATAGAGCCTCCACTCGTGTGAATGTCTCGGAACTGTACATCCGTACTTATGTGATAGAGCCTCCACTCGTTACGCTCGTGTGATTATCTCGGAACTGTACGGTATGTGATAGAGCCTCCACTCGCTCCCCTTGTGTGAATGTCTCGGAACTGTACAACCGTACTTATGTGATAGAGCCTCCACTCGTTACGCTCGTGTGATTATCTCGGAACTGTACGGTATGTGATAGAGCCTCCACTCGTGTGAATGTCTCGGAACTGTACAACCGTACTTATGTGATAGAGCATCCACTCGCTCCCCTTGTGTGAATGTCTCGGAACTGTACAACCGTACTTATGTGATAGATCCTCCACTCGTTACGCTCGTGTGATTATCTCGGAACTGTACGGTATGTGATAGAGCCTCCACTCATGTGAATGTCTCGGAACTGTACAACCGTACTTATGTGATAGATCCTCCACTCGTTACGCTCGTGTGATTATCTCGGAACTGTACGGTATGTGATAGAGCCTCCACTCATGTGAATGTCTCGGAACTGTACAACCGTACTTATGTGATAGATCCTCCACTCGTTACGCTCGTGTGATTATCTCGGAACTGTACGGTATGTGATAGAGCCTCCACTCGTGTGAATGTCTCGGAACTGTACAACCGTACTTATGTGATAGAGCCTCCACTCGCTCCCCTCGTGTGAATATCTCGGAACTGTACAACCGTACTTATGTGATAGATCCTCCAGTCGCTCCCCTCGTGTGAATGTCTCGGAACTGTACAACCGTACTTATGTGATAGTGCCTCCACTCGCTCCTCTTGTGTGAATGTCTCGGAACTGTACAACCGTACTTATGTGATAGAGCCTCTACTCGCTCCCCTCGTCTGAATATCTCGAAACTGTACAACCGTACAAATTAGGCAAAAATAAAATCGCTTTAGATGTCTACTTTATTTAAATAAATTAATATTTTGAAAGCAATAAGACAATCTATTTCAATATTATTGCATGTCAGTTATTTATGTCTAAATACTTGAAACCACGTGGCTATGAATTTAATCTGTTCTTGACAAGTTATCTCTAGTCTCCTCAGCATAATATTCTATATTCCACATACACCCAACCATTGTGTTTAATAGCGTGTATCGAAAAGGAGTAATATCTTCCAAGATTGTATTTTGATTATGTCTCTATTACGATTTTTGCTTTTATACGAATGGGGGGGGGAGGTATTATGTTAACTATTTACCCTGTATACGAAGCGTATGGTTTGTTAATCGTTAAAAATTTCGACCTCTGTTCTTCACGTTTCACGGTTTCGGGAAACCGAAAAAGTGATTTCCGACATCCCGTCCTTTCCGTCGTCGTTGTCCTAACACTATGTCGGCCACATTCATTAAGATAGGAACACGAAATATGGTGTGCTCATGTAGGTTCATTTATGAACTCTATTATTTAAACTCTTAATGATAACGTGTCGATCATCATCGCCTTATGAAAAAAGGAAATAAAATAAAGACCCCAATCCTGGTTAGGAGAGAACATCAAGAGAGACCTGATAGGAAAGATGAAAGAGAGTTCTATACTATACATGGCGTAGATCCAGTTAGGTCCCTCGGGATTGTCGCACCGGTTGTCGTCGAAGAGAGGTGAGGTTGGTACAGAATGCTACTGTATCTAATTTCGTATGTTATAGTTTGAATAACACGATATTTGAGCAAAAAACTGTTTAAAATGGCCGTGTTTTTTAATTTCTGAGTTCCCTTTACAAAAAATGTTGAACATATTTCGGTTACCTGAAGACATGAAACGCGAAAATCCGTCGAAAAGCGGACGTCAAACATTTTTCAATTACCAAACTTTCAGACTTCGTGTACTGGTAAAGTGATATTATAAAAGAAGTTGATGAGAAAATCCTTCTATAACTCCATAAATAATAAACGAGCAAAAATCCAGTAATATAGAAAATTATATTTTCTTTCTCTACTTGTACAGTACGTCGTAAATTTTCGGTACAGTGATGAATTTTATTGTTGGATGTGTGTGGTATTGTTTAGCGTTAACCGGAGTCAGGTTTGTCTTGAACAACAGGTTTTTATCGTCTATGGAGGATAGGAAGGAGGGGGATAGCGACGAGGGTTAGTCAGGGTTCAACTTTAGTTATTCGTTACTGCAAGTCTCAAAAACATTATAGAATTCGTGTTACGATTTCATATTGGCGCTCAAAACACGGGCACACCAAAACTCATTTTTCGTCATACTGCTTCAAAAACAGCTGTTTTCAATACATGCATTGAGATGCTAAAGTTGTTCTTTTTAGTCCTAGGGTCTAAAAACATCAGCTGAGGTCGAGGTCATCGCTGTTGCTTCGTTTATACTAATTAATTAACGATAGTAAAGCATCTATAAAAACAACCGATACTCTCGATTGTAAACAACCGTTAAAACAGCTGTTACCATCGATTTGAAGATAAATAGGTTATAACATTTTAGTTTTTGTGAAATTGTTTTTTTTAAATATTATTTGCAGTATGACGAAAAATATAGTTCATCACTTAGACCAAAAGAAGCTTTCCGATCCTCGCTCATTTTCCTTAAACTTGAGCTTGTATTGAAAAGCTTCACTTTTGGTCCTAGTGGTGAAATATACTATTTAATAACACATAGTTATTATTATTCTTTATTATTTATTGGCAACTCACATATCTACAATTATATATTTTGTTGTTTTCGAAACAATTTTCAGTATGTAAATAAAATCGTGTGCTACAGATAAACTTTTTTATCATTGTCTGCCCATTACTGCTTAGTGTAATTTTATTTTTCATAATATCAAAGAATAAGAACAATCCTATCATATTATAAATGGTTAATAAGCTTGAAATATCTTTTTATACAGATTTATTTTGAAAAAAACTTCTTTTTTTTAAATGCAATAAATATTTAATACATAAAAACAAGATCATATTTTCCATAATTTATAAGAAAAATTTTGGAAGTCAGAGTAGCTTGATAAACGTGGGTGGTTAATTCTAACTGTTATTTCAAGTTTTCGATAACGAATTGGGGGGGGGGGGGGCGCAACTAACTTGATTGACTAGAGGCGCAATTTGTCTAAATGCGACCAATACGTTTTATTTGGGTCCTTTAGAGTAAAATTCTAAATTTGGTCATAATCGATAGGGCTAACTGCCCAAAATTTTGAGTTGTCAGTATAACGTAAGAAAGTTCCGAGATAGGACCAACATATGCTCCCTATATTTAAAAAAAAATCCACGCCGTTGCGCTGTACAGTCGACAGAGATAATTAAAAAAAAAAAAAACCCCTTTTTGAACTTAGGGAAATTCAAAACTGTTATATCCGCAAAAAAATCATAATCGAATTTTTGACCCTGTGACATAAAATCATAATTTTCTTTGTTATCCAGTAACACGTTCTTGTCCATGTACCTCTCAGAAATATGTCTTGATTTTAAAATTCACTTTGAAAGATACATAAATAGACCCCAAATTTAAATTCCACATACAAAGCGTAAATTGTATTTATTTGAAATCTAGTTTATAAAGACGAGCCTCAATTAAAAAAAAAAAAAAAAAGAAAAAGAAAGAAACCACTTTGGATCACTTTTAACTCATAAAACTTCATTTTTTTTTCGTTTAAAGTCGAAAACCGTTTATCATCGTCGCCTTTAAAAATAAAAGGGCCAAGAGTTAGACATTTTAAGCGGCGCAAACACGCGGGTGAATTTATAGGGTCTTTGGTTTTAACTACGAATCCTTATAAAGAGAAATCAATGAAAATGCAATCCATCTTTTAATCGCTGAATTGTTTGTCTCACTGCTTTTAAAACTTATACGCTAAGCATTTCTCATTGTGTGGTTATGTTAAGTTGTATTCGTCATACAAATTACTATATTATACGATTTCGACTGCAATTTAATTTCAAATCCAAACTTTTTTTCAGATTCGTAGATAAAGTTAGAGTGGGGTGGGCATGATATCTGACAGTTTAAATTTAGCCTAACGACAACATATTAATTTGTTCGTCAATTAAACATACATATTCCTAATCAGAATAACTTCTAGTTTTATTTGATACCCCACACGTAGGCCTAATATTAAAAAACAAATTCAATTAGATAGTTTTTGCCCCTTAATTACCCCAAGATCTTTTCTTTGTTACCTATATGAAGGATAAAATAGAAAGAATATAAATGCAAAGTTTGAAATGTATAGGATTTATCGTCTTGTCTGTGTAGACTGGTTGCGGCTTACGGACAGCCAGGCGCGTAAAATTATAAAGGTCCTTGGTTTTACTTACGGACTCTAATAAGGAAGAAAAGAACTTACCTCTCGAATAATCTAATAGTTATCAGGGTCGGAAAACAGTTGGTCAAGAGAAACCTCAGAGAGGGATCTAACCCAAGACTACATGTAATAAAGTTACTTCGGGATTGCTAAGCCATACTCACTAGGAATGATACTTCAAAACGTATATTTTAACTCCACGACGCTTTCTCCATATACGTGTTACTAAATACAAAAAATTCAAATCTTGCTTAAATTTGCTTTAAAAAATACTAATGGCCTTGTGCGTGAATATCGGGTCGCCCCCCCCCTCCTCCCGCTAGCACCATCATGCAACGTGTAGGTTACAAGACCATCTCCGTAATAAGATCAACACGTTCCTCATAGAACACTTGAATTTTTAACGATATTTGCCAGTATTATACGTTACAGAATACAAACTGCTGACGCCAGATATACGTTTACATTATATACGCTCGCGTGTCTTAAAATCAATTACACATCTGATTCCGTTTGGCGCATGCGTATTAGTGGAACTTTTAAACTTTAATACTTTGGTAACTTCCAAGTCATTTCTTTGCACATAAAAAGGTGTACATTTTGACTTGTGCTTAACGGATTTGGTCAGAGTTAACGCAAAAGGTAAACAAATACAATTAGATTATTATTAGCAATGTGAAAATAAATGCTATATAGGTCATTCATTATAGCCCTATAAAAAAAAATAATAATAAAAAAAAAGAACTTTAAAATAAAGTCACCTAGTCCTCGAATACCCTAACAGGATCAGGGTCGGAAAAGAACAAGAGTTCCTCAAGAGAAACCTGATGGAAAGATGGAAGACTGGATCTAAGCCAACGGAGCTAATTTTCCTTAGGATTACTTATAATTTTCTAAATTTCTTATTTAATTCTTTAAATTTGTGATATATTTTTTACATAATTTCGTATATAATTTTGTAAATTTCTTATATAATTCTTTAAATTTTTTATTAGTTTGGGAAATTCACATATAATTCTTTAAATTTCTTTTAGAGTTGAGATAGTTCGCTTGGAACTACTGTACTGCGAAACTGTGTCGCACATTCAGTAAACTATAGGACTGTACTCGATACCTCTTTCTCATGTTTTTAAAATACTATTGTCAATAATCGTATCTAGTCCTCGCTAGTAACATTGATAATTTCATCTTACGTTTGACAT
The DNA here is from genome assembly GCA_963513935.1 of Aphrophora alni. Taxonomy (NCBI): domain Eukaryota; kingdom Metazoa; phylum Arthropoda; class Insecta; order Hemiptera; family Aphrophoridae; genus Aphrophora; species Aphrophora alni. The sequence continues at coordinate 39,249,999 of OY740765.1, read as the reverse complement.
AGTTTGTCTTTGTTTTCTTATCTTTGTGGCCAGGTCAGACGCACCGAAGGCCCGCCTATTGACGGGCAACCACACGCATAGATATATCTACATTGAAATAATTATTATCGACTCACAAATGCTCTGTTATTGAAAATAAACTGTGGAAAATGTTGCAGAAACTTTCTTGATTCTTGTCCAAATAAAAAGGAACCAAAACAAATCGTCACTAAAGATCTCAGTACCTAAACTTGCTTCCCTCGTACCTTTACATGACCTTAGCATAAATAGTATTTCATTAAATTCGATATATTTAATAAGAGGTTAATTTTTGTGTTCGACCCTGAACCTTAATATTTATTTTACTTGCTATTTCGCACAAGGGTTAGGGGGTCACTAATCTTCATAATTTATTTTTTCCCCTTTCTTCTTCTTCTTCTTCTTCTTCTTCTTCTTCTTCTTCATCTTCTTCTTCTTCTTCTTTCTGATAACATAAGAACCTGCATTTTTTGAGAAATTGCGTCTTAGAAATTTAACTTGAGTCTGCACACTGGGGTAAAATTTGTCATAAACGTTTGCGTTGGTATTCAGAAAATGGTAAATTTGTGTTTTTCTTAAGAAGAACAATTATGAACCTCAAAATCGGTTCCGACGATACCCTTTAAGGACCCAAACAAAAATGCAGGTCTGTTCCCAAAAATGGCGGTTAAGGTTATTGGTAACTCTCCCCCCCCCCCCAGTAAGTGAATCTAAACAGCCTTTATTAAGGACTCGATTTCAATCAGATGTGATACTGAGGAAGTGTTTAGACCTTTATTAAAATTTGTTTTTCCAACCTCTCAGTGTTATACTGTGAGTGGGGGGGGGAGCAATCCCGAGGGAAAGCTGGATCTACGCCTTTCTTCACATAATCTTGTGTTGATTAATCATTAGTTTAAACTAAACATTTTATTAATGAAGCTTGATCAATATTTTTATTAATAAACACGGGAATCTGAAAAAATCTTTCCAGAGGCAACAATGTGATAAATGGTACTACAATCCCCAAGCTCACTGCCAAATTACAGAAAGGAAATAGTTTCTGCATTAATTGTAAAAATAACAATGTAAACTTCGATAATAAGTAGGCCTATAAACATGGGGGGGGGGAATACACAAAATTGTAAAACATTTCAATGTATTTTTGCTCTGCTTTACAAAAATGCATAGTTGCATAAGACAATGGCTGAAAAAAGGTCACATTTTATGAATTTTGGGATATCCTGTAAATAGTAGGTAATTTGAAGCTCACTTTATAGATAGGAGAGGTTGATTACTACTAAATACCGTCCTTACATCGTATTTTATAATCTTTAACTGCATATTCTAAACCTTGTAACACTATAGTGAGTACAGGCTTAGCAATCCCGAGGTTTACTAGCTGGATTTACGTAGCCTTGAGTTTATCCCTGTGTTTCATCTTATATATTAGGTCTCTCTTGTCCAACTCTTGGTTTTATCCGACCCTGACACTATTATATATTTTTTCCATAAGTTAATAATGACCAAGATGTTTCTGCCTTAAAATGAAAAACCAAATCTAGTTGTCTCTTCTTGAGATATTGCATGGCAAAAATATCGCAAATAAAATACAAAGGTCATTTCGAAAATAGTCTAAATGTGTATCTAAGACCTCGTCAAACATACTTACAATCTCAACACGTGATTAAAAATGTTTTTAACTTGTATATTTAATATAGTCGTCCAATTGCACATGTGTAGAGTTTAATTACAAGAAATACAATGAATGTAAATAAATAATATATTCAAGGGCTAAAAATTCTGTCCTCGAAATCGGTGCAGGTCTAATGGGCTATGTATTTTGATATGTCCAATTTCTGCACCAAAATTAAACGAAAATTTGTAATAATTTCGTGGAAGGGTTGTGTCGATTTCTATCAAATTTTAATGAAATATTAAAGACCCAAACCCGTTTGAAAAATCCCAAGTACTAAAACATTACACTGAGGATGTTCATGGCATGGCACAAGCGAAAGAAGTATATAGGGTGTCTCCCAAATCATTTTCGGATTAAACAAAAAATGTCAACATATACTCGAATTTCGTTTCATTATCCGTTTATCCGCCATTTTGTTGTTGTTTTTGTTCTTAAAAAAAATAAATATATATCTCCAAAAAAGTTGAATATCTCCAAAACCATTTAGAAAATTATAAAAATAAAGTTTTTGTGTTTGGTACACATGTAAAACGTAACATACAAAATGCTTGTAGCAAATATAAACTCAATATCTTATCTATTTCTGGAGTTATAATGCTTTTATTGTAAAAGAACAAAATGGCGGATAGACGGATAATGGAGCGGAATTCGACTGTATGTTATTTGAGATTTTTTTATTGGTTTTGATGTATACACTCTATATATATATATATATATATATATATATATATATATATATATATATTTAAAAGCGTCTACGGTTAGTTTTCACTTAATTGGCAACTACAGAATTTTGGTTAGTTTTTATTGTGGATATTGAGAACAGGCCCAGTGTACATTACGCCGCATGAGATATTGATAATCGTGCATTTTGGCATTTCTTTGCATCAGTTTGACAATGAAGGTTCGCTCTAGGCCGTGACACCATTGAAAGCACCAAGGTCGTCTGTATCTCTGGTGTTCCAATGTTTAATGTTACGCCACTTGGACCTCGTTGGATTCGGCCAGACGTGAGGCCACCTCATCAATATGAAAGTCAACTGGGTTTATATTGTAGGCGGCACTGGGGGGGGGGGGCTAGATGGGTTTAGAAAATATAGAAAAATTGAACAAATTTAAAAAAATTCAAGAAACTACATTAAATGTACAAAGTTTTGTATAGAAAGTGTTCATAAAGTATAAATAAATCTTTAAAACAGCTGAACATGAAAAGTTATTTTTTGTACATGTTTATAAGATAAAATTTACTTCCAGTTTTGATAGTTTTAAATTTTGGCAACCGTCTTGGAACCGCCATTATGTTATTAGGTTTAATTTTTTTAATTGGAACAGGGTCATATGACTCATGAACAGGGTCATGCTTGTAAATTGTTTTTTTTTATTCTGGGGTCAATGGTGGAATTAGTTTTTTTATATCTCATTTCCTTGAAAAGTTATCAACTAATATAACTACAGAACATTTAAAATCGTAATTTACAGGTGAACAAATGAGTGGGGTACCTTTAAACACGTGCATGCTGTAGTTTTGAACTTGTGATTTAAAAAGATGCTCAAATTGTTGCTCCAGAAATATTTGGCACAGTCCTAAACGGTTATAAAATTCATACTTTAGAAATTGTCCGATCAGAATAGAGTTAATTTCTGTTCGTATCCTATTTTGTAGTTTATGTAGGTTTTCTGATTGTTTAAAACACATCTTACTTTTTAAATATCCAAATAGTAAGTGTGTGAATATTAAGGCTGTATGTTAACATTTTTATCGGTGATTTATTTAGTTACATCCTGTAGTGATAATATGTGCATTCATGAAACAGGTTTGTACTCTGTAAGTTTATCACCTCTTTTGTATTTAAAAACATGAATGACCTCGAAGTACAGTTCGTATTGTTAAATAACTGTTAAAATAACATTACCTTAACAACAAAAGGACTTTAGCCCCAACCCCTCTCTAGAATAACAGTTAAGTTCCGCCTACGTTATATATTTTTAATTTTCTTCAACAAATGGGAAATAACTGTTTTGAAGTCCCCGAGTCCAAGAAAGTTATTTTTTTTAAATGACAAGACGTCTCTACTGCCTATTTTGATATCTGGGCATTTCTCGGGTTTTTTTTTCCATTTTTGATAATGAAAATTTTGGAATAGCCAAAATAGCCAATTTTGAAATGTACAAAATCATGATTTCTCCATAATCGGTTTAAACAATTTTGATCAAACTTTTCTCCCTCGAACCCAGTCAACTCTTATAACAAAAAAAAATCCATTTCGTGAGTTATTAATAAAAAATAAAATATTTGCTGTTTTAAAGTAACGAAATTTCTCAAAACTTTTTATACAGATTTCAATGAAATTTTTCTAATCGTGGTTTCCACGTCTACCAGTTTTTCGCGTATTTCTTTGTTTGATTTCAGTCTAAAGTCTAATTTTATTATTTTTATGATTTGGATTATCCTTTCAATTTTGAGGAGGCTTTGCAAGTCTATCAAGTTTGCTGATTTTCTTCCGCACAAGATTACCACAGTGTTGTGTTGTATTTCGTTTCCAACATCTTCCGGTATTCTTGCAACTAGCTGCTCATCCTGTTTTTGGAAAGGAGATTTGTAGCCCCCGATTCCTTTTAATCCGTTAATTTCGGCGATCGCTTCTTGTTCCGTTTTTACGAGAATCTGCGAAGGCATTTGTTTTTCTATTTGTACCATCATTCTAATGTTTTTATTTCGAAATGGTATATTTACAGTATTTCTATGTACTTCTTTTAGAGTAACTAGATTTTCAACCTTGAAGCGACTAAATAAACTGTTTTAAATAATTAATTTACGCTATAGGCCTACATGGTATTTCTGAAATACTTTGACAAGCTTCGGGAGCGGATTTCTTACATAAAAATAAATAAAAAAGTTCTTCTAAACATGTGTCCGATACTGCTTCGTTTTCAAACAATCCGCCATTTTGTATTTTTACAAAAAAACATAGCTTTTGAAGTAGATAAGATATTGGTTTCAGAGTTGGCATACACATTTTGTATGTAATGTTTTACAAGTCTGCAATAAATAAATATTGTACTTAATGTTGAATAAATGAAAAACCATCAATTTTACAAAGATATTACAAAAGACAAAAACATTACCTTTTTAACTACAAATAAAATGGGTATTTTATATTTATTCTGTAAGTCAAAGGATAATAGAGTTAGTGACGAAAAACTGAAAACACAATTCCTTGGTAGTTAAGGAGTTGGTTAGTAGAAGCAACTTTATTATTATTATTTACATTCTGATGATTTTTTAAAAAAAAGTTGCTGTTAATCTAATGTTTGGTGTTGTAAACAACTACCAAGAAATTATGTTTTCAGTTTTTCGTCAGTAACTCAATTATCCTTTGACTTATAGAAAAAAGAAAAAAAACTCATTTTATTTGTAGTTAAAAAAAAAGGATTTTTTTTTTGTAAAATTGTAGGGTTTGAAATATATTCCACGTTAAAAGTTTTAAACGGCTGCCATTTTGAAGATAATACAAGTATTTTTTTAAATTATTATGCATTTTTCGGACATTTGCCATCATTTGTGTGTTAAAAATCAAAACGCGACTTTTCGGGAATAAGAATCAATTCCCGTTATCAAGTGACTAAAAACTAAAGAAACATGATACTAAAAAAACAATTTCAAACAGAGAATACAAGTATAGTCTTTATTTTTGCGCATTTGTAAAATATTACATAAAAAATGTTTATTCCAAATCTGAACTCAATATCTTATCTACTTCAAAAGCTATGTTTTTTGTAAAAACACAATATGGCGGATTGTTTTTAAAACGAAGTAGTTTCGGACACATGTTTATAGGAACTTTTTTATTTATTTTTATGTAAGGAATCCGCTCGTCAGGGGTTTTCACTTTTATGGAATTATTTGGCAAAGCTGTGATTTGAAAATTAATACAATTATATGTAACGGAACAAATAAACATTAGAGAGAACATTTTAAGGTTCATGAGAGTCCGCTATCATTCAAAGCTCGATTTTATCAAATACAGTTTACACCGGAGACGTATTTATAGCAGAAGCTAAGCAAAATTTAGCCCCTTTTTTTAAACAGCTACCGAACTGACAATGATTTTTATTCGGTTTTGGGGACGAGTCGAGAAATTTTGTATATATTTTTCTTAAACGTGATTTTGTGTTTCTTGAAAATTCATTATTAGGCGCCTTGTAGGAAGCCTGTGAGTCAGCTCCTAATCGCCCATTACAAAGAAATACTGCAATGTCACCTGTAATCTTATGTGTTTCTTTTTATTAAATAATAAACAATATCAAGTATTTATGATTCGCTTCTGATATTAGAGATTAACACGCGTATTGTACACGTGCTTAAACAATTGCAACCATGTTGTTTTTTATTGCATTTTATTATTTACAAAACACAATAAATCTCTTGTTTTTGTAAAGTCATTAAAACAATGAAATCAACGTTCCATTCGATTTATCTTGAACTGAACTAGAGCTATATATATAGAATGTTTATGAAGAAACGAAAAGAATTTCAACCCGAGTTCTACTGGAGAAAATAATGAAAAAAGTTCATATAAACATAAGTGTGGAAACTTTTCCTTCTGTAGGCCATTTTGTGGTTTTAAACAAATTAATTATAACTTTTGAAATTACTAAGATTATGAGTTTAAATTTAGTATTCTCATTCTATATACTATTTTTTATCAGTATACCAAGATTCAAAACTTTACTAAGTAAATTATTCAAAACCGTTGAAATGTTTTAAAGCCAATTATCTCAGAAACCGTAAATTTTACAAAAACTTGATGAAACAAAATATTTCTATTTTTTAATGACAAACAAAATGGGTTTAAAAATTTTTTTCTGTAAGTTGAAAAATAAATAAGTTATCATCTAGAAACCTAAAACGAAAAAAAAGGTAATATTCATGAAGACACAAAACACTATGATACCCATACTAGTTATTTATTATCATACAGTGTTAAATAACTCGTGCTTTTATCATATATATTTTTTTTAATCAAAAAATTCTCAAAGAGTAGACTTTAACTTGTTTAAAACTTTAAAATTTTCTTTATTAGAAACTTTTAATTTTAAAAAATTTCCATTTTTGTACATTTCTAGGCAATGACTTATTATTATTAACAATTATCATAATTTCATAATGTTTTGGATGTCTTGGATATTGTAGCAATTATCGAGAAATTTCCATAACTCTGTTATATTTTGACATACAGAAAAAATAAAAATGACATTTTATTTTCTCTTAAAAGAGGAAATTCCTCTTTAATGGTTTTCGAGATATTTGACATACAAATTTTCAAACGTCCGTCATTTTGAAATTGTACAAAATAAAGTTTTGTTGCTCTGGTAAAAAGTTACACAAATAATGTGTATACCAAATCTTCACTCAATATCTTATCTACTACCAAAGATATGTTTGTTTTTAAAAACACAAAATGGCCGACAGACGTAAAACAAATCTTTTCCGGACCTATGTTTACATAAACTTTTTTTCTTATTTTTATCTCTAGCATCAACTCCCGAAATATTGCTTTATTTTTATAATCGCTTCAATATTATAATTTGCTGTTATCTATTAAAAGTCTTAAAATTCGCATAACTGAAATGACAATGTAAATTGAAGCTGATGTAATGTAAACTGTGCTCAAACTTTCTCAATCACCCATCCTACCTCATTACCACAAATTACATTTCGGTATTGTTAGGCGATAAGTCAAAATGAACGGTAGACGCCGTGTTTGAAAAAAAAAAACATTAAATTCTGTTTGTATTTGCTTCCCTTGTATATAAACACTCTTTGCTAATCGTTTTTTTCCCTCTCTCTCTTTTCTTCTTCTTCTTTATTCCTGACCGTAAATTTTTTCACTTGCGATTTTCTACACGTATTTGGTTTATTAGAACGAAATCTGTAGATTCTAAAACAATATGTGTTTTTTATAACAACCCCGATTTTTTTTTACCCCTGAAATTATAACGTCTTAATTTGAAGCAGATGTGTGAAAATTAAAAAAAAAAATACTTGTTATTGTAATTTTAAAAAACTGCACAAAGTTTAACAACTGTATTAAAAAAAAATGTGCTCCCAGCATTTACACCAGTCTGTTATTGAAGTGTTTATCCTATTATCTTATACGTCACAATGTTATCGGATATCGGATAATCGAAGTTTTAGTGTATTTAATTTCTATCACGAACAGATGATTCCGACACAGTTGGGTTTATAATTTGTTTGTTTTATATTAATAATCTGACTATCAACCTATCTAAAATCATAATACTAAAATTTTAAGCAGATGTGAAAATAATATAAAAAAATAAATATGGATGCTTAATCTTATTAAGTTTTAAAAGATTGTACAAAGTTTAACGTAATTTTAATTGAAGGTGTTTCCGGCATTACACCATCCGGTTATTTAAGTATTTATTCTATCTCTTATTCGTCTCAGTCTTGGTCCCTCGACCCTTGACGAATAATCGAAGTTTTATTGTATCGTCGCATATTCGGACACCGATTCAAACCCAATACAGATGGAGTTATGTTAGGGAAAGTACTAATAGTTTTCTAGTACCGTGGTATCGAAACACAGACCAAAATAAAATCTTATTTTTTAAATTTATTTTTCAATATCAAAAAAAACAACAATCCTTAAGCGTAATTTATAAGGTAGCCGATGAGAATTAATTTGCTCTTGAAATTCTTTAAAACCTAACCCATCCGTAATAGCATCACGTAATCTTTATATTAAAACATTTATTTATTAAGAATATAGATTTATAACAGCAAACCTGCATTATTGGTATATTTTATTCCATCATTTACCGTAATTTAAAAATGAATAGACGATACAATGTTTCGATAAAATGTATTAACTCCCGTTTTGAAATGATATACCTGAAATTTGAGAAACATAAAAGACCCAAATTAGGGAACTAAACTAAAAATATTAATCCATTTTGAAGCTGGACCACTTTCCAACATTGCTTTTGTCTTATTGTATTTTGTTGTGATCTATTTAATGTAATTTTAATTCCTAAGTTGTTATTGCTGAGCCTCTTTATTTGCTGAGCTCAGTAAGTTATTTTAATACATTTTTTACAATGGTTTATGAACTTAAATTTGCCTTTTGAAGTTATATATTTA